>OX352762.1:55391745-56591745 GCA_947095585.1 Nephrocerus scutellatus | reverse complement strand
TTTGTGCATGTTGGATTTATTTTCATAATTAAATTCATAATGCAAATTCACTAGGCATGCAAATGAACCCAACATGCACGAAGCCAAAGTTCCGAATTCCGGCTAAGCGAAACATGATCCCAGAGTTATTACAGTTCACCTTGAACTAAAAGTAAAAACAAACAAGTGCAGCAATGGGAATATGTTTCGCATATCAGCAATTCGAACGATATCATTCATTGAGCACCAATGTCAATTGCAACTAAGCATATTTTTTTTGTGTGTCAGTCACTGCGTGTGCAGACTGACTGCATATTGTTGCAGTCGCACAGGTACGAGCTTACGAATTTTACCAACAAATGCATTAGTACAAAAATATAATGAGTCAGTTATTAATTAGTAGATTCAACTACAGTAGACTCGCGGTAACGTGAACTATTAAAAACCGATCGTGTTCACGTTTGCGAAGTTGTTCATGTTGACGAAGGTGTAGTTCTTTAAATTTTCCATTTAAATTAGACATGTGTTTTAACTCAAATTCATATATTTTTTGTTTTTCGGTTTGTACATACGTAATTCATACATGTTTTGTTAAGAAAAAAAGTATGTTCGTTTAAATTAATGAAAAAAATGGGTTATCTTTTTCTGGATTTTCTTTTTTTGCAAATTGCTGAACACTGCCTTTTCGCGGAGACGCTTAAGTACGCTGTTGGATTTATGTTTTCATCTTTCGCCCATTCCAAAGCTTTATTGAAAATGATGATTGCTTCACTAGGCTCTATTATGGTATGTGCTCTTTCCAGAATACTGTCATCGCTTTCATTTTCATCACTGATCAAAACCTCGTTCGTTTCAGTTGCGTTTTGAAGATCTATATTCCATTCATGGATATCAGCAAATGAAAAACTGACCTACAAAGACACAATTTGAATTAAATGACTTACTGGACGGAAGAAAAGGTTCAAACCTTAATTGGTGAACAAATCCTTTCTCTCAAAATAGCTAGTGGGATATCCTCTTCACAGTCTTCTTCATCTCCTATAGAGCTTATAATGTTCGTCCAAGCATTTTGCTATTGTTTCCTTTTCAAGAAGTTGCTAAGCTGAATAGCAAGCATTTTGCTATTGTTTCCTTTTCAATTCGTCAATTTCTTTAAGGCTTCAATATCATCAGTCTCTGTGGCTACAATTGATGCCAAAAGACTGTTTCTGTAGAAAATTTTAGGCATTTTGATCCATTGGCTATATGAGCGGCGTGACGTTTGGTGGCATAAACATTTCAGTTATTAACTCGTCGTCTGATATCAATTCATTTTTGGGAGGATGAGATGGAGCATTATCTATCAAAAGTAGAGCTTTGTTTGGTAATCCTTGCTTTTTTATAAAGTTTCTGGCCTACACGTGTAAAGGTTTGAAATCAATGTAAAACTGCAAGCTGTTTCTTACCTGTGGTACGAACGAATGGTGAAACTAATTTTTAAAAATTGCACCTGTCGTCCATGACGATTTGGAGCAACTGTAGTCAACAGGAGATTCAAAATTTCTAAAAGAGCGAGGATTTTTTGCATTTCCAATCACTAAAAGTTTAACTTTATGTACCCCTGTTGCGTTTGTACAAGCTAGAAAAGTGACGTGCTGTTTTTCCGTTTTTCTTCCAGGAGCATTTTTTTCTTGAGATGATACGTATGTTTTGTCAGGTAGCAGCTTCCAAAAAAATCCCGATACGTCTGCATTATAAATTTGATCGTGAGACAGGCCGAGCTCTTTAATTTTGGCTTGCAACTTGTTCTTGAAAGGGTCCACAAGGTCAGGTCTAGAAGATAACTTTTCTCTACTTATTTTGATGAAACGCACACCCTAACGCTTCTTAAATCGCTGCAACCATCCGTCACTCGCATTAAAATCGCTTTGAGTTTCATTAATTTTTGAATGAAAAAATTTAGCTTTAACCATCAATCCATTGAGTGTAGTTCTTTAAATTTTCCATTTAAATTAGACATGTGTTTTAACTCAAATTCATATATTTTTTGTTTTTCGGTTTGTACATACGTAATTCATACATGTTTTGTTAAGAAAAAAAGTATGTTCGTTTAAATGAATGAAAAAAATGGGTTATCTTTTTCTGGATTTTCTTTTTTTGCAAATTGCTGAACACTGCCTTTTCGCGGAGACGCTTAAGTACGCTGTTGGATTTATGTGTTCATCTTTCGCCCATTCCAAAGCTTTATTGAAAATGATGATTGCTTCACTAGGCTCTATTATGGTATGTGCTCTTTCAAGAATACTGTCATCGCTTTCATTTTCATCACTGATCAAAACCTCGTTCGTTTCAGTTGCGTTTTGAAGATCTATATTCCATTCATGGATATCAGCAAATGAAAAACAGACCTACAAAGACACAATTTGAATTAAATGACTTACTGGACGGAAGAAAAGGTTCAAACCTTAATTGGTTATATATTAGGCTAAATATTATTATTGAACGTTTTATTTAAATAATAAATGATTTTATAAATTACTAGAAGAACAAAGTAAAAATACTCTTGCTGAAATGTAATCATCGATCGAGACACAAGAAAAACTAAATCATTTAATCTTCTTGCATGATGAATATAAATTTTACACTTGTTTTATATTAGAAAGAAAAAAACAACCATAAAAATAAAATTTTTCGTGTAAATTCTCTAATTGATACACAAAGTGCAAAGGGAGCCCCCTTATCCTGATCACTTCAAAATTTTTACAAAAAGTGTTTCCATTGGAGATACACATGTGTATAAAATTTAAAGAAAATCGGGCTAATTTTTTAAAATTTATGTGGAAGCCCCTCAGCGTTGGTACCACTTCAACATTTTTACAAAAAGCCTTGTCCATAGGATTAAACATGTGTGTATAAAATTTAAAAAAAATCAGGTTAATTTTTAAAAATTTTAATTTTCCGTCACCGAGGCCCGATCACGCCAAAATGTTTACACAAAGCGTTTTCCGTCGGAGATACACCCAGTTTCGTTTTCGAATGAAAACACCACAACTAAATTAAACACAAGTATTTTAATTTATAAAACAACTTTTTATTTATTAGCACTTAATTAAACTGAGAACATAGAACAGAAGGCCGATTTCGGTCGCAAATGAGTCTAGACTCCTGAAGGTGAGATGTCATTTTCGTATGTGTACGAGGTGTACAGCATACAATTTTATTGTTGTGTTACAATTTTATTGTTGTGTTATGTTTTTTCTTTCTTTGGGTAAGTGTAAATTTAATGACAGAAAGTAGTAAAATCTTGTACATAATTGCCGAATCGGTTCACTCTTGCCTCATGCAGTAGTCTAGCCACATGCTGGCGACTACGTGAAAAGTCTTTATCTGTCAAAATTGTAGTTAAACACTAATCATATGCTTATGACCAGTGCTGCTGCTAAATTGCAATCAAGGTATTATACTACTATTTCATTAGCCGCACTATTATACTACCTTAAACCTAATTATACTACTTTTATTAAGTAATTCTAAATCGAAACGATACCAAATTTATTTGATTTTTAGCAAAAAAATGGTTTCTTTTACAATCACATGTTATTAAGTCTGTAAATTTCTCTCCGAACTATCAATAATTATTATAAAGAATTTTCACATTTCCCAAAAATTATATTGACCAAGAATGTATGTCAAAAAATAAACAAAACACAAATAACAAAATTTGGTATTTTATTTCAATTGATGCCTTTGCTTCCAAATTGAAAGCCAAATACTATTATATAATATACTAAGAAACCGACGAGTTTTTTTCGATTGATTTTTGTAAAATCTTTATATGATTTTGTTTTCGGATATATAATACACAAAATAAACGTCGGTTTATTTGTTATATTTTGGTACTTTATTTAAGGCATTTGTATTTTGTTGTTGTAATGTAGTAAAATAATAAATATATATAATATATATATAAGCATATAAGCATGGAATAATTTATTTTGTGCAATTGCAAAAAAGTGCGAAAAATCAATCACAAAATATTTATATAATTTAAAAGGCTTTTTTGTTTTCTGTTGGAACTATTTTTACAAATATTTTTATCGTATAATCCAGTATACTTCCAAAAAGCCGATAATGTACTCCGCTCTAAAAATGTAAGCCAGCAGCACTGCTCTTGACATAAAAGCAAAATCAAATTATGCGCACGCGTCAAAACGTCGTACCACTACACATAACATCTACTTACACCACAAACTTGCGGTTGTTCAGGAGTCTAGACTCATTTGCGAACGAAATCGGCCCCCTGAATTCTTAAATTGCAAGTTAAACTTAAACTGTATTTCTGGATACAACTGAAGTACTGAACGGTTGAATAGAACTGAACTGAACTGAAGCTTTGCATACTGCTTATATACTATTTGTGTGCTGTCCAACTTCTTTGTAAGCTTTTGGACTTTGATCTTGTTTTGAATTTACGGAGTAAACATGTTGATCTCTTAGATCGCAAAATATGATAATTGTAATTCATGTTAGAACATGTCTTTGGATCAGAATGGTAAACAAGATAAGAATGTGTAAACGGTAAACAAGATGATTTCATCATATTGTGAAATTGGTAAACAAGATGATTTCATCATATTGTGAACTTGGTAAACAAGATGATTTCATCATATTGTGAAATTGGTAAACAAGATGATTTCATCATATTGTGAAATTGGTAAAAGGAATGGAATTTTCCATTAGGACTACGCATATGAGTAATATTATGAATGTGTATTATGAATAATATTATAAAGTTATGTGAGAGTGTTCTGGGAATGTAACCCCTCCCTCCTTAAGTTTGATGCTCTCCTGAGTATCTATAATTCTATTTTCAATTCTAATTTTTTGGGTTTTTCGACATGTATAATATAACAATAGAATTGCAATTATAATAATTATGATTGTCATACTTGTATATGATATAACATGTTTTACATTGTTTCAGTATCTTACAGCTTCTTCAGCTTCAGATTCTTTTAAATTTTCAATTTGATTTATATGTATCTCTTCTAATGTTACTGTTCAAGAACAGAAATGTGTTTGTGCATGTTGGATTTATTTTCATAATTAAATTCATAATGCAAATTCACTAGGCATGCAAATGAACCCAACATGCACGAAGCCAAAGTTCCGAATTCCGGCTAAGCGAAACATGATCCCAGAGTTATTACAGTTCACCTTGAACTTAAAGTAAAAACAAACAAGTGCAGCAATGGGAATATGTTTCGCTTATCAGCAATTCGAACGATATCATTCATTGAGCACCAATGTCAATTGCAACTAAGCATATTTTTTTTGTGTGTCAGTCACTGCGTGTGCAGACTGACTACATATTGTTGCAGTCGCACAGGTACGAGCTTACGAATTTTACCAACAAATGCATTAGTACAAAAATATAATGAGTCAGTTATTAATTAGTAGATTCAACTACAGTAGACTCGCGGTAACGTGAACTATTAAAAACCGATCGTGTTCACGTTTGCGAAGTTGTTCATGTTGACGAAGGCTAAGCATAAACATTTCAGTTATTAACTCGTCGTCTGATCTCAATTCATTTTTGGGAGGATGAGATGGAGCATTATCTATCAAAAATAGAGCTTTGTTGGGTAATCCTTGCTTTTTTAAAAAGTTCCTGACCTACACGTGTAAAGGTTTGAAATCAATGTAAAACTGCAAGCTGTTTCTTACCTGTGGTACGAACGAATGGTGAAACTAATTTTTAAAAATTGCACCTGTCGTCCATGACGATTTGGAGCAACTGTACCCTGTCAACAGGAGATTCAAAATTTCTAAAAGAGCGAGGATTTTTTGCATTTCCAATCACTAAAAGTTTAACTTTATGTACCCCTGTTGCGTTTGTACAAGCTAGAAAAGTGACGTGCTGTTTTTCCGTTTTTCTTCCAGGAGCATTTTTTTCTTGAGATGATACGTATGTTTTGTCAGGTAGCAGCTTCCAAAAAAATCCCGATACGTCTGCATTATAAATTTGATCGTGAGACAGGCCGAGCTCTTTAATTTTGGCTTGCAACTTGTTCTTGAAAGGGTCCACAAGGTCAGGTCTAGAAGATAACTTTTCTCTACTTATTTTGATGAAACGCACACCCTAACGCTTCTTAAATCGCTGCAACCATCCGTCACTCGCATTAAAATCGCTTTGAGTTTCATTAATTTTTGAATGAAAAAATTTAGCTTTAACCATCAATCCATTGAGTGTAGTTCTTTAAATTTTCCATTTAAATTAGACATGTGTTTTAACTCAAATTCATATATTTTTTGTTTTTCGGTTTGTACATACGTAATTCATACATGTTTTGTTAAGAAAAAAAGTATGTTCGTTTAAATGAATGAAAAAAATGGGTTATCTTTTTCTGGATTTTCTTTTTTTGCAAATTGCTGAACACTGCCTTTTCGCGGAGACGCTTAAGTACGCTGTTGGATTTATGTGTTCATCTTTCGCCCATTCCAAAGCTTTATTGAAAATGATGATTGCTTCACTAGGCTCTATTATGGTATGTGCTCTTTCAAGAATACTGTCATCGCTTTCATTTTCATCACTGATCAAAACCTCGTTCGTTTCAGTTGCGTTTTGAAGATCTATATTCCATTCATGGATATCAGCAAATGAAAAACAGACCTACAAAGACACAATTTGAATTAAATGACTTACTGGACGGAAGAAAAGGTTCAAACCTTAATTGGTTATATATTAGGCTAAATATTATTATTGAACGTTTTATTTAAATAATAAATGATTTTATAAATTACTAGAAGAACAAAGTAAAAATACTCTTGCTGAAATGTAATCATCGATCGAGACACAAGAAAAACTAAATCATTTAATCTTCTTGCATGATGAATATAAATTTTACACTTGTTTTATATTAGAAAGAAAAAAACAACCATAAAAATAAAATTTTTCGTGTAAATTCTCTAATTGATACACAAAGTGCAAAGGGAGCCCCCTTATCCTGATCACTTCAAAATTTTTACAAAAAGTGTTTCCATTGGAGATACACATGTGTATAAAATTTAAAGAAAATCGGGCTAATTTTTTAAAATTTATGTGGAAGCCCCTCAGCGTTGGTACCACTTCAACATTTTTACAAAAAGCCTTGTCCATAGGATTAAACATGTGTGTATAAAATTTAAAAAAAATCAGGTTAATTTTTAAAAATTTTAATTTTCCGTCACCGAGGCCCGATCACGCCAAAATGTTTACACAAAGCGTTTTCCGTCGGAGATACACCCAGTTTCGTTTTCGAATGAAAACACCACAACTAAATTAAACACAAGTATTTTAATTTATAAAACAACTTTTTATTTATTAGCACTTAATTAAACTGAGAACATAGAACAGAAGGCCGATTTCGGTCGCAAATGAGTCTAGACTCCTGAAGGTGAGATGTCATTTTCGTATGTGTACGAGGTGTACAGCATACAATTTTATTGTTGTGTTACAATTTTATTGTTGTGTTATGTTTTTTCTTTCTTTGGGTAAGTGTAAATTTAATGACAGAAAGTAGTAAAATCTTGTACATAATTGCCGAATCGGTTCACTCTTGCCTCATGCAGTAGTCTAGCCACATGCTGGCGACTACGTGAAAAGTCTTTATCTGTCAAAATTGTAGTTAAACACTAATCATATGCTTATGACCAGTGCTGCTGCTAAATTGCAATCAAGGTATTATACTACTATTTCATTAGCCGCACTATTATACTACCTTAAACCTAATTATACTACTTTTATTAAGTAATTCTAAATCGAAACGATACCAAATTTATTTGATTTTTAGCAAAAAAATGGTTTCTTTTACAATCACATGTTATTAAGTCTGTAAATTTCTCTCCGAACTATCAATAATTATTATAAAGAATTTTCACATTTCCCAAAAATTATATTGACCAAGAATGTATGTCAAAAAATAAACAAAACACAAATAACAAAATTTGGTATTTTATTTCAATTGATGCCTTTGCTTCCAAATTGAAAGCCAAATACTATTATATAATATACTAAGAAACCGACGAGTTTTTTTCGATTGATTTTTGTAAAATCTTTATATGATTTTGTTTTCGGATATATAATACACAAAATAAACGTCGGTTTATTTGTTATATTTTGGTACTTTATTTAAGGCATTTGTATTTTGTTGTTGTAATGTAGTAAAATAATAAATATATATAATATATATATAAGCATATAAGCATGGAATAATTTATTTTGTGCAATTGCAAAAAAGTGCGAAAAATCAATCACAAAATATTTATATAATTTAAAAGGCTTTTTTGTTTTCTGTTGGAACTATTTTTACAAATATTTTTATCGTATAATCCAGTATACTTCCAAAAAGCCGATAATGTACTCCGCTCTAAAAATGTAAGCCAGCAGCACTGCTCTTGACATAAAAGCAAAATCAAATTATGCGCACGCGTCAAAACGTCGTACCACTACACATAACATCTACTTACACCACAAACTTGCGGTTGTTCAGGAGTCTAGACTCATTTGCGAACGAAATCGGCCCCCTGAATTCTTAAATTGCAAGTTAAACTTAAACTGTATTTCTGGATACAACTGAAGTACTGAACGGTTGAATAGAACTGAACTGAACTGAAGCTTTGCATACTGCTTATATACTATTTGTGTGCTGTCCAACTTCTTTGTAAGCTTTTGGACTTTGATCTTGTTTTGAATTTACGGAGTAAACATGTTGATCTCTTAGATCGCAAAATATGATAATTGTAATTCATGTTAGAACATGTCTTTGGATCAGAATGGTAAACAAGATAAGAATGTGTAAACGGTAAACAAGATGATTTCATCATATTGTGAAATTGGTAAACAAGATGATTTCATCATATTGTGAACTTGGTAAACAAGATGATTTCATCATATTGTGAAATTGGTAAACAAGATGATTTCATCATATTGTGAAATTGGTAAAAGGAATGGAATTTTCCATTAGGACTACGCATATGAGTAATATTATGAATGTGTATTATGAATAATATTATAAAGTTATGTGAGAGTGTTCTGGGAATGTAACCCCTCCCTCCTTAAGTTTGATGCTCTCCTGAGTATCTATAATTCTATTTTCAATTCTAATTTTTTGGGTTTTTCGACATGTATAATATAACAATAGAATTGCAATTATAATAATTATGATTGTCATACTTGTATATGATATAACATGTTTTACATTGTTTCAGTATCTTACAGCTTCTTCAGCTTCAGATTCTTTTAAATTTTCAATTTGATTTATATGTATCTCTTCTAATGTTACTGTTCAAGAACAGAAATGTGTTTGTGCATGTTGGATTTATTTTCATAATTAAATTCATAATGCAAATTCACTAGGCATGCAAATGAACCCAACATGCACGAAGCCAAAGTTCCGAATTCCGGCTAAGCGAAACATGATCCCAGAGTTATTACAGTTCACCTTGAACTTAAAGTAAAAACAAACAAGTGCAGCAATGGGAATATGTTTCGCTTATCAGCAATTCGAACGATATCATTCATTGAGCACCAATGTCAATTGCAACTAAGCATATTTTTTTTGTGTGTCAGTCACTGCGTGTGCAGACTGACTACATATTGTTGCAGTCGCACAGGTACGAGCTTACGAATTTTACCAACAAATGCATTAGTACAAAAATATAATGAGTCAGTTATTAATTAGTAGATTCAACTACAGTAGACTCGCGGTAACGTGAACTATTAAAAACCGATCGTGTTCACGTTTGCGAAGTTGTTCATGTTGACGAAGGCTAAGCATAAACATTTCAGTTATAAACTCGTCGTCTGATCTCAATTCATTTCTGGGAGGATGAGATGGAGCATTATCTATCAAAAATAGAGCTTTGTTGGGTAATCCTTGCTTTTTTAAAAAGTTCCTGACCTACACGTGTAAAGGTTTGAAATCAATGTAAAACTGCAAGCTGTTTCTTACCTGTGGTACGAACGAATGGTGAAACTAATTTTTAAAAATTGCACCTGTCGTCCATGACGATTTGGAGCAACTGTACCCTGTCAACAGGAGATTCAAAATTTCTAAAAGAGCGAGGATTTTTTGCATTTCCAATCACTAAAAGTTTAACTTTATGTACCCCTGTTGCGTTTGTACAAGCTAGAAAAGTGACGTGCTGTTTTTCCGTTTTTCTTCCAGGAGCATTTTTTTCTTGAGATGATACGTATGTTTTGTCAGGTAGCAGCTTCCAAAAAAATCCCGATACGTCTGCATTATAAATTTGATCGTGAGACAGGCCGAGCTCTTTAATTTTGGCTTGCAACTTGTTCTTGAAAGGGTCCACAAGGTCAGGTCTAGAAGATAACTTTTCTCTACTTATTTTGATGAAACGCACACCCTAACGCTTCTTAAATCGCTGCAACCATCCGTCACTCGCATTAAAATCGCTTTGAGTTTCATTAATTTTTGAATGAAAAAATTTAGCTTTAACCATCAATCCATTGAGTGTAGTTCTTTAAATTTTCCATTTAAATTAGACATGTGTTTTAACTCAAATTCATATATTTTTTGTTTTTCGGTTTGTACATACGTAATTCATACATGTTTTGTTAAGAAAAAAAGTATGTTCGTTTAAATTAATGAAAAAAATGGGTTATCTTTTTCTGGATTTTCTTTTTTTGCAAATTGCTGAACACTGCCTTTTCGCGGAGACGCTTAAGTACGCTGTTGGATTTATGTTTTCATCTTTCGCCCATTCCAAAGCTTTATTGAAAATGATGATTGCTTCACTAGGCTCTATTATGGTATGTGCTCTTTCCAGAATACTGTCATCGCTTTCATTTTCATCACTGATCAAAACCTCGTTCGTTTCAGTTGCGTTTTGAAGATCTATATTCCATTCATGGATATCAGCAAATGAAAAACTGACCTACAAAGACACAATTTGAATTAAATGACTTACTGGACGGAAGAAAAGGTTCAAACCTTAATTGGTGAACAAATCCTTTCTCTCAAAATAGCTAGTGGGATATCCTCTTCACAGTCTTCTTCATCTCCTATAGAGCTTATAATGTTCGTCCAAGCATTTTGCTATTGTTTCCTTTTCAAGAAGTTGCTAAGCTGAATAGCAAGCATTTTGCTATTGTTTCCTTTTCAATTCGTCAATTTCTTTAAGGCTTCAATATCATCAGTCTCTGTGGCTACAATTGATGCCAAAAGACTGTTTCTGTAGAAAATTTTAGGCATTTTGATCCATTGGCTATATGAGCGGCGTGACGTTTGGTGGCATAAACATTTCAGTTATTAACTCGTCGTCTGATCTCAATTCATTTTTGGGAGGATGAGATGGAGCATTATCTATCAAAAGTAGAGCTTTGTTTGGTAATCCTTGCTTTTTTAAAAAGTTTCTGACCTACACGTGTAAAGGTTTGAAATCAATGTAAAACTGCAAGCTGTTTCTTACCTGTGGTACGAACGAATGGTGAAACTAATTTTTAAAAATTGCACCTGTCGTCCATGACGATTTGGAGCAACTGTAGTCAACAGGAAATTCAAAATTTCTAAAAGAGCGAGGATTTTTTGCATTTCCAATCACTAAAAGTTTAACTTTATGTACCCCTGTTGCGTTTGTACAAGCTAGAAAAGTGACGTGCTGTTTTTCCGTTTTTCTTCCAGGAGCATTTTTTTCTTGAGATGATACGTATGTTTTGTCAGGTAGCAGCTTCCAAAAAAATCCCGATACGTCTGCATTATAAATTTGATCGTGAGACAGGCCGAGCTCTTTAATTTTGGCTTGCAACTTGTTCTTGAAAGGGTCCACAAGGTCTGGTCTAGAAGATAACTTTTCTCTACTTATTTTGATGAAACGCACACCCTAACGCTTCTTAAATCGCTGCAACCATCCGTCACTCGCATTAAAATCTCTTTGAGTTTCATTAATTTTTGAATGAAAAAATTTAGCTTTAACCATCAATCCATTGACTGGATAATTTTTTTGTCGCTGTTTGAGGAACAAACGGTACAGCGCTTTTTCCATTTTAGGAAGTTCAGAACACTTCATAGTCTTCCGCATTCCAGGTCCAGAAAATGTATTGTTAACACATTTTAAAATTTTCTCATTTTTTTTGTTGATAGCGCAAATGGTTGATTTTGCAACATTGTACTCTTTTGCTAAGCTAGTTACGCTTGATCCTCCTTTTAATTTTTCTCTTAAATCCACTTTTTCCTTTAGAGACAAGAATTTTGGTACTTTCTGCGACATTTTTCACGAAAAACTTTGTTTAGATCATGCCAAATCAGCACCGCGCACTAAACTCAATGCCATGCGTAAATGCTAGGAAAAATCCTTAACTGGGATTCCCCGTTTAGTAAAACGATTCGGATAACCGACAAACGCAGAAAAAAAGCAATGTTTTCTATTTTAAATGCATTTTAAATTTGTTCACGTTATAGGGCTTTCTCTCCGTGTTCACGCTACAGAGTAGTCAGTATAAAAAAATTATGTTCACGTTAGCCGGTGTTCACGTAAGGCGGTGTTTTTGTTAGCGCGAGTCTACTGTATCACAAAATATATACATATATATAAAACGCCATCTTCAAGATATTATACCACAGCAAATTAATAAGACTGGTGGAGTTCCAAAAGAAATTACATTATATATAGGTTTACGATTAATGCTTAGACGAAATTATGATATATCACATGGATTAGTAAATGGTAGTATGGGTAAAATAATTAATATGATATGGCCTTGTATGAGACATGGTCAGATTTATGCTCAAGACATTCCAAGTGTAGAAATCGAGTTCGACAATAATGTTGGAAACCACATCATTAGACCAATTGAATTAACTTTTGACGCCAAATTTGGATATGGACCTATTGAAAGACGAATGCTTCCATTTGTACCATATTATGCAGTGACAGTGCATAAACTTCAAGCCTGCACAATTGAATCAGCAGTAGTTAATTTAGGACCAGAATAGTTTGCACCAGGACAAAAATTTTACGATTTAAGTCGATATACATCATTAAATAGTATTTAAAGTGACGATGATCTTGCTGAAATTGAACGACTTAGAAAATAGCCAAGATACAACAGCAATTAATTATTGCCTCTACTAAATTATTTATGTAATATAATTTTATAATAATTTAATAAAAAATGTATACATAAAAAAATTCATTTTATTCACAGTATATATTAGGCTAAATATTATTATTGAACGTTTTATTAAAATAATAAATGATTTTATAAATTACTGGAAGAACAAAGTAAAAATACTCTTGCTGAAATGTAATCATCGATCGAGACACAAGAAAAACTAAATCATTTAATCTTCTTGCATGATGAATATAAATTTTACACTTGTTTTATATTAGAAAGAAAAAAACAACCATAAAAATAAAATTTTTCGTGTAAATTCTCTAATTGATACACAAAGTGCAAAGGGAGCCCCCTTATCCTGATCACTTCAAAATTTTTACAAAAAGTGTTTCCATTGGAGATACACATGTGTATAAAATTTAAAGAAAATCGGGCTAATTTTTTAAAATTTATGTGGAAGCCCCTCAGCGTTGGTACCACTTCAACATTTTTACAAAAAGCCTTGTCCATAGGATTAAACATGTGTGTATAAAATTTGAAAAAAACCAGGTTAATTTTTAAAAATTTTAATTTTCCGTCACCGAGGCCCGATCACGCCAAAATGTTTACACAAAGTGTTTTCCGTCGGAGATACACCCAGTTTCGTTTTCGAATGAAAACACCACAACTAAATTAAACACAAGTATTTTAATTTATAAAACAACTTTTTATTTATTAGCACTTAATTAAACTGAGAACATAGAACAGAAGGCCGATTTCGGTCGCAAATGAGTCTAGACTCCTGAAGGTGAGATGTCATTTTCGTATATGTACGAGGTGTACAGCATACAATTTTATTGTTGTGTTATGTTTTTTCTTTCTTTGGGTAAGTGTAAATTTAATGACAGAAAGTAGTAAAATCTTGTACATAATTGCCGAATCGGTTCACTCTTGCCTCATGCAGTAGTCTAGCCACATGCTGGCGACTACGCGAAAAGTCTTTATCTGTCAAAATTGTAGTTAAACACTAATCATATGCTAATGACCAGTGCTGCTGCTAAATTGCAATCAAGGTATTATACTACTATTTCATTAGCCGCACTATTATACTACCTTAAACCTAATTATACTACTTTTATGAAGTAATTCTAAATCGAAACGATACCAAATTTATTTGATTTTTAGCAAAAAAATGGTTTCTTTTACAATCACATGTTATTAAGTCTGTAAATTTCTCTCCGAACTATCAATAATTATTATAAAGAATTTTTACATATCCCAAAAATTATATTGACCAAGAATGTATGTCAAAAAATAAACAAAACACAAATAACAAAATTTGGTATTTTATTTCAATTGATGCCTTTGCTTCCAAATTGAAAGCCAAATACTATTATATAATATACTAAGAAACCGACGAGTTTTTTCGATTGATTTTTGTAAAATCTTTATATGATTTTGTTTTCGGATATATAATACACAAAATAAACGTCGGTTTATTTGTTATATTTTGGTACTTTATTTAAGGCATTTGTATTTTGTTGTTGTAATGTAGTAAAATAATAAATATATATAATATATATATAAGCATATAAGCATGGAATAATTTATTTTGTGCAATTGCAAAAAAGGGCGAAAAATCAATCACAAAATATTTATATAATTTAAAAGGCTTTTTTGTTTTCTGTTGGAACTATTTTTACAAATATTTTTATCGTATATCCAGTATACTTCCAAAAAGCCGATAATGTACTCCGCTCTAAAAATGTAAGCCAGCAGCACTGCTCTTGACATAACAGCAAAATCAAATTATGCGCATGCGTCAAAACGTCGTACCACTACACATAACATCTACTTACACCACAAACTTGCGGTTGTTCAGGAGTCTAGACTCATTTGCGAACGCAATCGACAAGATGATTTCATCATATTGTGAAATTGGTAAACAAGATGATTTCATCATATTGTGAACTTGGTAAACAATATGATGTCATCATATTGTGAAATTGGTAAACAAGATGATTTCATCATATTGTGAAATTGGTAAAAGGAATGGAATTTTCCATTAGGACTACGCATATGAGTAATATTATGAATGTGTATTATGAATAATATTATAAAGTGATGTCAGAGTGTTCTGGGAATGTAACCCCTCCCTCCTTAAGTTTGATGCTCTCCTGAGTATCTATAATTCTATTTTCAATTCTATTTTTTTGGGTTTTTCGACATGTATAATATAATAATAGAATTGCAATTATAATAATTATGATTGTGATACTTGTATATGATATAACATCTTTTACATTGTTTCAGTATCTTACAGCTTGCAATTCTTTTAAATTTTCAATTTGATTTATATGTATCTCTTCTAATGTTACTGTTCAAGAACAGAAATGTGTTTGTGCCTGTTGGATTTATTTTCATAATAAAATTCATAATGCAAATTCACTAGGCATGCAAATGAACCCAACATGCACGAAGCCAAAGTTCCGAATTCCGGCTAAGCGAAACATGATCCCAGAGTTATTACAGTTCACCTTGAACTTAAAGTAAAAACAAACAAGTGCAGCAATGGGAATATGTTTCGCATATCAGCAATTCGAACGATATCATTCATTGAGCACCAATGTCAATTGCAACTAAGCATATTTTTTTTGTGTGTCAGTCACTGCGTGTGCAGACTGACTGCATATTGTTGCAGTCGCACAGGTACGAGCTTACGAATTTTACCAACAAATGCATTAGTACAAAAATATAATGAGTCAGTTATTAATTAGTAGATTCAACTACAGTAGACTCGCGGTAACGTGAACTATTAAAAACCGATCGTGTTCACGTTTGCGAAGTTGTTCATGTTGACGAAGGTGTAGTTCTTTAAATTTTCCATTTAAATTAGACATGTGTTTTAACTCAAATTCATATATTTTTTGTTTTTCGGTTTGTACATACGTAATTCATACATGTTTTGTTAAGAAAAAAAGTATGTTCGTTTAAATTAATGAAAAAAATGGGTTATCTTTTTCTGGATTTTCTTTTTTTGCAAATTGCTGAACACTGCCTTTTCGCGGAGACGCTTAAGTACGCTGTTGGATTTATGTTTTCATCTTTCGCCCATTCCAAAGCTTTATTGAAAATGATGATTGCTTCACTAGGCTCTATTATGGTATGTGCTCTTTCCAGAATACTGTCATCGCTTTCATTTTCATCACTGATCAAAACCTCGTTCGTTTCAGTTGCGTTTTGAAGATCTATATTCCATTCATGGATATCAGCAAATGAAAAAACTGACCTACAAAGACACAATTTGAATTAAATGACTTACTGGACGGAACAAAAGGTTCAAACCTTAATTGGTGAACAAATCCTTTCTCTCAAAATAGCTAGTGGGATATCCTCTTCACAGTCTTCTTCATCTCCTATAGAGCTTATAATGTTCGTCCAAGCATTTTGCTATTGTTTCCTTTTCAAGACGTTGCTTAGCTGAATAGCAAGCATTTTGCTATTGTTTCTTTTTCAAGACGTTGCTAAGCTGAATAGCGTCCCTTAACGTCAATTTCTTTAAGGCTTCAATATCATCAGTCTCTGTGGCTACAATTGATGCCAAAAGACTGTTTCTGTAGAAAATTTTAGGCATTTTGATCCATTGGCTATATGAGCGGCGTGACGTTTGGTGGCATAAACATTTCAGTTATTAACTCGTCGTCTGATCTCAATTCATTTTTGGGAGGATGAGATGGAGCATTATCTATCAAAAGTAGAGCTTTGTTGGGTAATCCTTGCTTTTTTAAAAAGTTCCTGACCTACACGTGTAAAGGTTTGAAATCAATGTAAAACTGCAAGCTGTTTCTTACCTGTGGTACGAACGAATGGTGAAACTAATTTTTAAAAATTGCACCTGTCGTCCATGACGATTTGGAGCAACTGTAGTCAACAGGAGATTCAAAATTTCTAAAAGAGCGAGGATTTTTTGCATTTCCAATCACTAAAAGTTTAACTTTATGTACCCCTGTTGCGTTTGTACAAGCTAGAAAAGTGACGTGCTGTTTTTCCGTTTTTCTTCCAGGAGCATTTTTTTCTTGAGATGATACGTATGTTTTGTCAGGTAGCAGCTTCCAAAATAATCCCGATACGTCTGCATTATAAATTTGATCGTGAGACAGGCCGAGCTCTTTAATTTTGGCTTGCAACTTGTTCCTGAAAGGGTCCACAAGGTCAGGTCTAGAAGATAACTTTTCTCTACTTATTTTGATAAAACGCACACCCTAACGCTTCTTAAATCGCTGCAACCATCCGTCACTCGCATTAAAATCGCTTTGAGTTTCATTAATTTTTGAATGAAAAAATTTAGCTTTAACCATCAATCCATTGACTGGATAATTTTTTTGTCGCTGTTTGAGGAACAAACGGTACAGCGCTTTTTCCATTTTAGGAAGTTCAGAACACTTCATAGTCTTCCGCATTCCAGGTCCAGAAAATGTATTGTTAACACATTTTAAAATTTTCTCATTTTTTTTGTTGATAGCGCAAATTGTTGATTTTGCAACATTGTACTCTCTTGCTAAGCTAGTTACGCTTGATCCTCCTTTTAATTTTTCTCTTAAATCCACTTTTTCCTTTAGAGACAAGAATTTTGGTACTTTCTGCGACATTTTTCACGAAAAACTTTGTTTAGATCATGCCAAATCAGCACCGCGCACTAAACTAAATGCCAAACCACAGCGAAAATGCTAGGAAAAATCCTTAACTGGGATTCCCCGTTTAGTAAAACGATTCGGATAACCGACAAACGCAGAAAAAAAGCAATGTTTTCTATGTTTTTTTTTTTTTTTTGTGTAGACCCTAGTCCAAGTGACTGACACCGCGACCTGAAAGATCTATTGTATCGATAGGGCATTAGTTGTCTAATAGACATACTACCTTCCTGATGAAAGATAATATATCCTTAGTAGCAGAGTTCTTCAACTCCACTGTTGAGCATATTTCCTTATGGAAGATGCGTTTCCTTAACCAAATAAGTGCTGGGCAATCGCAGAGAACATGTTCGGATGACTCCTCATCCTCTGCACAGAATCTGCATTCTGTTTGAGAGCCCACACCTATTTTGTTAAGATGATATCTAAGGCCACAGTGGCCTGTAAGAAAACCGGCTAGTTTCCTAATGCTACCTTTGTCTAAGTTAAGGATTTCTTTATATGTATAGGGTCTGATCAGTTGTTTGGATTGCCTAAGCCCTGGGGTGTTAACCCAATGAGCCAGACGAAGTTCGCCCTCCCAACTATTTATCACCTTCGTGGCGGCACACCAGTTGACGCCACAAAAAGGTTCAGGTCCTATGAATGCAGCCTCCGAACCTGCTCTAGCTAGTTCATCTGCGGCTTCGTTGCCTGCGATGCCTCGATGACCTGGTACCCAACCGAGCTTAACCCTGTTGTGTCTGGCCAGAGATTGCAACGCTTCGTAGCAGCTTTTTACTGTTAAAGAGTCCATCGAGTTGGACGATAGAGCTTTAATTGCTGCCTGACTGTCTGAATAAATATATATTCTAACGCCTTTAACGCCTTTGCTAAGGTTTAACCTGGCACAGATCTCTATGGCATGGAGTTCGGCTTGGAAGACCGTTGGACTGTCTCCCATTGGTATCGAGACCCTTGTATTAGGTCCATAGACACCGGCTCCGACTCCCGATTCCATCTTAGATCCGTCAGTGAACCACACCAGTCCATTAGTGTCTAGTGTCGGAGCACCGTTTGACCAGCTTGCGCGGTCTGAGATCTCAACTTCAAATAACCTTCCGAAACAGTACTCCCTGACCATAACGTCCGGTATTGTGCAGAACATGTCTCTTTCGGGAATTGAGTTGAGAATACTCAGGTGTCCCACAAGGTCGCCTGGTTTATACTTAAATTCTAGTTGCAGCTTAATAGCGCATCTAGCGGCCGTCTTCCTAATGAATGCCTGAAGGGGCGAAAGACCTACGATAGCTTCTAATGCTGTCGTTGGGCAGGTACGCATAGCACCTGTAATACCTAAACAGGCAATCCTTTGGAGCTTCTGAAGCTCGTTTGCCGTTTTACGCTCGAGTGCCTTGGGCCACCATATTATGGCCGCATACGAGATTATGGGTCTCACCATCAACGTGTAAATCCAATGTATCATCTTAGGATTGAGGCCCCAAGTACTGCCGTAAAGTCTCCTGCAGGCCCATAGGGCCCTTGTAGCGCGTTTAGTAGCAGACTTAATATGAGCATTCCAGTTAAGTCTTTTGTCAAGGATAACTCCGAGGTATTTGACCTCGCTGGAATACGTAAGAGTGGTGCCTTTAATGATGATTGGATTTAAGTCAATCAATATTCTTTTAGTAAAAGGCACTAGAACCGTCTTGCAAGGATTGATGGATAACCCTTCCCTGCTGCACCAGTCTAAAACTGTTAAAAGCGCACATTGCATGACAGCAGAGATAGTCTTGCAGTGTTTGCCTCTTATTATAATTGCCAGGTCGTCAGCGTAGCCTATGGCAGTGTAGCCTAATCTGTGTAGATTGGCCAAGAGATCGTCTATGACCATTGACCACAGAAGGGGAGAGAGGACACCTCCTTGGGGGCATCCCTTGACTGCGGTCACAGACACTGACACTCCTCCTGAGGAAGATGTGATATCTCGACTCTCGAGCATAGCCCTAATCCATTGATTGGTCGAGGTTTCGATGCCCTTATGACTAATAGCTCTCTCTATAGAGTCATAGCCAGTGTTATCGAAGGCGCCTTCAATGTCCAGAAATGCACACAAAGCAACCTCCTTGGATCTAAAAGTTCCTTCTATCTTTTTAACCAGATAGTGGAGGGCACCTTCTGTGCTTTTGCCTTTTCTGTATGCATACTGGCTTGAGTGCAGAGGAGCAGATATCTCTAGTCTGCCTCTAATATGAACATCGATGAGTCTCTCCATGATTTTCAGGACAAACGATGTTAGACTGATAGGTCTGTATGATTTAGGTAGCTCGCTAGGCCTATTGCCTGGTTTGGGGATAAAAATCACGTTTACCTGTCTCCAGGCGATCGGGATGTACCCCCAGTTGTAGCTAGCTCTAAATAATAAAATTAAGATTGGAAGGATAGCATCGATCGCCTTCTGTAGAAGAGCGGGAAAGATGCCATCCCCCCCAGGGGCTTTGAATGGTTTGAAGGAGCCTACTGCCCATCTAACCTTATCTGAGGCAAATATCTTACCAGATAAACTATTGGTTCTACTAGCGATGCTAACCCTTCGGTCAATCGTGTTCGAGTTTGTGTGTGGTACACTGTTGTACGAGCCGGGGAAATGAACATTTAGAAGTGTTTTCAGTGTGTCTTCCCGGTCCATCGTGTAGGTACCGTCATACTTTTTCAACAGACCCACAGTATTTGTCTGATCTTTAACGAGTGCCTTGTGGATTCTCGCAGCTGCAGGCAGTTCAGCGATATTTTCGCAGCACTTCCTCCACGTGGCCCGCTTAGATCGTCTTAATTCAGAGTTATACTCTGTAAGGGCGGACTTATATTCGTCCCAGCTCTTCGTGCGTTTAGCAGAGTTGAAGAGTTTTCTTACTTTCCTCCTGAGCTTGGCCAGTGTGTCGTTCCACCACGGAACCTTGCGTTTACAAAGATTAGCCTTGACGACACAACTGTCATGGTAGGAAGTAAGCAGTAAATCATTAACTTGGTGAGCTGCCTCGCCTAGTACCTCTATTGAGTCAATTGGTGAGACAAGCAAATCTAATTTGGAGAGAACTATTCCTCGATAAAGATTCCAGTCGGTAGACTTAGGATCATATCTGGTAGAGGCATGCTCCAACGGGCCTGGAATATCAAACCTGATGTGTAGGTGGTCTGACAGCGATGCCTCGTCGGACACATGCCAGTTAAAAATGGAGTTTGAGATAAAAGGACTCGCGAGTGTGAGATCTAGTACCTCTTCGCGAATCGCATTTACGAAGGTTGGTTTTGAGCCCTTGTTTATGATATCTACATTATTGCTAATAAGATAGTCTAAAAGACACTCACCCCTTCTATTGATACCGCTGCTTCCCCATACCTCATGGTGCGCGTTGGCATCGCATCCTATGATGTACTGGATGTTCCGATCTTTGCAGTACGTGATAATATCTTGTACCTCTTTAGGCGGAATGGTATCTTCATCCCCTAGGAAGTATGCCGAGGCACATACAATGTTGTGTTTTCCCCTCTCGGTCGGAACCTCCACCAGAACGGCTACCAGGTCCCTAGTTATAAATTCTGGAATGGGAAGGAAGTTAATATTAGATCTAATAAGGCAGGCCGCTCTTGGAACTGCCTCCCCACATTTTACTATCAACTTACCTTTCCCGTCCTTTAGACCCTTCACCTGTCCGCTAATAGCCCAAGGCTCCTGTAAGAGGCCAAGGGCTATGTTCTCCTCGACGAATCTCTTGCTAAGTGTAGCGGACGCCCCCTTAGCATGATGCAGATTCGCCTGTAGCACCTTTATGGTGCTCAACCTTCCTCCTTCTGAGAAAGGGCCTGCCTTATTAGCACAGCTTTTTTGGGGCCCTTACCCCTGCGGCAGGCAGTCTGGCTCGGTTGACCCGTTGGTCTACCGTTATCTATCCTACTCCTGGGGGTAAGCGCAGCTCTTGCTGCTTTTTTACCCATTCTGGGAGGGATTGCACCAGTTTGCTTGTTAGCCTTGCTGGAGGATGAGGCTGGTCGTGCTACCAGCTTGGATGTTACGGTTCCGGACCCGCTGTGGTCAACCTGCCCGGAAGAGCTGGTGACCGAAGAGGCGGCCTTTTGTACCGCTGTCGCTGGGTCGGAGCCGCTCAGACTAGCTGGCTCAGTGGTGTTTTGAACCGAGCTGTCTGTATTTGAGGTGCCTTGGTCAGATGCAGAGTTCTTGTCGGTGCTCTTAAGAATCAGCTTAATCTGACCAAAGCGGTACCCTATAACGCCTTTGTTGGCGATAAGTCTTGTCATGGAGGCGTCGTCAACCGCCATTACGAGATGAAGGAGCGCACCTTCCTTCTTACTCTGTAACACCTTCCATGATATGGCATTCACACCTTCGTTCTGGGCCTCGATTGTGGCCAGAACCTTTTCTGAAGGGAGTTCAGTGCTCTGTGGAAAGAACCCACGGACGATGTGTGTCTTCGGGAAAGCTCCCTCTTCCACCAACATCACGTCCAGTCTACTTTTTTCTTTTATTTTTAGGAAGTTGGAGCGCATCCAACCGGCAGTAGAGCCGTCTAGACAGATGAAGATCATCCATCCAGATTTCGGATATGTTCCGATGAAACGGGGCCAAACTCCACAGCCGATCATCTCGATCGAGATGTCGATAACCGCTTCTTGAAATTGAGCGATTTGCTCCTTTGTCAGCGGTTTCTTTGACAGGTCGGTCGGGACAACCCCCAGTCTTACAGCACTGGTCACTTGACTGAAAGTTGGAGTGTCTGGTGACGGTCCTGCTCTGGCCTTTTTGGCAGTCGATGAGGGCGGTGTCTGGTCTTCCGACCTGACGCGTTTGACAACGCTCTTAGTGGGAGGCGCTGCTTTGGCAAAAACAAGAGCACTGTCTCTGTCTTTGCCTATGCGTAATGCATGCTTGAAGCGTCTTTTTTCCCTCGAAGTAAGCTTTACATAAGCCTGTTGTTGGATCTGCATTCCCCCTAATGCGATCCCAACCGAGGAGCAACCGGATTTCTCCGAGATGACGCTAATGGTGTCGACAACTTCGGATGTGTAAGACTCGGATGTATCCGAATCCACACCCTTGTTGCCAACATCTAAAAGTGGCGTATTTGTCAACACGGGGTTGACCCTGGATATCTTATCCCCCACCGACGAAACACCGGTCTGCATTTGAGCAGGTTCCGTGTTTGTTGTCAACACTTTATTGACCGTCGGAAGGGAATCAGATCCTGACGAGGTTACGAGTGGCTCAGAAGCACTTCTCGATGTTTGTGTCATCACTGGGATGACTGTCATTGGCACAGAAGCCTCTGACACTACAACGGCCCGCTCATACGCAGGTACCGAGGTTGATGCCATTGGAGATGCATCGGTCTCATTTTTATTTTTTGGATAATCTATTATTCCCACGAGTATCCGGGAAAGTAAGTCACCCATGGCAGAGCCCGGTATACCATGAGAAGACCGGTTAAAAACGGAGGTTGCCAGGTATCCGTAGTCCCGTGCTAGCGACCAACAACTCATGGCCATACATCCCTCGGCGCACGTGTAGCGGACGCCCCCTTAGCATGATGCAGATTCGCCTGTAGCACCTTTATGGTGCTCAACCTTCCTCCTTCTGAGAAAGGGCCTGCCTTATTAGCACAGCTTTTTTGGGGCCCTTACCCCTGCGGCAGGCAGTCTGGCTCGGTTGACCCGTTGGTCTACCGTTGTCTATCCTACTCCTGGGGGTAAGCGCAGCTCTTGCTGCTTTTTTACCCATTCTGGGAGGGATTGCACCAGTTTGCTTGTTAGCCTTGCTGGAGGATGAGGCTGGTCGTGCTACCAGCTTGGATGTTACGGTTCCGGACCCGCTGTGGTCAACCTGCCCGGAAGAGCTGGTGACCGAAGAGGCGGCCTTTTGTACCGCTGTCGCTGGGTCGGAGCCGCTCAGACTAGCTGGCTCAGTGGTGTTTTGAACCGAGCTGTCTGTATTTGAGGTGCCTTGGTCAGATGCAGAGTTCTTGTCGGTGCTCTTAAGAATCAGCTTAATCTGACCAAAGCGGTACCCTATAACGCCTTTGTTGGCGATAAGTCTTGTCATGGAGGCGTCGTCAACCGCCATTACGAGATGAAGGAGCGCACCTTCCTTCTTACTCTGTAACACCTTCCATGATATGGCATTCACACCTTCGTTCTGGGCCTCGATTGTGGCCAGAACCTTTTCTGAAGGGAGTTCAGTGCTCTGTGGAAAGAACCCACGGACGATGTGTGTCTTCGGGAAAGCTCCCTCTTCCACCAACATCACGTCCAGTCCACTTTTTTCTTTTATTTTTAGGAAGTTGGAGCGCATCCAACCGGCAGTAGAGCCGTCTAGACAGATGAAGATCATCCATCCAGATTTCGGATATGTTCCGATGAAACGGGGCCAAACTCCACAGCCGATCATCTCGATCGAGATGTCGATAACCGCTTCTTGAAATTGAGCGATTTGCTCCTTTGTCAGCGGTTTCTTTGACAGGTCGGTCGGGACAACCCCCAGTCTTACAGCACTGGTCACTTGACTGAAAGTTGGAGTGTCTGGTGACGGTCCTGCTCTGGCCTTTTTGGCAGTCGATGAGGGCGGTGTCTGGTCTTCCGACCTGACGCGTTTGACAACGCTCTTAGTGGGAGGCGCTGCTTTGGCAAAAACAAGAGCACTGTCTCTGTCTTTGCCTATGCGTAATGCATGCTTGAAGCGTCTTTTTTCCCTCGAAGTAAGCTTTACATAAGCCTGTTGTTGGATCTGCATTCCCCCTAATGCGATCCCAACCGAGGAGCAACCGGATTTCTCCGAGATGACGCTAATGGTGTCGACAACTTCGGATGTGTAAGACTCGGATGTATCCGAATCCACACCCTTGTTGCCAACATCTAAAAGTGGCGTATTTGTCAACACGGGGTTGACCCTGGATATCTTATCCCCCACCGACGAAACACCGGTCTGCATTTGAGCAGGTTCCGTGTTTGTTGTCAACACTTTATTGACCGTCGGAAGGGAATCAGATCCTGACGAGGTTACGAGTGGCTCAGAAGCACTTCTCGATGTTTGTGTCATCACTGGGATGACTGTCATTGGCACAGAAGCCTCTGACACTACAACGGCCCGCTCATACGCAGGTACCGAGGTTGATGCCATTGGAGATGCATCGGTCTCATTTTTATTTTTTGGATAATCTATTATTCCCACGAGTATCCGGGAAAGTAAGTCACCCATGGCAGAGCCCGGTATACCATGAGAAGACCGGTTAAAAACGGAGGTTGCCAGGTATCCGTAGTCCCGTGCTAGCGACCAACAACTCATGGCCATACATCCCTCGGCGCACGTGTCTCACCACTGGATTTAGGATTTTTTAGTCTGTCGAGGTTTTCTCCTCCACTTAATTTTATTGAGGATAGGGTTGCCCCGTTACCCCACACCCTCCTCCTTTACCCGGGCTTGGGACCGGCATGCTGTATCCGCGCTGTGAGAGGTAGTCGACTCGTCCTATTGACCAGAAAACGCTCCAACTCATCTCTCAGGAGTGAGCAGACACGCTTTGTGGCCAACTCTGAGACCACTCCTACTCCCACTAGACGGAAAAACAAGGCGGAGTTATGTTTTCTATGTTAAATGCATTTTAAATTTGTTCACGTTATAGGGATTTCTCACCGTGTTCACGCTACAGAGTAGTCAGTATAAAAAAATTATGTTCACGTTAGCCGGTGTTCACGTAAGGCGGTGTTTTTGTTAGCGCGAGTCTACTGTATCACAAAATATATACATATATATAAAACGCCATCTTCAAGATATTATACCACAGCAAATTAATAAGACTGGTGGAGTTCCAAAAGAAATTACATTATATATAGGTTTACGATTAATGCTTAGACGAAATTATGATATATCACATGGATTAGTAAATGGTAGTATGGGTAAAATAATTAATATGATATGGCCTGGTATGAGACATGGTCAGATTTATGCTCAAGACATTCCAAGTGTAGAAATCGAGTTCGACAATAATGTTGGAAACCACATCATTAGACCAATTGAATTAACTTTTGACGCCAAATTTGGATATGGACCTATTGAAAGACGAATGCTTCCATTTGTACCATATTATGCAGTGACAGTGCATAAACTTCAAGCCTGCACAATTGAATCAGCAGTAGTTAATTTAGGACCAGAATAGTTTGCACCAGGGAAAAAATTGGACGATTTAAGTCGATATACATCATTAAATAGTATTTAAAGTGACGATGATCTTGCTGAAATTGAACGACTTAGAAAATAGCCAAGATACAACAGCAATTAATTATTAAATACTAAATATTAATACTAAATTATTTATGTAATATAATTTTATAATAATTTAATAAAAAATGTATACATAAAAAAATTCATTTTATTCACAGTATATATTAGGCTAAATATTATTATTGAACGTTTTATTAAAATAATAAATGCTTTTATAAATTACTGGAAGAACAAAGTAAAAATACTCTTGCTGAAATGTAATCATCGATCGAGACACAAGAAAAACTAAATCATTTAATCTTCTTGCATGATGAATATAAATTTTACACTTGTTTTATATTAGAAAGAAAAAAACAACCATAAAAATAAAATTTTTCGTGTAAATTCTCTAATTGATACACAAAGTGCAAAGGGAGCCCCCTTATCCTGATCACTTCAAAATTTTTACAAAAAGTGTTTCCATTGGAGATACACATGTGTATAAAATTTAAAGAAAATCGGGCTAATTTTTTAAAATTTATGTGGAAGCCCCTCAGCGTTGGTACCACTTCAACATTTTTACAAAAAGCCTTGTCCATAGGATTAAACATGTGTGTATAAAATTTGAAAAAAATCAGGTTAATTTTTAAAAATTTTAATTTTCCGTCACCGAGGCCCGATCACGCTAAAATGTTTACACAAAGTGTTGTCCGTCGGAGATACACCCAGTTTCGTTTCCGATTCGTATTTATTTTAAAAAAATATATTTTGTGTTTTCGAATGAAAACACCACAACTAAATTAAACACAAGTATTTTAATTTATAAAACAACTTTTTATTTATTAGCACTTAATTAAACTGAAAACATAGAACAGAAGGCCGATTTCGGTCGCAAATGAGTCTAGACTCCTGAAGGTTAGATGTCATTTTCGTATATGTACGAGGTGTACAGCATACAATTTTTATTTTTGTGTTATGTTTTTTCTTTCTTTGGGTAAGTGTAAATTTAATGACAGAAAGTAGTAAAATCTTGTACATAATTGCCGAATCGGTTCACTCTTGCCTCATGCAGCCAAATGCTGGCGACTACGCGAAAAGTCTTTATCTGTCAAAATTGTAGTTAAACACTAATCATATGCTTATGACCAGTGCTGCTGCTAAATTGCAATCAAGGTATTATACTACTATTTCATTAGCCGCACTATTATACTACCTTAAACCTAATTATACTACTTTTATGAAGTAATTCTAAATCGAAACGATACCAAATTTATTTGATTTTTTAGCAAAAAAATGGTTTCTTTTACAATCACATGTTATTAAGTCTGTAAATTTCTCTCCGAACCCTCAATAATTATTATAAAGAATTTTTACATTTCCCAAAAATTATATTGACCAAGAATGTATGTCAAAAAATAAACAAAACACAAATAACAAAATTTGGTATTTTATTTCAATTGATGCCTTTGCTTCCAAATTGAAAGCCAAATACTATTATATAATATACTAAGAAACCGACGAGTTTTTTTCGATTGATTTTTGTAAAATCTTTATATGAAAATTTGGTATTTTATTTCAATTGATGCCTTTGCTCCCAATTGAAAGCCAAATACTATTATATAATATACTAAGAAACCGACGAGTTTTTTTCGATTGATTTTTGTAAAATCTTTATATGATTTTGTTTTCGGATATATAATACACAAAATAAACGTCGGTTTATTTGTTATATTTTGGTACTTTATTTAAGGCATTTGTATTTTGTTGTTGTAATGTAGTAAAATAATAAATATATATAATATATATATATATATATATATAAGCATATAAGCATGGAATAATTTATTTTGTGCAATTGCAAAAAAGGGCGAAAAATCAATCACAAAATATTTATATAATTTAAAAGGCTTTTTTGTTTTCTGTTGGAACTATTTTTACAAATATTTTTATCTTATAATCCAGTATACTTCCAAAAAGCCGATAATGTACTCCGCTCTAAAAATGTAAGCCAGCAGCACTGCTCTTGACATAAAAGCAAAATCAAATTATGCGCACGCGTCAAAACGTCGTACCACTACACATAACATCTACTTACACCACAAACTTGCGGTTGTTCAGGAGCCTAGACTCATTTGTGAACGAAATCGGCCCCCTGAATTCTTAAATTGCAAGTTAAACTTAAACTGTATTTCTGGATACAACTGAAGTACTGAACGGTTGAATAGAACTGAACTGAACTGAAGCTTTGCATACTGCTTATATACTATTTGTGTGCTGTCCAACTTCTTTGTAAGCTTTTGGACTTTGATCTTGTTTTGAATTTACGGAGTAAACATGTTGATCTCTTAGATCGCAAAATATGATAATTGTAATTCATGTTAGAACATGTCTTTGGATCAGAATGGTAAACAAGATAAGAATGTGTAAACGGTAAACAAGATGATTTCATCATATTGTGAACTTGGTAAACAAGATGATTTCATCATATTGTGAAATTGGTAAACAAGATGATTTCATCATATTGTGAAATTGGTAAAAGGAATGGAATTTTCCATTAGGACTACGCATATGAGTAATATTATGAATGTGTATTATGAATAATATTATAAAGTGATGTGAGAGTGTTCTGGGAATGTAACCCCTCCCTCCTTAAGTTTGATGCTCTCCTGAGTATCTATAATTCTATTTTCAATTCTATTTTTTTGGGTTTTTCGACATGTATAATATAATAATAGAATTGCAATTATAATAATTATGATTGTGTTACTTGTATATGATATAACATGTTTTACATTGTTTTAGTATCTTACAGCTTGCAATTCTTTTAAATTTTCAATTTGATTTATATGTATCTCTTCTAATGTTACTGTTCAAGAACAGAAATATATTTGTGCATGTTGAATTTATTTTCATAATAAAATTCATAATGAAAATTATCTAGTCATGCGAATGAACCCAACATGCACGAAGCCAAAGTTCCGAATTCCGGCTAAGCGAAACATGATCCCAGAGTTATTACTGTTCACCTTGAACTTAAAGTAAAAACAAACAAGTGCAGCAATGGGAATATGTTTCGCTTATCAGCAATTCGAACGATATCATTCATTGAGCACCAATGTCAATTGCAACTAAGCATATTTTTTGTGTGTGTCAGTCACTGCGTGTGCAGACTGACTGCATATTGTTGCAGTATCTTTCATTTTTTCTTTCTTTTGGTATTTATGCGAATTAGGCAATAATCCGTTTTTCTTTTATTCTTTATGTTCATATTTTTGTTACGTAGGCAATATTATTCTTATAAATACTCCCGTATTAGGGAATAATAAATTACTCAAGTTTTAATCATCTAAAAAGGTTGTTGTGTATTTTATTTTGGTTAGCTATTCCCCACACCAATGCTAAGGTAGCTAACTAATAGGATTTTAATAAGATATATCGGTACGAGAACCGTTTATATCCACATCATTAGTCAAGGTACATGCACCTTGACTATTCCGTCGTTGGAACAAAATAGTTCCACCGTTAACATTTGGTGACCCCGACGTGATCCCAGCATTCACTTCCCCCCACCAGTGGTAAGGAGTGACTGCTGAGCGATCACAATTTAGGACGTGATAAGCGTTTGCCAGCGCTTTGAACACTGGTAAAGTACTCGTTGCGTTTTAAATTCATACTACGTTATAAAAGGCGTGTACCTGGGCTATACACTGGTACCAACGATAGCTGCATAAGGAAATGATCTAGCCAGAAACACACACAAGCCAGCGAGATTGAAGCAGTCATCGAGCGTAATGCGGAAAGTTTCAACAAGATCATCAGCAACTACAAGAAGGATCCTGCCGACAGGAAAACTCAAGAAAGTTATTTTCGAGAGAGACTTCGACGGTTGAAAGAAGCTTGGGAAGCGTTCGAGGAAACCGACAACCAGATCAGGTCTATACCAGATGTGCCGACTAATCATGATTATTTTATTCATGAGGTATACGACACTGTATTAGAAAACTACAGAAAGTTCAAAGGGCATTTTGAGGAAAAGATAGCCGTGCCAATAACCATCACAATGACGATTCAGTCAGCAGATGAGATCAACAGAATCATAAGGCGACACAATTTAAATCCAGAGCTACAGCATACAAAGTCACATTGGGAGTATAAGTTGAGAGCCATCGAACAATACTGGGCTCAGCTTGAAGATATTCATACATCAATTTATGAGCATAGTGATGATCACGTGGCTAACGGCTACGATGAAGAAGAACATTTCATCTTGGCTGAAGAAGTTGAAGGGGTTATTACAGCCTTAATTGCAAGACTGCAGGAATGTGCTCCTAGGACAGGCACAACAGCTGCACACACGTTACCGCTTCCGAAAATCGAATTGCCAAAGTTTGATGGGGATTATTCCAAATGGCAACAATTCCACGATCTTTTTCGACAAATGGTCCACATGCAACCAATGGCAAATTGCCAAAAAATGTGGTATCTAAAAACAAACCTAACTGGAGAGGCAGAAAGATTAATCAGACATTATTCAACGTCTGACAGCAATTACGCCGCAGCCTGGAAAACCTTAGAAGATCGTTACGCTAATCCGAGACTATTGGTTTCCGCGCTTATAAGTAAATTACTAACTCAACCAAGCACTGCTGCAGAGGAAAGTTCACCCAACGCCATTAGAAATCTTCACGACGTTACTAAGGAGTGTCTCATGGGATTAGAAAATCTCGGTGTATCCACCAAGGAATGGGATCCAATATTAACCCACGCATTGACTAAAAAATTAGACAGAGATACGCACACAATATATGAGCATTCACTCGAAAATCCCAAAGAACTTCAAACAACAAGGGAAGTGATGGGCTTCTTAGAGAAACGGTTTCAATCTCTAGAAGCTCTGGGCAAGGATCGGTACATCGAGGATCGACGAAGACTCCACCCTTTAAGGACATTAGTTGGGGCAACGAGTTCATCTGCATGCTTGGTTTGCAAGGGAAATCACGCACTTTACGCTTGCAAGGAATTTTTAGATAAAACCCCCGCACATCGACTAAATGTGCTCAAAAAATATAACCTCTGCATAAATTGCCTGAAGGAAGGACATCGAGCAACAACTTGCCCGAGACGATCATGCACCAAATGCTCTAAAAACACAACACTTTAGTGCATTTGGAAGCCGTGAATTCAAGCCAACAAATCAATACACCATCTACACAATTCAAAGGAATCAACCTGACTAGAAAAACAGGCCCATATTCAATGGAAAATAAGACGCAGGGACACGATCAAGCTCTATCACTTAGCACCGTTAGTCAACAACGTCTAGGGTATATTTTGTTGGGGACGGCTCGGGTCAAGTTAGAATCACACAATGGTGAATTCGTCGAATGCAGAGCGCTACTAGATTCAGGCTCTCAAGTAAATTTCATTACGGAGAGACTCGTTAAAAAATTGAAGATTCCAACAAGGCATGATTCTTTATGCATCCAGGGGATCGGTCATGCCACTCAAAAGGCACATAAGAGAGTGAATGTACATTTGCAATCCAGGCTGAATGGGTTCTCGGCTAGAATTGAAGCGTTGGTCTTGCCAAAATTACTTTCACCTCAACCAACTCAAGGAATAGACATCTCACAATGAAACATTCCAAAGAATATAAAATTAGTTGATCCAAATTTCAACTGTACGGAGCATATCGACCTACTCATCGGCGCAGAACTGTATCATGAACTTCTGTCGGTTGGACAAATAAGATCCAATGCCGAGTTGCCCACTTTTCAAAACACGGTATTCGGGTGGATGGCAACAGGGAGAATTAGACAACTTCCAAATACATCAATTACTTGCGGTATGTGCATCGAAGACGAAAATCTGAACAAACTAATTGAAAAATTTTGGTCAACTGAAGAACCAGAGGAACCACAAGGAGCTCTTACAACAGCAGAAAAGTGGTGTGAAAAGAACTTTGTACAGACAACTCATCGGGATATCCAAGGCCGATTTACCGTAAAACTACCATTTTCAGACGATCCCACAAGGCTTGGGGAATCAAAACCCATCGCCCTCCAACGGTTATTTGCGTTAGAAATACGATTAGCTAACAATAAGGAGCTTAAGCAACAATACGATCAATTTATGAACGAGTATATCACTCTAAATCACATGACAGAAGTAGCGCTTCCACCAAGGAATTCACCACACTACTTTCTTCCTCACCACTGCGTGCAAAAGCCTGATAGCAGTACCACCAAGTTGAGAGTCGTATTCGACGCGTCATGCAAAACATCCTCCAATTTATCGCTCAATGATATCTTGCATGTAGGCCCCAGAATTCAAGATGACCTATTCACAATACTGCTAAGATTCCGGTTACCACGATTTGTTTTTACAGCCGATATAGAAAAAATGTATAGACAAGTATTGCTACATAAAGAAGATCGAAGGTACCAGTTGATTCTGTGGAGAAAGGAAGTATCAGAACCTGTAAAATGTTATCAGCTGAACACCGTGACCTACGGCACATCATCTGCCCCATATTTATCAATAAAATGTTTACAACAACTCTCTCAAGCAACAACTAAAAGCCACCCCTTTGGCAGCAAGATACTTCAACACGTTTTCTCCGTAGACGACGTCATGACAGGCGCAAACAGTCTTTCCACTGCTCTGGAAATGCAAAGGCAATTGATTGACGTGCTTCACGGAGCAGGCTTCAAACTGCGCAAGTGGTGCGCAAATCACCCGCGGCTACTACAAAATTTCGGTTCAGAGGACAAAGAAGTACAGCTGGACTTCAAAAATGACTCAGAAGACAACATAAAAACTTTTGGTCTAACTTGGCTGCCTAATGTAGACGATTTTTGCATCAAAACTTATTAGAATTACGACGACAAGGTCACAAAAAGAAAGGTCTCATCAGAAATAACACGAACATTTGATCCACTTGGAATCATGGCTCCAGTGGTAATTACCGCAAAAATCTTTTTGCAACAGTTCTGGAAATTAAAATTAGATTGGGATGCAGCTCTACCTCAGGAATTACATTCACAATGGTCAAGTTTCCGTGATGACCTCAAGGCAATAAGTCTCATTAGGATTCCACGACACATATTTTCACACCAGACTCCAGAAATAACACAAGTTCACGTTTTCGCTGATGCATCCGAAAGGGCGTATGGAGCCTCCATCTATATACGATCAACGATTGCGCACGGAACCATCATAATGCGATTGTTGTGCGCAAAATCTCGTGTAGCACCACTTGAGAAGGAAAAGTTTAAGAAGCCGACAATTCCACGGCTAGAATTGTGCGCCGCCAAACTAGCAACGGATCTCGCCAATCGAATAAAAAGGGATATTGGATACGAAGATGCTCCTACGTATTTTTGGAGTGACTCTGAAATTGTCTTGGCTTGGATCAACTCCTCTGAGAAATCCCTCCCAACGTTCATTGCTAACAGAGTATCTTCGATAAAGGTTAGTACCACACCACAACAATGGCGTCACGTAAAATCCAAGGAGAACCCAGCTGATTTACCCTATTCCTTCATGGTCGAGAATCATCTTGGCCACAACCTTACAACAAATCGGCATTGTCTGAGCAGCAACCAAACTCTAATGCGTTACCAATAACAACTAACGATAAGGAGACAGGTCACTTTGTGTACAAAATCTAGCATGGAAACTCATTTCAAAGGATCCAGCGGATCACTGCGTACATATTAAGATTCGTCAGCAAACTTAAAGGGCGTGAAGGGAAGACAAGCACTAAAAGAGAACTATCCAGCCAAGAATTAACAGATTCGCTTCATACCATTCTACGACTTCTGCAGAAAGAGGAGCTCCGTTCCGATATCGCCCATCTTAAACGATACAGCGAGTGCGAGAAAACCAGCGCCATAAGCAGTCTCGCACCCTTTTTGGATACAAATGATATCATGCGGGTTGGAGGAAGACTAGAAGCATCAGCGCTTTCATACGATGCAAAACATCATATCTTACTTCCTTACGGACATCTTTCACAAAAATGATAATGACAGAGATTCATTGCAAAAATAAGCACGTTGGACCACAGACTCTTTTGGCCATTACTAGACAGCGATTCTAGCCGATCAAAGGTAAAACTATTGCCAGATCTATAGTGCAAAACTGCATTCAGTGCGCAAAAGCAAAACCCAAGTTGCTCTCTCAGATGATGGGCAGTTTACTAGCCGATCGAGTTCAACCAGCACGACCTTTCATCAATTCAGGAGTGGACTTTTACGGGCCGATATGGATTCACTAATGTGGTAGAGGAAGTCGACCACAAAAGAGGTACATCGCAATATTCTGCTGCTTTGCTACTAAGGCTGTTCACCTGGAGATCGTTAGTACTTTAACAACGGAAGCCTTTATAGGAGCACTGAAACGTTTCTTGGGAAGACGAGGCCACGTTCGTAACCTATACTGTGATAATGCGACTAATTTTGTTGAAGCTAGAAATCAGCTTCAGGACCTTAGCCAATCAGTATATTCCATGAAAGGTCAAGATCAATCACCAACTCGTGCAGCGCAAAAGGCATCGATTTCCATTTCATTCCACCTCGATCTCCCCACTTCGGCGGATTATGGGAAGCTGCCGTTAAATCAGCAAAACATTTACTATATCGAAGCGTGTCATCAGCACCCTTAATATATGAAGAATTTGAGACCCTAATGATTGAAATTGAGGCAATTCTTAATTCACGGCCATTAACACCACTTTCTTCAGACCTAAATGATCTCACCGCACTCACTCCTGGTCACTTCCTGATCGGTGAACCACTAACAGCACCGATTTACGCAAACGCTAAAAATACGAATGTCAACCTGCCGACACGATGGAAATTAGTGACGCACCTAAAAATGAATTTTGGCGCAGATGGTCGAGGGAATATCTTAATCTATTGCAGCAACGGGTTAAATGGAAACAGCAAAAACCAAACTTACAACCCGGAGCCATAGTTCTAATTAAAGAAGATAACACCCCGTCGATGAAATGGCCACTCGGACGAGTCTTTAAAACTCACATTGGAGAGGATGGCCAGGTCCGCGTAGCAGACGTCAAAACATCAACCTGCATTCTTCGGCGAGCGATTCACAAACTTTCTCCTCTTCCACTTAATGATGAAACCCCAAAACAGGAACGACCACATCATTTTGAATGTCACGCAAAAAGAAAGACAGCTCAAACAACAGGGGAGTCAACGAACAATGACCAACCACCACAGAGAAAATATCGAAAATCATACGGCTCGGCAATGTTGTCCATCTTGATAGTATGCCTGATCGTACCACTCACATGTAGTTATCCAGTGGAAGTCAGCCAATTCCCATCTAAGCTAGGCCTTCATTTTGAAGCTCTAGGAACAGCAAATTTGTGGGGGCTCAACCGACCGCGTAGCAGACGTCAAAACATCAACCAGCATTCTTCGGCGAGCGATTCACAAACTTGCTCCTCTTCCACTTAATGATAAAACCCCAAAACAGGAACGACCACATCATTTTGAATGTCACGCAAAAAGAAAGACAGCTCAAACAACAGGGGAGTCAACGAACAATGACCAACCACCACAGAGAAAATGTCGAAAATCATACGGCTAGGCAATGTTGTCCATCTTGATAGTATGCCTGATCGTACCACTCACATGTAGTTATCCAGTGGAAGTCAGCCAATTCCCATCTAAGCTAGGCTAGGCTCTAGGAACAGCAAATTTGGCAGCCAACGAATGGAACCTGGTGGTATACTATGAACTAACACCGTACTGGACCGAATTCCATGAGCTCACAAAGGGAATTAAATCTTTGCGACAACTCTGCCAGGTGATACCGCAAAACAATTCATGCAAGTCAATAATCGATCAATTTAGTCATGTAAACGAAGAGCTCACAACAGGGAACGAATTCTTCTCGAGGAACCTCCATAAGGTAAGAGCAAGACGCGGAGCTTTCAATATAGTTGAAACCATAGCCAATTCCTTATTCGGAGTCCTTGATTCGGAATATGCACAAGAGGTATCAAAAACAATTAATGACATGCAGGAAAATGAAGACCACGTTTTGCGACTTCTCAAGAATCAAACATCAATAATATACTCAACCTTAAACATTATAAAGGGCAACCAGTTAAGTGTTCAAGAAAAATTTAGAGCGTTGAACGAGCAAATTAATCAAATAACTGCGCATACCACTCAAGAAGAACTAACTAGTACTTTTCTTTCCTTATCCATCGAACTGACGCTAATCATGTCCAACACACAACGAATACAAGCCTTGCTAATCAGAGTGCTAATCGACACAAACCATGGAAAGATAAGCCCTCTTCTTCTATCACCATAGCAATTAAGTCATGAAGTTATAATGATAAAGGCGCATGTCCCTTCCTCGCTTCGCCTACCGGTAGACTCGTCAGACCTGCTCCACCTATATCAACTGATGTCCGTAAAGAGTGGGATCGTTAACAACCACGTGATCTTCCACATCAAATTTCCTCTTGTCAATATAGAAGTGTTCGAGATATTCAGAGTATTGGCCATACCTATATTGAAAAACGGCTCCCTAATTGCAATCAACCCAGATTCATCCACACCGCGATCAATACTATCCAATAACGGAGCAGGAATTGGCAATGTGCTCAACAACGGAACTATCCACTTATATCTGCGAGCAAACAAAGCCGCTCTATCGCAAGAACGCTAATGTATGTACATGCGAGGTTGACTTACTGAACAATATGCCGTTACCAACACAATGCAAGATAACTGAGCTCACAGAAGACCAGGTATGGATACGATTGTCGCACCCCAATGAATGGATTTACGCCCTTAGAACGAAGACAACCATCAACACTGTATGCGGCAATGAGATTTCACCAATAACGCTGGAGGGCTCTGGCCTTTTAAAAATTCTGCCCAACTGCGTCATTAAACAAGATCTCTTAACATTCCAAGGACATAAAATCTATACCAGTATCGGCAAACCATCCTATACCAAACTGGTCAATCTAACGGACATCGCAATACCAAGCAATCTAATCCCAACTAACGAGTATTCATCGGCAGATCAACTTCAATTGGCAGAGATCGAAAGGTTGAGGCAAGAAATCAAGCAACTTCCAACAGAAATGCCACACAAAATAAGCAACCACGACCTTCACCAGTACTCCGTGGCATACTTAGGACTTATTTTATGGGTATCAGCAATCATCTTCTGGAGATGGAAAACAAGGAAGACAAACGAACCTAGCAAGCTACGCCATCAGGACCTATCCCCAGAATACGTCGAAAATTCAGCCTACCTAGCGACGAAAACTGTTAAATGGCTGCATTCAACGGGGGGGAGTATGTTCAAGAACAGAAATGTGTTTGTGCATGTTGGATTCATTTTCATAATAAAATTCATAATGCAAATTCACTAGGCATGCGAATGAACCCAACATGCACGAAGCCAAAGTTCCGAATTCCGGCTAAGCGAAACATGATCCCAGAGTTATTACAGTTCACATTGAACTTAAAGTAAAAACAAACAAGTGCAGCAATGGGAATATGTTTCGCTTATCAGCAATTCGAACGATATCATTCATTGAGCACCAATGTCAATTGCAACTAAGCATATTTTTTTGTGTGTCAGTCACTGCGTGTGCAGACTGACTGCATATTGTTGCAGTATCTTTCATTTTTTCTTTCTTTTGGTATTTATGCGAATTAGGCAATAATCCGTTTTTCTTTTATTCTTTATGTTCATATTTTTGTTACGTAGGCAATATTATTCTTATAAATACTCCCGTATTAGGGAATAATAAATTACTCAAGTTTTAATCATCTAAAAAGGTTGTTGTGTATTTTATTTTGGTTAGCTATCCCCCAACCAGTGGTAAGGTAGCTAACTAATAGGATTTTAATAAGATATATCGGTACAAGAACCGTTTATATCCACATCATAAGTCAAGGTACATGCATCTTGACTATTCCGTCGTTGGAACAAAATAGTTCCACCGTTAACAGTTACATTAGTTTTTGTAAAGCTTAATGTGTTATATAATGGAATTATAATATTTTGTTTAAAGGTTTCTTTTTGATTTATATATAAAGTTGTATTTAGTTTAATGTTACAATCTTTAAAATGCATTAGGTTATTTTTAAAAATTGTATAATCAATATTATTACAATATTCTTTTAAGCTTGTTTCTAATAGGTTTTTTGTTAAAATAAGTCCATCTTCTAATTCTATTAATTCTTGATCTTTATTTGATCTTATTTTACAATTTTCATATTTTGTTTTATAAAGGTTTTGGATACATATTGGACTCTTCTTGAATTATTTTACATATTTTATTTAATTGTTTTCATATAATGTTTCATTAAAACTGATGTAGTTATATTTTGATATTTCGACTTCAAGTCCTTGATCGTTTGGTATAGGTAAAATCATTATGTTTTCACATTCATGTGTAAACACTGGTATTTTTAAAACAAAAACTAATTGGTTGCTTCTAGTGAATAAGCTGCTCTCAATATATTTTAATTTATTGTACAATTGTATATGCTAACTGCTTTTACTATTTTTTCTCTCAAGTTTAATATGTTCTTTTTCTCTTCTTGTGCTTTATATATTCTTATATGTTCATTTAGTGTACCATGCACTCTTTCTACATCTGAGTTTCCCGTCTTATGATTTGGGGTTATAAGTTTTATTTTAATTCCTTCTTCATTGCAATATTCTTTAAATGTTGGCTATTAAATTCATTATCGCATACTATTTCTTGGGGTTTGCCTAATATAGAATTTCTAAGCTTAATTTGCTCAATAATTTTATGAGTGTTTCTACTAGCTAGGGGAAAGGCTGTCAAATGTTTAGTAAATTTGTCTATAATTGTTAAAAAGTAAATATCTTTACTTGGAATATAAATGTCCATTTGTATAAGCTCGTTTGGCTTAAGTGCAGTTTTGCTTATTTAAAATTTTATTTTTTCTGGACTTCTATCATGTTTTGCTGTTTGACATACAGTACAATTGTTAATGTATCTTCTAATTAATTCTCTTAATTTTAGAAAATAATATTCATTTTTAATTTCAAGATATGTTTCTTGTATTCCTATGTGATTAAATTGTTCATGAATCCTTTGAATGTGATTCAACGCATCGTTTGTATTACTTAAATCGTTTAAAAGAGTAATGCATTTTAGTAATATTAGTTTACTTTGATTGCTGTAAAGCTCAACATATTTTTCCTGAACTTTGCAAAATAAACTATCACTTGGACAATATACTGCCACCTTTCCGTGATCGGGTAAAAAATCCCTTAATGCTACAGTAAAATATTCGGCTACATCTTTTGATTTAATAGTGAGTCTTCTTATAGCTTTAGATATATATTTTTACCTTCATCTTCTGACTCTATAACTTCTATTTGATGCTTAAAAATATTTGTAGGTAATTCTGAAATTCCTATGTGATCATTTCTTTCTTCTATTCCACTATGATTTGTGGCTAACGATGAGTCTTCGTTTCCATTGACTGCGTGTACTTCGAGTCTACTAAGATAATCTGCTACGCGATTTTCTTTTCCTTTTAAATATTCGATATCAAAATCATATTCATTTAAACTAATTTTCCATCTTTGCAGTTTTGAATTTGGTTCTTTAAGGTTACTTAACCAAAATAAAGGTCTATGGTCAGTTTGTATTTTAAATTTGCGACCGTAAAGATATGGTCTGAAATATTTTGTTGACCAAATAATACTTAATAACTCCTTTTCAATAGTGCTATATCTGCGTTCATGTTCATTGAGTGTGCGAGATGCATAGCATATTGGGTGATTTGATTGTGAAAGAACTGATCCGATTGCATAATTTGATGCATCAGTTGTTAAAACGAATTCCTTTGTATAGTCAGGATATTTAAGAACGGGGTCATTAGATATGAGTAATTTAAGTTCTTCAAAAGCTGTTATATATTCTGGGTCTTTAATGTTTATCTTTGTTCCTTTCTTAAGATATTTAGTCATAGGAACTGCTACCTTTGAATAATCTTTAATAAACTTTCTGTAATAACCTCTTAGACCTAGAAAAGATTTTATTTGTTTTGTTGTACAAGGAATAGGTATCTTTTCGATTGCTGTTATTTTTTCTGGGTTTGGCTTTATTCCGTTTGTAGTAATAACGTGCCCTAAATATTCTGTTTCTTTGCTAAGAAATTTACATTTATCTATTTGCATTTTTAAGTTGTGTTGGTTAAGTTTTTTAAATACTTTATTAATTGAGCAAACATGTTCCTCTAATGATGTACTGAATATGAGAATGTCATCTAAATAGACAACACATATTTTTCCTACAAGTTCTTGATTGATTGACGTGATTAATCATTCGCTGAAAAGTAGCGGGGGCATTTTTTAGTCCAAATGGCATTCGATTAAATTCGTAATGACCGTTTGCTGTTGAACAAGCAGTTTTATACTTGTCTTTAGGATTCACCAATATCTGGTGGAAACCTTTCGCTAAATCAAGAGTGGTAAAATATTGGGCTCTTTCCAATTTACTAAAAATGTCTTCAATATTTGGAATAGGAAACTTGTCTTCCACGGTTATCTCGTTAAGTTTTCTATAATCATAACAACAATAACAATTTGCCATTTCTTAAGTCCTGAATTGTCTATCTTTTTGGGAACGACCCAGATAAGAGCATTGTATGGACTGTTGCTTTCTTTTATTATGCCTTGTTCTAGCATTTCGATTATTTGTTTATCGACTTCTTTTATATGTAGTTCTGGATATCTATATAGACGTGAGTATATTGGTTTATCACTTTTAGTTTCAATTTTATGAGTTACTTCCTTTACGTTAGTTAAAATGTCGCCTATAGAATAATTGTTTATTATTTTTTAATATTTGATTTAGAGCTATCTTTTCTTCTCTGTTCGTATAAGGTTTAGTTAATTTGTCGGTTAAGTCTTGTAAAGCTAAATCAATACCACATAAATTTATTTGTGTATTTGATAATTCTTGAATGTAACTATCTAAAGGGTATTCCTTGGGTTTTGTGAGCAATGGGATATTAGTATTTTTAATTTTCAATGTATGAGTATGATATGATTTTTCGGCTTCTAATGGTATTAGGATATTATTTCCTAAAATTCCGTCAAATTAACTGTTGGTAATCGGAGATATTAAAAATTCCATGGTTGATTCTCTTTTATTAAATTCGATTGGTAATGGTAAAATTATTTTAGTATTTACTTGTTTTTCATTATATATTGCCTTAATAGTAATTGGTTTGTCTAATTTACTTTCAAAATGTCTTGGGAATATATTTTCTTTTAAAATAGATGTAGCTGCTCCTGTGTCTACTAAAAATCTAAGTTTTTTATTAAGAATATGAACATCTATGCAGGGTAATGGTCTGTTGAGGCAGGTGTTTGAAAATTTGCTGTATTTTGAGTAAGGTGATCTACTTCCATTGGTTCTGGATCATTTCTTTTATTTTGTGTAGTAAATGGGTTACGATTATTATTAGAAAAATTTCCACTTCTGTTTGGTTGCCTATAGTTTTGTTTATTTTGGTTCCTATAGTTTTCATTATTGTTTCTATAAAAGTTCTGGCCTTTGTTATTGAAATTCCTATTGTTATTTGAATTTCTTGGTTCGTTTTTATAATCCCTATTATTTCTTTGATTTGTATTATAGTTATTATTTTGTTTATAATTTTTTTCATTAAAATTATTATTGTTATTTCTAAAACTTCGAAAATTATTATTATTTTCTTCCTTTGTCCAATGACAGGCTTCTAATTTATAAAAAGCTTCACTTAAAGTTTTTATGTTATGATTAATTATAATTGAACTACCATTTGGTGGAATTTTTTCGCAGAATTTAGCTAGTAATGATGCTTCATTATTGCTAGAATTATATTCTACTGGTTTGTCTTCCGATAGATAATATTTATTATTTAATCTACAAAGAATGTCTGAATATGAATTATAAAGCTGAGTTATATTCTTAGTATAAACTCTATCTGCTTGTTCTTTTAATTTTAAAAAGGATTCTTTTTCTCCGAAATTTCTAATTAATATATTCTTTACTTCTTGCCAACTATTTCACTAACTATAAATTCTTTTGCGGGTTCATTATGTAAAATGACTGTACTCATTATAAAGTCTGAAGTATGGTAAGTTCTTCACTTATTTTAATGGATCAATAGTTATAGTTGCCATTGTTACCTTATTTTTTGAATTTGTTGGTTGCTGGAGATTTTCTTCAATTTGTTCTTCTTCTTTTAGTTGCTGGATCACTGCTGGATCTATTGATTGTGTTGATTCTATAGCTGAGGTATCACTTTCCTTTCTGTCAAATTTTAATGCAGCTGGTATGTTGTATGGTCTGAATTTCTTTATCTATTTTTCGGAACACGTTGGGGCTTTCGACTTGGATATTTTATGCCACGTAATATTTCTCCTCCTTTTCTTTTATTTCACTTTTATTTAATTTTATTTTCTCGAAGCTGTTGTCTTCTTAACTTTTCTTGAATTGCTTTAAAATGCCCTTTTTTTTAATTTAATTGTTTTTAGTCAAACATTCCCTCTATGAGATTTTGTGAAATTGTCTTTTAAAGATCTGGTTCACTATGTTTTTCACTTTAATGAATGTATATATATATTTTTTTTATTGTTGTCCTATTACCGTTTTGTAATTTCACTTTACCGGCAAACTATTTTAATTAGTTAAAGGACGATCCCGAATTAAACTTTAAATAAAGTAAGATATCTTTATCTTTCAGGATCCTACCGACTGCGCCAGTTTCGTTTCCGATTCGTATTTATTTTAAAAAAATATATTTTGTGTTTTCGAATGAAAACACCACAACTTAATTAAACACAAGTATTTTAATTTCTAAAACAACTTTTTATTTATTAGCACTTAATTAAACTGAGAACTTAGAACTGAATTCTTAAATTGCAAGTTAAACTTAAACTGTATTTCTGTATACAACTGAAGTACTGAACGGTTGAATAGAACTGAACTGAACTGAAGCTTTGCATACTGCTTATATACTATTTGTGTGCTGTCCAACTTCTTTGTAAGCTTTTGGACTTTGATCTTGTTTTGAATTTACGGAGTAAACATGTTGATCTCTTAGATCGCAAAATATGATAATTGTAATTTATGTTAGAACATGTCTTTGGATCAGAATGGTAAACAAGATAAGAATGTGTAAACGGTAAACAAGATGATTTCTTCATATTGTGAAATTGGTAAACAAGATGATTTCATCATATTGTGAAATTGGTAAACAAGATGATTTCATCATATTGTGAAATTGGCAAACAAGATGATTTCATCATATTGTGAAATTGGTAAAAGGAATGGAATTTTCCATTAGGACTGCGCATATGAGTAATATTATGAATGTGTATTATGAATAATATTAAAAAGTGATGTGAGAGTGTTCTGGGAATGTAACCACTCGCATATACAATTTTAAGATAATCGGCGACTTTTTTTTTACAAAATTTATATTGGTGCAACCCGACCCCGGGAGATACACATGCGTATATAATTTGAAGAAAATCGGATATTTCTTTTTATAAAATTTGTATGAGTGCCCCCCGACAACGGGGCCCGATCGCTCCCAAATATTTACAAAATGTGTTTTTCATTAAAGATACACATGTGTATACAATTTGAAGAAAATCAGATATTTCTCTTTATAAAATTTGTATGAGTGCCCCCCGACCCCGGGGCCCGATCACTCCCAAATATTTACAAAAAGTGTTTTTCATTGGAGATACACATGTGTATAAAATTTGAAGAAAATCGGGTACTTCTTTTTATAAAATTTGTATGGGTGCCCCCCGTCCCCGGGGCCCGATCACTTCCAAATTTTTACGAAAAGTGTTTTCCATTGGAGATACATATGTGTATAAAACTTGAAGAAAATCGGATACTTTTTGTAAAATATTTGTATGGGAGCCCCCCGACCCCGCGGCCCGAGGGGCCCCAAATTTTAATAGAGAGATTTCAATAAAATCGGGCTTTAGGAAGTGAGTTAAAAATTGATCACAAGATTTGGTGTGCCAACCAGCCAACCAGCCAGCCAGTCGGCCGCCACGGGCAAGTGAAGTTAATATAGAGAATTTAAAAAGGATGTGTAAATAAACAAATATTACAAAAAAAAATTTTTTGGTTGAAATTATATATATTTTATTAAAAACTAAAAAGTATAAAATAAAATATAAACAAAGTTTGTTAAAAAAAATGCTTTTATGGAAACATACTAACCCCCTAAAAGGTAGAAAATAAAATAGGTGGTAGATCTATACCAACTAAAACAGTCATAAATAAATGAAAATTGTTGAAATGTTGTTAATGAAAATCTGAAATATTTTCATTTGAGGTTATTTAATCTGCTTTTAATCCTCAAATCCTCAAAAAGTGGTTCTTTCAATTTTTAATAATTTTTTCAAGACTAAAAAATTTCAGATTTTCGTTAACAACATTTCAACCATTTTCATTTATTTATGAATGTTTTAGTTGGTATAGATCTACCACCTATTTTATTTTCTACTTTTTTTGGGGCTAGTTATGCTTCCATAAAAGCATTTTTTCAAAAAGACATTTTTTTTTATATTTTATTATTAAATGCTATTATATTAACGCCTTTGTCTGTGTATCGATTTATATGTCATTCTGTCACGCTTTTTTCAATACAAATCTGTGATTAAGTCTCGTACCCATTTTTGGGTAGGACTTTTCGGGAGGTCTTGAGGTGAGTCATGATGGGATCTTCATGTGGGTCTGGTTTAAGGGGCGTCTTGGGATGATGTTAAGAGGGAAGTTGAGGTGATCTTGAGGGTGGTCTTGAGGGGGTTCTTGAGGGTGGTCTTGGGGCATTGAGGTCGGTTAGAGGGGAGTCTTTAGATGATCTTTAGTGGGTTTGAGCAGAGTTCAGGGGGTCTTACGTGGGGCTCTGAAGAGGTTCGTAACGTAGTCTTGAGGTAGTCTTGAGAGGGTCTTGAGGGAGTTCTGACTGGGTTCTTAGTGGGTCTTAAGGAGTTATTGAGGAGGTCTTGAGGGGATTTTGAGAAGGTCGTGAGTGGAGTCTTGAGGGGTTCTTAAAAAGGTTTTTAGTGTGTCTTGGGGTGGTCTTGAGGGGATCTTGAGGGGATTTTGAGAGGGTCGTGAGTGGAGAATTGAGAGGGTTTTAAGGCTTTAGGTGGTGTCGAGAGTGTTTTGAGGGGGTCTTAAGGGCATCTTTAGGGGATCTTGGCGAAATATTTATATTGTTGGGTTTGGAGAAGTTCTTGAGGGAAGCCTTAAGGGCATCTTGTGGTGAATTTAAGAGGGAGTGGGTCTTCAGGGAGTCTTAAGGTCGTACCTAAGGGATCTTGGGTGTTTTCAGAAGGGTCTTGAGATGGTCTTGAGGGGGATCTTAAAGGAATCTCGAGTGAGGTTTGAGGGGGTCTTGAAAAGGTGGGTGGGTCTTAAGGGAGTCGAGGTATTCTTGAAGGGGTCTTGAGAGGGGTATTATGTAGATCTTAAGGTGTTCTTGATGGGGTATTAAAGGTTCTCTTAAGGGGGCCTTAAGGGATACTCAGGGGGTCTGGGAAGGGGTTTTGTGAGAAGTCTTAAGTGAGTTTTGTGAGGAATCTTAAGTGAGTTTTGTGAGGAGTCTTAAGTGAGTTTTGAAAGGTTCTTTAATTATGTCTTAAGGAGGCTTTGAGGGTCTTGAGGGAGGTTTTGAGTGGGGTCTTAAGGGAGTTTTAAGAGGGTTTTTAGTGGGGTCTTGAGGGTTCTTAAGGGGGTCTTGAGGGGGATCGTCCGGGTGGTCTTTAGGTGGTCTTGTGGGGGTTTTTAGAGGGTCCTTTTGGGGTCCTATAGGTTTCTTTTGCGGGTCTTTTCGGGTATTTTGGTGGCCTTATGGGTGTCTCCATATTACCATCCCGTCTTAATAATATTGAAATTTTATATACATATTTCGTTAAAAACTAAAAAAAATAAAATATTATAAAAAAATAAAATAAAAACACTTTTATTGAACATAACTAGTCCCCTAAAAGGTAGAAAATAAAGTAGGTGGTACATCTGGAGCAACTAGAACTGTTATAAAATAAATGAAAATTGCTGGAATGTTTTTAATGGAAATCTGGAAAAAACCGTGCTAAGCATTTGATGTTCTTTCAATCTTGCCATAAACCTCAACAGCACGGTTCTTTAAATTAACTGATTTTTTTAGACTCAAATATTCTAGATTTCCATTAAAAACATTCCAGCATTTCTTTTATAACAGTTCTAGTTATAATGATTATGATCGTACTGATCCTTGCGTAGTTGTGGTGCGTTCTATCGGACAGGAATATCATACTGAAAAAATATTGAGGCGATAGACATAATATATTTAATGAGGAGACAGAAATTTAAAATCTGAAAAGACCTTTACCACTCTCGTCCAGTAAAAAAAAATACTTGAACCCGAGCACCCTTGCGCGGTAGCTGGTTCGCTAGCACTACGTCACAGTACAAACAACTATATACCTTTTATAGTTATTGGTTGTACTATATATGTTCTTAAAGAGTTTCAAACGCGTTCCTTAATGAGCTTAGGTGATTATATTATAGCACGATTTTTTTTATTTAGCAACAACTCGAAAGGCTCGTGCTAGTCAGCAAGATACTAAAGGCACAAGGCGCTGTCAACAAAACACAGCTACACGTCGTACTACGAAAACTGGTCAAGGCTCCCAAAATCTAGATGTACAAGTATCAATGCTACCTGATTTGTCACAGGACTTGACCGACGAAGAGCGAATATGGGAAGAGATAAACGAAATTAAGTCTATGCCAGTACCAATGTCCAAAAAAAAAGATTTAAAAACTCAATTGCAAGTAAGAACATTTGATTTTAAATAAAAAATATAACTAAAACTAAATGAACTTAATTTATTTAGAACTCTACGAAATTACGCCTTCAGGGCTACGACCAATTTAAATGGCAACGACGTAAAGCATGGCAACGTTTACAATCTAAATGGATAGAATTTATAGCAAAAATGGAATTGTGGAGAAATTCTTTAAAGATAATCGAAGGAAATTTTGGTACTGGAGTGGTAGCATATTTTCATTTTCTTAGATGGCTAATGTTTTTAAACTTAGCAATATTTCTACTTATATTGTCATTTATTGTTATACCTAACATTACACTTCTTGAACCACTCGACGAAATATGCGATCAAAATAAGAGCAATTCAACACAATGCTGCAGAGAATTATATTTGAACAGTACAACAAATCAATTTGGAATATTAGATTTAATACAAGGAACAGGATATATGGAAAATACAATTTTATTTTATGGGTCTTATACAAACAAAATTTTTGGTTATCACCCGTTTAAAGACACGTACATATCCCCGCAATTATCCGACGATAATGATTATAATCACTCATTGGCAATTAAATTAGAAGACAATCATAGTAAATTTCATTATGATTTACCTTTAGCGTATATAAGTATAACCGCAGTTTATTTTCTAATTTCTCTTGTTGCCATAGTAAAACGGGCTTTGCGGGAATTTAAGGATCGGTTAATTGACGGCGAAGGGCAATTTTACCAATATGGCAATTTAATTTTCGGAGGATGGGACTTTTGTATACATAATGACAAGTCTGCAGATATTAAACAAAAAGCTCTTTACAATGAGATAAAATGCTTGCTTTATTCAAAGCGACTGGAATATGAACGTTATAATCGATCTAACGACTACATGTGCAAACTGATTATCATACGACTTGTTGTAAATATAGCAGTGTTTATAATTCTAATACTTTCAGCTTTGTTTATATATTTTCTTTTTAATATTAGTTTAAAGTACCTAGAACAAGGTGTTCTCAGTGATTCTACTACACTGGTAAAGGAAAGTAACATTTCGTTTATGTCAGGCGTTTCTAAAATCAGCAACCAAAAGATATTTGTTAGCCTGTTTTATGAATTCTTACCATATGTTGCAATTGTGTGTCTAAACTTAATTGTTCCAATTTTATTTCAATACCTTTGCGTATTTGAAAAGTACTCTCCAATGTTTGTGGTTAAAATTAGCTTATTTCGCACTATTTTTCTAAGACTAGCGTCTCTTGCCGTGCTATTAAGTCGATTTTATTTTCTTATCATACCAAAACCAGACTGTCACTGTTGCAACAAAAACTCTCAAACCCCACAATGCTGGGAAACATTTGTAGGACAACAGTTTTATAAATTAGTTATTACGGATTTTGTTACGCACCTATTTATTACTTTTTTTATCAATTTTCCACGTTCAATCATTGCTCGTCACATAAGAACTAAATTTACTCTTCTAATAGGTGAACAAGAGTTCGAGTTACCAAAGCATATTTTGGATATTGTTTATTCACAAACGCTTTGCTGGATTGGGAGTTTTTACTCCCCCTTCCTTCCTGCCATAGCCACTGTAGTCACATTCTTTATGTTCTACATAAAAAAGTTTCAGTGTTTGGTCAATTCTAAGCCTTCAACAATATTATATCGTGCTTCCAGATCGAATTCCCTTTTTATGTTCATTCTACTTGTTTGCTATGTGGTTGCGTTAGTGCCTGTTGTTTATGCTATTGCTGAAATAAAACCATCAAGGTCATGCGGCCCTTTTCGAGGGTTGAACTCAGTTTGGGAAACGGCAATATCAGCATTTATAAAGATGCCTGAATTCTTACAAAATTGTATATTCTTTTTAGGAACTGCTGGATTTGCCATACCATGCTTTATTGCTTTAAACCTTTTTTTATATTACTATTACGCTGTGTCTGATGCAAATAAACATATGGTAGAAGTATTAAAAAACCAGCTTGTGCTAGAAGGGCACGATAAACAATTTCTCTTAAATCGACTAAGTTCTTTTTTAAGACAGCAACAACAATATCAGAAGAATATGCGGCAGATTAGTCATCGCGATCAGCAACAACTAACAACACATAACCAATTGCATGAAAATCGCAGTAGAGAACGCAACAGAGTGGGTAGTAATAATGATTAAAAATTATTTATTTATATTTTTGAATATATAATTGGAGTTCAATAAACTGCATGAGAAACATTTTGTGAAAAAATCATCTATCTAGATGTAATACATGCAATATTTCACGAAATGTTTCTTTCAATTCTTATTAACTCATATTTTTATATATAATTTTTTACTTTAATACGAAATGTATGGTTAAATATGTATGAAACCTAACTTGTAAGAATTGTAAGAAATGAGCTAACAAATAAATAGAAAACGAAATAAATCCTACGCCTGTTTAATTAAAACCGTTGTCGAATCGAGTTTGTTGTTGAATTAACATTCGCATTCACTTCATGTGATGAGATAAATATCACATCATTGACCCCCGTATTAATAAACGCCGAATAGCAGATTTGGCACTAACACATCTGTTAAATTGTAATTTTAATTAATAAACTAGCGGTTCCCGGGCGCTCCGCTACCGCACACACGAATCCCCGTCTTGCCCTTACTACTACGACAAACCTTTCCCCACCTGCCAATAATGTGCATTAAAATATTCATAAAAATCGGTTTGCAAATATGGTTGACATTAACATTTTATATTTCTTCACCCCTCTGGGAGGGAGAAGTGTGAAAAGGGTTTACTATAGTATATACCCAATAACCTTCCTCCACGTGATAATAATATACATTGAAAATTTCATAAAAATCTGTTGGTAAATGGTAGTCGCCTTAAATAATAACGTCGCATTAATTTTTGCTTTGCCCCGGTGAGTATCGGTGCCGCACAAAAGAAATTTAATCAATATTTAATATGGTAAACTAGCTAACCAGACAGACGTTGTGCCGTACAACTTTCAATAAATTTGTTTGGGATCGTTTTCTGAATTTGTAAAGAATTATTTGATATGGTAAATCAAAATAAAATTAAAAAAAAAAGACCTCAACCAAACGATTTATTTTCTATCATTAAATTTGAAATCACAGTGAATCTCAATATTTTGTATTAACATTTCGATTTCGATTGCAATGTCATAGCAAGCCAATCGAAACAAAACATTTGTAGGACAACAGTTTGTAACAGTCTTTTGCTCGGGTGACGCTCGCCTGTCACCCAGGGTTCTTTCTCCTTCTTACTCGTCGTTACAAATTAAAGATTTTGTTTTAAATTACAATTGCTTCTTTATTCATTCCTTTTTCTAATATATACTTACTTAGATTGTAAGGGGTCAATTTGGCAACAAATTCACCCCACACATTTCTATATAAATATATATATTTACACATTAGTATTTATATCAATATTCATGAAACTGAAACACCGACGGCATCTCTGCCTAGACGCAAGCCAAATGCATGATTGCGATCAGTAGGCCACACCTCCATTTTTGGGACACTGATCGCAATCGACAGAAATCCAACATACAACAAACGCACGCACAATTTCGACACAGTACAAGCGAATGCTCCAAAAGCCAACGATGAGGTCAACGACCGAGAAGCGTTGACCAAAGGCAATATGTACAACGATACCACAATGCTATGCACCAACCGAATAGTCACCGTAGACCAACGGGACTCCCTACAACAACAAATTGCAAAAGGGATTTCGCCAACACTTTTTGCAAACAACGGTGACGTTGACAATGGACAAATTGAGAAGAGAAAACACAATAACAAAACATACAGGGAATTTCGTCAACATTTTTTGTTGACAAATCGAAAGGCAAAAAGGCAACAACAAAATACACAGGGAATTCCATCAACATTCTGCAGCGAACATATACAAGCGACAATGATGAGAACAACAACAATAAAGAACGCATACGCACTACAGTTCCGAGGAAATTAACTCTGCTAGAGAAAAATCAACTGGCATAGCAACAACGGTAATTCACCGTACGAAAATCATGGAAACGAAACAGCCCGGTTTGAAGTTTTAAACCGTTTCACGGGCTATAAAAGGGGACACAAGCCCAGCATACAGTCTCCTCTTACTCTTCGTGTCTTCGCCATCTGACCGACTCTTGATAGTGAACAGAGCGTAGCATCCTCTTTCACTGATCAAAAATACTTGGACATCTGACCGACTCCTGATAGTGAATTAAGCGTAGCATCCTTCTTTCACTGATCAAGCTACCTAGACACAAAGACTCTTTGGCAACGAATCGAGCGTAGCATCCTCTTTTCGCTGGTCAACTCACGAAAACGCAACAACTCTTTGGCAACGAATCGAGCGTAGCATCCTCTTTTCGCTGGTCAACTCACGAAAACGCAAAGACTCTTTGGCAACGAATCGAGCGTAGCATCCTCTTTTCGCTGGTCAACTCACGAAAACGCAACAACTCTTTGGCAACGAATCGAGCGTAGCATCCTCTTTTCGCTGGTCAACTCACGAAAACGTATCAACTCTTTGGCAACGAATTGAGCGTAGCATCCTCTTTTCGCTGGTCAACTCACGAAAACGTATCAACTCTTTGGCAACGAATTGAGCGTAGCATCCTCTTTTCGCTGGTCAACTCACGGAAACGTATCAACTCTTTGGCAACGAATTGAGCGTAGCATCCTCTTTTCGCTGGTCAACTCACGAAAACGTATCAACTCTTTGGCAACGAATCGAGCGTAGCATCCTCTTTTCGCTGGTCAACTCACGGAGACGTATCAACTCTTTGGCAACGAATTGAGCGTAGCATCCTCTTTTCGCTGGTCGACTCTTGGACGAAACGCAGACGATTTACTTCGATCCCGCTGGACCAAGGCATCAAAACCGCAGGACACACAGGACACATCTAAGACCTAAGTCAAATTAATTATTTTCCAAAATCAATTTTCATCTGTTTTTTTTAAAACGAAAGAAAAATAAAACATCGAATTCAGAGTTCCTAACAAAATAAATCTTTTATTGTAACGACCCTTTAATCAACGAACCCTGGTCACACTGAGGATACCCCGGCTGGGAAAACCTCGTTACAATTGGCGCCCGAGCAGGGACTCTGGAAAATAAGTAACAAACGAAGAAAACCAAATAACAATCCAACAATACCATCCCGAAGCCAAGATGGTCAAAACAGGCTGGATTTACACACTGTCGAAGGAGGACCTGAAAAATTACCTGGATGAGTTTAGACTGGATACCACAGGTAGCGTAAAGAAGCTCAGGAAGCGTTATTGGACTTTTATCACCGGGCCGGACTTGACATCGGAGAACGAAACCAGTATGAGTGAACTGAAATCGCAGCACCGACGCAGACTGTCACCAGTGCCACCAATAACCATAAGCGTAACGCCTCCAGCACCCAATGAGCCAACAGCCACTCGAATCCCATCGGAGACACCAGAGACATCATATCACATAGTTTTCGACCAGGTACGAAAGTGGTCAGTACGGTACGACGGTGGCGAAGAACCTTTCTTGTTTATCGAGAGGCTGGAAGAGCTCGCTGATGCCTACTCATTAAACAAAGACCTCCTTCCAAGGATTATGCCCGAGCTGCTTCGCGACCGAGCCTTGCTGTGGTTCCGTAGTAACAACCGGAGATGGCAGGACTGGAACATCTTTAAGGGAGATTTCTTAAAATTCTTTTTACCCACTAGATATTGGGAAAACTTGGAGGACGAAAGTCGCCAGCGGCATCAGAAACCAAACGAAAATTTCAAAGATTTTGTAATTATAATGCAAAACCTCATGAGGCACGCGAAGTACTCAGAAACACAACAGACCGAGAGGATTTTTCGGAATTGCCGGCGGGAATACCAGCTATATATCCGAAGAAGAGACTTTCAGGACCTACAGGAGCTCATTGGCCTAGCAGAGGACTACGAAAGTATCCAGGCAAACCAGGACAGCACAACGACGACACCTCGAAGAAGTCCACAGGAGAGGCACTGTATGGTCAGTCAGTCTGAAGAAGGACCATATAATCCGCGAATGACTTGTCGATGGTGCCGACAGGAAGGCCACTTTCAAAAGGAGTGCACTAACCCTCGGTTGATTTTCTGCTGGGATTGTGGCCAACAAAGTATCAGCACAATTGACTGCTGCCGTCAACGTAATTCACACGCTGAGCATCGTCATTTCCTCCTGCCCGCCGAGAAGTCAGCACTGATCCAGGATCGACACCGAATTCTCGCTCGCATCATCATCAACCTTGAACCAGTTCAGGCCACAATTGATACCGGAGCAACTCGCAGTTTCGTCAGCGAAGCTTTGGCTGAAAGGGTTAGAAATTTGGACAACACTACCCCCGTACACATCCCAATACATATGGCTGACGGAAGTCAGATGACTGTCCGCCAAGAGTTAAACGTTAACTTTCGGTTTGGGGACTCTTTCTGTTCACTACGCCTACTGGTGTTGCCGAACGCCACTGATGACCTCACATTGGGGATGGACTTCCTTACAGACGCCAAATATTAAAACGTCTACACTTTTAGGGCATCAGAAGTCGTCGCAGCCTAAAGTAACCACAAGCGCAAGAGTTGACAAAAGTTACCTCTGTCCAACAACAGAGTCATAGAATTGGCGAGAGACACCACAGTGGTCAAGTATTACCACATCCGTTTGAACATACTAAAGTCAGTACTCTCGCCAAAGATTTCCACAGACGCCTACACAGTCAGCACGGCCAGAAGCCGTCTGCAAGAGCTCAACGATCATCATTATCGATCCCGCGGAAAACTTCCGTCACTCCAAACCACCAGCAGCCAGAAAACCCGTCGCCGCAAACTCCACAGCCACATCCACGTTCATCACAGTCGTCACGTTCGTCACAGACGCCACAGCCGTCACAGTCACAACAGGCAGAAAACCCGTCGCCACGACCCAAAACAAGTTTTAGGAGTCATCACAGTCGTCAGATCCACCAACTCAATCAAAAGTTATCAAAGTCACCACATACGTCACAGTCACCACAGATGTCACATTCGTCACAGACGCCACAGCCGTCACAGCCGGCCAACTCGTCCTGGTTGAACAGCATCATCTGTCCAATGCACAGGAAGGATTCGCCAGCCAGCTCGCACCGAAGTATGACGGGCCATACCAAGTGGTAGACTTCATTAAAACCCGTCATCGCAAATCTGAGGTTGTGCTACCAGACGAAGATGCGCACCGCTCACGTGGCGGAACTTAACCAGTTCCACCAAAAATTCCCAACCGACACATGAGAAAGTACACATAGCAGGAAAATCCACAGAGAAATCCACCAACAACAGTCCAGAAACATGCTCAGATCCATAGAAAAACACAGACAAGGCAACATTTTGTTCACGGACCTCGCAACCAAGATCGGAAGATTCAGCTTTCCCGACGTGACCGGGAAGTGTAAGGAGTCAATTTGGCAACAAATTCACCCCACACCTTTCTATATAAATATATATATTTACACATTAGTATTTATATCAATATTCATGAAACTAAAACACCGACGGCATCTCTGCCCAGACGCAAGCCAAATGCATGATTGCGATCAGTAGGCCACACCTCCATTTTTGGGACACTGATCGCAATCGACAGAAAACCAACATACAACAAACGAACGCACAATTTCGACACAGTACAAGCGAATGATCCAAAAGCCAACGATGAGGTCAACGACCGAGAAGCGTTGACTAAAGGCAATATGTACAACGATACCACAATGCTATGCACCAACCGAATAGTCACCGTAGACCAACGGGACTCCCTACAACAACAAATTGCAAAAGGGATTTCGCCAACACTTTCTGCAAACAACGGTGACGTTGACAATGGACAAATTGAGAAGAGAAAACACAATAACAAAACATACAGGGAATTTCGTCAACATTTTTTGTTGACAAATCGAAAGGCAAAAAGGCAACAACAAAATACACAGGGAATTCCATCAACATTCTGCAGCGTACATATACAAGCGACAATAGAGAAAAATCAACTGGCATAGCAACAACGGTAATTCACCGTACGAAAATCATGGAAACGAAACAGCCCGGTTTGAAGTTTTAAACCGTTTCACGGGCTATAAAAGGGGACACAAGCCCAGCATACAGTCTCCTCTTACTCTTCGTGTCTTCGCCATCTGACCGACTCTTGATAGTGAACAGAGCGTAGCATCCTCTTTCACTGATCAAAAATACTTGGACATCTGACCGACTCCTGATAGTGAATTAAGCGTAGCATCCTTCTTTCACTGATCAAGCTACCTAGACACAAAGACTCTTTGGCAACGAATCGAGCGTAGCATCCTCTTTTCGCTGGTCAACTCACGAAAACGCAACAACTCTTTGGCAACGAATCGAGCGTAGCATCCTCTTTTCGCTGGTCAACTCACGAAAACGCAAAGACTCTTTGGCAACGAATCGAGCGTAGCATCCTCTTTTCGCTGGTCAACTCACGAAAACGCAACAACTCTTTGGCAACGAATCGAGCGTAGCATCCTATTTTCGCTGGTCAACTCACGAAAACGTATCAACTCTTTGGCAACGAATTGAGCGTAGCATCCTCTTTTCGCTGGTCAACTCACGAAAACGTATCAACTCTTTGGCAACGAATTGAGCGTAGCATCCTCTTTTCGCTGGTCAACTCACGGAAACGTATCAACTCTTTGGCAACGAATTGAGCGTAGCATCCTCTTTTCGCTGGTCAACTCACGAAACAAAACCCTTTAATCAACGAACCCTGGTCACACTGAGGATACCCCGGCTGGGAAAACCTCGTTACAAGATATAACTAAACTTAAAATATACCTATAATAAGCTGGTTTGGTACGTATACTATACGGTGAAACCAGTGGGGTCGGAGTGCGGTCGAGGGTATTCGACTGCGGAAAGGGGTTGATGGGCGGCTTCTACTCCTTGATTCGTTGCTACTGGAGCAGATGAGCACTGTTCGAATGATCAGCGCAGCGTAGTATAGTGAATTACTTAATCATTTATTCACCGTACTGGTAAGAAAGCGTGGTCCGCGGGGATAGCTACCACAATGGGAGCATGCGGATTGCTAGTGTCTGATAATTTATAGTATAGCGAGACTGCCTGGTGTTACAACTACAGCAGTTCGTTTTACTGAAATAGACAACGTGAATGTAGGTATACAATATAGCAAAATTGCCTGGTGTTACAACTTCAGCAATGTTGTTATATTGATGTAGACAATAAGAGTGCAAGCATACAATGTAGCACAATTGTCTGGTGTTACAACTACAGCAATATGATACATTAATATGACTTGACTAGCTTTGTCATTAAAAAAGGGGCTGTTCGTGTAGAACAGAAGTCAGCGAGAAGCTGTCTTTAAGGGGAATTTGCTGTGAAATACAACGCCTTCGTCCCTTTGAGTAGATGTAGCTGCCTTGCCGCAGTATATTCTACTCTCGAATAGATGTTACTTCCTTGCCGTAGTATGTTCTATTCTGGTTTTGACGATTGATTTGAGCATATAAGTGTGTCTTAATAGTTAGATTTCTTGGGAATTTTGTTTTCACCCTTTTGTAAAAATTATTTGATTATAAATGTTATTCTTAATAAATTTCTATTATTAATCGGATTAAAAACCATTTTTCCCGAAAAAATAATTTCCTTGTTTCGACCGCCGGGTTGAGTACCGGCCGAGTACACTCGTGTTGCGCCAATATGATATAATGCAAAATGTGTTAATTTTGCATTATATATCGAGTGACTGTGTTTTTGTATAGTAAGTACTTTAGACATATGGTTTGTAGCGGAGTTGTTTAAAAACAACTTCGTTACATTCCCCCCCTACTTCGGGGTGGCGAAAAATGCATAAGACACACTTATAGGCTAGGAATAGAGATTTTAATATACTGGTTTTGATAAGTACTAATTTATAACTACTGTCGGTTTTCATAATACAATTTGTTTTTATATCTATATATATATGTATATATCTGGTATTCTTTGTAAATGTATATATAAAAAGATTTTCTCGTATGGTGTTGTTGGAGTTGCCTTGATATATTGACCCTTACCACTGGTGGGGGGAATCGGTAATTCAAGAGCAGCTTGATTTCTATGATGCAGAACTAATGACCCTTACCTTGGGTAGGGGGAATCAATAGCTTGTTCAATGAAAGACCTTTTTGAAGTGTACAAATATATTTTAATTCCTCTCTTTTATACTAAATCTAAAAACTATATACATATAAATCTTGTGTGGGATATAATGCTTGTATATTGCATTGGCGATAAGACGATACGCATATCACACGTCTTATCTCTATGGTTGGTATTTTACATGTTGGTGATAAGACCATACGCATAACATAAATCATGTATGGTATTTGCTTATCACTTATCTGGTTTGGTGTTTCTTCCATCCTAGGAGGTTGATGAAGATAAGGCTGTGTTGTACTCCGCAAGGCAAATCATAAACGTAGTACACTCTCATGCAGTGTAATGCGTTGTGCGTTGATAACGCTGTGTGGGAAATGCTGGTGTACGCGACTTAAATATGTGCAGCGTGGGAAATGATGATGTACGTGATACGTTTAAGCATGTGCGGACTGCACATTCCCCCCCCCCCCCCCCCCCGATTTCGAATGTGTTGAAATCTGATTCCTGCCATTGCTTCCGTTTTGGTGGCGGTACTGGTTGGAGCTCGATGTTCGAAGGTGAGGTAATTTTGGGTTGTCGGCATTTCCAAGCAGACGTGACCTTGAGTGTCAAGGCTGCAATGATGAGTATAACTAGAGCTGTGCTGACATGTGTAACCGGATGTCCCTTGAATGACTTTCATACCGTGATTTCCTGTTCGTCCTTTAGATTACCGATTGCCTTACTGAGTATGTCTTCGGACTGTTTTATGATGGTTTCTCCAACGATTCTTGGAGGCTCAGGGCCTTCGTCAGTGGAGTCCTTTAGGGTGGGGTAAAGCAGCGACATGTTAACGTTATGAAAGTGTGATTGGACAACGTGAAATTCCCCAAACACTTCGGGCTTGATTATATTTTGTGATGTCTCGATGTGACAGTCTTCGGTGAATTTTAATATGCCAGTTTCGTTGAGAGTTATCTCTCTGCGGACTCCCTCACAATATGCAGGGACTTCCGTCGGCATAGGAGCGATAAACATCCAAGTATTTCTCATGAAAAGCTGCTTCCATAGTAGACTTGTTATCTTAATATTTCTTGTAGGGCACCTCGTTTTGTTGTACCTTTGAAATAGCTTGTTTATTATGCAACTGGAGTTGTCAGTGATTCTTCTGAGTGCTGAAGGTATGCAAACCCACGTTGTTGAGTTTTTAGTGTGACTGCACGAGTTTAATTCCTTTTCGGCTAATACGAAATATAGCTGTCTAGTGTAGTCAACAGCTAATATGTTGTTTGAAATCTCCATGACCTCGTAGGTGTTGCTGCGTACCCGGTTGGGCACGGATGTAACCTTGACCAGTTCATATCTTTCTGACTCCAGTATGTCGAAATAACTGCGGATGATTAGTAGGCTTGAATCCCATATCCCTTCAGTGGGGTAGCTTGAAGTTCTGCTGACAAATAGGTGAGTGGGCATTCTTTGGTTGGCGTTGCTGATGATATCATTCAATTGAGTGGTAGATAGCAATTCTCTGAGATCTCCCCTCTTGAAGGCGACCCTATTAATCTTATCATATTTTTTAATGTAATCCCCCAACAAATTGTCAACCGCTAGATATGCAATTAGAAAATTGATTTCTATGGTATTTTTGTCCAAGGCCCTAAATGATTTCTTCATAAATTCGATGTCCTCCAATCCTTTATTAAATTTTGATTTAAGCCCAGCAATCTGTGACTGAATTTTAGATTCTGTAGCGCTCATCTGTGTTGCAGTGGACATGAGGAATGACGTCTGGTGCTTGGAGAATTGTATAAGCCTTTGTTGATTTTCCTGCAGGCCGTCCAATTCTCTGTATACGTCATCGTTAACGCCGAAAACAGACTGTAGAACTGTCCCCAAAAGACCTCTCTTTGATCTTGTTTGGATTCTGCTGATTAACCCATCAACTTCTACCACCAGATGATTTCTTCATTCCTGTAGATGCTGAATGAGAACCCTGCAGTGAGTAGTTGGGTGCAACTTAACACCTGTTTCACAAAATTGTTCGGCTTGCTGGGTCGCGTTAAATGCTGATGATTTGTCTGCAATTATTTGGTCTAAAGTTAAGCTGATCTGCGTTCGAAAAACTCCTCGTTTTACGTGTGCTAATCCTATTTCCTCGATGTATAGACCGGAGTTAAATTGCTTTATTTCGTAACCGCAGTGGCCAGTGCTGACGAAAGACATTACGAGTAGCGAGCTGAGTAGTAATTGGCCAAGTTTGCATCGTTTTGCCTTGGGGAGCGTCGTGGGCTTTTCGGTGTTAAACCAGGTTTGACCAATTGGACGAATTTTATGCTTGCCCAGCCTTGAAGTCGTTGCCCTGGGCACTTTAGCAAGCGCTGGCCTGGAGACCACATTAACACAGGCGATTGCGCAAGTTTTCTCAATTGGAGGTGTTTCTTTCACCTTTTCCCTTGTGGCGGTAGGTTTGTGTGTTTCTTTTCTTGTGGTGATTGGCAGTTCATTGTCACTTATTGGTAGAGGGCAGATTTTTGCTACAGGCCTCTGTAATTCCTTTTGTCCTTTTTTTAAGGTGACAACTCGAGCGCAACCGTCATCCCCCAAGTGGACGCGTAGAACTCGACCCAATGCCCACTGAGTGGAAGGCAATTGTTCATTTTTAATCAGAACGACATTTCCTGGTCTTATCTTGGGCCTTGTGATCATCCATTTCGGGCGCTGCTGCAACCGTGTCAGATATTCATTGCTCCAACGTTTCCAGAAAGTTTGATGTAGTTTTGAAAGGAGCTGCCATCTGTTTAGTAGACCCAGCTTGTCCTCATCAATGGTTTCCTCTGGTAGTGCTGTAATTGCTCCTCCCGTGAGGAAGTGGCCCGGAGTTAGGACGTCTAAAATGGTAGGATCGTCGTCTATTGGACACAGTGGTCGGGAATTTAGACATGCTTCGATTTTTATCAGCAATGTTGAAAGCTCCTCATACGATAGTAGGGCGTTTCCCAGAATGCGTTTGAGATGGGTTTTTACAGATTTCACTCCAGCTTCCCATAGCCCCCCGAAGTGGGGAGACGACGGCGGTATGAAATGCCAGTCAATGGATAGATTTGTTAATTCTCTCTGAATATCGTTGTTGTAAGCCGAGCCATCCTTTTTGGAGAGTGAATCTAGTATTCTATTTGCTGATACAAAGCACGTACCATTGTCGCTATATAAATGCGAAATTCTTCCTCGTCGACCGCATAACCTTGAAAGTGCTGCTAAGAATCCCTTTGCTGTTAAGTCACTGACCACCTCCAGATGTATTGCCTTTGTAGCTAGACAGATGAACACGGCAATGTAGCCCTTGTAGCTCTTTGAGCCTCGTCCCTTCGCAAGCTTTAGTGATATTGGGCCTGCGTAATCTACTCCAGTGTGGGTAAATGGTTTGCTTATTGTAACTCGTGGTTTTGGCAAATGTCCCATTATTTGCTCGAGTGGTTTAGCATTTGTTTTAAAGCATGTGACGCATCTATGCAATCGTTGTTTCACGGCGCTTATCGCATCCAATATTCTTGCCTGGTGTGGGCCAGTGTTGCTTGTCTACCACCATGGTCTATGACCATTGATGTAAGGGGATGCTTGTATGGAAGAAGAATCGGGTGCTTTGCTTCGTATATTAATTCGGATTTTTCCAGCCGTCCTCCTACCCTTATTATTCCATTTTTTATGAAGGGGTTCAGAGAAAGTAGGATGCTTTTTTTGCCAACACATTTGCCTTGGTTAAGCTGGTCCCATTCCTCAGGGAATTCCTGTTTTTGAACCATGATGATTATGGATCTTTTCACAACTTTGAATTCCGTAGCTGTTAGTAAGCCGTGATTTTTGCTGCTGAAACCAGGTCTGCTGTTCCGTATAAAACGTTGACACCATGCTGTTACCTTTAAGAGGCGTTGGAAATTGGAAAACCTTGAAATGATGTCATCTTGATCAATGATTCGGGCGTTTATTGTAATCGTTTTCTCCTTGGCCCTGAGTTCAAGCGTGGTTTCTATAGTTTTCTCCGTCTGAGGCATTGTTGTGCCTTTGAGCCAGGCAGGGCCGAACCACCACAGATTGTTTAGTCGTAGTTTTATAGCGGTCGTCCCTCTTGTAGCTATGTCCGCTGGATTATCATGCGTCTTAACGTGTTGCCAGCTCTTTGGGTCTTTTACTTACTTTACGTACTTTTCTAAGTTGTCAATTCCAAGTGCTCGTTCGGTTTGTGCCATCAAATTTGCCAGAAGTAGTGCCCCACAGAGTTCCAGCCTCGGGATTGTTGTGTGATCTTTCAAGGGGGCCACCTTGGATTTTGCTATTAATAGTGTTGTATGTATTGCACCAGTGGGTGAAATTGTCCTTGCGTATATCACTGCTGCATATGCCTTATTAGATGCATCACAAAACCCGTGTAGCTGTAATGTCTGAGTTGTTGTGCAATTGAACCATCTTTGAATTTTTATTTTGTCTACGCCGTCAAGCCCCTTCTTGAATTCTGTCCATTTTTCTGTTGCGTTTTTGCTTGCCGGATCGTCCCATTGTCCGTTTTCTTTCCAGAGTGTTTGCATTAAAAGTTTTCCGTTTATTATGATTGGGGCAAGAAAACCAAGTTGATCGTATATCGTTGCGATGTCTGACAGAATGCTTCGTTTTGTTATAGGTTTGTCTACTAAGTTTATGTGGTATTGAAAGACGTCTGTTTTTGGTATCCAGTGAATGCCAAGTGTTTTAATCGATTCTTCAAAGTCCAATTCAACTTCGGTTCTGAAATAGTTGTTATCAGCTCATGTCGATTGCTACTCCATTTTCTTAGATGCATCCCACCGGCTTGCAATAGATCTTGTAGTTCGCGTTGTACCAATTTTGCCTCCCGAAGTGAATCTGCTCCTGTCAATACATCATCTAAATAAAAATCGTTAGCCAGTATTTTTGATGCTGTAGGGTACTTGGTTCTTTCATCGTTCGCTAATTGATGCAGTACTCTAATTGCTAAGTAAGAAGCGCATGCTGTACCGTAAGTTACCGTTGCTAATTCATATTCATTGATTGGCTCTTTAGGTGAGAACCTCCAAAAAATTCTTTGAAAGCGTTTGTCGTCATCGGCATTCTGATCTGACGATACATTTTCTCGATGTCCGCTTTTAATACTACCCTGTGTTTTCTCCATCTTAGCAAAATGTCGACAATGTCTTGCTGTAATTTTGGGCCAATGTTTAATATGTCATTTAGACTGAGTCCGTTTCGACATTTGGCAGAGGCGTCAAAAACGACTCGTATCTTGTCCTGTTGACTGTCGCGTTTCCATACTGCATGATGTGGAAGATAGCAGTTATCAAGTTCATTAGTAGGACTTGGTCTCAAGTTCATATGACCTAAATTTATGTATTCCTTCATGAAATTTTTGTATTCGGTTTCTAGTTTGGTATCGCGTGCAAATCTGGTTTCCAATGCCTTGAATCTAGCTAAAGCAGCACCCTTGCTTCCGCCGAGACTTGATGCTCCTGACTTAAAAGGAAGACGAACTGTATATCTTCCTTCCTTGTCCCTTGTTGTATTCTCTTTGAAGAATGCGTCGTGCTCCTCCGTTACCTTTAGCTCGCTGTGGCTCTTAACATCTATTATTTCCCAGAACTTTGTTAACTCTTCCGTTAAGTTCGTGGTGGCGATGAGGCCGGTTATAATATGCTTGCTGCCTTTATTTTTGGTTGGAGATCCGGAAAGGATCCATCCAAATTGTGTTTGTTGTGCAACCACAGATGACGTCTGTTCCTTGATAATTCCATTGAGAATTATTTCTCCGAATACATCAGCTCCTAATATGATATCTATTTGACCAGGTTTGTTGTATTGCGGATCTGCCAAGACTACCTTATTTACGAGTTCCAAGTTGTACCTCAGATCATATTCGGGTAGATATTTTGTCAATGTTTTCATTACTAAAGCTTCCACGTGTAGAGAATAGCTTGAATCGAATCTTGGAGTTAAGTGAAGAGTGGTTTTGTGTTTGATCCTTCCGGCTTCACATCCTCCCATTCCGATGACTGTTACGTTTGATGCTTCTTTTTTTGCTCGAATTCTTTGAACTGCTGCTTCAGTGATAAATGAAGCTTGAGAACCTTGATCAATTAATGCTCTTAGCATTAATCCGTTGCCCAGGACGCATGCCGTTGCTAGAAGAACCTCATGCTCGTTTGTTCTCTTGACAGTTAGTGATTGGACCTTATGCTGATTGTGGTTAGTAGTGGGTGCAACCTTTTCAGCAAAAAACTCGTGCAATAATGTATTGTGCTTTCCGTTGCACGTCCTGCATCTTGTTTTGCTAGGGCAATGCATTAGCTGGTGTTTTGCGCTTAAACAGTTTGTGCAACTTTTCTTGGAGTTTAATTTTTGTATTTTTAATTCAGGTGACATGTTTCTGAACTCCTGGCAACGATAGATGGGATGGATACCACTGCATATTGAACAGTTGTTCTGTGCAACTGTATAACAATTTTTTATACTCTTCGGTCTAATGCTTGTTGTGTTCCCACGGTGTGGCTGACAATTGACCACCATCGGCTGGCAGGTCTCTAGCCCCTGGAACCTCTTTTCTAGGAACTTCAGGAAGTCCTCCAAGTTCTGGATGTCCCTCGGATTGTTTAATGAGACTTCGTATTGCTTCTGAGATTCCTTGTCCAATTTCTCTCTTAAAATGTGCGTGATGATTGGACCAAATGAGTTTACATCCATGCCTAGTGAGGATAGGGCATGGACAGTTTCTTTTGTTGTGTCATACAACTTGCGTAGACCTTCTACGGATTCTGTTGTAAGGCGTTGCTGGTTAAGTAGTGCATCGACTTGACTGGCAAATATTTTTCTTTTGTTGTTGAACCTGTTGCATACAAGCTCCCAAGCCGCATCATAATTTGCCTCCGATATGTCCAGATGCCTTATGACGCTGTCCGCGCTTCCCTTCAGATGTGTTTTTAGAAACTGCATCTTTTCGATTTTGGCCAGTGATTGATTTTCATGAACAATCTTTAGGGAAAGATCGTGAAAGGAAGTCCATTTTTGGTAGTGGCCATCAAATTGTGGAATGTTGACTCGAGGAAGCCGGACTGAATTTAATTTGCCATTTGCTTGCGAGAACTTGGATTCTTTGTCCGCAAGTATAGCCATTGTGGATTCATAATTCTTCTGTGCCTTGCCAAAGAGATTTTCGGAGAAGTAATTCTTTTCGAATTTTTCTTCGTCTTGTACTAACCGCTCATGGTGTAGCTTAATTTTCATCCACTGTTCATTAATTGACCAACGTTTGTATTCGATGTGGGATTTCGATGATTCAGTATCAATCGTAGTACAATCCTGAAGAGCATTGGTTAATTCCTGGATTCTAAAACATTGCCGTTTTATTTCCAAATTTTGTGGTATATCTTTGGGAAGATTAAAGTCTTCTGCGGAAAACCTTGTTTTTTCGTTGGTTTTCGCCATGGGTTTCGTGGCCTGTTGCTCTGCCTCCTCCGGCTCTGCGTCAAGAGGTGCCTTTGATGTTGGCGCTTCTTTGGTGATATCAAGGTTTCGGATTCTTTCATTTAAATCCGCCTTAATTCTTTCTACTTGGGAGCAAACCTGATCATAATAGTTTGTGGTAAAGTATAAATGATCGGCATTGTCGCCAAGTTCTGTTATTTGTTGATGCCTGTTTTTTAGGTCATCATACAGGGATTCAACTTCCTTCAATCTTGCTGTAGTAAATACCTTGGTTCTCCGGGAGTATGACTCGCGCTTGTTCTTATCGAATACCTTCTGTATGCAGTCCACCACTGCCTTCTGGTCCTGTACAGCATCGTCGATTTCGATTTTGGAGAATTATTTTTATGTATTGCTTGTGGCTGGACACTTTTGATGATGTACCACACGCTTTTATAGCTGTGCCGAACGCCTTGCTTGATTCGATACTGCTTTACTTGATTTGACACTATTTTAGCCGTGTCAAATGCTTTGCTTGATTTGACACTGTTTTAGCCGTGTCAAACGCTTTTGCTTGATTTGACACTGTTTTAGCCGTGTCAAACGCTTTGCTTGATTTGACACTGTTTTAGCCGTGTCAAACGCTTTGGTTGATATTATTCTTTTGGAAGAATGGTTCCCATCCGGCTCGAAGGACCAATGTTGGAGTTGCCTTGATATATTGACCCTTACCACTGGTGGGGGGAATCGGTAATTCAAGAGCAGCTTGATTTCTATGATGCAGAACTAATGACCCTTACCTTGGGTAGGGGGAATCAATAGCTTGTTCAATGAAAGACCTTTTTGAAGTGTACAAATATATTTTAATTCCTCTCTTTTATACTAAATCTAAAAACTATATACATATAAATCTTGTGTGGGATATAATGCTTGTATATTGCATTGGCGATAAGACGATACGCATATCACACGTCTTATCTCTATGGTTGGTATTTTACATGTTGGTGATAAGACCATACGCATAACATAAATCATGTACGGTATTTGCTTATCATTTATCTGGTTTGGTGTTTCTTCCATCCCAGGAGGTTGATGAAGATAAGGCTGTGTTGTACTCCGCAAGGCAAATCATAAACGTATTACACTCTCATGCAGTGTAATGCGTTGTGCGTTGATAACGCTGTGTGGGAAATGCTGGTGTACCCGATACGTTAAGGCATGTGCGGACTGCACAGGTGTGGTCACTCTTTTTTTCTTGTATATTCTGGGTGGTCTACGACCTTTATTGCCTCGTGCCAACACCTGTACGAGTTACAAAAAGATTTTTTTTTTTTAAATGTTTTGTGGGTTTGTTTATTTATTTTTTTTCTTTCTTTTTTTTCCATTTTGTTTAGTAATAAGCTTAAGTCTATGGATAGTGATAATAATTTCATTTTAAAAAAAAAAATTTTTTGTTGGTGTTGTTTTGTTTGGTTTTTTTTTCGTTTTTTTTGTTGTTTTTTTGTTTTTTTGTGTGTTTTGTTTCATTTTATAGGATAATTAATTCATTTCAGTTTTTTTCCCCATTTCATTTAATAATTAACCCCTTTCTTTTTTTTGTTTTTTTGGTTTTATTTCATTAAATTTTTTTTTTTTTTAACAAAGTAACAATAGATAATAAGTAGGATGATTCATAATAAGTAGAATAATTAATAATAGTAATAAGTATGACAATAGTAATAAGCATGGTAATTAATAATAGTAATAAGTAGAATAGTTAATAAGTATGATAAGAATAATTAATGGTAGTAAAAAAAAATCTTCAAGGTAGTTATAATAAAAAGTATATAGACAAAAGAACGATGTGTTCTAAGTGTTGCTGGTGTTGCTGGGCTGGTGGATGTCGTCCTGGATGATGGTCATCGCGCTCCCTGCGCATCTCAGCGTGATGGTGTGGTCGGGGTTATGATATCCGTAGATTCTTCCGCTGGGTCCGGCAATTCGGAATCTCTTAGTTGTCGTCGGAACTAGAATGCCCTTGAAGACGTCGGTGTCGAAGTGGTCGCTTTTCCCCAGGGTTATGAACCTCATCATTGATAGCTTCTGTTGTGGTTTTGCATGGTTTATTGTGGTACTGGTGTTGGGGTTGGTTGTTTGGGTTGGGTTATCGGTTTGGGTTGGGGGGTGGTGAGGGAAAGGTTGCTTACGGTTTGGTTTTGGGATTTGCGTTTCAGGTTGGTTTGTGTGATGGTCCGGTGTGCGGTTCTTGGCCCCTTTGTGGTTCGAGCGGTGGTTGGTCGGGGCTCGCCCCACTGCAGCGGGATGGTTGTATCGTTTTTGGTGCTGGGTGCCAACTCATGCAGCCGACGGAGCTCATGTACGGTAAGTGGTCGGTTAGGGGGTGGTGGTTGTTTTTTCCACTTGATGTTTCGGAGTTGTTGTTGTGGTGTGATTTTTTTTGATGGTGGTGCCACTACGGGGCGTGGTCTGGTGCGGCGGTGAGTTCCGGGTTTCGGATTTTCGCCGAGGAATTTGGTGACGTGCTGCTCCGTTGCCATATCGATCGGATCTGGTGTTGCTGGTTGGGCAGTGGTGTTGAGTATACCTGAGGTTTGAATTTCATCTACGGGCGGTGTGTCGGATAATTGTTTTAATTCTTTGACGTGGGCAGTTATTGTTTTTTTCCCCCCTCTAGGATAAATATAACTGGTGACAGCTTCTTGGAGATCTGGTAAGGTCCAACGAATCGTGGTGCTAGTTTAGCGGCGAAATTTTGGGTAGCTGAGGAGAGTGGTCGGCGGCGATAGTAGACCATTTCCCCTATTGCTGGTGTCCATGGGTGTCGACGGAGGTCGTAGTAGCGTTTTTGTGTGCTAAACGCTTTGGCTAGGTTGTGCTGAACTAGGGCCAGGATTTCGTTTAACATGGTGATACGTTCCGGTGTGTCAGGTTCTTGGTTTAGCGGTATATCTGGGGTGGTAGGTAACCGTAGCTCACGGCCGAAATTTAGATAGGCGGCGGAGTATCCGGTTGTCTCGTTGTGGCTGGTATTGATAGCTAACATAAATTCAGGTAGGTACTCGTCCCATCGCCGGTGATCGGTTCTGACATACTGCGAGATCATTGTCTTGATTACACGGTTCATCCGTTTAGTCGGGTTAGCTTGCGGGGTATACGGTGGGGTAAATCTCTGCTTAATCTGTAGTTGAGTTAGTAGAGTCTGGAACTGCTTGCTTCGGTACTGCGTACCATTATTTGTGATCAATATCTTGATGCAGCCGTACCGGCTGAGTATACGTTCTTTAAAGCCTTTAATGAGGAAAACTTGTCGTAAAAGACCAGGATCATTGTGTTCCCTATGAAATCGGAGCATACCAATTCCCATGGATGATTTTCGGTGGTTACGTGCATCTCTCCAGCAGGTTTTCGGGTCGGAATCTTGTACTCGAGACAGGTAGGGCATCTTCGAACAAATCGTGCGGTATCGCGATATAGTCCGGGCCAGTTATAGGTTTTTGCGATTCTGGTAATGGTTTTGGCTATCCCCATATAGCCTGCGGTCACATCCGTGTGGTTCTCATGCATGACCTGTTGGCGAAGTGGTTTGGGAACGCAAATTTTCCAAGCCGACGTAGTGGCTTCGGTATAGCTGGTCGGAGTGAAAATGTGTAGGTATAGGGTTTTCTCTACGATCTGGTATTCCGGGTTTTCTCGGGTTTCGTGCTGACTGATTTTATCTTGGCATCGTACCATGGGCAGGTTTCGGTTATTGGTAATAAGAATCTAATGGGGTTTTCGGTTGGGTGTCGAGACAGTACATCGGCCACGGTGTTGGATGATCCCTTTCGGTAACGGATTTCATAGTCGTGCTGTTGAAGTTCGATGGCCCAGCGTGCTAATCGCCCTGAGGGGTTATCGATGTTATGCAATCATTTTAGTGACTGATGGTCGGTATGTACTATGAAGTGATACCCTTCTAGGTATGGGCGCATCTTTCGTATTCCCCATACCACCGCTAGACATTCGCGCTCCGTGACTGAATAATTTCGTTCGGCGTCGGTGAGCGTTCGGCTAGCATAGGCTATCACCTTTTCCTGGTTATTGATGGTCTGCCAGAGTACTGCACCGAGACCGTCGGCACTGGCATCTGTCTGAAGGATGAAAGGTCGGGTGAAATCAGGACAAGCAAGTATTGGTGCTTCGGTTAATTTGGTTTTTAACGTCTCGAAAGCTTTCTTCTGGTCTTCTCCCCATGACCATTTCTGGGTTTTCTTCAATAATCTGGTAAGCGGTGCGGTTATGGTAGAGAAGTTCGGTACAAAGCGTCGATACCAGGATGATATGCCGATGATTCGACGGAGTTCTTTTATGTTTCGTGGTGCCAGTAGAGATTTTACAGCTTCAATTTTATTGGGGTCGGTGTGTATACCATGTCGGTGTAACGCATTACGGTTTTTCCAAATTCGCATTTGTCGGGATTGATTTTGAGTGTTGCCATTCTTAATTGTCTGAATACTTCTGTTAGTGCCGCCAAGTGTTCTGAAAAGGTGCGACCGATTATGATAATGTCATCTAAGTAGGCGAAAGCATGCGGCTCTATCTCGGGGCTGATTATCTTGTCAAGTAGTCGTTGGAAAGTGGCAGGAGCGGAGTGGAGTCCAAACGGCATGACTTTCCATTGGAAAAGTCCTCTCCCAGGAACGGTAAAGGCTGTGCATGGGCGACTGGTTGGCTTCAGGGGTATTTGCCAATAACCTTGTTTCAGATCGATTGTTGAAATATATTTGGCTCCCTTCAGTTTGTCTAATACGTGGTTGATTTGCGGCAGAGGGTATGCGTCTTTAACAGAGAGTTCATTTAATTGACGATAGTCCACGCATAGCCTCCGCGTGCCTTGCTTCTTCTTAACTAGAAATATCGGAGAGCTATAGGGGCTATTTGACGGTTCGATTTTATTCTCTGCCAACAGCTGGTCTATTTCTTCATTGGTAATTGCCTGCATGGCTGGATTCCTTGCCATGTATCGTTGCTTAAATGGGCGTTGATGCTTGAGTCGGATTTCATGTTCTGCGATGTCGGTTGGTCCTTTCAATTTTTCAAATGTGGGTATTTCGGCTGCTAAGAATTTCTTCAGTTGTTGTTCTTCGGACAAGAGACTTTGGATAACTGTTTTGCCAGGTTTGGTTCGAGCTGCTATTGTCTCTTTTCCACGGTTGATGGTAAATCCAAACTTCGATAAAAAGTCGGTTCCTATTAGAAATTTGTCCATGAGTTCTGGTATGTATACAAACTCATGTGTAAAGGTGCGTCCCTCCCATGTTAGTTTTGTCATGTACGCATGGTGGGCGGTAATAGTGGATTTATTGGCTAAGGCGAAAGTCATGGCTATCGGTCGGTCTGGTACTCGGTTTGCTTTACAGATTCGCTGTATAGTTTTACCGATACATGATCTTCCAACCCCGGTGTCGATGACGGCATTGTATTGGTGATTATAAAATGTGATGGGTAGTGTGTATGAGGCGTGGCTGAGGGTAGTCAAAGTGGGGACGTCTAATGCCTCAAAAGATTGGAAGGCCCGTTGACGTTTCCCGGCCTGCATTGGCAGTGGCGGCTCTGTATCCCCTGTGTGCCGCAGTATGAGCAGAATAGTAGGCGTGGTAGCTGACAATGCTTCCGCAGGTGTCCAGGTTGGCTACATGCCCAACAGTGGGTTTTTCGCTCATATGCGCTGGTCGATGTTGCGCTACTGGTGTGTGACGGGTGTGAATATATGGAGTTCGTGGTAGAGGTCTGGTGGTTGACATTGCTGGTGTGTGATGGGTATAAATGTGTTACTTCGTTGGCCACTGGTTGATACGAAGATGTGACATTTCTGGTGTGCGACGGGTGTGTTACTTCGTTGGCCATATTATTGGCCATTAGGTCTGGCGGCAATATTGGTCGGGCGGACTGGATAGGCAGGTGGTGCGGAGTGGCTGTGGGTTGCGACGCTGATTGGCTGTATTGTACTTGTGATATGCTTGGTCGGAATGGCGGTGCGGTAGGACGGAATGGTGGAACGGTAGGACGTAGTGGCAATGGCCGACTGAGTGAGTCGTGGGGCAGGTTGTTCTGCCATTAAGAACTCGAAATCTTCGATCAGTGTGGTCAAATCGGATAACGTGCTGAACTCCCTTCGCTTGATATAATGTCGGTAGTCTGGTCGGAGATTTTCGTAGATTCGGTTCAGCTTTTCCTCAGGAGTGAGTGAGACGTGCCATCGCATTAGGGCTTGGATAGAGGTGATGTACTCCTTGCCGTTTTCTCGGCTATTCTGAGTTCTGTTTCTAATGCAATCTGCCAGTTGCGTTGCAAATCGTGGGGGCAGAAAGAAGCTCCGTAATTCTTTGCTGAAATTGTTCCAGGTATTCAGAAACTTCTTGTTGTTTCGATACCAGACTAGCGCGTTTCCTTTCAGAAGTTCAGGTAGGGTGCGGACTATACGGTCGAGTGGCAACTGGTAGCACTCCGCAAGCTCTTCTACCCTTTCTAAAAATTCGAGTGGGTTGTTATTGCCACCCTCGAATCGCACGTTCCATTTTCTAACCTTGTCCATCACTTCTGCGTCGGATGGGTGATAGGTTAATACTCGTGGAGTGTTTTGATCTACTGGCGAGTAGGTTACGGTAGGAGCGGCCGGCGGTTGCGTGGTTCTGGCTTTGTATTCCATGTTCGGCAGGTTACTGGTAGTTACGGGTACTTGTGAGTACGAGATCGAGGGGACATTGGGTGACTGTGTTGCGGTAGCCTTTGGTGTCAGCTTCGGTAGGATGTCAGCGATGGTCGGTAATCCCATATTTCGTAAGTCCTCGCATGATTTGTAATTTTTGAGTTCGGCTGATAGTCGTTTTCGTAGTTCATCTACACTACCGGTGTGAGTAATCCTACGACGATCCAATTCGTTGATCAACTCCTCTTTTCGGAGTGAGTATACCCCTGAAACACTTAATGTGCTTTCTTCGGTTGACATGGTGCAGGTTTCGGTACTTCGTAGTATTTAAGTGTAGGTAAATAAATACTCCCCGATTGGTGTCCAAGATGTCGCTATTTTGGGTTTTTGTGTGTTTTTGTTTTGTGTTCCTCAATTTTAGATGAGAGCACAACTTTATTATTATTATTTTTAATTTCCTAGGTATCGGTCGGTAAAACGACTATAATAGTCGTCCCTGCTCGGGCGCCAAATTTGTAACAGTCTTTTGCTCGGGTGACGCTTGCCGGTCACCCAGGGTTCTTCCTCCTTCTTACTCGTCGTTACAAATTAAAGATTTTGTTGTTTTTTCGGTTTTAAATTACAATTGCTTCTTTATTCATTCCTTTTTCTAATATATACGTACTTAGATATAACTAAACTTAAAATATACCTATAATAAGCTGGTTTGGTACGTATACTATACGGTGGAACCAGTGGGGTCGGAGTGTGGTCGAGGGTATTCGACTGCGGAAAGGGGTTGATGGGCGGCTTCTGCTCCTTGATTCGTTGCTACTGGAGCAGTGTTCGAATGAACAGCGCAGCGTAGTATAGTGAATTACTTAATCATTAATTCACCGTACTGGTAAGAAAGCGTGGTCCGCGGGGATAGCTACCACAATGGGAGCATGCGGATTGCTAGTGTCTGATAATTTACAGTATAGCGAGACTGCCTGGTGTTACAACTACAGCAGTTCGTTATACTGAAATAGACAACGTGAATGTAGGTATACAATATAGCAAAATTGCCTGGTGTTACAACTACAGCAATATGATACATTAATATGACTTGACTAGCTTTGTCATAAAAAAGGGGGCTGTTCGTGTAGAACAGAAGTCAGCGAAAAACTGTCTTTAAGGGGGAATTTGCTGTGAAATACAACGCCTTCGTCCCTTTGAGTAGATGTAGCTGCCTTGCCGCAGTATATTCTACTCTCGAATAGATGTTACTACCTTGCCGTAGTATGTTCTATTCTGGTTTTGACGATTGATTTGAGCATATAAGTGTGTCTTAGTAGTTAGATTTCTTGGGAATTTTGTTTTCACCCTTTTGTAAAAATTATTTGATTATAAATGTTATTCTTAATAAATTTATATTATTAATCGGATTAAAAACCATTTTTCCCGAAAAAATAATTTCCTTGTTTCGACCGCCGGGTTGAGTACCGGCCGAGTACACTCGTGTTGCGCCAATATGATATAATGCAAAACGTGTTAATTTTGCATTATATATCGAGTGACTGTGTTTTTGTATAGTAAGTACTTTAGACATATGGTTTGTAGCGGAGTTGTTTAAAAACAACTTCGTTACAAGTTTTATAAATTAGTTATTACAGATTTTGTTACGCACCTATTTATTACTTTTTTTTTATCAATTTTCAACGTTCAATCATTGCTCGTCACATGAGAACTAAATTTGCTCTTCTAATAGGTGGACACGAGTTCGAGTTACCAAAGCATATTTTAGATATTGTTTATTCACAAACGCTTTGCTGGATTGGGAGTTTTTACTCCCTCTTCCTTCCTGTTATAGCCACTGTAGTCACATTCTTTATGTTCTACATAAAAAAGTTTCAGTGTTTGGTCAGTTCTAAGCGTTCAACAATATTATATCGTGCTTCTAGATCGAATTCCCTTTTGAAACGTTTTTATTATCTCGCTTTAGTGTATGTCTGTCTGTGCGGGTAGAATTTTGTAGTTGTAATTTTTAGGAGGCCCAGGGCACGCATTTGGCTACCAAGGATGAAGGGGGACAAAGCTAAAGTCCTCCAATGTCTACGGCTCCAGAACCCTGAAATACCGATGGACAATTGGAGTATTATTCGAGCAAAAGAACCCTAGCTCAACAATATGTCCCTGGTACTCCTGATCAATGAGGAGTGTCTGGGACCTATTGAGAATGCTGGCTTTAAGCTTAGGTTTGGCGTCAGGCAGGCAATACTTAAGGTCTTCCAGCTGTCCCCTGAGGAAGATGACCCGGAATACGAAGATACGGCCTCCAGACTACTAGAGGATCTAAGTATAGATCCTTTGGTGTCAGGTCGCTCTACATCAACCCAATAGTGACGATGTCTAGGTTACTGCAGATTAACCTCACAAGCACTCAAATTCTGCGTCTGATAATCTGCAGATCTTTCTGTGCAAGGAGCACTTAGACATCGTCCTTGTACAAGAACCTTGGGTTAGAGGTAATGACGTCAAGGGTCTAAATACGAGGGATTACTCTTGTATAAAAAAGATAACGGTAAGCCACGATCTTGTGTTTTAGCGAAAAAACACATTAACACTTTCCTTTGTCCAAATTTCAGCTCTGCAGACCTAACTGTTGTCAGGGTAGAGCAAGCAGGAGGGGGACACCTTTTTGTGTCCTCGGCGTATTTTCCGCATGACTGCCCAACCCCACCAGAAGAAATCGTAAAGCTAATAAAGTCAAACGATGAATGCATCCTCTTGGGGTGCGACTCCAATGCCAGACATTCCATCTGGGGCAGCTCGGAGGACAATGAACGGGGTGAGTCTCTTTTCGATTTTATTATTAGCAGTAATCTCAGCATTTGTAACTCTGGTAATACTCCAATTATTACCTTCCCCAGTTCGGAGAGGTTCAATGGTTGGAAAGAGGTAATCGAAATTACCTTGATTTCGAATAATAAGGTATTTAGGGTTGGTAACTGGTCAGTGTCCGATGTCAACTCCTACCCTGACCATAAGTATATAAGGTTTGATCTGAACCTCCGTACGGAGTCCATTAAAACTTATCAAAACATAAAAAGACTGGGTGAAATTCGGCAATATTATCTAGTCAAAATTAGACAAAGTACCCAATATTGAAGTAACTTCGGCCGATGAATTGGACAACAAAATTGATACGTTCGAGAAATCAATGAACGTGGCTCTAAAAGCCTCTTGGCCAATCATTCGGAGTAAAAAAATTCACCCTCCCTGGTGGAGCCAAGACCTTAGTAAACTTAGGTCGATCTTCAATATCTGCTATACCAACAAATACTGGCAGCCTTTTAAAGAATGCCTAAGAAGGTACAAGAAGGCCATCAAAGAAGCCAAGCGACGCTGTTGGATGGACTTCTGTCAATCATTTGAAACTACCAAGGACTCGGCTATAATTTGCAAGATTCTGGCGAAAGAGAGCACCTGTCCGACTTTCATCAAGAAAGATGACGGTGGCTGGACGGCATCAGCGGCAGAATCCCTGGATCTTCTCATAAATACATATTTTCCCAACAGCAGCTATCAATGCGCATATAACTTAGAAAGGTTGCATGCTGAGAATCCGGTCTCTCGTGATGTAGTGGATAACATCATTACCCGGGAAAAGTTTTCCTGGGCTTTAAGAAGTTTTTCGGCCTATAAGTCTCCTGGCCTAAATGGTATACAGCCGATTATGCTACACATGTCGCTGGAGCTGTCAACACTCTGGCTAATGATGATTTTTAGAAGCTGTCTCCTACTCAGTTATGTAATTAATGAGATACTACTAAAACTTGAAGAGGATAGGACGAAGGTAGTTGCATATGCAGATGACGTGGTGATACTCGTATCAGGCCAATACCTTTCCGTGATCAGTGAAGTCATGGAAAGGGCCCTGGGTAGAGTCAGCTCCTAGGCAACAAGCTGTGGCCTTGGAGTCAATCCTACGAAGACCGAAATGGTTTTGTTCACCACTAAATCCAAGATACCGGCCTTAATCCTTCCAAAACTCAATCTTGGATAGGAAGCTTAACTGGAAGGCTAACATAGAGAACAGGGCTAAGAAAGCAAGCGTGGCCCTATATGCTAGCAGCAAAACCATCGGAAGGAAATGGGAAATCGGAAGGAGATGGCTCTTTGGCTGTACACAGCTGTTGTACGGTCAATTCTCACCTATGGATCTCTGGTTTGGTGGCCAGCGATGAAGAAGAAGTATAACCCCACCAAACTCAGCAGGTTACAGCGATCAGCAGCAGTAGGCATTACAGGAGCTCTACGGTCTTGCCCGACCGAGGCCCTTAACACCATCTTGCACTTATTACCTCCCGACATATTTATCAAGTATGTTGCAGTGCAGTACGACTCAGAGAGTCTGAGTGGTTTGCTACTAGACCATACGAACACTGCAATATACTGCAGACAGTACCTGAAGGAATGATACCATCATCTACTGATTACTGCATCACTAAATTTAGCTTCAACTCCTCGTTCAGCGTTGAGTTTCCTACCAGAGAAAACTGAAAGGATGGGACAGCAGCGAGGCAATATGACGCAACAATATTCACTGACGGATCCAAGATGAAGGACGGAGTCGGTGCAGGTATCTTCTCGGATGATCTAAATCTGTCAAGGTCATTAAAGCTACCCGGGAGGCCTGTAAAGCATTAAGGCGCATAAACGCACAAATCGGAAGGTTTGGTATTTGTGTTGATAGCCAATCTGCCATAAGGGCGATTTATGCGACCACAATAAACTCGAAACTAGTTCAACAATGCCAAGAAGAATTTGCCTCGATCAGTCAACTCCTGGTCATCACCATAGTATGGGTGCTGGGGCACAGTAATATAGAGGGTAACGACAGGGCGGACGAATTGGCTAAGATGGGCGTCGCAATGGACACTGGCTCTATGGAGAAGGTTAGCTGTCCAATGAGCTCAGTCAAATTCTCTCCTTTTTTAATACTAAGCTACAGCTCAGGTGGAGCAGTCTGTCGAACTACGCCATATCGAGATCGATATGGCCATCCTACAGCAAAAAGAAAACCACCGAGCTGTTATCCAGAACACGGAAGGATATTGCCAGTGGTGTGGCTATCAGCACTGGCCACTGGCCTGTGGGCAGTCATGCTGCTAAGTTGGGTATACCACACAACAACTTCTGCAGAAGTTGCAAAGATGAAAATGAGAAAGAAACTCTCATACACTTCCTCTGCAGTTGTCCGACTCTAGCCGGGTCAAGACACCCCATTTTAGGTAAACCATTTTTCTACGACCTGAAAGAGCTCTCAGTTTACAGGGTCATCGACTTGATCTCATACCTGAACGCTACAGGCTGGATTTAAACCCTGTCCTTATCCATGGTAGATCCCTCGAGTTTTGTGGCATCAAAATGGCGCACACTAGCGCTAATTGAGGACTTCGCAAGTACAGCGTGGGCCACCACTCTACCTTAAACTAACTTCCCATTGAGCTAGAGACTTTAAACTTTAAACATAGCTCAGAACTGGATGAACAATGACAAATCAGAAAAGGACAACAAATCGCAAAAAAAATTAATTCAACGCTAGTTTGCAATTTGTTTCAGATCAACGCAAACTACTACACACAATACTCGTGTTAAACGTTTTAAATTAAAAATGTATTTTTATTAGCTAACATGTTATGTTAATTCTACTTGTTTGTTATGTGGTTGCGTTAGTGGCCGTTGTTTATGCTATTGCTGAAATAAAACCATCAAGGCCATGCGGCCCTTTTCGAGGGTTGAACTCAGTTTGGGAAACGGCATTTATAAAGATGCATATTGTTATATTCTTTATAGGAACTACTGGATTTGCCATACCATGCTTTATTGCTTTAAACCTTTTTTTATATTACTACTAGATGAGTGGCAGGCGTTGCACGGGTGTAAAATTTGACGCTAATATCGCCTCCACATTCGCAAAGAGGTGTCTTACTGTAACTATTTATCTCAGCTATCCTGAAAACTATGGGATCGACAGTAATATCGACACCCCTCCCCCTCTTCATCAAACCACAAGCCGTAGAGGTGTCTTACCATCACTATTTACCGCAGCGACCACGAAAACTGTAGAATCGACACTAATAACGGTAACCCCCCTCAGTAATCGACACCATCCCGCTAGAGCTGTTTTACCATCACCATTCAATCAGCGACCCCGAAAACCATAGAATCGACACTAATATCGGTTACCCCCCCCCCCCTCAGTAATCGACACCATCCCGATAGAGCTGTCTTACCATCACCATTCAATCAGCGACCCCGAAAACCATAGAATCAACACTAATATCGGTCACCCACCACCCATAGGAGTGTACTACCATCATTATTCGTCTCGGCGATACCGAAAACGGTGGGTCCGACACTAAAATCGCCTGCCACGCCTCCCCCAGCCAAAAAACCTGCCCCCACCACCTATGTTTGATTCCATATAGTAAATAATATGTATACCAAGTTTGGCTGAAATTGGTCAAGGCGTTCCAGAGCTAGTTAGGCACAAATATATATATATATATATATATATATATATATATATATTTATATACATACAAATAAATTCTCTATTTTATATATGTATATAGATTACGCTGTTTCTGATGCAAATAAACATATGGTAGAAGTTTTAAAAAACCAGCTTGTGCTAGAAGGGCACGATAAACAATTTCACTTAAATCGACTAAGTTCTTTTTTAAGACAGCAACAAGAATATCAGAAGATTATTCGGCAGATTAGTTATCGCAATAAGAAACAACTAACAACACGTAACCAATTGCGTGAAATTCGCAGTAGGTATAGAACGCAACAGAGTGGGTAGTAATAATGATTAAAAATTATTTATTTATATTTTTGAATACAACATTGTGGCAAGTGGTGCCCTCGCCACATAATTCACAATTTATGGCATATGACATAGACTCGCAAAACAGCATTACTGCCAACATGACAAAAAAACAATCATTTCCTTTGGATGAACATGAAAGAAGAAGGAGAAGAGAGAAGAAAAGAAGAGGACCGCTTTTGAATCTTGAACGAAAAAGTCGGGTTGCTTTGTTCTCGAGAGAAAAAAAAAGAAAACGTGGACTCGACATTAAAAAGTTATCATTCTGCTTTTAAATTCACTTTAATACGTTTTTTTCTTTTATTATATTCGTTTACCTAAATTTATTGTTACTCATTTTAACTTAAATATAAGCTACACCTCGATGGTGAGAAAGAAAACGTGTACGCGACATCTTTTTCTTATTGGGGATTTTTTTCTTAGAAATCCGCATTTCGGTTTTTTTTCTTATCGGTTCAGTGTAAATTGGTTAAATGGCAGTACATTTAAACCAAAACTATTAGATTTACGATTATTAATACAACGGTTACTCATACCACTGTGCATTGTTTCCGATTTTTGAATTATTATAAGATTTTAAATTATAATATATCCTATTATAAAATACCTAATATAATTACGTAAATGTGGACTACCTACACACAAAAAGAATTTAAGAAGCATAAATGGGTATAAAGGAGCACCCCACTACGTTTTCGTTTGGTTCGTCGGCTTCGCTAAATTCGCCTCTCTACTCGGACCCAAAAGTCACAGAGTTCGCGTGAGAGAATCGCACTATAATTTGAAGGGAAAGTGCTCAGCAAATCCTTAGTAGTTCTGACAGGAGTCAGGAAAGAAGGAGTGAAAAATTTTTATTTGCCGAAGTTTCGAAATTCGTTGTGAAATAGAATATTTGCGTTCCAATCTTAGTAAGCTCGCCAATAGCATTTGGTCTTCGATTTACATTCTGTGTGAAGAAGTTCTCTCTGCAAACTAGAAGGGTTGTGACTAACTGATTGTCTCTGTTTGCGTGATTTGCAGTGTTAAATTAATTTGTCAGAATTTTCAAAAAAAAAAAATGGAATAAAGTTGCAATATTTTCTTTACATTTAACATGGATCCGTGGTACTTTGTCCAAAGTGTGATCCGATTTCCTGAAAAGCAATAGGAATAAACGCGTCGATGGCCATGTTTATTTGAAGCGAAATATAGTCGGTACAGTGCAAAACAAAAAAAACAGGAAGAATTTTTTTCTTTCGTGCGAACATCATCTTCAGCAATCATCCGTCAAGACCCTCATTCAACCGTCATCATCAACAACAAATAATGTAATTTTTTTTGCTAGATTATCACGTAATAAGGTATTTTTTTCCCCTTACATACATAAATTATATTCATATATAGTACATTTAAGTTGTGGTCAATTAACTTCATTTATAAACTTTGGCTGGTGCACCAAAACCCCCTTGTATCTTTTCTTATATTATCCTATATATTTTTTTATCCATTTTTTTTTATCTCACAATAGTATATTTAAACTTAAAATTAGATTTAAGGCTAGATATTAGCTCCTTTTTTTCAATAAAAAAAAAACTCAAATTCAACTTCTTATTGTCGTAAGAAGGTGGTGATGTACGTTTAGGCGGAGACCCAAAGTTATTGGCTTTCTTTGATTTTTTTTTTTGACATTTCAAGATTTTTTTTGCTCACTCGAATGCATGTCCAGCTTAGCTGTTTGACTCATGCTTGAGAATTTGATTGGTTTGAAATTTCAAGAATTTTTTTTGCTCACTCGGAATGCATGTCCAGCTTAGCTCTTTGATTCATGCTTGAGGGTTTGATTGTTTTGAAATTTCAAGACATTTTTTCTGCTCACTCGGAATGCATGTCCAGCTTAGCTGTTTGACTCATGCTTGAGGGTTTGATTGTTTTGAAATTTCAAGAAATTTTTTCTGCTCACTCGAATGCATGTCCAGCTTAGCTGTTTGACTCATGTTTGAGGGTTTGATTGTTTTGAAATTTCAAGAATTTTTTTTTTAGCTCACTCGGAATGCATGTCCAGCTTAGCTGTTTGACTCATGCTTGAGGGTTTGATTGTTTTGAAATTTCAAGAATTTTTTTTGCTCACTCGGAATGCATGTCCAGCTTAGCTGTTTGACTCATGCTTGAGGGTTTGATTGTTTTGAAATGTCAAGAAATGTTTTTTGCTCACTCGGAATGCATGTCCAGCCAAGCTGTTTGACTTATAGAAGAGTGCTTGAGCACAGACTTTAATGGTATCGCATTTCACCCTGTCCTCAACCCCACTACGGTGCCTGCCTGTCGGCCTGACGTTGTGCTCTGCCTTGGTTCATCCTCATCACCACCCATTGATTAACTTGTATTCTTTTTACTCGATTTTTTTTTTGCATTCGCCATTCGGATTTTTTGCTCTCTTCTTTCGCTATTCTTCTCTCTCTCCTCCTCAGCAGAAGAGGCTGGTGCAATTGCTCGCCCGCAGAGAATGCACCAATGAGCATCCAAGCGACCAGACTCAGAGAGTGAATTTTGCCAAAGCAGGTTGCTGACATTGCAGGATAATATTCTGCAACTGAAAGAAACCCCTGAACCGGCACAGTCCTCGAAGGCCCAACAAATAGCTTCGCGCCTGAGGCACATATATGGCCGATTGGAACGAGCAGCCACTTCCCCTATGTATAGGGATTTTGCGGGCCAAGTACTCGAGTCCTGTAGGGCATTATTAGCTTCAATTGAGTTATACCTCCAAAACCGCACCACACCGCCAATTGACGATGATATTCCGCAAGAGTTGTTACGTCAGGAATTGAAGGTAACGCACCCGAACACCCGACCAGCCGGAAATGCTTCTAGCAACCAAGGCCATAACGCCGATAGATCTCCGTCCCCTAACGCTGCAATGAGGGCTCAACTAAAACAATTGGTCGAGCAAATGGTCACGTTACACCAAAAGAACAGTGAGTTGGAGGCCAAATTGTCTAATCTCCCGGGTGCAATGACGAAAGTTAACGATTTACCCGCTAGTTTTGAAAGTACCCAAGGTCAAGTTGCTACATTACCCCCGATGGCGAACCCTTTTTCCATGTCTGGATGCCCGAGAGGTGAACAAGGTGACCGTCCGAGACGCGTATCACTCGATCCAAAATCTCGCGATAATACGGCATTCACGGTACCCGGTCGTCCCTTGTACAACTTCCGGGTCATGCCATTCGGGCTATGCAATGCCCCACAGACCTCTTGCCGCCTTATGCATCGGGTAATTCCCCATCAGCTTCATGACACGGTTTTTGTCTACTTCGATGACCTACTCATTACTTCTGAAAAACTGGGCGAACACATCTCTCTATTAAAAGAAGTAGCTGAACTTCTATCACGGGCCGGACTAACCATAAACGTGGCAAAGAGTCAGTTTGTCCTTCGTGAAGTGAACTACCTCGGTTATATTGTCGGGAACGGGTGTCTTCGCACAAACCCAGAGAAGAGCCGAGCAATCATGGACTTTCCAACCCCCAAAACGACGAAACAAATCCGACGTTTCTTGAGAATGTGTGGATGGTACCGTCGCTTTATAAAAAAAACTTTGCATCGATCGCTGCCCCACTCACAGATCTAACCGGGAAGTCGTTACGGTGTAAATGGTCAAAAGCTGCCGAAACCGCATTCATGTCCCTGAAGGGCGCACTATCGTCCGCACTTGTTCTCGCTAACCCGAACTACGACCTACCCTTCTATATACAGTGCGACGCCAGCACCGTCGGCGTTGGCAGTGTATTGTTCCAAATTGACACCGCTGGCGGTGAGCACCCGATCAAATATATCTCCCACAAGCTAAACGCTGCACAACGGAACTACTCTGTTACGGAGTTAGAGTGTTACGCCGCAGTCTTAAGCTGAAGAATTTCAGGCCTTACATAGAGGGGTACCCATTTACACTGTACATCGACCACGCCAGTTTAAGATGGCTCATGTCTCAGAAGGACCTCTCAGACCGGCTCGCTAGATGGAGTCTTCGGTTAATGTGGTGCCGGACGCATTGTCACGAGCGTTCTGTGACGAGTTAAGTAACCTGGAACCTACGACTAACCACCAACGAGTTGAAACCTCGCCGAGCTTTTCTTTCTCTCGGACCAGTCCAGCTTCCATGTCCTTGTGCGCTGTATTAAACCATCCAAAAACCGCTCCCAGTACGATCATCACTGTGGATCCTCCGTTGTACGTGGATTTGGACTCAACAGAGTTTAAGCACCCCGACTATGTTGCTCAAGTAGATCGCGTCAAGGGATTATCAAAGCATGAACACAACCTGCTCGTAGAAGATGGTAAGCTTTTAATTGCCCCATCGTATGGCCTACGCTATACGGACACGGATATTCCGGAGTGGAAATTGGCAATCCCCCACCCTTAACAAGCTTCCCTAATAGAACTAGCGCACAATCCACCAACCTCGGCCCACATGGGAGTCGCTAAGACACTGGATAGGTTAAGGCGACAGTTCTTTTGGCCGAAGATGGCACTTCAGGTGAAGCAGTTTATTGCTAACTGTCAAGATTGTAAAATGAATAAACCGGTTAATTACTCCACACGCCCAATGATGGGATCCACCTACGACTAACCACCAACGAGTTGAAACGTCGCCGAGCTTTTCTTTCTCTCGGACCAGTCCAGCTTCCATGTCCTTGTGCGCTGTATTAAACCATCCAAAAACCGCTCCCAGTACGAACATCATTGTGGATCCTCCGTTGTACGTGGATTTGGACTCATCAGAGTTTAAGCACCCCGACTATGTTGCTCAAGTAGATCGCGTCAAGGGATTATCAAAGCATGAACACAACCTGCTCGTAGAAGATGGTAAACTTTTAATTGCCCCATCGTATGGCCTACGCTATACGGACACGGATATTCCGGAGTGGAAATTGGGAATACCCCACCCTTAACAAGCTTCCTTAATAGAACTAGCGCACAATCCACCAACCTCGGCCCACATGGGAGTCGCTAAGACACTGGATAGGTTAAGGCGACAGTTCTTTTGGCCGAAGATGGCACTTCAGGTGCAGCAGTTTATTGCTAACTGTCAAGATTATAAAATGAATAAACCGGTGAATTACTCCACACGCCCAATGATGGGATCCGGGTTTGAATCATCGCGACCATTTGAAAGAATATTTGTGGATTTTTAAGGACCCTACCCAAGGTCAAAACGCGGGTGCTCCTACATGATAGTTGTGTTGGATCACTTTTCGAAATTCGTACTGGTAAAAGCCCTTCGTGAAGCCACCGCGGTTTCTTTATGTACATTCTTGGAGAATGAAGTCTTTTTTATGTTTTATGTTCCCGAATTTGTAGTTAGTGACAATGGAAAACAGTTCACTTCGAACCTATTCCAAGACCTACTCCTATGTTAGAACGCCCATATACTCGCCGAAAAATAACGCGTCGGAGCGAGTAAACCGAACGTTGTTATCAGCCTTACGCGCTTATCTCACGGATCGTAGCCACAATGAGTGGGATAAGCACCTTCCCGAAGTCTTAGCCGCCTTACGCAATGTGGTACATGATGTCACCCGATATTCCCCTCACTATCTGGTGTTCGGACAGCACATGTCGTTAACGGGTTGCGACTATGCCTTGAGAAGGCTTATCTTTACCGCAGACTCCAATGAAGTATTCATGGTGTCCAAACCAGACCGACTCGATTTAATCAGAGACCAAATCTTGAACTATCTTAAAGTGGCTCACGACAAAACATCGAGATACTATAATCTACGCAGTCGGCACCGAAGTTTTAACCCGGGTCAACCTGTCTTCGTAGGATCCTTCGCACAAAGCAACGCAGTCAGTAAATTTTCCGCTAAGTTGGCCTCTAAATTCTTACCAGCCATAATCGAATCCAAGGTTGGGAATATGGCCTATGCCGTCAAGGCCCTTGGTGGAAAACCACTGGGTACTTTCACTGCGAAGGACATACGTACCTGACGAACCTCGCCTGATCTCATCTTTACATCGGGGCCTTCTTTTGTCCGTTGGCCTAATGTCGGTGTTGGTGTCAAATTGGCCCGTCGTATCGGGACTCTATATCGGTTAGAAACTCCATAGTTAGCTAGATATATTTCTTTCATTTGAATATCTTTTAAATTTTTTTTGCAAAATCAGAAAAAGTATTGGCCCGGCGTATCGAGACTCTTTCTCGGGGTGGGTCATCCCCACTATTTGTGGCAAGTGGTATAGCCCTCGCCACATAATTCACAATTTATGGCATATGGCATAGACTCGCAAAACAGCATTACTGCCAACATGACAAAAAAACAATCATTTCCTTTGGATGAACATGAAAGAAGAAGGAGAAGAGAGAAGAAAAGAAGAGGACGAGACCGTCTTCCTTCCGCTTTTGAATGTTGAACGAACAAGTCGGGTTGCTTTGTTCTCGAGAGAAAAAAAAGAAAACGTGGACGCGACATTAAAAAGTTATCATTCTGCTTTCAAATTCACTTTAATAAGTTTTTTTCGATTATTATATTCGTTTACCTAAATTTATTGTTACTCATTTTAACTTAAATATAAGCTACACCTCGATGGTGAGAAAGAAAACGTGTACGCGACATCTTTTTCTTATTGGCGATTTTTTTCTTAGAAATCCGCATTTCGGTTTTTTTCTTATCGGTTCAGTGTAAATTGGTTAAATGGCAGTACATTTAAACCAAAAATATTAGATTTACGATTATTAATACACCGGTTACTCATACCACTGTGCATTGTTTCCGATTTATGAATTATTATAAGATTTTAAATTATAATACAGGGTTTTTCAATAAGAGCACTTCAACTTTTTTTTTGAATAAAACACAAACTGTTCGACTTTTGAACTAACTTTTTTTTTATTAACGAATTTGAACAAATACATATGATACATTTAAGTATGAAACTCGATTTCTTTTGCATGACCACCGCGTGCACGTTTTATGAAGTCCAATCTTTGAACCCAATTTTCGACCACTCTTTCGCATAAATCGGCCGAAATTCCAGCAATTTCACGTTCAATATTAGCTCTGAGCTCTTGCAACGTCGCCGGCTTATTGGCATAGACCAATGACTTCACATAACCCCAAAGAAAATAATCTAAAGGTGTCAAATCACACGAGCGCGGCGGCCACTGGGCCCATTTCGCGAAATAACACGCTCATCGAACTTAGTCTTCAATAACGCGATTGTATCGTGTGCTGTGTGGCACTTGGCCCTGTCCTGCTGAAACCACATGTCGTCCAAGTCCATTCCATTCAATTGCGGCAAAAAAAATAGGTTTATCATATCGCGGTACCGATTTCCATTAACAGTAACGTGGCGATCGTTATCGTCGATGAAAAAATATGGCCCAATGACGCCACCGGCATGTAATCCGCACCAAACAGTGACTTTTTCGGGATGCAACGGTGCCTCATGAATCACGTGTGGGTTGCTTTCTGCCCAGTAACGCATATTTTGCTTGTTGACAAATCCTTCTAGCCAAAAGTGAGCCTCATCGCTGAAGATGATTTTTCGGTGAAAATTTGCTCTTAAAGTAGCGACAACAGAACGATTATTTTGATAAAAAATTTGCACGATTTGCAATCGCTGTTCACATGTGTAGCGTTCCATGATGAAATGTATACTAATGAAGTTTCCAAATGACAAAAGAACAATAAAAAATATGGAGTCGTTCGCCGTCCCAATCGGAGAAAAGTTGAAGCGCACCTGTTAAAACACCCGATATATCCTATTATAAAATACCTTATATAATTACGTAAATGTGGAGTACCTACACACAAAAAGAATTTAAGAAGCATAAATGGGTATTAAGGAGCACCCCACTACGTTTTCGTTTGGTTCGTCGGCTTCGCTAAATTCGCCTCTCTACTCGGACCCAAAAGTCACAGAGTTCGCGTGAGAGAATCGCACTATAATTTGAAGGGAACGTGCTCAGCAAATCCTTAGTAGTTCTGACAGGAGTCAGGAAAGAAGGAGTGAAAAATTTTTATTTGCCGAAGTTTCGAAATTCGTTGTGAAATAGAATATTTGCGTTCCAATCTTAGTAAGCTCGCCAATAGCATTTGGTCTTCGATTTACATTTTGTGTGAAGAAGTTCTCTCTGCAAACTAGAAGGGTTGTGACTAACTGATTGTCTCTGTTTGCGTAATTTGCAGTGTTAAATTAATTTGTCAGAATTTTCAAAAAAAAAAATGGAATAAAGTTGCAATATTTTCTTTACATTTAACATGGATCCGTGGTACTTTGTCCAAAGTGTGATCCGATTTCCTGAAAAGCAATAGGAATAAACGCGTCGATGGCCATGTTTATTTGAAGCGAAATATAGTCGGTACAGTGCAAAACAAAAAAAACAGGAAGAATTTTTTTCTTTCGTGCGAACATCATCTTCAGCAATCATCCGTCAAGACCCTCATTCAACCGTCATCATCAACAACAAATAATGTAATTTTTTTTGCTAGATTATCACGTAATAAGGTATTTTTTTCCCCTTACATACATAAATTATATTCATATATAGTACATTTAAGTTGTGGTCAATTAACTTCATTTATAAACTTTGGCTGGTGCACCAAAACCCCCTTGTATCTTTTCTTATATTATCCTATATATTTTTTTATCCATTTTTTTTTATCTCACAATAGTATATTTAAACTTAAAATTAGATTTAAGGCTAGATATTAGCTCCTTTTTTTCAATAAAAAAAAAACTCAAATTCAACTTCTTATTGTCGTAAGAAGGTGGTGATGTACGTTTAGGCGGAGACCCAAAGTTATTGGCTTTCTTTGATTTTTTTTTTTGACATTTCAAGATTTTTTTTGCTCACTCGAATGCATGTCCAGCTTAGCTGTTTGACTCATGCTTGAGAATTTGATTGGTTTGAAATTTCAAGAATTTTTTTTGCTCACTCGGAATGCATGTCCAGCTTAGCTCTTTGATTCATGCTTGAGGGTTTGATTGTTTTGAAATTTCAAGACATTTTTTCTGCTCACTCGGAATGCATGTCCAGCTTAGCTGTTTGACTCATGCTTGAGGGTTTGATTGTTTTGAAATTTCAAGAAATTTTTTCTGCTCACTCGAATGCATGTCCAGCTTAGCTGTTTGACTCATGTTTGAGGGTTTGATTGTTTTGAAATTTCAAGAAATTTTTTCTGCTCACTCGAATGCATGTCCAGCTTAGCTCTTTGATTCATGCTTGAGGGTTTGATTGGTTTGAAATTTCAAGAATTTTTTTTTTAGCTCACTCGGAATGCATGTCCAGCTTAGCTGTTTGACTCATGCTTGAGGGTTTGATTGTTTTGAAATTTCAAGAATTTTTTCTGCTCACTCGAATGCATGTCCAGCTTAGCTGTTTGACTCATGTTTGAGGGTTTGATTGTTTTGAAATTTCAAGAAATTTTTTCTGCTCACTCGAATGCATGTCCAGCTTAGCTCTTTGATTCATGCTTGAGGGTTTGATTGGTTTGAAATTTCAAGAATTTTTTTTTTAGCTCACTCGGAATGCATGTCCAGCTTAGCTGTTTGACTCATGCTTGAGGGTTTGATTGTTTTGAAATTTCAAGAATTTTTTTTGCTCACTCGGAATGCATGTCCAGCTTAGCTGTTTGACTCATGCTTGAGGGTTTGATTGGTTTGAAATTTCAAGAATTTTTTTTTTAGCTCACTCGGAATGCATGTCCAGCTTAGCTGTTTGACTCATGCTTGAGGGTTTGATTGTTTTGAAATTTCAAGAATTTTTTTAGCTCACTCGGAATGCATGTCCAGCTTAGCTGTTTGACTCATGCTTGAGGGTTTGATTGTTTTGAAATTTCAAGAATTTTTTTTGCTCACTCGGAATGCATGTCCAGCCAAGCTGTTTGACTTATAGAAGAGTGCTTGAGCACAGACTTTAATGGTATCGCATTTCACCCTGTCCTCAACCCCACTACGGTGCCTGCCTGTCGGCCTGACGTTGTGCTCTGCCTTGGTTCATCCTCATCACCACCCATTGATTAACTTGTATTCTTTTTACTCGATTTTTTTTTTGCATTCGCCATTCGGATTTTTTGCTCTCTTCTTTCGCTATTCTTCTCTCTCTCCTCCTCAGCAGAAGAGGCTGGTGCAATTGCTCGCCCGCAGAGAATGCACCAATGAGCATCCAAGCGACCAGACTCAGAGAGTGAATTTTGCCAAAGCAGGTTGCTGACATTGCAGGATAATATTCTGCAACTGAAAGAAACCCCTGAACCGGCACAGTCCTCGAAGGCCCAACAAATAGCTTCGCGCCTGAGGCACATATATGGCCGATTGGAACGAGCAGCCACTTTCCCTATGTATAGGGATTTTGCGGGCCAAGTACTCGAGTCCTGTAGGGCATTATTAGCTTCAATTGAGTTATACCTCCAAAACCGCACCACACCGCCAATTGACGATGATATTCCGCAAGAGTTGTTACGTCAGGAATTGAAGGTAACGCACCCGAACACCCGACCAGCCGGAAATGCTTCTAGCAACCAAGGCCATAACGCTGATAGATCTCCGTCCCCTAACGCTGCAATGAGGGCTCAACTAAAACAATTGGTCGAGCAAATGGTCACGTTACACCAAAAGAACAGTGAGTTGGAGGCCAAATTGTCTAATCTCCCGGGTGCAATGACGAAAGTTAACGATTTACCCGCTAGTTTTGAAAGTACCCAAGGTCAAGTTGCTACATTACCCCCGATGGCGAACCCTTTTTCCATGTCTGGATGCCCGAGAGGTGAACAAGGTGACCGTCCGAGACGCGTATCACTCGATCCAAAATCTCGCGATAATACGGCATTCACGGTACCCGGTCGTCCCTTGTACAACTTCCGGGTCATGCCATTCGGGCTATGCAATGCCCCACAGACCTTATGCCGCCTTATGCATCGGGTAATTCCCCATCAGCTTCATGACACGGTTTTTGTCTACTTCGATGACCTACTCATTACTTCTGAAAAACTGGGCGAACACATCTCTCTATTAAAAGAAGTAGCTGAACTTCTATCACGGGCCGGACTAACCATAAACGTGGCAAAGAGTCAGTTTGTCCTTCGTGAAGTGAACTACCTCGGTTATATTGTCGGGAACGGGTGTCTTCGCACAAACCCAGAGAAGAGCCGAGCAATCATGGACTTTCCAACCCCCAAAACGACGAAACAAATCCGACGTTTCTTGAGAATGTGTGGATGGTACCGTCGCTTTATAAAAAACTTTGCATCGATCGCTGCCCCATTCACAGATCTAACCGGGAAGTCGTTACGGTGTAAATGGTCAAAAGCTGCCGAAACCGCATTCATGTCCCTGAAGGGCGCACTATCTTCCGCACTTGTTCTCGCTAACCCGAACTACGACCTACCCTTCTATATACAGTGCGACGCCAGCACCGTCGGCGTTGGCAGTGTATTGTTCCAAATTGACACCGCTGGCGGTGAGCACCCGATCAAATATATCTCCCACAAGCTAAACGCTGCACAACGGAACTACTCTGTTACGGAGTTAGAGTGTTACGCCGCAGTCTTAAGCTGAAGAATTTCAGGCCTTACATAGAGGGGTACCCATTTACACTGTACATCGACCACGCCAGTTTAAGATGACTCATGTCTCAGAAGGACCTCTCAGACCGGCTCGCTAGATGGAGTCTTCGGTTAATGTGGTGCCGGACGCATTGTCACGAGCGTTCTGTGACGAGTTAAGTAACCTGGAACCTACGACTAACCACCAACGAGTTGAAACGTCGCCGAGCTTTTCTTTCTCTCGGACCAGTCCAGCTTCCATGTCCTTGTGCGCTGTATTAAACCATCCAAAAACCGCTCCCAGTACGATCATCATTGTGGATCCTCCGTTGTACGTGGATTTGGACTCAACAGAGTTTAAGCACCCCGACTATGTTGCTCAAGTAGATCGCGTCAAGGGATTATCAAAGCATGAACACAACCTGCTCGTAGAAGATGGTAAGCTTTTAATTGCCCCATCGTATGGCCTACGCTATACGGACACGGATATTCCGGAGTGGAAATTGGCAATCCCCCACCCTTAACAAGCTTCCCTAATAGAACTAGCGCACAATCCACCAACCTCGGCCCACATGGGAGTCGCTAAGACACTGGATAGGTTAAGGCGACAGTTCTTTTGGCCGAAGATGGCACTTCAGGTGAAGCAGTTTATTGCTAACTGTCAAGATTGTAAAATGAATAAACCGGTTAATTACTCCACACGCCCAATGATGGGATCCACCTACGACTAACCACCAACGAGTTGAAACGTCGTCGAGCTTTTCTTTCTCTCGGACCAGTCCAGCTTCCATGTCCTTGTGCGCTGTATTAAACCATCCAAAAACCGCTCCCAGTACGAACATCATTGTGGATCCTCCGTTGTACGTGGATTTGGACTCATCAGAGTTTAAGCACCCCGACTATGTTGCTCAAGTAGATCGCGTCAAGGGATTATCAAAGCATGAACACAACCTGCTCTTTTAATTGCCCCATCGTATGGCCTACGCTATACGGACACGGATATTCCGGAGTGGAAATTGGGAATCCCTCACCCTTAACAAGCTTCCCTTATAGAACTAGCGCACAATCCACCAACCTCGGCCCACATGGGAGTCGCTAAGACACTGGATAGGTTAAGGCGACAGTTCTTTTGGCCGAAGATGGCACTTCAGGTGCAGCAGTTTATTGCTAACTGTCAAGATTATAAAATGAATAAACCGGTGAATTACTCCACACGCTCAATGATGGGATCCGGGTTTGAATCATCGCGACCATTTGAAAGAATATTTGTGGATTTTTAAGGACCCTACCCAAGGTCAAAACGCGGGTGCTCCTACATGATAGTTGTGTTGGATCACTTTTCGAAATTCGTACTGGTAAAAGCCCTTCGTGAAGCCACCGCGGTTTCTTTATGTACATTCTTGGAGAACGAAGTCTTTTTTATGTTTTATGTTCCCGAATTTGTAGTTAGTGACAATGGAAAACAGTTCACTTCGAACCTATTCCAAGACCTACTCCTATGTTAGAACGCCCATATACTCGCCGAAAAGTAACGCGTCGGAGCGAGTAAACCGAACGTTGTTATCAGCCTTACGCGCTTATCTCACGGATCGTAGCCACAATGAGTGGGATAAGCACCTTCCCGAAGTCTTAGCCGCCTTACGCAATGTGGTACATGATGTCACCCGATATTCCCCTCACTATCTGGTGTTCGGACAGCACATGTCGTTACCGGGTTGCGACTATGCCTTGAGAAGGCTTATCTTTACCGCAGACTCCAATGAAGTATTCATGGTGTCCAAACCAGACCGACTCGATTTAATCAGAGACCAAATCTTGAACTATCTTAAAGTGGCTCACGACAAAACATCGAGATACTATAATCTACGCAGTCGGCACCGGAGTTTTAACCCGGGTCAACCTGTCTTCGTAGGATCCTTCGCACAAAGCAACGCAGTCAGTAAATTTTCCGCTAAGTTGGCGTCTAAATTCTTACCAGCCATAATCGAATCTAAGGTTGGGAATATGGCCTATGCCGTCAAGGCCCCTGGTGGAAAACCACTGGGTACTTTCACTGCGAAGGAAATACGTACCTGACGAACCTCGCCTGATCTCATCTTTACATCGGGGCCTTCTTTTGTCCGTTGGCCTAATGTCGGTGTTGGTGTCAAATTGGCCCGTCGTATCGGGACTCTATATCGGTTAGAAACTCCATAGTTAGCTAGATATATTTCTTTCATTTGAATATCTTTTAATTTTTTTTTGCAAAATCAGAAAAAGTATTGGCCCGGCGTATTGAGACTCATTCTCGGGGTGGGTCGTCCCCACGATTTGTGGCAAGTGGTATAGCCCTCGCCACATAATTCACAATTTATGGCATATGGCATAGACTCGCAAAACAGCATTACTGCCAACATGACAAAAAAACAATCATTTCCTTTGGATGAACATGAAAGAAGAAGGAGAAGAGAGAAGAAAAGAAGAGGACGAGACCGTCTTCCTTCCGCTTTTGAATGTTGAACGAACAAGTCGGGTTGCTTTGTTCTCGAGAGAAAAAAAAAAGAAAACGTGGACGCGACATTAAAAAGTTATCATTCTGCTTTCAAATTCACTTTAATAAGTTTTTTTCGATTATTATATTCGTTTACCTAAATTTATTGTTACTCATTTTAACTTAAATATAAGCTACACCTCGATGGTGAGAAAGAAAACGTGTACGCGACATCTTTTTCTTATTGGCGATTTTTTTCTTAGAAATCCGCATTTCGGTTTTTTTCTTATCGGTTCAGTGTAAATTGGTTAAATGGCAGTACATTTAAACCAAAAATATTAGATTTACGATTATTAATACACCGGTTACTCATACCACTGTGCATTGTTTCCGATTTTTGAATTATTATAAGATTTTAAATTATAATACAGGGTTTTTCAATAAGAGCACTTCAACTTTTTTTTTTGAATAAAACACAAACTGTTCGACTTTTGAGCTAACTTTTTTTTTATTAACGAATTTGAACAAATACATATGATACATTTAAGTATGAAACTCGATTTCTTTTGCATGACCACCGCGTGCACGTTTTACGAAGTCCAATCTTTGAACCCAATCTTTGGCCCAATGACGCCGCCGGCATGTAATCCGCACCAAACAGTGACTTTTTCGGGATGCAACGGTGCCTCATGAATCACGTGTGGGTTGCTTTCTGCCCAGTAACGCATATTTTGCTTGTTGACAAATCCTTCTAGCCAAAAGTGAGCCTCATCGCTGAAGATGATTTTTCGGTGAAAATCTGCTCTTAAAGTAGCGGCAACAGAACGATTATTTTGATAAAAATCGTCGTTCGCCGTCCCTATCGGAGAAAAGTTGAAGCGCACCTGTTAAAACACCCGATATATCCTATTATAAAATACCTTATATAATTACGTAAATGTGGAGTACCTACACACAAAAAGAATTTAAGAAGCATAAATGGGTATTAAGGAGCACCCCACTACGTTTTCGTTTGGTTCGTCGGCTTCGCTAAATTCGCCTCTCTACTCGGACCCAAAAGTCACAGAGTTCGCGTGAGAGAATCGCACTATAATTTGAAGGGAACGTGCTCAGCAAATCCTTAGTAGTTCTGACAGGAGTCAGGAAAGAAGGAGTGAAAAATTTTTATTTGCCGAAGTTTCGAAATTCGTTGTGAAATAGAATATTTGCGTTCCAATCTTAGTAAGCTCGCCAATAGCATTTGGTCTTCGATTTACATTCTGTGTGAAGAAGTTCTCTCTGCAAACTAGAAGGGTTGTGACTAACTGATTGTCTCTGTTTGCGTAATTTGCAGTGTTAAATTAATTTGTCAGAATTTTCAAAAAAAAAAATGGAATAAAGTTGCAATATTTTCTTTACATTTAACATGGATCCGTGGTACTTTGTCCAAAGTGTGATCCGATTTCCTGAAAAGCAATAGGAATAAACGCGTCGATGGCCATGTTTATTTGAAGCGAAATATAGTCGGTACAGTGCAAAACAAAAAAAACAGGAAGAATTTTTTTCTTTCGTGCGAACATCATCTTCAGCAATCATCCGTCAAGACCCTCATTCAACCGTCATCATCAACAACAAATAATGTAATTTTTTTTGCTAGATTTTCACGTAATAAGGTATTTTTTTCCCCTTACATACATAAATTATATTCATATATAGTACATTTAAGTTGTGGTCAATTAACTTCATTTATAAACTTTGGCTGGTGCACCAAAACCCCCCTTGTATCTTTTCTTATATTATCCTATATATTTTTTTATCCATTTTTTTTATCTCACAATAGTATATTTAAACTTAAAATTAGATTTAAGGCTAGATATTAGCTCCTTTTTTTCAATAAAAAAAAAACTCAAATTCAACTTCTTATTGTCGTAAGAAGGTTGTTATGTACGTTTAGGCGGAGACCCAAAGTTATTGGCTTTCTTTGATTTTTTTTTTGACATTTCAAGATTTTTTTTGCTCACTCGAATGCATGTCCAGCTTAGCTGTTTGACTCATGCTTGAGAATTTGATTGGTTTGAAATTTCAAGAATTTTTTTTGCTCACTCGGAATGCATGTCCAGCTTAGCTCTTTGATTCATGCTTGAGGGTTTGATTGTTTTGAAATTTCAAGAAATTTTTTCTGCTCACTCGGAATGCATGTCCAGCTTAGCTGTTTGACTCATGCTTGAGGGTTTGATTGTTTTGAAATTTCAAGAAATTTTTTCTGCTCACTCGAATGCATGTCCAGCTTAGCTGTTTGACTCATGTTTGAGCGTTTGATTGTTTTGAAATTTCAAGAAATTTTTTCTGCTCACTCGAATGCATGTCCAGCTTAGCTCTTTGATTCATGCTTGAGGGTTTGATTGGTTTGAAATTTCAAGAATTTTTTTTTTAGCTCACTCGGAATGCATGTCCAGCTTAGCTGTTTGACTCATGCTTGAGGGTTTGATTGTTTTGAAATTTCAAGAATTTTTTTTGCTCACTCGGAATGCATGTCCAGCTTAGCTGTTTGACTCATGCTTGAGGGTTTGATTGTTTTGAAATGTCAAGAAATGTTTTTTGCTCACTCGGAATGCATGTCCAGCCAAGCTGTTTGACTTATAGAAGAGTGCTTGAGCACAGACTTTAATGGTATCCCATTTCACCCTGTCCTCAACCCCACTACGGTGCCTGCCTGTCGGCCTGACGTTGTGCTCTGCATTGGTTCATTCTCATCACCACCCATTGATTAACTTGTATTCTTTTTACTCGATTTTTTTGCATTCGCCATTCGGATTTTTTGCTCTCTTCTTTCGCTATTCTTCTCTCTCTCCTCCTCAGCAGAAGAGGCTGGTGCAATTGCTCTCCCGCAGAGAATGCACCAATGAGCATCCAAGCGACCAGACTCAGAGATTGAATTTTGCCAAAGCAGGTTGCTGACATTGCAGGATAATATTCTGCAACTGAAAGAAACCCCTGAACCGGCACAGTCCTCGAAGGCCCAACAAATAGCTTCGCGTCTGAGGCACATATATGGCCGATTGAAACGAGCAGCCACTTCCCCTATGTATAGGGATTTTGCGGGCCAAGTACTCGAGTCCTTTAGGGCATTGTTAGCTTCAATTGAGTTATACCTCCAAAACCGCACCACACCGCCAATTGACGATGATATTCCGCAAGAGTTGTTACGTCAGGAATTGAAGGTAACGCACCCGAACACCCGACCAGCCGGAAATGCTTCTAGCAACCAAGGCCATAACGCCGATAGATCTCCGTCCCCTAACGCTGCAATGAGGGCTCAACTAAAACAATTGGTCGAGCAAATGGTCACGTTACACCAAAAGAACAGTGAGTTGGAGGCCAAATTGTCTAATCTCCCGGGTGCAATGACGAAAGTTAACGATTTACCCGCTAGTTTTGAAAGTACCCGAGGTCAAGTTGCTACATTACCCCCGAGGGCGAACCCTTTTTCCATGTCTGGATGCCCGAGAGGTGAACAAGGTGACCGTCCGAGACGCGTATCACTCGATCCAAAATCTCGCGATAATACGGCATTCACGGTACCCGGTCGTCCCTTGTACAACTTCCGGGTCATGCCATTCGGGCTATGCAATGCCCCACAGACCTTATGCCGCCTTATGCATCGGGTAATTCCCCATCAGCTTCATTACACGGTTTTTGTCTACTTAGATGACCTACTCATTACTTCTGAAAAACTGGGCGAACACATCTCTCTATTAAAAGAAGTAGCTGAACTTCTATCACGGGCCGGACTAACCATAAACGTGGCAAAGAGTCAGTTTGTCCTTCGTGAAGTGAACTACCTCGGTTATATTGTCGGGAACGGGTGTCTTCGCACAAACCCAGAGAAGAGCCGAGCAATCATGGACTTTCCAACCCCCAAAACGACGAAACAAATCCGACGTTTCTTGAGAATGTGTGGATGGTACCGTCGCTTTATAAAAAACTTTGCATCGATCGCTGCCCCACTCACAGATCTAACCGGGAAGTCGTTACGGTGTAAATGGTCAAAAGCTGCCGAAACCGCATTCATGTCCCTGAAGGGCGCACTATCGTCCGCACTTGTTCTCGCTAACCCGAACTACGACCTACCCTTCTATATACAGTGCGACGCCAGCACCGTCGGCGTTGGCAGTGTATTGTTCCAAATTGACACCGCTGGCGGTGAGCACCCGATCAAATATATCTCCCACAAGCTAAACGCTGCACAACGGAACTACTCTGTTACGGAGTTAGAGTGTTACGCCGCAGTCTTAAGCTGAAGAATTTCAGGCCTTACATAGAGGGGTACCCATTTACACTGTACATCGACCACGCCAGTTTAAGATGACTCATGTCTCAGAAGGACCTCTCAGACCGGCTCGCTAGATGGAGTCTTCGGTTAATGTGGTGCCGGACGCATTGTCACGAGCGTTCTGTGACGAGTTAAGTAACCTGGAACCTACGACTAACCACCAACGAGTTGAAACGTCGCCGAGCTTTTCTTTCTCTCGGACCAGTCCAGCTTCCATGTCCTTGTGCGCTGTATTAAACCATCCAAAAACCGCTCCCAGTACGATCATCATTGTGGATCCTCCGTTGTACGTGGATTTGGACTCAACAGAGTTTAAGCACCCCGACTATGTTGCTCAAGTAGATCGCGTCAAGGGATTATCAAAGCATGAACACAACCTGCTCGTAGAAGATGGTAAACTTTTAATTGCCCCATCGTATGGCCTACGCTATACGGACACGGATATTCCGGAGTGGAAATTGGCAATCCCCCACCCTTAACAAGCTTCCCTAATAGAACTAGCGCACAATCCACCAACCTCGGCCCACATGGGAGTCGCTAAGACACTGGATATGTTAAGGCGACAGTTCTTTTGGCCGAAGATGGCACTTCAGGTGAAGCAGTTTATTGCTAACTGTCAAGATTGTAAAATGAATAAACCGGTTAATTACTCCACACACCCAATGATGGGATCCACCTACGACTAACCACCAACGAGTTGAAACGTCGCCGAGCTTTTCTTTCTCTCGGACCAGTCCAGCTTCCATGTCCTTGTGCGCTGTATTAAACCATCCAAAAACCGCTCCCAGTACGAACATCATTGTGGATCCTCCGTTGTACGTGGATTTGGACTCATCAGAGTTTAAGCACCCCGACTATGTTGCTCAAGTAGATCGCGTCAAGGGATTATCAAAGCATGAACACAACCTGCTCTTTTAATTGCCCCATCGTATGGCCTACGCTATACGGACACGGATATTCCGGAGTGGAAATTGGGAATCCCCCACCCTTAACAAGCTTCCCTAATAGAACTAGCGCACAATCCACCAACCTCGGCCCACATGGGAGTCGCTAAGACACTGGATAGGTTAAGGCGACAGTTCTTTTGGCCGAAGATGGCACTTCAGGTGCAGCAGTTTATTGCTAACTGTCAAGATTATAAAATGAATAAACCGGTGAATTACTCCACACGCCCAATGATGGGATCCGGGTTTGAATCATCGCGACCATTTGAAAGAATATTTGTGGATTTTTAAGGACCCTACCCAAGGTCAAAACGCGGGTGCTCCTACATGATAGTTGTGTTGGATCACTTTTCGAAATTCGTACTGGTAAAAGCCCTTCGTGAAGCCACCGCGGTTTCTTTATGTACATTCTTGGAGAACGAAGTCTTTTTTATGTTTTATGTTCCCGAATTTGTAGTTAGTGACAATGGAAAACAGTTCACTTCGAACCTATTCCAAGACCTACTCCTATGTTAGAACGCCCATATACTCGCCGAAAAGTAACGCGTCGGAGCGAGTAAACCGAACGTTGTTATCAGCCTTACGCGCTTATCTCACGGATCGTAGCCACAATGAGTGGGATAAGCACCTTCCCGAAGTCTTAGCCGCCTTACGCAATGTGGTACATGATGTCACCCGATATTCCCCTCACTATCTGGTGTTCGGACAGCACATGTCGTTAACGGGTTGCGACTATGCCTTGAGAAGGCTTATCTTTACCGCAGACTCCAATGAAGTATTCATGGTGTCCAAACCAGACCGACTCGATTTAATCAGAGACCAAATCTTGAACTATCTTAAAGTGGCTCACGACAAAACATCGAGATACTATAATCTACGCAGTCGGCACCGGAGTTTTAACCCGGGTCAACCTGTCTTCGTAGGATCCTTCGCACAAAGCAACGCAGTCAGTAAATTTTCCGCTAAGTTGGCCTCTAAATTCTTACCAGCCATAATCGAATCCAAGGTTGGGAATATGGCCTATGCCGTCAAGGCCCTTGGTGGAAAACCACTGGGTACTTTCACTGCGAAGGACATACGTACCTGACGAACCTCGCCTGATCTCATCTTTACATCGGGGCCTTCTTTTGTCCGTTGGCCTAATGTCGGTGTTGGTGTCAAATTGGCCCGTCGTATCGGGACTCTATATCGGTTAGAAACTCCATAGTTAGCTAGATATATTTCTTTCATTTGAATATCTTTTAATTTTTTTTTGCAAAATCAGAAAAAGTATTGGCCCGGCGGATTGAGACTCATTCTCGGGGTGGGTCGTCCCCACGATTTGTGGCAAGTGGTATAGCCCTCGCCACATAATTCACAATTTATGGCATATGGCATAGACTCGCAAAACAGCATTACTGCCAACATGACAAAAAAACAATCATTTCCTTTGGATGAACATGAATGAATGATGAAGAAGGAGAAGAGAGAAGAAAAGAAGAGGACGAGACCGTCTTCCTTCCGCTTTTGAATGTTGAACGAACAAGTCGGGTTGCTTTGTTCTCGAGAGAAAAAAAAAGAAAACGTGGACGCGACATTAAAAAGTTATCATTCTGCTTTCAAATTCACTTTAATAAGTTTTTTTCGATTATTATATTCGTTTACCTAAATTTATTGTTACTTATTTTAACTTAAATATAAGCTACACCTCGATGGTGAGAAAGAAAACGTGTACGCGACATCTTTTTCTTATTGACGATTTTTTTCTTAGAAATCCGCATTTCGGTTTTTTTCTTATCGGTTCAGTGTAAATTGGTTAAATGGCAGTACATTTAAACCAAAAATATTAGATTTACGATTATTAATACACCGGTTACTCATACCACTGTGCATTGTTTCCGATTTTTGAATTATTATAAGATTTTAAATTATAATACAGGGTTTTTCAATAAGAGCACTTCAACTTTTTTTTTTGAATAAAACACAAACTGTTCGACTTTTGAACTAACTTTTTTTTTATTAACGAATTTGAACAAATACATATGATACATTTAAGTATGAAACTCGATTTCTTTTGCATGACCACCGCGTGCACGTTTTACGAAGTCCAATCTTTGAACCCAATCTTTGGCCCAATGACGCCGCCGGCATGTAATCCGCACCAAACAGTGACTTTTTCGGGATGCAACGGTGCCTCATGAATCACGTGTGGGTTGCTTTCTGCCCAGTAACGCATATTTTGCTTGTTGACAAATCCTTTTAGCCAAAAGTGAGCCTCATCGCTGAAGATTATTTTTCGGTGAAAATCTGCTCTTAAAGTAGCGGCAACAGAACGATTATTTTGATAAAAAATTTGCACGATTTGCAATCGCTGTTCACATGTGTAGCGTTCCATGATGAAATGTATACAGTTTCCAAATGACAAAAGAACAATAAAAAATATGGCGTCGTTCGCCGTCCCTATCGGAGAAAAGTTGAAGCGCACCTGTTAAAACACCCGATATATCCTATTATAAAATACCTTATATAATTACGTAAATGTGGAGTACCTACACACAAAAAGAATTTAAGAAGCATAAATGGGTATTAAGGAGCACCCCACTACGTTTTCGTTTGGTTCGTCGGCTTCGCTAAATTCGCCTCTCTACTCGGACCCAAAAATCACAGAGTTCGCGTGAGAGAATCGCACTATAATTTGAAGGGAACGTGCTCAGCAAATCCTTAGTAGTTCTGACAGGAGTCAGGAAAGAAGGATTGAAAATTTTTTATTTGCCGAAGTTTCGAAATTCGTTGTGAAATAGAATATTTGCGTTCCAATCTTAGTAAGCTCGCCAATAGCATTTGGTCTTCGATTTACATTCTGTGTGAAGAAGTTCTCTCTGCAAACTAGAAGGGTTGTGACTAACTGATTGTCTCTGTTTGCGTGATTTGCAGTGTTAAATTAATTTGTCCGAATTTTCAAAAAAAAAATATATGGAATAAAGTTGCAATATTTTCTTTACATTTAACATGAATCTGTGGTACTTTGTCCAGAGTGTGATCCGATTTCCTGAAAAGCAATAGGAATAAACGCGTCGATGGCCATGTTTATTTGAAGCGAAATATAGTCTGTACAGTGCAAAACAAAAAAAACAGGAAGAATTTTTTTCTTTCGTGCGAACATCATCTTCAGCAATCATCCGTCAAGGCCCTCATTCAACCGTCATCATCAACAACAAATAATGTAATTTTTTTTGCTAGATTATCACGTAATAAGGTATTTTTTTCCCCTTACATACATAAATTATATTCATATATAGTACATTTAAGTTGTGGTCAATTAACTTCATTTATAAACTTTGGCTGGTGCACCAAAACCCCCCTTGTATCTTTTCTTATATTATCCTATATATTTTTTTATCCATTTTTTTTATCTCACAATAGTATATATAAACTTAAAATTAGATTTAAGGCTAGATATTAGCTCCTTTTTTTCAATAAAAAAAAAACTCAAATTCAACTTCTTATTGTCGTAAGAAGGTGGTGATGTACGTTTAGGCGGAGACCCAAAGTTATTGGCTTTCTTTGATTTTTTTTTTTGACATTTCAAGATTTTTTTTGCTCACTCGAATGCATGTCCAGCTTAGCTGTTTGACTCATGCTTGAGAATTTGATTGGTTTGAAATTTCAAGAATTTTTTTTGCTCACTCGGAATGCATGTCCAGCTTAGCTCTTTGATTCATGCTTGAGGGTTTGATTGTTTTGAAATTTCAAGAAATTTTTTCTGCTTACTCGGAATGCATGTCCAGCTTAGTTGTTTGACTCATGCTTGAGGGTTTGATTGTTTTGAAATTTCAAGAAATTTTTTCTGCTCACTCGAATGCATGTCCAGCTTAGCTGTTTGACTCATGTTTGAGGGTTTGATTGTTTTGAAATTTCAAGAAATTTTTTCTGCTCACTCGAATGCATGTCCAGCTTAGCTCTTTGATTCATGCTTGAGGGTTTGATTGGTTTGAAATTTCAAGAATTTTTTTTTAGCTCACTCGGAATGCATGTCCAGCTTAGCTGTTTGACTCATGCTTGAGGGTTTGATTGTTTTGAAATTTCAAGAATTTTTTTTGCTCACTCGGAATGCATGTCCAGCTTAGCTGTTTGACTCATGCTTGAGGGTTTGATTGTTTTGAAATGTCAAGAAATGTTTTTTGCTCACTCGGAATGCATGTCCAGCCAAGCTGTTTGACTTATAGAAGAGTGCTTGAGCACAGACTTTAATGGTATCCCATTTCACCCTGTCCTCAACCCCACTACGGTGCCTGCCTGTCGGCCAGACGTTGTGCTCTGCCTTGGTTCATCCTCATCACCACCCATTGATTAACTTGTATTCTTTTTACTCGATTTTTTTTTGCATTCGCCATTCGGAATTTTTGCTCTCTTCTTTCGCTATTCTTCTCTCTCTCCTCCTCAGCAGAAGAGGCTGGTGCAATTGCTCGCCCGCAGAGAATGCACCAATGAGCATCCAAGCGACCAGACTCAGAGATTGAATTTTGCCAAAGCAGGTTGCTGACATTGCAGGATAATATTCTGCAACTGAAAGAAACCCCTGAACCGGCACAGTCCTCAAAGGCCCAACAAATAGCTTCGCGCCTGAGGCACATATATGGCCGATTGGAACGAGCAGCCACTTCCCCTATGTATAGGGATTTTGCGGGCCAAGTACTCGTGTCCTGTAGGGCATTGTTAGCTTCAATTGAGTTATACCTCCAAAACCGCACCACACCGCCAATTGACGATGATATTCCGCAAGAGTTGTTACGTCAGGAATTGAAGGTAACGCACCCGAACACCCGACCAGCCGGAAATGCTTCTAGCAACCAAGGCCATAACGCCGATAGATCTCCGTCCCCTAACGCTGCAATGAGGGCTCAACTAAATCAATTGGTCGAGCAAATGGTCACGTTACACCAAAAGAACAGTGAGTTGGAGGCCAAATTGTCTAATCTCCCGGGTGCAATGACGAAAGTTAACGATTTACCCGCTAGTTTTGAAAGTACCCGAGGTCAAGTTGCTACATTACCCCCGAGGGCGAACCCTTTTTCCATGTCTGGATGCCCGAGAGGTGAACAAGGTGACCGTCCGAGACGCGTATCACTCGATCCAAAATCTCGCGATAATACGGCATTCACGGTACCCGGTCGTCCCTTGTACAACTTCCGGGTCATGCCATTCGGGCTATGCAATGCCCCACAGACCTTATGCCGCCTTATGCATCGGGTAATTCCCCATCAGCTTCATGACACGGTTTTTGTCTACTTAGATGACCTACTTATGATTGTCCTTCGTGAAGTGAACTACCTCGGTTATATTGTCGGGAACGGGTGTCTTCGCACAAACCCAGAGAAGAGCCGAGCAATCATGGACTTTCCAACCCCCAAAACGACGAAACAAATCCGACGTTTCTTGAGAATGTGTGGATGGTACCGTCGCTTTATAAAAAACTTTGCATCGATCGCTGCCCCACTCACAGATCTAACCGGGAAGTCGTTACGGTGTAAATGGTCAAAAGCTGCCGAAACCGCATTCATGTCCCTGAAGGGCGCACTATCGTCCGCACTTGTTCTCGCTAACCCGAACTACGACCTACCCTTCTATATACAGTGCGACGCCAGCACCGTCGGCGTTGGCAGTGTATTGTTCCAAATTGACACCGCTGGCGGTGAGCACCCGATCAAATATATCTCCCACAAGCTAAACGCTGCACAACGGAACTACTCTGTTACGGAGTTAGAGTGTTACGCCGCAGTCTTAAGCTGAAGAATTTCAGGCCTTACATAGAGGGGTACCCATTTACACTGTACATCGACCACGCCAGTTTAAGATGGCTCATGTCTCAGAAGGACCTCTCAGACCGGCTCGCTAGATGGAGTCTTCGGTTAATGTGGTGCCGGACGCATTGTCACGAGCGTTCTGTGACGAGTTAAGTAACCTGGAACCTACGACTAACCACCAACGAGTTGAAACGTCGCCGAGCTTTTCTTTCTCTCGGACCAGTCCAGCTTCCATGTCCTTGTGCGCTGTATTAAACCATCCAAAAACCGCTCCCAGTACGATCATCATTGTGGATCCTCCGTTGTACGTGGATTTGGAGGAGGAGAGTTTAAGCACCCCGACTATGTTGCTCAAGTAGATCGCGTCAAGGGATTATCAAAGCATGAACACAACCTGCTCGTAGAAGATGGTAAACTTTTAATTGCCCCATCGTATGGCCTACGCTATACGGACACGGATATTCCGGAGTGGAAATTGGCAATCCCCCACCCTTAACAAGCTTCCCTAATAGAACTAGCGCACAATCCACCAACCTCGGCCCACATGGGAGTCGCTAAGACACTGGATAGGTTAAGGCGACAGTTCTTTTGGCCGAAGATGGCACTTCAGGTGAAGCAGTTTATTGCTAACTGTCAAGATTGTAAAATGAATAAACCGGTTAATTACTCCACACGCCCAATGATGGGATCCACCTACGAATAACCACCAACGAGTTGAAACGTCGCCGAGCTTTTCTTTCTCTCGAACCAGTCCAGCTTCCATGTCCTTGTGCGCTGTATTAAACCATCCAAAAACCGCTCCCAGTACGAACATCATTGTGGATCCTCCGTTGTACGTGGATTTGGACTCATCAGAGTTTAAGCACCCCGACTATGTTGTTCAAGTAGATCGCGTCAAGGGATTATCAAAGCATGAACACAACCTGCTCGTAGAAGATGGTAAACTTTTAATTGCCCCATCGTATGGCCTACGCTATATGGACACGGATATTCCGGAGTGGAAATTGGGAATCCCCCACCCTTAACAAGCTTCCCTAATAGAACTAGCGCACAATCCACCAACCTCGGCCCACATGGGAGTCGCTAAGACACTGGATAGGTTAAGGCGACAGTTCTTTTGGCCGAAGATGGCACTTCAGGTGCAGCAGTTTATTGCTAACTGTCAAGATTATAAAATGAATAAACCGGTGAATTACTCCACACGCCCAATGATGGGATCCGGGTTTGAATCATCGCGACCATTTGAAAGAATATTTGTGGATTTTTAAGGACCCTACCCAAGGTCAAAACGCGGGTGCTCCTACATGATAGTTGTGTTGGATCACTTTTCGAAATTCGTACTGGTAAAAGCCCTTCGTGAAGCCACCGCGGTTTCTTTATGTACATTCTTGGAGAACGAAGTCTTTTTTATGTTTTATGTTCCCGAATTTGTAGTTAGTGACAATGGAAAACAGTTCACTTCGAACCTATTCCAAGACCTACTCCTATGTTAGAACGCCCATATACTCGCCGAAAAGTAACGCGTCGGAGCGAGTAAACCGAACGTTGTTATCAGCCTTACGCGCTTATCTCACGGATCGTAGCCACAATGAGTGGGATAAGCACCTTCCCGAAGTCTTAGCCGCCTTACGCAATGTGGTACATGATGTCACCCGATATTCCCCTCACTATCTGGTGTTCGGACAGCACATGTCGTTAACGGGTTGCGACTATGCCTTGAGAAGGCTTATCTTTACCGCAGACTCCAATGAAGTATTCATGGTGTCCAAACCAGACCGACTCGATTTAATCAGAGACCAAATCTTGAACTATCTTAAAGTGGCTCACGACAAAACATCGAGATACTATAATCTACGCAGTCGGCACCGGAGTTTTAACCCGGGTCAACCTGTCTTCGTAGGATCCTTCGCACAAAGCAACGCAGTCAGTAAATTTTCCGCTAAGTTGGCCTCTAAATTCTTACCAGCCATAATCGAATCCAAGGTTGGGAATATGGCCTATGCCGTCAAGGCCCTTGGTGGAAAACCACTGGGTACTTTCACTGCGAAGGACATACGTACCTGACGAACCTCGCCTGATCTCATCTTTACATCGGGGCCTTCTTTTGTCCGTTGGCCTAATGTCGGTGTTGGTGTCAAATTGGCCCGTCGTATCGGGACTCTATATCGGTTAGAAACTCCATAGTTAGCTAGATATATTTCTTTCATTTGAATATCTTTTAATTTTTTTTTGCAAAATCAGAAAAAGTATTGGCCCGGCGGATTGAGACTCATTCTCGGGGTGGGTCGTCCCCACGATTTGTGGCAAGTGGTATAGCCCTCGCCACATAATTCACAATTTATGGCATATGGCATAGACTCGCAAAACAGCATTACTGCCAACATGACAAAAAAACAATCATTTCCTTTGGATGAACATGAATGAATGATGAAGAAGGAGAAGAGAGAAGAAAAGAAGAGGACGAGACCGTCTTCCTTCCGCTTTTGAATGTTGAACGAACAAGTCGGGTTGCTTTGTTCTCGAGAGAAAAAAAAAGAAAACGTGGACGCGACATTAAAAAGTTATCATTCTGCTTTCAAATTCACTTTAATAAGTTTTTTTCGATTATTATATTCGTTTACCTAAATTTATTGTTACTCATTTTAACTTAAATATAAGCTACACCTCGATGGTGAGAAAGAAAACGTGTACGCGACATCTTTTTCTTATTGACGATTTTTTTCTTAGAAATCCGCATTTCGGTTTTTTTCTTATCGGTTCAGTGTAAATTGGTTAAATGGCAGTACATTTAAACCAAAAATATTAGATTTACGATTATTAATACACCGGTTACTCATACCACTGTGCATTGTTTCCGATTTTTGAATTATTATAAGATTTTAAATTATAATACAGGGTTTTTCAATAAGAGCACTTCAACTTTTTTTTTTGAATAAAACACAAATTGTTCGACTTTTGAACTAACTTTTTTTTTTATTAACGAATTTGAACAAATACATATGATACATTTAAGTATGAAACTCGATTTCTTTTGCATGACCACCGCGTGCACGTTTTACGAAGTCCAATCTTTGAACCCAATCTTTGGCCCAATGACGCCGCCGGCATGTAATCCGCACCAAACAGTGACTTTTTCGGGATGCAACGGTGCCTCATGAATCACGTGTGGGTTGCTTTCTGCCCAGTAACGCATATTTTGCTTGTTGACAAATCCTTTTAGCCAAAAGTGAGCCTCATCGCTGAAGATTATTTTTCGGTGAAAATCTGCTCTTAAAGTAGCGGCAACAGAACGATTATTTTGATAAAAAATTTGCACGATTTGCAATCGCTGTTCACATGTGTAGCGTTCCATGATGAAATGTATACAGTTTCCAAATGACAAAAGAACAATAAAAAATATGGCGTCGTTCGCCGTCCCTATCGGAGAAAAGTTGAAGCGCACCTGTTAAAACACCCGATATATCCTATTATAAAATACCTTATATAATTACGTAAATGTGGAGTACCTACACACAAAAAGAATTTAAGAAGCATAAATGGGTATTAAGGAGCACCCCACTACGTTTTCGTTTGGTTCGTCGGCTTCGCTAAATTCGCCTCTCTACTCGGACCCAAAAATCACAGAGTTCGCGTGAGAGAATCGCACTATAATTTGAAGGGAACGTGCTCAGCAAATCCTTAGTAGTTCTGACAGGAGTCAGGAAAGAAGGATTGAAAAATTTTTATTTGCCGAAGTTTCGAAATTCGTTGTGAAATAGAATATTTGCGTTCCAATCTTAGTAAGCTCGCCAATAGCATTTGGTCTTCGATTTACATTCTGTGTGAAGAAGTTCTCTCTGCAAACTAGAAGGGTTGTGACTAACTGATTGTCTCTGTTTGCGTGATTTGCAGTGTTAAATTAATTTGTCCGAATTTTCAAAAAAAAATATATGGAATAAAGTTGCAATATTTTCTTTACATTTAACATGAATCTGTGGTACTTTGTCCAGAGTGTGATCCGATTTCCTGAAAAGCAATAGGTATAAACGCGTCGATGGCCATGTTTATTTGAAGCGAAATATAGTCTGTACAGTGCAAAACAAAAAAAACAGGAAGAATTTTTTTCTTTCGTGTGAACATCATCTTCAGCAATCATCCGTCAAGGCCCTCATTCAACCGTCATCATCAACAACAAATAATGTAATTTTTTTTGCTAGATTATCACGTAATAAGGTATTTTTTTCCCCTTACATACATAAATTATATTCATATATAGTACATTTAAGTTGTGGTCAATTAACTTCATTTATAAACTTTGGCTGGTGCACCAAAACCCCCCTTGTATCTTTTCTTATATTATCCTATATATTTTTTTATCCATTTTTTTTATCTCACAATAGTATATATAAACTTAAAATTAGATTTAAGGCTAGATATTAGCTCCTTTTTTTCAATAAAAAAAAAACTCAAATTCAACTTCTTATTGTCGTAAGAAGGTGGTGATGTACGTTTAGGCGGAGACCCAAAGTTATTGGCTTTCTTTGATTTTTTTTTTGACATTTCAAGATTTTTTTTGCTCACTCGAATGCATGTCCAGCTTAGCTGTTTGACTCATGCTTGAGAATTTGATTGGTTTGAAATTTCAAGAATTTTTTTTGCTCACTCGGAATGCATGTCCAGCTTAGCTCTTTGATTCATGCTTGAGGGTTTGATTGTTTTGAAATTTCAAGAAATTTTTTCTGCTTACTCGGAATGCATGTCCAGCTTAGTTGTTTGACTCATGCTTGAGGGTTTGATTGTTTTGAAATTTCAAGAAATTTTTTCTGCTCACTCGAATGCATGTCCAGCTTAGCTGTTTGACTCATGTTTGAGGGTTTGATTGTTTTGAAATTTCAAGAAATTTTTTCTGCTCACTCGAATGCATGTCCAGCTTAGCTCTTTGATTCATGCTTGAGGGTTTGATTGGTTTGAAATTTCAAGAATTTTTTTTTAGCTCACTCGGAATGCATGTCCAGCTTAGCTGTTTGACTCATGCTTGAGGGTTTGATTGTTTTGAAATTTCAAGAATTTTTTTTGCTCACTCGGAATGCATGTCCAGCTTAGCTGTTTGACTCATGCTTGAGGGTTTGATTGTTTTGAAATGTCAAGAAATGTTTTTTGCTCACTCGGAATGCATGTCCAGCCAAGCTGTTTGACTTATAGAAGAGTGCTTGAGCACAGACTTTAATGGTATCCCATTTCACCCTGTCCTCAACCCCACTACGGTGCCTGCCTGTCGGCCTGACGTTGTGCTCTGCCTTGGTTCATCCTCATCACCACCCATTGATTAACTTGTATTCTTTTTACTCGATTTTTTTTTGCATTCGCCATTCGGATTTTTTGCTCTCTTCTTTCGCTATTCTTCTCTCTCTCCTCCTCAGCAGAAGAGGCTGGTGCAATTGCTCAACCGCAGAGAATGCACCAATGAGCATCCAAGCGACCAGACTCAGAGATTGAATTTGGCCTCAAAGGCCCAACAAATAGCTTCGCGCCTGAGGCACATATATGGCCGATTGGAACGAGCAGCCACTTCCCCTATGTATAGGGATTTTGCGGGCCAAGTACTCGAGTCCTGTAGGGCATTGTTAGCTTCAATTGAGTTATACCTCCAAAACCGCACCACACCGCCAATTGACGATGATATTCCGCAAGAGTTGTTACGTCAGGAATTGAAGGTAACGCACCCGAACACCCGACCAGCCGGAAATGCTTCTAGCAACCAAGGCCATAACGCCGATAGATCTCCGTCCCCTAACGCTGCAATGAGGGCTCAACTAAATCAATTGGTCGAGCAAATGGTCACGTTACACCAAAAGAACAGTGAGTTGGAGGCCAAATTGTCTAATCTCCCGGGTGCAATGACGAAAGTTAACGATTTACCCGCTAGTTTTGAAAGTACCCGAGGTCAAGTTGCTACATTACCCCCGAGGGCGAACCCTTTTTCCATGGCTGGATGCCCGAGAGGTGAACAAGGTGACCGTCCGAGACGCGTATCACTCGATCCAAAATCTCGCGATAATACGGCATTCACGGTACCCGGTCGTCCCTTGTACAACTTCCGGGTCATGCCATTCGGGCTATGCAATGCCCCACAGACCTTATGCCGCCTTATGCATCGGGTAATTCCCCATCAGCTTCATGACACGGTTTTTGTCTACTTAGATGACCTACTTATGATTGTCCTTCGTGAAGTGAACTACCTCGGTTATATTGTCGGGAACGGGTGTCTTCGCACAAACCCAGAGAAGAGCCGAGCAATCATGGACTTTCCAACCCCCAAAACGACGAAACAAATCCGACGTTTCTTGAGAATGTGTGGATGGTACCGTCGCTTTATAAAAAACTTTGCATCGATCGCTGCCCCACTCACAGATCTAACCGGGAAGTCGTTACGGTGTAAATGGTCAAAAGCTGCCGAAACCGCATTCATGTCCCTGAAGGGCGCACTATCGTCCGCACTTGTTCTCGCTAACCCGAACTACGACCTACCCTTCTATATACAGTGCGACGCCAGCACCGTCGGCGTTGGCAGTGTATTGTTCCAAATTGACACCGCTGGCGGTGAGCACCCGATCAAATATATCTCCCACAAGCTAAACGCTGCACAACGGAACTACTCTGTTACGGAGTTAGAGTGTTACGCCGCAGTCTTAAGCTGAAGAATTTCAGGCCTTACATAGAGGGGTACCCATTTACACTGTACATCGACCACGCCAGTTTAAGATGGCTCATGTCTCAGAAGGACCTCTCAGACCGGCTCGCTAGATGGAGTCTTCGGTTAATGTGGTGCCGGACGCATTGTCACGAGCGTTCTGTGACGAGTTAAGTAACCTGGAACCTACGACTAACCACCAACGAGTTGAAACGTCGCCGAGCTTTTCTTTCTCTCGGACCAGTCCAGCTTCCATGTCCTTGTGCGCTGTATTAAACCATCCAAAAACCGCTCCCAGTACGATCATCATTGTGGATCCTCCGTTGTACGTGGATTTGGAGGAGGAGAGTTTAAGCACCCCGACTATGTTGCTCAAGTAGATCGCGTCAAGGGATTATCAAAGCATGAACACAACCTGCTCGTAGAAGATGGTAAACTTTTAATTGCCCCATCGTATGGCCTACGCTATACGGACACGGATATTCCGGAGTGGAAATTGGCAATCCCCCACCCTTAACAAGCTTCCCTAATAGAACTAGCGCACAATCCACCAACCTCGGCCCACATGGGAGTCGCTAAGACACTGGATAGGTTAAGGCGACAGTTCTTTTGGCCGAAGATGGCACTTCAGGTGAAGCAGTTTATTGCTAACTGTCAAGATTGTAAAATGAATAAACCGGTTAATTACTCCACACGCCCAATGATGGGATCCACCTACGAATAACCACCAACGAGTTGAAACGTCGCCGAGCTTTTCTTTCTCTCGAACCAGTCCAGCTTCCATGTCCTTGTGCGCTGTATTAAACCATCCAAAAACCGCTCCCAGTACGAACATCATTGTGGATCCTCCGTTGTACGTGGATTTGGACTCATCAGAGTTTAAGCACCCCGACTATGTTGTTCAAGTAGATCGCGTCAAGGGATTATCAAAGCATGAACACAACCTGCTCGTAGAAGATGGTAAACTTTTAATTGCCCCATCGTATGGCCTACGCTATATGGACACGGATATTCCGGAGTGGAAATTGGGAATCCCCCACCCTTAACAAGCTTCCCTAATAGAACTAGCGCACAATCCACCAACCTCGGCCGACATGGGAGTCGCTAAGACACTGGATAGGTTAAGGCGACAGTTCTTTTGGCCGAAGATGGCACTTCAGGTGCAGCAGTTTATTGCTAACTGTCAAGATTATAAAATGAATAAACCGGTGAATTACTCCACACGCCCAATGATGGGATCCGGGTTTGAATCATCGCGACCATTTGAAAGAATATTTGTGGATTTTTAAGGACCCTACCCATGGTCAAAACGCGGATGCTCCTACATGATAGTTGTGTTGGATCACTTTTCGAAATTCGTACTGGTAAAAGCCCTTCGTGAAGCCACCGCGGTTTCTTTATGTACATTCTTGGAGAACGAAGTCTTTTTTATGTTTTATGTTCCCGAATTTGTAGTTAGTGACAATGGAAAACAGTTCACTTCGAACCTATTCCAAGACCTACTCCTATGTTAGAACGCCCATATACTCGCCGAAAAGTAACGCGTCGAAGCGAGTAAACCGAACGTTGTTATCAGCCTTACGCGCTTATCTCACGGATCGTAGCCACAATGAGTGGGATAAGCACCTTCCCGAAGTCTTAGCCGCCTTACGCAATGTGGTACATGATGTCACCCGATATTCCCCTCACTATCTGGTGTTCGGACAGAACATGTCGTCAACGGGTTGCGACTATGCCTTGAGAAGGCTTATCTTTACCGCAGACTCCAATGAAGTATTCATGGTGTCCAAACCAGACCGACTCGATTTAATCAGAGACCAAATCTTGAACTATCTTAAAGTGGCTCACGACAAAACATCGAGATACTATAATCTACGCAGTCGGCACCGGAGTTTTAACCCGGGTCAACCGGGTCGACTCTTTCTCTTTCTCGGGGTGGGTCGTCCCCACGATTTGTGGCAAGTGGTATAGCCCTCGCCACATAATTCACAATTTATGGCATATGGCATAGACTCGCAAAACAGCATTACTGCCAACATGACAAAAAAACAATCATTTCATTTCCTTTGGATGAACATGAAAGAAGAAGGAGAAGAGAGAAGAAAAGAAGAGGACGAGACCGTCTTCCTTCCGCTTTGGAATGTTGAACGAACAAGTCGGGTTGCTTTGTTCTCGAGAGAAAAAAAAGAAAACGTGGACGCGACATTAAAAAGTTATAATTCTGCTTTCAAATTCACTTTAATAAGTTTTTTTCGATTATTATATTCGTTTACCTAAATTTATTGTTACTCATTTTAACTTAAATATAAGCTACACCTCGATGGTGAGAAAGAAAACGTGTACGCGACATCTTTTTCTTATTGGCGATTTTTTTCTTAGAAATCCGCATTTCGGTTTTTTTCTTATCGGTTCAGTGTAAATTGGTTAAATGGCAGTACATTTAAACCAAAAATATTAGATTTACGATTATTAATACACCGGTTACTCATACCACTGTGCATTGTTTCCGATTTTTGAATTATTATAAGATTTTAAATTATAATACAGGGTTTTTCAATAAGAGCACTTCAACTTTTTTTTTTGAATAAAACACAAATTGTTCGACTTTTGAACTAACTTTTTTTTTTATTAACGAATTTGAACAAATACATATGATACATTTAAGTATGAAACTCGATTTCTTTTGCATGACCACCGCGTGCACGTTTTACGAAGTCCAATCTTTGAACCCAATCTTTGGCCCAATGACGCCGCCGGCATGTAATCCGCACCAAACAGTGACTTTTTCGGGATGCAACGGTGCCTCATGAATCACGTGTGGGTTGCTTTCTGCCCAGTAACGCATATTTTGCTTGTTGACAAATCCTTCTAGCCAAAAGTGAGCCTCATCGCTGAAGATGATTTTTCGGTGAAAATCTGCTCTTAAAGTAGCGGCAACAGAACGATTATTTTGATAAAAAATTTGCACGATTTGCAATCGCTGTTCACATGTGTAGCGTTCCATGATGAAATGTATACAGTTTCCAAATGACAAAAGAACAATAAAAAATATGGCGTCGTTCGCCGTCCCTATCGGAGAAAAGTTGAAGCGCACCTGTTAAAACACCCGATATATCCTATTATAAAATACCTTATATAATTACGTAAATGTGGAGTACCTACACACAAAAAGAATTTAAGAAGCATAAATGGGTATTAAGGAGCACCCCACTACGTTATCGTTTGGTTCGTCGGCTTCGCTAAATTCGCCTCTCTACTCGGACCCAAAAGTCACAGAGTTCGCGTGAGAGAATCGCACTATAATTTGAAGGGAACGTGCTCAGCAAATCCTTAGTAGTTCTGACAGGAGTCAGGAAAGAAGGAGTGAAAAAGTTTTATTTGCCGAAGTTTCGAAATTCGTTGTGAAATAGAATATTTGCGTTCCAATCTTAGTAAGCTAGCCAATAGCATTTGGTCTTCGATTTACATTCTGTGTGAAGAAGTTCTCTCTGCAAACTAGAAGGGTTGTGACTAACTGATTGTCTCTGTTTGCGTGATTTGCAGTGTTAAATTAATTTGTCCGAATTTTCAAAAAAAAAATATATGGAATAAAGTTGCAATATTTTCTTTACATTTAACATGAATCTGTGGTACTTTGTCCAGAGTGTGATCCGATTTCCTGAAAAGCAATAGGAATAAACGCGTCGATGGCCATGTTTATTTGAAGCGAAATATAGTCGGTACAGTGCAAAACAAGAAAAAACAGGAAGAATTGTTTTTCCTTTTACTATGTAAAAGAAAGTAAAGTAATCATCAACATTTTCGAACTCGCGATTTTTGCAGATTTACCCATTACCGTATCTCCTGAGTCCTGAGATTACTTAGATAGTTTTTTGAGTTTTTGCAACTAACTCAAAAAGTATAGCACTTAGGAGAAATTCGTTAAGTGCAAAAGACATTTAAACAAAAAAAAAATTAAAAAATTAAAAAAAAAATATTGTTGAAAAATTTGTATATGTATTAACATTTACTGAAGATTCCGTCCCCTTCAGTAAAAGAAAGACGTGTTGTGCACACACATCCATTTTGTATTATCATAATTTGTAATTAGTCTTAAACTCTCTTCGAATAAATAAAGATTAAAGTGCTTTGCCTTGTTGCATTTTTTTAATAAACAACTTTGTAATTTATAGGGTGTTTTTTTGGGAGGTTTGTTTTTCCGATAGATGTCGTTTTATTTTATGACAGTTGTTTTGACAGCTCAAAGTGGCATTTCTACTCAGTATTGTTTGGCAAATCATTATGAAAAAAAAAAAAAAAAAAAAAAAAAAAAAATGACATTTGTGAAAAATAATCGTGGTAGCCATATGCCAGAAATTGTGTTTAAATGTTAAATGCCAAAAAATTATCTACCAAATAAAAAAAAATTTTGGTCATTTCATAATTTTATATGTGTTTTATTCAAAAAAAAAATCGGCAACCTCTTAAAAAAACACGTTATATCTAACGGGTGTCATTTTTGGTCATTTCATAATTTTATATGTGTTTTATTCAAAAAAAAAATCGGCAACCTCTTAAAAAAACACGTTATATCTAACGGGTGTTTTTTTAAGAGGTTGCCGATTTTTTTTTTGAATAAAACACATATAAAATTATGAAATGACCAAAATTTTTTTTTATTTGGTAGATAATTTTTTGGCATTTAACATTTAAACACAATTTCTGGCATATGGCTACCACGACTATTTTTCACAAATGTCATTTTTTTTTTTTTTTTTTTTCATAATGATTTGCCAAACAATACTGAGTAGAAATGCCACTTTGAGCTGTCAAAACAACTGTCATAAAATAAAACGACATCTATCGGAAAAACAAACCTCCCAAAAAAACAACCTATAGTTAACTGGAACTCAACGTGGGGCTGCTTAAATCGTGGTATACTCGTAATTCTAACGGGATTTAAAAAAAAATAATACGCCCGTAAAACTAATCGTAAACGTCAAATTCCTAATCGGGATACTAACGGCATTTAAAAAAAATAATATATTTATTTATTTATTTATTTATTTATTTATTTATTTATTTATTTATTTATTTATTTATTTATTTATTTATTTATTTATTTATTTTCCGAGAAATTACTCTTAAAGATTACATTACAAACATTTAGGGAAATAACTTAACATTATATATATATATAATTAAATTTACACACTTAAATGTACAAAAAATCTCTATCTCTTAAGCACCGTGATGGTGCATAAAGCGGAATCAAATGCAATAAATCAGGGCAGCGTATATGGTACATGAGAATATCCCTTATGAACATTATTTGAAAATATTTTCTTCGTGATTGTAGCGAAAGTAGATCGATAAGTAGAAGCCTTGCATTATAAGCTGGAAGATCCGCATTCCAACCTAGATTGCGAATTGAAAAACGCGTAAAATTTTTTTGTACGCGTTCAATACGTTGGTTATAATTTGCATAATAAGGAGACCAGATAATGCTACAATATTCCAAGATAGGTCTTACCAAAGACATATACAGCGATTTAACCGTGAAAGGGTCATGAAAATCTTTTGAATTTCGTTTAACGAATCCTAACATTTTGCTCGCTTTTGCAATAATATATTTATAATGCTGATGGAAATCTAAATAAGAGTCAAAGTAATAACCATTTATTATTAGCTGCGTCTTTCTCGATAAGGTAAGGACCCGACATTTATTTGTATTAAAGTGTAAGTCATTTTTGCTACACCAGTTAACAACATTGTTGATATCTAATTGCAATTTAAGGCAATCTATCCTTGAATCTATGGAAAAGTAAAGCTTCACATCTGTTTAGTGCGGACTGTAACTTGTGTACTTCTTTGCAAAAGGGTAAAAAATGAGAACACTAATAACATGGTTAATTTCCAGACGATTCTGTTATTTGTTAACTTGTGGTTCGAAAGACAGCAATAATCGTAATAAATTATATACAAAAATGAATTGCCATGGGACTCGTGTCGATCTCGATCTCGCCGTCACCCTTTTGACAATACCCAACTAATGTCATTTTCTTTTTAGCAAAAAGATTTGAGCAGTTTTAGGTTTTTAATTTGATGGCTAAAACATCCCGCCCGCCTTGAATCTGTTGATTCAACTCAGCTTTCGGAAGTAGACACAGTTTATAGACAGGCCGTTTTAGATGTTAGGCTGGTGTCCTCAGTGTAACCACTCTGACAACTCCATCTGTTCCGGGATGAATTTGGTCAATACGGCCAAGTAACCACCTGGTTGGTGGCAAATTATCTGCACGGATCAGTACTACGACGCCCAATGCAATAGGTTGGCCTTTTTTCTGCCATTTCGTTCTTTGGTGCAAGGATGTTAAATATTCAAATTTCCACCTTTGGCTAAAATTTTATCGCTGATTGTAGTAGTTGCCATCTTGATAATTTTGACTTCTTCACATCAAGCAAACTCGGTTTGCTTGAGTAGACGCCCGATAAAAAAATGCCCAGGTGTTAGAGCATCAACTTGATCGTCTGACAGAAGACATAGTGGCCTGGAGTATAATATTGCCTCGATCTGTGTTACTAAGGTATTGAGTTCCTCGTACGTGAATATAATTTTGCCCATGACTCTTCTCAGATGGTATTTGAAGGACTTGACAGCTGCTTCCCAAAGTCCTCCAAATGACGGTGTTGCGCTAGGATTAAAGTGCCATTTAATATTTTCTGAAGCGAAAAAGGAAAATATTTGATTAGAATTTAATTTAAGAAATTCTACAATTTCAATCAGAATGTCCTATGAAATTCGAACTATTGTCCGAATAAATATCGGTGCACAATCCTCTGCGTGAAACGAATCATTGAAGTGACGCAATGAAGTTATTTGCTGTAAGATTAGATACCACTTCAATATGGACAGCTTGGTACTCATGCATATAAACATTGCTAAATAACTTTTCCATATTTTTTAAGACCTTCCATGAATTTGTTTTACTTATATTGGCCCAGCAAAATCGACTCCAGTTTTCATAAATGGACTTTGAAATTGGACACGATCTAAAGGTAGGTTCCCCATTATTTGATAATTTGATTCTGGATTGAATCGTCGACAATTGTCGACTGTTGATCAAGAAATACGTTTGTCGAAGTATACTCATCAATAAGGAGGTGCCGGCGTGATGATTGTAACGGAGTTTTTCCAGCCGGGATAAACTCAGCGTGACCAGGGTTCAGAGAAAGGGGTCGTTACAATAAAATTTATCTTTGGTGACTCTTCAAATTGTGTTTCTTTATTTCTCTTTTCTTATTACTTTATAATTTAGGTCGACAAGCATAAATTCAGAGCGATACGCTAGTCTCAGACGAGCGTAAGTCCCGAGCGATGTGCTAGCCTTAGGCGAGCGTAAGTCCTGAGCGATACGTGATCATAGGCTTGAGGCGAGCGACGATTCTGAGCGACTTGTGGGCGTGTGCCTGAGACAAGTGAGAAGCCTGAACGGTGCGAGAGCGTAGTTCAAGGCGAGCGACAATCCTGAGCGACTTGTGGGCGTGCGCCTGGGACAAGTGAAAAGCCTGAGCGATGCGTGAGCGGAGTTCGAGGCGAGCGACAATCCTGAGCGACTTGTGGGCGTGCGCCTGAGACAAGTGAGAGGCCTGAGTGGTGAGTGGCGTGGCGAGCGTTAGACGGACCGTGCGGTCAATGATGACAACGGGGAGAGCGAAAGAAGTCGACAGCAGTAAGCTGAGATGTACCAGCGTAACCACCCGAGGGGCAATCTCCAGGTGAAGTTACGTCGTACGACGATGAACGCAGCGTCGTCGGCAGAGAAAAAGCACAGACGACGTTGGCAGCGGTAGCTGAGATGTACCAGCGTAACCACCCGAGGGGCAATCTCCCGGTGAAGTTACGTCGTACGACGATGAACACAGCGACGTCGACAGAGCAAAGCACAGACGACGTTGGCAGCGGTAGCTGAGATTTACCAGCGTAACCACCCGAGGGGCAATCTCCCGGTGAAGTTACGTCGTACGACGATGAATACTGCGATGTAGGCAGCAGTAAGCTGAGATGTACCAGCGTAACCACCCGAGGGGCAATCTCCCGGTGAAGTTACGTCGTACGACGATGAACACAGCGACGTCGGCAGAGAAAAAGCACAGACGACGTTGGCAGCGGTAGCTGAGATGTACCAGCGTAACCACCCGAGGGGCAATCTCCCGGTGAAGTTACGTCGTACGACGATGAATACAGCGACGTAGGCAGCAGTAAGCCGAAATGTACCAGCGTAACCACCCGAGGGGCAATCTACCGGTGAAGTTACGTCGTACGACGATGAATACAGCGACGTCGGCAGCAGTAAGCTGAGATGTACCAGCGTAACCACCCGAGGGGCAATCTCCCGGTGAAGTTACGTCGTACGACGATAAATACAGCGACGTAGGCAGCAGTAAGCCGAGATGTACCAGCGTAACCACCCGAGGGGCAATCTCACGGTGAAGTTACGTCGTACGACGATTAATACAGCGACGTAGGCAGCAGTAAGCTGAGATGTACCAGCGTAACCACCCGAGGGGCAATCTCCCGGTGAAGTTACGTCGTACGACGATGAACACAGCGACGTCGGCAGAGAAAAAGCACAGACGACGTTGGCAGCGGTAGCTGAGATGTACCAGCGTAACCACCCGAGGGGCAATCACCCGGTGAAGTTACGTCGTACGACGATGAATACAGCGACGTAGGCAGCAGTAAGCCGAGATGTACCAGCGTAACCACCTGAGGGGCAATCTCCCGGTGAAGTTACGTCGTACGACGATTAATACAGCGACGTAGGCAGCAGTAAGCTGAGATGTACCAGCGTAACCACCCGAGGGGCAATCTCCCGGTGAAGTTACGTCGTACGACAATGAATACAGCGACGTCGCCAGCAGTAAGCTGAGATGTACCAGCGTAACCACCTGAGGGGCAATCTCCCGGTGAAGTTACGTCGTACGACGATTAATACAGCGACGTAGGCAGCAGTAAGCTGAGATGTACCAGCGTAACCACCCGAGGGGCAATCTCCCGGTGAAGTTACGTCGTACGACGATGAACACAGCGACGTCGGCAGAGAAAAAGCACAGACGACGTTGGCAGCGGTAGCTGAGATGTACCAGCGTAACCACCCGAGGGGCAATCTCCCGGCGAAGTTACGTCGTACGACGATGAACACAGCGACGTCGGCAGAGAAAAAGCACAGACGACGTCGGCAGCAGTAAGCTGAGATGTACCAGCGTAACCACCCGAGGGGCAATCTCCCGGTGAAGTTACGTCGTACGACGATGAACACAGCGACGTCGGCAGAGAAAAAGCACAGACGACGTTGGCAGCGGTAGCTGAGATGTAGCAGCGTAACCACCCGAGGGGCAATCTCCCGGTGAAGTTACGTCGTACGACAATGAATACAGCGACGTCGCCAGCAGTAAGCTGAGATGTACCAGCGTAACCACCCGAGGGGCAATCTCCCGGTGAAGTTACGTCGTACGACGATGAACACAGCGACGTCGGCAGAGAAAAAGCACAGACGACGTTGGCAGCGGTAGCTGAGATGTACCAGCGTAACCACCCGAGGGGCAATCTCCCGGTGAAGTTACGTCGTACGACGATGAATACAGCGACGTAGGCAGCAGTAAGCCGAAATGTACCAGCGTAACCACCCGAGGGGCAATCTACCGGTGAAGTTACGTCGTACGACGATGAATACAGCGACGTCGGCAGCAGTAAGCTGAGATGTACCAGCGTAACCACCCGAGGGGCAATCTCCCGGTGAAGTTACGTCGTACGACGATAAATACAGCGACGTAGGCAGCAGTAAGCCGAGATGTACCAGCGTAACCACCCGAGGGGCAATCTCCCGGTGAAGTTACGTCGTACGACGATTAATACAGCGACGTAGGCAGCAGTAAGCTGAGATGTACCAGCGTAACCACCCGAGGGGCAATCTCCCGGTGAAGTTACGTCGTACGACGATGAACACAGCGACGTCGGCAGAGAAAAAGCACAGACGACGTTGGCAGCGGTAGCTGAGATGTACCAGCGTAACCACCCGAGGGGCAATCTCCCGGCGAAGTTACGTCGTACGACGATGAACACAGCGACGTCGGCAGAGAAAAAGCACAGACGACGTCGGCAGCAGTAAGCTGAGATGTACCAGCGTAACCACCCGAGGGGCAATCTCCCGGTGAAGTTACGTCGTACGACGATGAACACAGCGACGTCGGCAGAGAAAAAGCACAGACGACGTTGGCAGCGGTAGCTGAGATGTAGCAGCGTAACCACCCGAGGGGCAATCTCCCGGTGAAGTTACGTCGTACGACGATGAATACTGCGATGTAGGCAGCAGTAAGCTGAGATGTACCAGCGTAACCACCCGAGGGGCAATCTCCCGGTGAAGTTACGTCGTACGACGATGAACACAGCGACGTCGGCAGAGAAAAAGCACAGACGACGTTGGCAGCGGTAGCTGAGATGTACCAGCGTAACCACCCGAGGGGCAATCTCCCGGTGAAGTTACGTCGTACGACGATGAATACAGCGACGTAGGCAGCAGTAAGCCGAAATGTACCAGCGTAACCACCCGAGGGGCAATCTACCGGTGAAGTTACGTCGTACGACGATGAATACAGCGACGTCGGCAGCAGTAAGCTGAGATGTACCAGCGTAACCACCCGAGGGGCAATCTCCCGGTGAAGTTACGTCGTACGACGATAAATACAGCGACGTAGGCAGCAGTAAGCCGAGATGTACCAGCGTAACCACCCGAGGGGCAATCTCCCGGTGAAGTTACGTCGTACGACGATTAATACAGCGACGTAGGCAGCAGTAAGCTGAGATGTACCAGCGTAACCACCCGAGGGGCAATCTCCCGGTGAAGTTACGTCGTACGACGATGAACACAGCGACGTCGGCAGAGAAAAAGCACAGACGACGTTGGCAGCGGTAGCTGAGATGTACCAGCGTAACCACCCGAGGGGCAATCACCCGGTGAAGTTACGTCGTACGACGATGAATACAGCGACGTAGGCAGCAGTAAGCCGAGATGTACCAGCGTAACCACCTGAGGGGCAATCTCCCGGTGAAGTTACGTCGTACGACGATTAATACAGCGACGTAGGCAGCAGTAAGCTGAGATGTACCAGCGTAACCACCCGAGGGGCAATCTCCCGGTGAAGTTACGTCGTACGACAATGAATACAGCGACGTCGCCAGCAGTAAGCTGAGATGTACCAGCGTAACCACCTGAGGGGCAATGTCCCGGTGAAGTTACGTCGTACGACGATTAATACAGCGACGTAGGCAGCAGTAAGCTGAGATGTACCAGCGTAACCACCCGAGGGGCAATCTCCCGGTGAAGTTACGTCGTACGACGATGAACACAGCGACGTCGGCAGAGAAAAAGCACAGACGACGTTGGCAGCGGTAGCTGAGATGTACCAGCGTAACCACCCGAGGGGCAATCTCCCGGCGAAGTTACGTCGTACGACGATGAACACAGCGACGTCGGCAGAGAAAAAGCACAGACGACGTCGGCAGCAGTAAGCTGAGATGTACCAGCGTAACCACCCGAGGGGCAATCTCCCGGTGAAGTTACGTCGTACGACGATGAACACAGCGACGTCGGCAGAGAAAAAGCACAGACGACGTTGGCAGCGGTAGCTGAGATGTAGCAGCGTAACCACCCGAGGGGCAATCTCCCGGTGAAGTTACGTCGTACGACAATGAATACAGCGACGTCGCCAGCAGTAAGCTGAGATGTACCAGCGTAACCACCCGAGGGGCAATCTCCCGGTGAAGTTCCGTCGTACGACGATGAACACAGCGACGTCGGCAGAGAAAAAGCACAGACGACGTTGGCAGCTGAAGCTGACATGTACCAGCGTAACCACCCGAGGGGCAATCTCCCGGTGAAGTTACGTCGTACGACGATCAATACAGCGACGTCGGCAGCAGTAAGCTGAGATGTACCAGCGTAACCACCCGAGGGGCAATCTCCCGGTGAAGTTACGTCGTACGACGATGAACACAGCGACGTCGGCAGAGAAAACGCACAGACGAAGTTGGCAGCGGTAGCTGAGATGTACCAGCGTTACCACCCGAGGGGCAATCTCCCGGTGAAGTTACGTCGTACGACGATGAATACATGTTGAATGATGTTGATGATGAATGTTGGCGGTTGCCGTTGTTCTGGTTGTCGTCGTTGCTTTCCATGTCGGGGAAAGTTACGTGCTTGCTCCCACCCGGGAGGCTGCTGTGATCGCCGGTATCCTCGCTCAAACTAGGGAAGGTGATGGTCCTGTGATCCACGTGGCTGTTATCTGGCTTGTGATCGTCGCTATTCTCGGTGCGGCCACTGTTCCGGTCCGGGGATCTGGTTTCGCTGCCTCTCTGGTCCTCGCTGGCGATATGGGTCTCGCCGCTGTGGTGGCCTTCGGCAGCTTGACCCTCTGTGTCAGTGGTGTTGTTAGGTTCCAAGTCGGGGAGCACAACTCCCACCCCTACTTGGGTCCGTATCAGGGCAGCCAACACCTCTCGCTTCAGCATGACGCATTTTATCGATAGGTGGAGGTCGTGATATGGTGGCTGCTGTCCCATCAGCGCCTCCGCTACTTCCAGCAGGAAGAGGCCGCAGTCGGAAGTGTTTGGTTGTTGTGGCACGTCCAGGTGGACACCGGGGAGCATATTTTCCGCCTGCTGCCATGAGCCCAGGCGGCCGTGAGCCCGGTGCTCCTGAATAAGGAATTCCCGCAAGATGTTGACGGTGTCGTTTCGTTTATGGGTGGCCAGCGAGTCGCAGATAACGACTCGTGCTCGACGGGGGTCTCCTGGGTCGACGAGCGCGGCAAGGTACCAATGGTACTTTTCGCACACGGGGACTAGTACCAGCCTCTTCTCGAATAATTCCCCTGGCTTGTACCAGCGGCGCACTAGGGCGTGACGCCTTTCCGCCACAGTCTCTTTGGCTTCTCGTTGCACCGGTTGGTACCTCTGTAGTCTGGGGAGGAAAAACGTATTAAAAATGTTTACCCATATCCGTGATTCTTCCTCCAGCTTCTCTAGGCTCCATTGCAGCCCCACGTCAATTAGTGCGTCGTTCAGCCATTCTCCTTTTCGCAGGCGGCGGTAGTCGGTTACGCGGATTGCGCTGCCACCTCGACCCGGAGGATATTGGCAGATCACTAAGTCTTCCGGTGCCGTATCGTCGCTGGCTGTGGTTCGGTCCGCTTTAGGGGGGTTGACCTCGGCGTTGAATTTAGCGTTGGTGTTGCAGCTGGCGTTGGCGTCGAAGCTGGCGTTGATGCGCTGCACGGGCAAATTTTTCCCTTTGGTCGGCCGCGTATCTCTACTACCCTGGCGTCTCGATCTACCGTCCGCTTTTGTTAGCTGCTGCTTGTATTTTCGGTTTTTGTCTGCTCTGTACATCTCGGTTCGTTGTTCGATTTGAACTGTCACGAATTGTTCCCAGCATTCGATCACTCGCCAAAATTGTACATGGTCTCGTATACCTTTACCGTTATGTTTTCTTGGTCGGTGAATCGAGTTATTTCCTGTTTTGCTGCTGCCGTATCTCACCAGTGTCGCTGTCTCACTCCCACGTCGGCAGAGAAAAAACACAGACGAAGTTGGCAGCAGTAGCTGAGATGTACCAGCGTAACCACCCGAGGGGCAATCTCCCGGTGAAGTTACGTCGTACGACGATGAATACATGTTGAATGATGTTGATGATGAATGTTGGCGGTTGCCGTTGTTCTGGTTGTCGTCGTTGCTTTCCATGTCGGGGAAAGTTACGTGCTTGCTCCCATCCGGGAGGCTGCTGTGATCGCCGGTATCCTCGCTCAAACTAGGGAAGGTGATGGTCCTGTGATCCACGTGGCTGTTATCTGGCTTGTGATCGTCGCTATTCTCGGTGCGGCCACTGTTCCGGTCCGGGGATCTGGTTTCGCTGCCTCTCTGGTCCTCGCTGGCGATATGGGTCTCGCCGCTGTGGTGGACTTCGGCAGCTTGACCCTCTGTGTCAGTGGTGTTGTTAGGTTCCAAGTCGGGGAGCACAACTCCCACCCCTACTTGGGTCCGTATCAGGGCAGCCAACACCTCTCGCTTCAGCATGACGCGTTTTATCGATAGGTGGCGGTCGTGATATGGTGGCTGCTGTCCCATCAGCGCCTCCGCTACTTACAGCAGGAAGAGGCCGCAGTCGGAATTGTTTGGTTGTTGTGGCACGTCCAGGTGGACACCGGGGAGCATATTTTCCGCCTGCTGCCATGAGCCCAGGCGGCCGTGAGCCCGGTGCTCCTGAATAAGGAATTCCCGCAAGATGTTGACGGTGTCGTTTCGTTTATGGGTGGCCAGCGAGTCGCAGATAACGACTCGTGCTCGAAGGGGGTCTCCTGGGTCGACGAGCGCGGCAAGGTACCAATGGTACTTTTCGCACACGGGGACTAGTACCAGCCTCTTCTCGAATAATTCCCCTGGCTTGTACCAGCGGCGCACTAGGGCGTGACGCCTTTCCGCCACAGTCTCTTTGGCTTCTCGCTGCACCGGTTGGTACCTCTGTAGTCTGGGGAGGAAAAACGTATTAAAAATGTTTACCCATATCCGTGATTCTTCCTCCAGCTTCTCTAGGCTCCATTGCAGCCCCACGTCAATTAGTGCGTCGTTCAGCCATTCTCCTTTTCGCAGGCGGCGGTAGTCGGTTACGCGGATTGCGCTGCCACCTCGACCCGGAGGATATTGGCAGATCACTAAGTCTTCCCGTGCCGTATCGTCGCTGGCTGTGGTTCGGTCCGCTTTAGGGGGGTTGACCTCGGCGTTGAATTTAGCGTTGGTGTTGCAGCTGGCGTTGGCGTCGAAGCTGGCGTTGATGCGCTGCACGGGCAAATTTTTCCCTTTGGTCGGCCGCGTATCTCTACTACCCTGGCGTCTCGATCTACCGTCCGCTTTTGTTAGCTGCTGCTTGTATTTTCGGTTTTTGTCTGCTCTGTACATCTCGGTTCGTTGTTCGATTTGAACTGTCACGAATTGTTCCCAGCATTCGATCACTCGCCAAAATTGTACATGGTCTCGTATACCTTTACCGTTATGTTTTCTTGGTCGGTGAATCGAGTTATTTCCTGTTTTGCTGCTGCCGTATCTCACCAGTGTCGCTGTCTCACTCCCACGTCGGCAGAGAAAAAACACAGACGAAGTTGGCAGCAGTAGCTGAGATGTACCAGCGTAACCACCCGAGGGGCAATCTCCCGGTGAAGTTACGTCGTACGACGATGAATACATGTTGAATGATGTTGATGATGAATGTTGGCGGTTGCCGTTGTTCTGGTTGTCGTCGTTGCTTTCCATGTCGGGGAAAGTTACGTGCTTGCTCCCATCCGGGAGGCTGCTGTGATCGCCGGTATCCTCGCTCAAACTAGGGAAGGTGATGGTCCTGTGATCCACGTGGCTGTTATCTGGCTTGTGATCGTCGCTATTCTCGGTGCGGCCACTGTTCCGGTCCGGGGATCTGGTTTCGCTGCCTCTCTGGTCCTCGCTGGCGATATGGGTCTCGCCGCTGTGGTGGCCTTCGGCAGCTTGACCCTCTGTGTCAGTGGTGTTGTTAGGTTCCAAGTCGGGGAGCACAACTCCCACCCCTACTTGGGTCCGTATCAGGGCAGCCAACACCTCTCGCTTCAGCATGACGCGTTTTATCGATAGGTGGCGGTCGTGATATGGTGGCTGCTGTCCCATCAGCGCCTCCGCTACTTCCAGCAGGAAGAGGCCGCAGTCGGAAGTGTTTGGTTGTTATGGCACGTCCAGGTGGACACCGGGGAGCATATTTTCCGCCTGCTGCCATGAGCCCAGGCGGCCGTGAGCCCGTTGCTCCTGAATAAGGAATTCCCGCAAGATGTTGACGGTGTCGTTTCGTTTATGGGTGGCCAGCGAGTCGCAGATAACGACTCGTGCTCGACGGGGGTCTCCTGGGTCGACGAGCGCTGCAAGGTACCAATGGTACTTTTCGCACACGGGGACTAGTACCAGCCTCTTCTCGAATAATTCCCCTGGCTTGTACCAGCGGCGCACTAGGGCGTGACGCCTTTCCGCCACAGTCTCTTTGGCTTCTCGCTGCACCGGTTGGTACCTCTGTAGTCTGGGGAGGAAAAACATATTAAAAATGTTTACCCATATCCGTGATTTTTCCTCCAGCTTCTCTAGGCTCCATTGCAGCCCCACGTCAATTAGTGCGTCGTTCAGCCATTCTCCTTTTCGCAGGCGGCGGTAGTCGGTTACGCGGATTGCGCTGCCACCTCGACCCGGAGGATATTGGCAGATCACTAAGTCTTCCGGTGCCGTATCGTCGCTGGCTGTGGTTCGGTCCGCTTTAGGGGGGTTGACCTCGGCGTTGAATTTAGCGTTGGTGTTGCAGCTGGCGTTGGCGTCGAAGCTGGCGTTGATGCGCTGCACGGGCAAATTTTTCCCTTTGGTCGGCCGCGTATCTCTACTACCCTGGCGTCTCGATCTACCGTCCGCTTTTGTTAGCTGCTGCTTGTATTTTCGGTTTTTGTCTGCTCTGTACATCTCGGTTCGTTGTTCGATTTGAACTGTCACGAATTGTTCCCAGCATTCGATCACTCGCCAAAATTGTACATGGTCTCGTATACCTTTACCGTTATGTTTTCTTGGTCGGTGAATCGAGTTATTTCCTGTTTTGCTGCTGCCGTATCTCACCAGTGTCGCTGTCTCACTCCCACGTCGGCAGAGAAAAAACACAGACGAAGTTGGCAGCAGTAGCTGAGATGTACCAGCGTAACCACCCGAGGGGCAATCTCCCGGTGAAGTTACGTCGTACGACGATGAATACATGTTGAATGATGTTGATGATGAATGTTGGCGGTTGCCGTTGTTCTGGTTGTCGTCGTTGCTTTCCATGTCGGGGAAAGTTACGTGCTTGCTCCCATCCGGGAGGCTGCTGTGATCGCCGGTATCCTCGCTCAAACTAGGGAAGGTGATGGTCCTGTGATCCACGTGGCTGTTATCTGGCTTGTGATCGTCGCTATTCTCGGTGCGGCCACTGTTCCGGTCCGGGGATCTGGTTTCGCTGCCTCTCTGGTCCTCGCTGGCGATATGGGTCTCGCCGCTGTGGTGGCCTTCGGCAGCTTGACCCTCTGTGTCAGTGGTGTTGTTAGGTTCCAAGTCGGGGAGCACAACTCCCACCCCTACTTGGGTCCGTATCAGGGCAGCCAACACCTCTCGCTTCAGCATGACGCGTTTTATCGATAGGTGGCGGTCGTGATATGGAGGCTGCTGTACCATCAGCGCCTCCGCTACTTCCAGCAGGAAGAGGCCGCAGTCGGAAGTGTTTGGTTGTTGTGGCACGTCCAGGTGGACACCGGGGAGCATACTTTCCGCCTGCTGCCATGAGCCCAGGCGGCCGTGAGCCCGGTGCTCCTGAATAAGGAATTCCCGCAAGATGTTGACGGTGTCGTTTCGTTTATGGGTGGCCAGCGAGTCGCAGATAACGACTCGTGCTCGACGGGGGTCTCCTGGGTCGACGAGCGCGGCAAGGTACCAATGGTACTTTTCGCACACGGGGACTAGTACCAGCCTCTTCTCGAATAATTCCCCTGGCTTGTACCAGCGGCGCACTAGGGCGTGACGCCTTTCCGCCACAGTCTCTTTGGCTTCTCGCTGCACCGGTTGGTACCTCTGTAGTCTGGGGAGGAAAAACGTATTAAAAATGTTTACCCATATCCGTGATTCTTCCTCCAGCTTCTCTAGGCTCCATTGCAGCCCCACGTCAATTAGTGCGTCGTTCAGCCATTCTCCTTTTCGCAGGCGGCGGTAGTCGGTTACGCGGATTGCGCTGCCACCTCGACCCGGAGGATATTGGCAGATCACTAAGTCTTCCGGTGCCGTATCGTCGCTGGCTGTGGTTCGGTCCGCTTTAGGGGGGTTGACCTCGGCGTTGAATTTAGCGTTGGTGTTGCAGCTGGCGTTGGCGTTGATGCGCTGCACGGGCAAATTTTTCCCTTTGGTCGGCCGCGTATCTCTACTACCCTGGCGTCTCGATCTACCGTCCGCTTTTGTTAGCTGCTGCTTGTATTTTCGGTTTTTGTCTGCTCTGTACATCTCGGTTCGTTGTTCGATTTGAACTGTCACGAATTGTTCCCAGCATTCGATCACTCGCCAAAATTGTACATGGTCTCGTATACCTTTACCGTTATGTTTTCTTGGTCGGTGAATCGAGTTATTTCCTGTTTTGCTGCTGCCGTATCTCACCAGTGTCGCTGTCTCACTCCCACGTCGGCAGAGAAAAAACACAGACGAAGTTGGCAGCAGTAGCTGAGATGTACCAGCGTAACCACCCGAGGGGCAATCTCCCGGTGAAGTTACGTCGTACGACGATGAATACATGTTGAATGATGTTGATGATGAATGTTGGCGGTTGCCGTTGTTCTGGTTGTCGTCGTTGCTTTCCATGTCGGGGAAAGTTACGTGCTTGCTCCCATCCGGGAGGCTGCTGTGATCGCCGGTATCCTCGCTCAAACTAGGGAAGGTGATGGTCCTGTGATCCACGTGGCTGTTATCTGGCTTGTGATCGTCGCTATTCTCGGTGCGGCCACTGTTCCGGTCCGGGGATCTGGTTTCGCTGCCTCTCTGGTCCTCGCTGGCGATATGGGTCTCGCCGCTGTGGTGGCCTTCGGCAGCTTGACCCTCTGTGTCAGTGGTGTTGTTAGGTTCCAAGTCGGGGAGCACAACTCCCACCCCTACTTGGGTCCGTATCAGGGCAGCCAACACCTCTCGCTTCAGCATGACGCGTTTTATCGATAGGTGGCGGTCGTGATATGGAGGCTGCTGTACCATCAGCGCCTCCGCTACTTCCAGCAGGAAGAGGCCGCAGTCGGAAGTGTTTGGTTGTTGTGGCATGTCCAGGTGGACACCGGGGAGCATATTTTCCGCCTGCTGCCATGAGCCCAGGCGGCCGTGAGCCCGGTGCTCCTGAATAAGGAATTCCCGCAAGATGTTGACGGTGTCGTTTCGTTTATGGGTGGCCAGCGAGTCGCAGATAACGACTCGTGCTCGACGGGGGTCTCCTGGGTCGACGAGCGCGGCAAGGTACCAATGGTACTTTTCGCACACGGGGACTAGTACCAGCCTCTTCTCGAATAATTCCCCTGGCTTGTACCAGCGGCGCACTAGGGCGTGACGCCTTTTCGCCACAGTCTCTTTGGCTTCTCGCTGCACCGGTTGGTACCTCTGTAGTCTGGGGAGGAAAAACGTATTAAAAATGTTTACCCATATCCGTGATTCTTCCTCCAGCTTCTCTAGGCTCCATTGCAGCCCCACGTCAATTAGTGCGTCATTCAGCCATTCTCCTTTTCGCAGGCGGCGGTAGTCGGTTACGCGGATTGCGCTGCCACCTCGACCCGGAGGATATTGGCAGATCACTAAGTCTTCCGGTGCCGTATCGTCGCTGGCTGTGGTTCGGTCCGCTTTAGGGGGGTTGACCTCGGCGTTGAATTTAGCGTTGGTGTTGCAGCTGGCGTTGGCGTTGATGCGCTGCACGGGCAAATTTTTCCCTTTGGTCGGCCGCTTATCTCTACTACCCTAGCGTCTCGATCTACCGTCCGCTTTTGTTAGCTGCTGCTTGTATTTTCGGTTTTTGTCTGCTCTGTACATCTCGGTTCGTTGTTCGATTTGAACTGTCACGAATTGTTCCCAGCATTCGATCACTCGCCAAAATTGTACATGGTCTCGTATACCTTTACCGTTATGTTTTCTTGGTCGGTGAATCGAGTTATTTCCTGTTTTGCTGCTGCCGTATCTCACCAGTGTCGCTGTCTCACTCCCACGTCGGCAGAGAAAAAACACAGACGAAGTTGGCAGCAGTAGCTGAGATGTACCAGCGTAACCACCCGAGGGGCAATCTCCCGGTGAAGTTACGTCGTACGACGATGAATACATGTTGAATGATGTTGATGATGAATGTTGGCGGTTGCCGTTGTTCTGGTTGTCGTCGTTGCTTTCCATGTCGGGGAAAGTTACGTGCTTGCTCCCATCCGGGAGGCTGCTGTGATCGCCGGTATCCTCGCTCAAACTAGGGAAGGTGATGGTCCTGTGATCCACGTGGCTGTTATCTGGCTTGTGATCGTCGCTATTCTCGGTGCGGCCACTGTTCCGGTCCGGGGATCTGGATTCGCTGCCTCTCTGGTCCTCGCTGGCGATATGGGTCTCGCCGCTGTGGTGGCCTTCGGCAGCTTGACCCTCTGTGTCAGTGGTGTTGTTAGGTTCCAAGTCGGGGAGCACAACTCCCACCCCTACTTGGGTCCGTATCAGGGCAGCCAACACCTCTCGCTTCAGCATGACGCGTTTTATCGATAGGTGGCGGTCGTGATATGGTGGCTGCTGTCCCATCAGCGCCTCCGCTACTTCCAGCAGGAAGAGGCCGCAGTCGGAAGTGTTTGGTTGTTGTGGCACGTCCAGGTGGACACCGGGGAGCATATTTTCCGCCTGCTGCCATGAGCCCAGGCGGCCGTGAGCCCGGTGCTCCTGAATAAGGAATTCCCGCAAGATGTTGACGGTGTCGTTTCGTTTATGGGTGGCCAGCGAGTCGCAGATAACGACTCGTGCTCGACGGGGGTCTCCTGGGTCGACGAGCGCGGCAAGATACCAATGGTACTTTTCGCACACGGGGACTAGTACCAGCCTCTTCTCGAATAATTCCCCTGGCTTGTACCAGCGGCGCACTAGGGCGTGACGCCTTTCCGCCACAGTCTCTTTGGCTTCTCGCTGCACCGGTTGGTACCTCTGTAGTCTGGGGAGGAAAAACGTATTAAAAATGTTTACCCATATCCGTGATTCTTCCTCCAGCTTCTCTAGGCTCCATTGCAGCCCCACGTCAATTAGTGCGTCGTTCAGCCATTCTCCTTTTCGCACGCGGCGGTAGTCGGTTACGCGGATTGCGCTGCCACCTCGACCCGGAGGATATTGGCAGATCACTAAGTCTTCCGGTGCCGTATCGTCGCTGGCTGTGGTTCGGTCCGCTTTAGGGGGGTTGACCTCGGCGTTGAATTTAGCGTTGGTGTTGCAGCTGGCGTTGGCGTCGAAGCTGGCGTTGATGCGCTGCACGGGAAAATTTTTCCCTTTGGTCGGCCGCGTATCTCTACTACCCTGGCGTCTCGATCTACCGTCCGCTTTTGTTAGCTGCTGCTTGTATTTTCGGTTTTTGTCTGCTCTGTACATCTCGGTTCGTTGTTCGATTTGAACTGTCACGAATTGTTCCCAGCATTCGATCACTCGCCAAAATTGTACATGGTCTCGTATACCTTTACCGTTATGTTTTCTTGGTCGGTGAATCGAGTTATTTCCTGTTTTGCTGCTGCCGTATCTCACCAGTGTCGCTGTCTCACTCCCACATCGGCAGAGAAAAAACACAGACGAAGTTGGCAGCAGTAGCTGAGATGTACCAGCGTAACCACCCGAGGGGCAATCTCCCGGTGAAGTTACGTCGTACGACGATGAATACATGTTGAATGATGTTGATGATGAATGTTGGCGGTTGCCGTTGTTCTGGTTGTCGTCGTTGCTTTCCATGTCGGGGAAAGTTACGTGCTTGCTCCCATCCGGGAGGCTGCTGTGATCGCCGGTATCCTCGCTCAAACTAGGGAAGGTGATGGTCCTGTGATCCACGTGGCTGTTATCTGGCTTGTGATCGTCGCTATTCTCGGTGCGGCCACTGTTCCGGTCCGGGGATCTGGTTTCGCTGCCTCTCTGGTCCTCGCTGGCGATATGGGTCTCGCCGCTGTGGTGGCCTTCGGCAGCTTGACCCTCTGTGTCAGTGGTGTTGTTAGGTTCCAAGTCGGGGATCACAACTCCCACCCCTACTTGGGTCCGTATCAGGGCAGCCAACACCTCTCGCTTCAGCATGACGCGTTTTATCGATAGGTGGCGGTCGTGATATGGTGGCTGCTGTCCCATCAGCGCCTCCGCTACTTCCAGCAGGAAGAGGCCGCAGTCGGAAGTGTTTGGTTGTTGTGGCACGTCCAGGTGGACACCGGGGAGCATATTTTCCGCCTGCTGCCATGAGCCCAGGCGGCCGTGAGCCCGGTGCTCCTGAATAAGGAATTCCCGCAAGATGTTGACGGTGTCGTTTCGTTTATGGGTGGCCAGCGAGTCGCAGATAACGACTCGTGCTCGACGGGGGTCTCCTGGGTCGACGAGCGCGGCAAGGTACCAATGGTACTTTTCGCACACGGGGACTAGTACCAGCCTCTTCTCGAATAATTCCCCTGGCTTGTACCAGCGGCGCACTAGGGCGTGACGCCTTTCCGCCACAGTCTCTTTGGCTTCTCGCTGCACCGGTTGGTACCTCTGTAGTCTGGGGAGGAAAAACGTATTAAAAATGTTTACCCATATCCGTGATTCTTCCTCCAGCTTCTCTAGGCTCCATTGCAGCCCCACGTCAATTAGTGCGTCGTTCAGCCATTCTCCTTTTCGCAGGCGGCGGTAGTCGGTTACGCGGATTGCGCTGCCACCTCGACCCGGAGGATATTGGCAGATCACTAAGTCTTCCGGTGCCGTATCGTCGCTGGCTGTGGTTCGGTCCGCTTTAGGGGGGTTGACCTCGGCGTTGAATTTAGCGTTGGTGTTGCAGCTGGCGTTGGCGTCGAAGCTGGCGTTGATGCGCTGCACGGGCAAATTTTTCCCTTTGGTCGGCCGCGTATCTCTACTACCCTGGCGTCTCGATCTACCGTCCGCTTTTGTTAGCTGCTGCTTGTATTTTCGGTTTTTGTCTGCTCTGTACATCTCGGTTCGTTGTTCGATTTGAACTGTCACGAATTGTTCCCAGCATTCGATCACTCGCCAAAATTGTACATGGTCTCGTATACCTTTACCGTTATGTTTTCTTGGTCGGTGAATCGAGTTATTTCCTGTTTTGCTGCTGCCGTATCTCACCAGTGTCGCTGTCTCACTCCCACGTCGGCAGAGAAAAAACACAGACGAAGTTGGCAGCAGTAGCTGAGATGTACCAGCGTAACCACCCGAGGGGCAATCTCCCGGTGAAGTTACGTCGTACGACGATGAATACATGTTGATGATGAATGTTGGCGGTTGCCGTTGTTCTGGTTGTCGTCGTTGCTTTCCATGTCGGGGAAAGTTACGTGCTTGCTCCCATCCGGGAGGCTGCTGTGATCGCCGGTATCCTCGCTCAAACTAGGCAAGGTGATGGTCCTGTGATCCACGTGGCTGTTATCTGGCTTGTGATCGTCGCTATTCTCGGTGCGGCCACTGTTCCGGTCCGGGGATCTGGTTTCGCTGCCTCTCTGGTCCTCGCTGGCGATATGGGTCTCGCCGCTGTGGTGGACTTCGGCAGCTTGACCCTCTGTGTCAGTGGTGTTGTTAGGTTCCAAGTCGGGGAGCACAACTCCCACCCCTACTTGGGTCCGTATCAGGGCAGCCAACACCTCTCGCTTCAGCATGACGCGTTTTATCGATAGGTGGCGGTCGTGATATGGTGGCTGCTGTCCCATCAGCGCCTCCGCTACTTCCAGCAGGAAGAGGCCGCAGTCGGAAGTGTTTGGTTGTTGTGGCACGTCCAGGTGGACACCGGGGAGCATATTTTCCGCCTGCTGCCATGAGCCCAGGCGGCCGTGAGCCCGGTGCTCCTGAATAAGGAATTCCCGCAATATGTTGACGGTGTCGTTTCGTTTATGGGTGGCCAGCGAGTCGCAGATAACGACTCGTGCTCGACGGGGGTCTCCTGGGTCGACGAGCGCGGCAAGGTACCAATGGTACTTTTCGCACACGGGAACTAGTACCAGCCTCTTCTCGAATAATTCCCCTGGCTTGTACCAGCGGCGCACTAGGGCGTGACGCCTTTCCGCCACAGTCTCTTTGGCTTCTCGCTGCACCGGTTGGTACCTCTGTAGTCTGGGGAGGAAAAACGTATTAAAAATGTTTACCCGTATCCGTGATTCTTCCTCCAGCTTCTCTAGGCTCCATTGCAGCCCCATGTCAATTAGTGCGTCGTTCAGCCAGGTAGTCGGCTACGCGGATTGCGCTGCCACCTCGACCCGGAGGATATTGGCAGATCACTAAGTCTTCCGGTGCCGTATCGTCGCTGGCTGTGGTTCGGTCCGCTTTAGGGGGGTTGACCTCGGCGTTGAATTTAGCGTTGGTGTTGCAGCTGGCGTTGGCGTCGAAGCTGGCGTTGATGCGCTGCACGGGCAAATTTTTCCCTTTGGTCGGCCGCGTATCTCTACTACCCTGGCGTCTCGATCTACCCTCCGCTTTTGTTAGCTGCTGCTTGTATTTTCGGTTTTTGTCTGCTCTGTACATCTCGGTTCGTTGTTCGATTTGAACTGTCACGAATTGTTCCCAGCATTCGATCACTCGCCAAAATTGTACTGGTCTCGTATACCTTTACCGTTATGTTTTCTTGGTCGGTGAATCGAGTTATTTCCTGTTTTGCTGCTGCCGTATCTCACCAGTGTCGCTGTCTCACTCCCACTGCCATTATCTACTGTTTCCTGAATGGTATGCATCGCTACTGCTGGGTCTGTAGTTGTTGTGGTCGAATTGTGCTCGCCACATCGTCGCTGCTGCGTTTTGGCTAGTTTGTTCCTACTAAGCCAGTTTTGACATGCTGGGTTCGAAATTCCTTTTGTCTGGTCTGTTGTGGTGGTTGTTATTGAATTTCTACCGTTTCGATTTTTGCTACTGTAATCATTATGGTTTTCACGCGATGGGTGTCGTTGCTGTGTTCTATGCCCTGCAATGTCTGTTGCTGCGCCAGGTAGTCGGCTACGCGGATTGCGCTGCCACCTCGACCCGGAGGATATTGGCAGATCACTAAGTCTTCCGGTGCCGTATCGTCGCTGGCTGTGGTTCGGTCCGCTTTAGGGGGGTTGACCTCGGCGTTGAATTTAGCGTTGGTGTTGCAGCTGGCGTTGGCGTCGAAGCTGGCGTTGATGCGCTGCACGGGCAAATTTTTCCCTTTGGTCGGCCGCGTATCTCTACTACCCTGGCGTCTCGATCTACCGTCCGCTTTTGTTAGCTGCTGCTTGTATTTTCGGTTTTTGTCTGCTCTGTACATCTCGGTTCGTTGTTCGATTTGAACTGTCACGAATTGTTCCCAGCATTCGATCACTCGCCAAAATTGTACTGGTCTCGTATACCTTTACCGTTATGTTTTCTTGGTCGGTGAATCGAGTTATTTCCTGTTTTGCTGCTGCCGTATCTCACCAGTGTTGCTGTCTCACTCCCACTGCCGTTATCTACTGTTTCCTGAATGGTATGCATCGCTACTGCTGGGTCTGTAGTTGTTGTGGTCGAATTGTGCTCGCCACATCGTCGCTGCTGCGTTTTGGCTAGTTTGTTCCTACTAAGCCAGTTTTGACATGCTGGGTTCGAAATTCCTTTTGTCTGGTCTGTTGTGGTGGTTGTTATTGAATTTCTACCGTTTCGATTTTTGCTACTGTAATCGTTATGGTTTTCACGCGATGGGTGTCGTTGCTGTGTTCTATGCCCTGCAATGTCTGTTGCTGCGCTCGTAGTCGGACCGGTAGCTGCTGGTGCTAAAATTTGGCCTTGGTGTGATGATCGGCGTCTGTTGTGTCGTCGTCTCAGCGTGAGTACTCCGACCTTTGCTGCTGCGCTTGTTGTTGTCGGCCCTTGTCTATGATGGCTTCTGTTGTTAGGTTCGTCGTTGCCTAGGTTTCGTTGCTCTCTGTAGTTTTCCTGGTCACCGGGCCGGTTCGCTGCTTTGCCTGTAGGATTCTCTCTGCAGCGTCGCCGTTTCTGCGTCTGAAGTAATTCGTACCCTGTTGTTGAGTTTTCCGAGGTTTTTTCCTCCAGTGGGTCCTCGTAAAAGACCTTTAGCTCTGCTATGTGTGCTGCGCGCTCCTTGCCATCTTCCCTCCTCCTCAGTTTCGCTATCACAGGTGAGACGAAATTTACGATTCGGTAGGGCCCATCGTACCTCGGGGCAAATTTGCTGGCGAACCCCTCCAGAGCGTTTGATTGATGGTGTTGCTTCACTAGAACGAGCTGCCCGACCTCGGGTTTCCAGGGGCGTCGCCTCAGGTTGTAATGTCGGGCCTGATCCTTAGCTGCGCGTTCTAAGTTCCGTCGCACTATTTCAAAGATTTCTTTCATGTGATCCGCTCGGTCCCCCGGTGCTTTGGCCAACGTGCCTGTCCCAAGCGTGACCTCATCATAGAGTGCGTGTGGTAGGCAGGGCTCCCGCGCCTGGGTGAGGAATGCTGGACTATATCCCGTGGAGTCGGACAGGCTGGTGTTGATCGCCAGCATGATCTCCGGGAGTTTATCGTCCCAAGAGCGTTGTTGTGCACCCGACAACTGGGAGATGATTATCTTTACTGTCCGATTCACTCTTTCAGTGGGGTTCTCTTGGGAAGTGTACGGGGCCGTGAACTGGTGTCGAACTCCCATGTCAGTTTGTAGCACGAAACTCTTGGAAAAGTCCGGGCACGCCAGGATTGGCGCTTCTGTCAGCTTTACTTTTAATTCCTCCATTGGAATTTGCCAATATCCGTTGCGAAGGTCTAAGCTGCTTATAAATTGTGCGCCCCTGAATCGGTCCAGGATGTGTTGGATGCGCGGAAGTGGGTATGCGTTTGGCACTGATCGAGCGTTCAGCTCTCTATAGTCGATACACAGCCTCCACTTGCCCGTTTTCTTCCTGTCCAACACTATCGGGGCGCTGTGAGGGCTATGTGAGGGTTCGATACACCTTTTTCTGAGCAGTTCGTCGACTTACTGGTTGATGATTTCCTGCATTGCGGGGTTCCTCGGAAAATAGCGTTGTTTTATAGGTCGCTCGTCACGCATGACGATCCTGTGCTCTGTTATGTTCGAGATTTTCGGTAGTTGCTCAAACTTTTGGAACTCCTCCTGTAGGAAAGTCTTGAGTTTCTCCCCGTCTGTCTGCGATTTTTCCCGGATGGCGATGCAATGCGGGGTGTCTCCGATCTGTTCGGCCTGCTCTTGGAGTGTCACCGTCTGACCCACGCAGCTTAGTTTTGCCCTGATTTTCATAAGAAAGTCTAAGCCGATTCGGACTTCTAACACTAGGGCTTCACGTATCTGTTTCGGTGAGCCTTCTGCCATGCTTACTGTCTTATCCATGGGAACGCTGTTGGTCTGAGTTCGGAGTTCGTCAGCGTATAGTTAACTTATGAAGCTCCTTGATGCTCCCGTGTATATGGTCGCGTTCACCAGTTCATCTCCCAGTGCTACTCTGGCGAAGATGCGGGAGGCATCGTGATATGAAAAGTTTAATGGGTAGGAGGTGGCGTCTTCTAAGGAAACGTTGCACCTCTCCTCCAACGTTCCCCTTGGTCGTTTCCCGACCTTTTCCGGCAGTATTCCACAGTCCTTATGTCTCGGCGGCCACACTCCCAGCAGAAAAGTACTTGTGGTCTGTGACAGTCTCGCCAAATATGGCCGTCCTGGCCGCAACGTCGACACGCAGTTCGAACGTTGATGCGCTCCTCCTGACTCTCCGCGACCATGAGGTTCCTTTCGATCGGTCGGGCTTGGGGCCTGGGTGTTGGTCGGATCGGTTCTGGGCTGGCAGAGATGTTTTCCAGGTCCTCAGCTAACCCAATTAGCTCCTGCAGGTCTTGAAAATCTCTTCTCCGCACGTAGAGTTTATACTCTTGACGACAGTTTCGGAATATCCGATCCACCTGTTGGGTCCTCGGATAGCCCGCATGTCTCATCGGATTTTGCGTGATGATGACGAAATCCTTAAAACTCTCTCCGGGTCTTTGCTGTCGTCGACGGATTTCGTCATCCAGCTGTTCTAAGTACCTTGCCGGGAGGAAGAAATGCAGGAAGTCTTCCTTGAATGACTGCCAGTTCGTCAACCGCTGGTTGTTGTTTCTAAACCAAACCAAGGCTCGGTCACGCAGCAGTTCAGGCATTGTTCTGGCTAGGAGTTCCTTGTTTAGGGAATAAGCGTCGGCTAATTCCTCCAGCCGCTCCACGAAGGATATCGGTTCTTTCACGCCATCATACCGCGCGGACCATTTCCTCACCGTGTCGATGACCATTGGATATGATGCCACAGATGTCTCCTTGGCTTGGTCTAATCCAGCGCTCGCGTCCAGCCGGAACTCGGTCATATATGTTTGTAGCTCTTCTTTCGAGAGCGTGTACACCCAGCTAGTCTTGACCATCTTGTCTTTTGTAAATTTCTATTGCTCAACAGTTATATGTTAATTTTCTTTCCTTTAGTTTTACGTTATCGAAGAGTCCCTGCTCGGGCGCCAGTTGTAACGGAGTTTTCCCAGCCGGGGCAAACTCAGCGTGACCAGGGTTCAGAGAAAGGGGTCGTTACAATAAAATTTATCTTTGGTGACTCTTCAAATTGTGTTTCTTTATTTCTCTTTTCTTATTACTTTATAATTTAGGTCGACAAGCATAAATTCAGAGCGATACGCTAGTCTCAGACGAGCGTAAGTCCCGAGCGATGTGCTAGCCTTAGGCGAGCGTAAGTCCTGAGCGATGCGTGATCATAGGCTTGAGGCGAGCGAAAATCCTGAGCGACTTGTGGGCGTGCGCCTGACACAAGTGAGAAGCCTGAGCGGTGCGTGAGCGTAGTTCAAGGCGAGCGACAATCCTGAGCGACTTGTGGGCGTGCGCCTGGGACAAATGAGAAGCATGAGCGGTGCGTTAGCATAGTTCGAGGCGAGCGACTTGTGGGCGTGCGCCTGAGACAAGTGAGAAGCCTGAGCGGTGCGTGAGCGTAGTTCAAGGCGAGCGACAATCCTGAGCGACTTGTGGGCGTGCGCCTGGGACAAAAGAGAAGCCTGAGCGATGCGTGAGCGTATTTCGAGGCGAGCGACAATCCTGAGCGACTTGTGGCCGTGCGCCTGAGACAAGTGAGAAGCCTGAGCGGTGCGTTAGCATAGTTCGAGGCGAGCGACAATCCTGAGCGACTTGTGGGCGTGCGCCTAAGATAAGTGAGAAGCCTGAGCGGTGCGTGAGCGTAGTTCAAGGCGAGCGACAATCCTGAGCGACTTGTGGGCGTGCGCCTGGGACAAATGAGAAGCCTGAGCGATGCGTGAGCGTAGTTCGAGGCGAGCGACAATCCTGAGCGACTTGTGGGCGTGCGCCTAAGACAAGTGAGAATACTAAGCGATGCGTAGCGTAGTTCGAGACAAGCGTAAACCTGAGACAAAACAGGAATCGTGAGGAATTTGCGGGCATTAGCCCGGGACGAGCGTAAGCGTGGCGAGCGTTAGACGGACCGTGCGGTCAATGATGACAACGGGGAGAGCGAAAGAAGTCGACAGCAGTACGCTGAGATGTACCAGCGTAACCACCTGAGGGGCAATCTCCCGGTGAAGTTACGTCGTACGACGATGAACGCAGCGTCGTCGGCAGAGAAAAAGCACAGACGACGTTGGTAGCGGATGTATTGAAATGGTAAATAGTTCGAGTGAAAAAGATAAATAATAATTCAGGATATTATTATGATACTATGAGATTTTATTAAAAAGCGTGTGTATTTCTTGAAACAGCAAAAGTAAGTAAGTAAAATATTTTTCGAATTAATATTAACAAAAATATAAAGTCATGAATGACTTGATCAGAAAGAAGTGAACAAAGTAAAGTGAATAATATACAAGTAGATAATAAATCCGCTAACATCAATTGGATTTCAACACTCCTCCTCAATTGATTTGGCGGAGCCCACATCTTCTTCGCAGCTTCACGAACTTTTCTTTTGGAAGACCCTTCGTAAACAGATCAGCCAACATTTCCTCAGTTGGACAATAACTGCATTTAATGACTGCTTTCTTGACACAGTCTTCGATGAAATGTTTTCTCGTATCGATATGCTTAGAACGAGCAGTTGAACCTTCTCGTTTTACTTGTGACAAAACATTTTGATTGTCCTCAAAAATCTGGATACATTTATCACCATTCCACCTAAAATCTGACAACAAACGTTGAAGCCAGATTGCCTCTTTGCACGCTTCCGTAAGTGCAATGTATTCAGCTTCTGATGAAGACAGTGATACACAATCTTGTCGTCTGCATGTCCAACTTATTGCACCACCAAACAGAAAAATGAAACCAGAATTTGATTTCCGTGTCTCACGACACTCTGCCCAATCGGCATCAGCATAGCCGACCAAACTGCTTCGATCGTGGTTGCAACCAATTAACAAACGCATTGATGAGGTTTGCTTCAGGTACTGAATCGTGCGTTTGACTTCCTTCCAGTCGCGCGTTGTTGGGTTCGCAACCTTTTGCGACAAAATTGCAACAGCCGTTGCAATGTCGGGACGAGTATTCGTTGCGATATAAAGCAAGCATCCAATCGCTGCTCTATATTGATCGTTGGTCAACAGCATTTCCTCGCATGGGTCCGTACGATACGTTGAACTTAGTGGTGTTTCCTGACCTTTTGCGTTAGCCAGACCGAACTTCTTTACAACGCTTATGATATACTTTTCCTGATCGAGTTCGAAAACGTTTCTCCCCGGCTTGATGCGAATCCCTAGATAATTGTGCACTTCTCCAAGGTCCTCAATGGCAAAATGCTTATTGATCACATCAAGGAGGAACTTGATGCGTGTTCGGTTGTTGCTCGTCACCAAGATGTCATCGACGTATACCAATACGTAGATTGCATCTTCCATTTCTTCCGAGATGTATAGGCAGTTGTCCGCCTCACTCTGCACGAGCTTTGCGCTTACCAGTACGTCATGTAGCGTTTTGTTCCACACACGTGCAGACTGCTTCAAGCCATAGATGCTTTTCTTCAATTTACATACCTTTCCTTCCTGTCCGTCTTTTATAAAACCAGGTGCTTGTTTCATGTATATCTCCTCCTGAAGATCACCATTCAAGAATGCCGTTTTTGCGTCAAAATGATGCACCACCATTGCACGGGCAGCTGCGACTGCCAGCATCATCCGAAATGTTGTGTGCCTTGCAACGGGTGCGAAAACTTGATCATAATCTGTTCCATATTTTTGACTAAAACCTTGGGCTACCAATCTGGCTTTGAATTTCTTCACATTTCCTTCTTGATCGGTTTTCAACTTGTAAACCCACTTGCAGCCTACCAAATTCTTACCAGTTGGTAAATCAACGAGACTCCATGTCTTGTTTCGATGCATTGAATTCATTTCATCGTTCATAGCAACGATCCATTGATTCTTCTCTGCCGAAGAAATTGCATTTTTGTACGATGTTGGTTCACTGTTGAGTGTAATGCAAATGTCTTGGAAACGTTCCGGCGCAACACCAAAATTTGCTCTTGTGGAACGACGTATTTCATTCCCGATGTCTGGTGGTTCTTCCACCACAGTTGAATCATGCGCATCTTCGAACTCATCAGTTTCAGAGCCAAATTCTTGATGCTCCTCCTGACACTCCTTCTGGGCTTCAATCTGAGCTTTGTTTGCTAGACTAAATTGAAAATGATTATTATGATTACCTGATGGAATTTCGGACTGTTCAATCCGTTGCTCTTTTGACTCCGCAAAAGTGATATCATCAACGAATTTCACATCCCTCGAGATGACCACAATTCGTTTGGATGGTACGTAGCAACGATACGCTTTTGCTTCTGTATCGTGGCCCATGAACCTTGCTTCGACTGCCTTGACGTCGAGTTTGCGTCGTTTCTCATCTGGTACCTTCACGAAGCATGCCGCCCCGAATCGCTTTAAATGTGTGTATACTGGTTTACGTCCGTACCAATATTCGTGGGGGGTCTTTTTCAAAATACGATTGGGCAAACGATTCTGCATAAAATTTGCCGTCACCACTGCTTCACCCCAGAAATGTTTTTCTAATTGGGCATCCGACAGCATGCTTCGAGCCATTTCCAGCAATGAACGGTTTTTCCTTTCTGCGACACCATTTTGCTGAGGTGAATACGGGGTAGTACGCTGAACCCTGATGCCTTCCGAGTTCAAAAAGTTTATGAACTTATTTCCCACATATTCGCCACCTCCGTCGCTTCGGAATGCCTTGATACCATGACCGAATTGATTTTTCATCAACTGATGAAATTCTTTAAATTTGACAATAGCTTCTGATTTGTCATGCAGCAGATAAACCGTAGTGTATCTAGAATAGTCATCGATAAAAGTTAAAATGTATCGCTTACCACGGGGTGTTTTCGTCTGCATTGGACCACAGAGATCACTGTGTATGAGATCAAGCACTGCTTCCGATATCGATGTTGATTGTTTCGGAAAAGATTTTCTTGTCATTTTTCCTTCGATGCAAGCTTTGCAGTGCTCTTCGCAAACTGAGGTACATGTCCCAAGTGTCATCCCATCAACAATTTCCATTGACGGGATCTTCTTCACGATGTCTATATCTCGATGTCCCAGTATACGGTGCCAGCCGTGAAAGCAATGTCGTTGCACATCCACGGCTGTGTTCACCTGCTGTTTGCTGGTTTGCATTTCATACAACCGACCATTTAAATTTCCAACGCCGACCTGACGTTTGTTGTCTTGAGTACGAATTTCACATGTCATTCCTGAGAAATTCACTCGAAAACCCTTTTCTGCGAGCTTCTTGACTGAGATGAGATTTGTGCCAATCGATGGAATGTACAGAACGTCCATCATTTGAACAGATGTTACCTCACCGGTACTGTTGATCAAATTGAGACGAATCTTGCCTCGACCCGATATTTGAACTTCTTCACCATTTGCAACAGTGACTGTTTCGGTGTGTGTTTCGTCCAATTCCGAAAACAATTTTCGTTCACTGCTGATGTGACATGTTGCACCCGAATCGATAATCCATCCGCTCGGCTTACCTACGAGAAACAAAAATTCTTTGATTATTTCTCTTTGTTTCACCACATTTGATTCCTGTTTCGAATTTCTGCTACCGCCGTCGCTTTTCCATTTCTGAAATTTTCTGCATTCCGCCTTCATATGACCGGGTTTCTTGCAAAAGAAACAAGTAATTTTTGCGGACGACAAAGCATTCGATCTGTTTGTTGTCACTTTCAGTGCCGAACCGGCACCCATTTCACCATCTCGAGACATACGCCGACGATATTCTTCAGTGACGATGTTCTTTACGACACCTACGTTGATGTCCTTCTCAGGCCTTGATTCAAGCGCTAGCACCAACCCATCGTAACTTTTCGGTAGCGAATTCATGAGCATCGCGCTCATCAAAAATTCTGGTTCGAGTTTGCCGAGAGCCAACAATTTCTGGAACATTTCTGTCATTGAATTGACGTGTTGTTGAATATCATCTCCTTCGTTCGCCATTTTTCCGACGATTTCACGCAATAATCGAATTTTATTGCCCGGCGTGTCACGCTCATGGACATCCTTTAATGCTTTCCACGCACCTTTTGCCGTGTCGATGGTCCTGATATGCATTATTTGTGCATCGTCGACAGACAACCGCATGTACGTCAAAGCTTCTTGGTCGCTTTTATCCCAAAACGCAGCTGCTACCGCATTTTCCGCTTCTTCTGGTTTGTCCTCATTAATTGTCTTCCACAATCCTTTATGCCTTAAAATCGTTTCCATACGAAAGCTCCAATTGAAATAGTTCGTATCGTCCAACAACTTGATTGTGCACTTGGTGCTATCTTGGTTCAACACCACCGCCATGACGATAGAATTTCAATTGAATTTCCAAATACCAAAATACTTTTATCCGGTGAGATTATTATTCACTTATACGACTGGGCCCATAACCTATTGAAATGGTAAATAGTTCGAGTGAAAAAGATAAATAATAATTCAGGATATTATTATGATACTATGAGATTTTATTAAAAAGCGTGTGTATTTCTTGAAACAGCAAAAGTAAGTAAGTAAAATATTTTTCGAATTAATATTAACAAAAATATAAAGTCATGAATGACTTGATCAGAAAGAAGTGAACAAAGTAAAGTGAATAATATACAAGTAGATAATAAATCCGCTAACATCAATTGGATTTCAACACTCCTCCTCAATTGATTTGGCGGAGCCCACATCTTCTTCGCAGCTTCACGAACTTTTCTTTTGGAAGACCCTTCGTAAACAGATCAGCCAACATTTCCTCAGTTGGACAATAACTGCATTTAATGACTGCTTTCTTGACACAGTCTTCGATGAAATGTTTTCTCGTATCGATATGCTTAGAACGAGCAGTTGAACCTTCTCGTTTTACTTGTGACAAAACATTTTGATTGTCCTCAAAAATCTGGATACATTTATCACCATTCCACCTAAAATCTGACAACAAACGTTGAAGCCAGATTGCCTCTTTGCACGCTTCCGTAAGTGCAATGTATTCAGCTTCTGATGAAGACAGTGATACACAATCTTGTCGTCTGCATGTCCAACTTATTGCACCACCAAACAGAAAAATGAAACCAGAATTTGATTTCCGTGTCTCACGACACTCTGCCCAATCGGCATCAGCATAGCCGACCAAACTGCTTCGATCGTTGTTGCAACCAATTAACAAACGCATTGATGAGGTTTGCTTCAGGTACTGAATCGTGCGTTTGACTTCCTTCCAGTCGCGCGTTGTTGGGTTCGCATCCTTTTGCGACAAAATTGCAACAGCCGTTGCAATGTCTGGACGAGTATTCGTTGCGATATAAAGCAAGCATCCAATCGCTGCTCTATATTGATCGTTGGTCAACAGCATTTCCTCGCATGGGTCCGTACGATACGTTGAACTTAGTGGTGTTTCCTGACCTTTTGCGTTAGCCAGACCGAACTTCTTTACAACGCTTATGATATACTTTTCCTGATCGAGTTCGAAAACGTTTCTCCCCGGCTTGATGCGAATCCCTAGATAATTGTGCACTTCTCCAAGGTCCTCAATGGCAAAATGCTTATTGATCACATCAAGGAGGAACTTGATGCGTGTTCGGTTGTTGCTCGTCACCAAGATGTCATCGACGTATACCAATACGTAGATTGCATCTTCCATTTCTTCCGAGATGTATAGGCAGTTGTCCGCCTCACTCTGCACGAGCTTTGCGCTTACCAGTACGTCATGTAGCGTTTTGTTCCACACACGTGCAGACTGCTTCAAGCCATAGATGCTTTTCTTCAATTTACATACCTTTCCTTCCTGTCCGTCTTTTATAAAACCAGGTGCTTGTTTCATGTATATCTCCTCCTGAAGATCACCATTCAAGAATGCCGTTTTTGCGTCAAAATGATGCACCACCATTGCACGGGCAGCTGCGACTGCCAGCATCATCCGAAATGTTGTGTGCCTTGCAACGGGTGCGAAAACTTGATCATAATCTGTTCCATATTTTTGACTAAAACCTTGGGCTACCAATCTGGCTTTGAATTTCTTCACATTTCCTTCTTGATCGGTTTTCAACTTGTAAACCCACTTGCAGCCTACCAAATTCTTACCAGTTGGTAAATCAACGAGACTCCATGTCTTGTTTCGATGCATTGAATTCATTTCATCGTTCATAGCAACGATCCATTGATTCTTCTCTGCCGAAGAAATTGCATTTTTGTACGATGTTGGTTCACTGTTGAGTGTAATGCAAATGTCTTGGAAACGTTCCGGCGCAACACCAAAATTTGCTCTTGTGGAACGACGTATTTCATTCCCGATGTCTGGTGGTTCTTCCACCACAGTTGAATCATGCGCATCTTCGAACTCATCAGTTTCAGAGCCAAATTCTTGATGCTCCTCCTGACACTCCTTCTGGGCTTCAATCTGAGCTTTGTTTGCTAGACTAAATTGAAAATGATTATTATGATTACCTGATGGAATTTCGGACTGTTCAATCCGTTGCTCTTTTGACTCCGCAAAAGTGATATCATCAACGAATTTCACATCCCTCGAGATGACCACAATTCGTTTGGATGGTACGTAGCAACGATACGCTTTTGCTTCTGTATCGTGGCCCATGAACCTTGCTTCGACTGCCTTGACGTCGAGTTTGCGTCGTTTCTCATCTGGTACCTTCACGAAACATGCCGCCCCGAATCGCTTTAAATGTGTGTATACTGGTTTACGTCCGTACCAATATTCGTGGGGGGTCTTTTTCAAAATACGATTGGGCAAACGATTCTGCATAAAATTTGCCGTCACCACTGCTTCACCCCAGAAATGTTTTTCTAATTGGGCATCCGACAGCATGCTTCGAGCCATTTCCAGCAATGAACGGTTTTTCCTTTCTGCGACACCATTTTGCTGAGGTGAATACGGGGTAGTACGCTGAACCCTGATGCCTTCCGAGTTCAAAAAGTTTATGAACTTATTTCCCACATATTCGCCACCTCCGTCGCTTCGGAATGCCTTGATACCATGACCGAATTGATTTTTCATCAACTGATGAAATTCTTTAAATTTGACAATAGCTTCTGATTTGTCATGCAGCAGATAAACCGTAGTGTATCTAGAATAGTCATCGATAAAAGTTAAAATGTATCGCTTACCACGGGGTGTTTTCGTCTGCATTGGACCACAGAGATCACTGTGTATGAGATCAAGCACTGCTTCCGATATCGATGTTGATTGTTTCGGAAAAGATTTTCTTGTCATTTTTCCTTCGATGCAAGCTTTGCAGTGCTCTTCGCAAACTGAGGTACATGTCCCAAGTGTCATCCCATCAACAATTTCCATTGACGGGATCTTCTTCACGATGTCTATATCTCGATGTCCCAGTATACGGTGCCAGCCGTGAAAGCAATGTCGTTGCACATCCACGGCTGTGTTCACCTGCTGTTTGCTGGTTTGCATTTCATACAACCGACCATTTAAATTTCCAACGCCGACCTGACGTTTGTTGTCTTGAGTACGAATTTCACATGTCATTCCTGAGAAATTCACTCGAAAACCCTTTTCTGCGAGCTTCTTGACTGAGATGAGATTTGTGCCAATCGATGGAATGTACAGAACGTCCATCATTTGAACAGATGTTACCTCACCGGTACTGTTGATCAAATTGAGACGAATCTTGCCTCGACCCGATATTTGAACTTCTTCACCATTTGCAACAGTGACTGTTTCGGTGTGTGTTTCGTCCAATTCCGAAAACAATTTTCGTTCACTGCTGATGTGACATGTTGCACCCGAATCGATAATCCATCCGCTCGGCTTACCTACGAGAAACAAAAATTCTTTGATTATTTCTCTTTGTTTCACCACATTTGATTCCTGTTTCGAATTTCTGCTACCGCCGTCGCTTTTCCATTTCTGAAATTTTCTGCATTCCGCCTTCATATGACCGGGTTTCTTGCAAAAGAAACAAGTAATTTTTGCGGACGACAAAGCATTCGATCTGTTTGTTGTCACTTTCAGTGCCGAACCGGCACCCATTTCACCATCTCGAGACATACGCCGACGATATTCTTCAGTGACGATGTTCTTTACGACACCTACGTTGATGTCCTTCTCAGGCCTTGATTCAAGCGCTAGCACCAACCCATCGTAACTTTTCGGTAGCGAATTCATGAGCATCGCGCTCATCAAAAATTCTGGTTCGAGTTTGCCGAGAGCCAACAATTTCTGGAACATTTCTGTCATTGAATTGACGTGTTGTTGAATATCATCTCCTTCGTTCGCCATTTTTCCGACGATTTCACGCAATAATCGAATTTTATTGCCCGGCGTGTCACGCTCATGGACATCCTTTAATGCTTTCCACGCACCTTTTGCCGTGTCGATGGTCCTGATATGCATTATTTGTGCATCGTCGACAGACAACCGCATGTACGTCAAAGCTTCTTGGTCGCTTTTATCCCAAAACGCAGCTGCTACCGCATTTTCCGCTTCTTCTGGTTTGTCCTCATTAATTGTCTTCCACAATCCTTTATGCCTTAAAATCGTTTCCATACGAAAGCTCCAATTGAAATAGTTCGTATCGTCCAACAACTTGATTGTGCACTTGGTGCTATCTTGGTTCAACACCACCGCCATGACGATAGAATTTCAATTGAATTTCCAAATACCAAAATACTTTTACCCGGTGAGATTATTATTCACTTATACGACTGGGCCCATAACCTATTGAAATGGTAAATAGTTCGAGTGAAAAAGATAAATAATAATTCAGGATATTATTATGATACTATGAGATTTTATTAAAAAGCGTGTGTATTTCTTGAAACAGCAAAAGTAAGTAAGTAAAATATTTTTCGAATTAATATTAACAAAAATATAAAGTCATGAATGACTTGATCAGAAAGAAGTGAACAAAGTAAAGTGAATAATATACAAGTAGATAATAAATCCGCTAACATCAATTGGATTTCAACAAGATGTACCAGCGTAACCACCCGAGGGGCAATCTCCCGGTGAAGTTACGTCGTACGACGATGAATACAGCGACGTCGGCAGCAGTAAGCTGAGATGTACCAGCGTAACCAGCAGTAAGCTGAGATGTACCAGCGTAACCACCCGAGAGGCAATCTCCCGGTGAAGTTACGTCGTAAGACGATGAACACAGCGACGTCGGCAGAGAAAAAAGCACAGACGACGTTGGCAGCGGTAGCTGAGATGTACCAGCGTAACCACCCGAGGGGCAATCTCCCGGTGAAGTTACGTCGTACGACGATGAATACAGCGACGTAGGCAGCAGTAAGCCGAGATGTACCAGCGTAACCACCCGAGGGGCAATCTCCCGGTGAAGTTACGTCGTACGACGATGAATACAGCGACGTAGGCAGCAGTAAGCTGAGATGTACCAGCGTAACCACCCGAGGGGCAATCTCCCGGTGAAGTTACGTCGTACGACGATGAATACAGCGACGTAGGCAGCAGTAAGCTGAGATGTACCAGCGTAACCACCCGAGGGGCAATCTCCCGGTGAAGTTACGTCATACGACGATGAATACAGCGACGTCGGCAGCAGTAAGCTGAGATGTACCAGCGTAACCAGCAGTAAGCTGAGATGTACCAGCGTAACCACCCGAGAGGCAATTTCCCGGTGAAGTTACGTCGTACGACGATGAACACAGCGACGTCGGCAGAGAAAAAAGCACAGACGACGTTGGCAGCGGTAGCTGAGATGTACCAGCGTAACCACCCGAGGGGCAATCTCCCGGTGAAGTTACGTCGTACGACGATGAATACAGCGACGTAGGCAGAGAAAAAGCACAGACGACGTTGGCAGAGAAATGTAGGCAGCATATAAATAAAACCAGTAAAAAATGATATCGCTTACCGAGGTGTGATCCTATCCGAAGACTAAGAGAACTAACAGAGCGAGCGCCTGCATGCTCGCCCTTTTATACCATTTTGCATGGCAAAATTCTAAATAGCGTGCTGCGCTCTGATTGGTCAATCACGTGGCGTGGTGTTGTTTCAGCCATTTTGGTTTTATATACATTTGTTGGCTGCACTGCGTAGGAAAAGGGTGCACCCGATGGTATGCCTTTTGAAGAAAACACACTAGACAATTTCGATGTTAATTTTCTTGTTTATTCATTCAACTTGGTGGTGGAAAAATTCGTCCGTTCGAATTTTTCCTCACACTTCCCCCTTGGTTACTCGAACAGTCACTGTTCCTGCCCGGGTCACCGTGTAATGGAAACGTGTGTTTTCGTGCTGGTGAAAGTGCCGTGTCTGAGGTGCCGGCGTGATGATTGTAACGGAGTTTTCCCAGCCGTGGTAAACTCAGCGTGACCAGGGTTCAGAGAAAGGGGTCGTTACAATAAAATTTATCTTTGGTGACTGTTTGAGCAACCAGAAATTCAATTCAATTCAATTCAATTAAATTAGACAAAAAAAAAACAACATTAATTCAGTACATGTAACACCAACAAAAACCTGTATAAGTTTCTTTTTTCTTTTGACAACTTCACTTGCCCTTTTATATAAAATTTTCTGCTTGTGTTTTTTTGCTGGTGAATAAAAATCGAAATATAAAGGAAGTAAAAAATCATCTTGTGTTCTAGTATTTTGTATTAAACTCATTGAATTAACAAGAAGTATAATAATACTTAAAAATTCTCAGTTGAAATTTGTGGCACAACTTTTGTTGCCCAAGATCATTTGGGATCACATCACGAAGCTACCACAAATCACCCACGCCACGTGCAACCCTTAACAATCTTGCTAAGCCTACGTGCCGTCTCTAGGAAACACAGGTTTGGCAAGAAACATTGGTCCTTCGAGCCGGATCTGGAAATTTGGAAAGATTGGGAAATTTGGAAAAAGTGGAAAACTTGAAAAATTCTTATAAGCTGCAAACCGCAAAGAAAACATAACCGCAAATCGCAAGTATAATTTATAATTTTGTATAACTTTGATTTGTCAAATAAACCAGCATTTAATTTTCACTAAAGTTTATTGTTGCCTAAATATATTAGTAATTTCTATAAAATGGCGGAAATTACAGCCTTAAAGAAAAGACGCGCCTATATTAAAGGCAGCATGACAAAACTTCAAAAATATATTGCTGGAATAAATGCTAGCACTAACGCCGAAGACATTAAAGTGCGATTAGGCAATGTAGAGCGTTATCGAAATGAATTTCTAGAAATAGAAAACAAAATTGTCACACTTGATTCGAACGAAGAAATGGACACCGATTTTGAAGATAGTTATTATAAAGTAGTAGCAGGTCTAAACCTAGCTTTACGGTCAAAGGGTGAACCAGCAACATCTTTGAACGATACCAGTATTGAAACTTCCTTGTCCGGATCTCATACGGACGTAAGGTTGCCGAAGATTTCGATACCATCGTTCTCAGGAGATTACACAGAGTGGCAATCATTTCATGATCTCTTCTGCTCAACAATCCACGATAATCCCAAACTGACACCATCTCAGAAATTGCAATACCTAAAGGGAACATTAAAAAACGAAGCTTCAAGTTTACTAAAACATTTTAGTATAACAGACGCCAACTACATCGAGGCGCTAAAAAAGTTGCGAGATAGCTACGACAGGCGCAAACACACAATCAATGCCTTTATCAAAAATTTTATGTACCAGCCATCGGTGACCTCATCAAGCAGTGCACATGTTCGACGTCTGTTAGACACATCAGATGAGATAATTCGAGGACTAAAGGCATTGGGGGAGGACGCTGAATCGAGAGACCATTGGCTAATACACATAATGGTTACTAAATTAGACGAGGAGACCAGCAGTCTCTGGGCCCAAACTTCAGCCGATTTCGACCTACCAACACTCAATCAGCTTTTTGATTTCCTTACGAAACGAATTGATGCACTTGAATCGATAAAGAGTCAAACCAGACGTTCTCACCCACAACCAGCATCAAATAAACCTATAATTAAGAGCCACGTTGTGTCAAGTTCCGTTATTCAACCATGTCCACTATGTCCAGCGGAGCACCACAAATTATTCGAGTGTGGCAAATTCAAAACCATGTTACTAGCAGAACGCAGAGATTTTTTAAATAAAGAGGGACGTTGTTTTAATTGCCTCAACAATAATCACAATGTCTACAGCTGCAAATCCAAATTTAGATGCAGAGAATGTAATCGAAAACACCATTCTCTTGTCCACTACAGTTCATCAGCTATAAGTGATGCTAGCCATACACCGTCAAACATTAACTCAAACGAACCAAATGTCTTAAGTCATATCACCAACTCTAACAATGGATGTTGTCTGCTACCCACCGCCTTAGTTAATGTAACCAATAAATTCAACCAAAACCATTTGTGTCGAGTATTGCTGGATTCAGGATCAGAAGGATCATTCATAACAGAGAGGTGTGCTCAAAGGTTGCAATTGAGAAGAAACAGCGCCAAGATTGCCATATCAGGCATTGGAGCTGTAACCAATGGATATACGAAAGGAGCAGTATCATTGAATATCACACCATGGAATAAATCAGACCCAATCTTACAAATAGATGCCCTCGTTTTTCCAAAGCTAACTGCAAAACGACCACCCGTGGCTACCTCTATCGATCTAACACGCTTGGAAAAATACAATCTAGCTGATCCAGATTTCTACAAGGGCTGTGAAATAGATATCATTATTGGATCGGACATGTTTTTTGAAATACTCTCTGATGGAAAACACACATATAATGGAATCAACCTTCAAAACACAGTTTTTGGATGGGTAGTTGCCGGTGGAATCAGCGGAGACCAATCGAGACAAGTTATTACTATAAATCTTGGCAGCACAGAAGAGAATATTGACCAATCACTGCGCAAATTCTGGGAAATCGAAGCAATCACAGACACTGCCAGGCACCTGTCCCAGGAAGAGACATTTTGTGAACAACATTTCACCGAAACCAGTGCGACTACCAAAGGCGGTCAATTTGAGGTGCGACTACCATTTAAAATTGTCCCAACGGTATTAGGAAGCTCATTTCGAGCAGCTTTGAAACGACTGCATTCAATGGAGAAACGCTTCGAAAGAGACCAAACGTTTGCCTCACTGTATAAAGAGTTTATGGACCAATACATACAATTAGGCCATATGAAAACAATAACTGAAGACCAAGCTAAACACCAAGGCTACTATCTACCACATCACGGTGTCGTGAAGAACACCTCTACTACTACTAAACTGAGAGTGGTGTTTGATGGCTCTTGTAAAACGAGTAGCGGAAAATCCTTAAATGACTGCCTCGCAGTGGGACCAACAATCCAAGCATCGCTTTTCCAAATCATAAGTCGTTTTAGAAAATATAAGATTGTGTTCACTGCGGATGTCGAAAAAATGTATCGACAAGTTCGCGTATCAGCAGAGGATACAAAATACCAAAGAATAATATGGCGGGAATCGTCGAACACCCCGTTTACCACATACGAGCTCCAAACTGTCACCTACGGAACAGCAAGTGCACCTTATTTGGCCACCAGAGCACTCAACGAAGCAGCAAACAAATATAACCAACAGTACCCAGAAGCAGTGAACCACATTAAGAACGAGATGTATGTAGATGATCTTATGACCGGAGCGGATACTATTGAAGAGGCAGTTAAGTTGAGAGACCAAATTGATTTAATACTGTCAAGCTCAGGATTTCATCTAAGGAAATGGTTGTCTAACAACAAAGCAATGCTGAACCATATAAATGCAACTGCTATTCAGTCAAATATTTTGGAAATCGAGGAAACCAGCAATATAAAGGTATTGGGACTGCACTGGAATCCGAAAACAGACCGATTTCAATTTAAGGTTAACTTAAATGATCAACCAACGATAACTAAAAGAGGAATCTTATCAGAAGCTAGTCGGTTATTTGATCCTTTAGGTTGGGTTGCACCAGTAATCATCACAGTAAAAATTTTATTCCAAGCCCTATGGACAACTAATCTAGGTTGGGATGACCAGTTACCTCACGAGCTAGCAGTTAGATGGCTAGAAATACGAGATAATTTACCTAAAATCGAGCATATCAGGTTAGACAGATATCTAAGTACAAGTGCAAGCAGCCAAGTCGTCTTACACGGATTCTCCGATGCATCCAAACATGCTTATTCAGCGGTCGTTTATGGCCAAATAGTCAAACCGAACGGGGTTACGGTTATTAAACTATTATCCGCAAAATCCAAAGTGGCGCCTATTAAACAGATTTCAATTCCTCGGCTGGAGCTATGCGGTGCTCTACTCGTATCACGACTTCTTCTAACGGTCGAAAGGGCTTTGAAAACAGAAGTCACTCAGATAGTTGCTTGGACAGATTCCACAATCGTCTTAGATTGGCTATCTTCGCACCCATCAAAATGGAATACCTTTGTAGGCAACAGGACTGGAGAAATCCTAACACACATGAATAGGTCGCAATGGAGACATGTCGATACCCAAGACAATCCCGCTGATTGCGCTTCAAGGGGAATGAATCCAGAAAAACTTAAAGAGTTCGCGTTGTGGTGGAACGGTCCGAAATGGTTGAACAACTCTGAGAATTGGCCAAAAGATACCTTAGTTCTTTCAAGTACTAACGAAGAAATGTGCAAGCACTCACTAACCACGCACACTGCTCAACCAACTCTAGTAGATGAGTTAGTCAATAAACTCTCAAATTTCAACAAGATCATCCGAGTATTAGCATATATATTGCGGTTCATCAATAAAAGGGTACATCGAATTCCAAATGCTTCATGTCACCTATGGAGCTCTGAATATCTAAAATCTCGACGTATGTTACTCAGTAATACGCAACTCAAACATTTTAGGCAAGAGATCAACATATTAAAATCAAAAAAAAATCTACCAAGTTCCAGTAAATTAAAATCCCTTAAGCCATTCATCGATGACTCAGGTCTATTACGAGTTGGCGGTAGATTATCAAATGCATCCATCACATACGATATAAAACACCCAGTAATTTTAGCAGCCAATGATGTGCTTACCGAGCTCATAGTACGAGACCATCATCAACGTTACCTGCATGCTGGTCCAAGCCTCATGATAGCAATTCTACGCAGCAAATATTGGATTTTAGGATGCAGAAATTTGGTACGAAAAATAGTACATACTTGCGTGAAGTGCGCAAGGTGTGATGCAAAGGTATTGAATCAAGTCATGGCTGACCTTCCCGTTCATAGAGTAGAGCTTATCCGACCGTTTCATAAAGTAGGTGTAGATTATGCGGGTCCATTTCCAATCCATCTGATCAAAGGAAGAGGTCAGAAAACATACAAGGGCTACATGTGTATTTTTATTTGTCTCGCTACCAAAGCTGTGCACATCGAGTTCGTCTCCAATTTAACCACCGATGCATATATTGCTGCTCTTAGACGATTCATAGCGCGCAGAGGAGTTCCAAAGGAAATTTTCAGCGATAATGGGACAAATTTTATTGGGGCTCGAAATCACCTAAACGACCTATTCAATTTTTTGCGACAAAATACTAATACCTTTTCCAATTTTCTGTTAACAGATCAGATAACATTTAAATTCATCCCACCCAGCTCACCACATTTCGGAGGATTGTGGGAAGCTGCCGTAAAGAGCGCAAAACACCACCTAAGAAGAGTGACAAATGGACACATACTCACCCTTGAAGAAATTACTACCTTGTTGGCCGATGTTGAAGCAATGTTAAACTCAAGGCCAATTTGCGTATTATCACATGAAGATGCTAATTATCTAACACCAGGACATTTCCTCATTGGTCGACCAATTGTACAGTTACCTGCAGAAGATTTGTCCGATGTCAAAATGTCAACACTTTCCAGATGGCAAATCCTCCAAAAAATGAATCAACAAATCTGGAGAAGATGGTCTCTAGAATACTTAACAAGTTTACAGCAAAGAACCAAGTGGCACAAAATAGAAAACAACGTGAAAATTGGAGATATTGTCATCATCAACGACAACAACACACCGCCATCAAAATGGTTACTGGGAAGGGTAATCGTATTGCATCCAGGACCAGACAACTATATTAGAGTTGTCACAATAAAAACATCGTCAGGAAATTTGAAACGCCCGATACACAAATTGTGTCTTTTACCAGTTCATTGAATCACTCGATTCAACCCGGCCGGGATGTTTGAGCAACCAGAAATTCAATTCAATTCAATTCAATTAAATTAGACAAAAAAAACAACATTAATTCAGTACATGTAACACCAACAAAAACCTGTATAAGTTTCTTTTTTCTTTTGACAACTTCACTTGCCCTTTTATATAAAATTTTCTGCTTGTGTTTTTTTGCTGGTGAATAAAAATCGAAATATAAAGGAAGTAAAAAATCATCTTGTGTTCTAGTATTTTGTATTAAACTCATTGAATTAACAAGAAGTATAATAATACTTAAAAATTCTCAGTTGAAATTTGTGGCACAACTTTTGTTGCCCAAGATCATTTGGGATCACATCACGAAGCTACCACAAATCACCCACGCCACGTGCAACCCTTAACAATCTTGCTAAGCCTACGTGCCGTCTCTAGGAAACACAGGTTTGGCAAGAAACAGTGACTCTTCAAATTGTGTTTCTTTATTTCTCTTTTCTTATTACTTTATAATTAAGGTCGACAAGCATAAATTCAGAGCGATACGCTAGTCTCAGACGAGCGTAAGTCCCGAGCGATGTGCTAGCCTTAGGCGTGATCATAGGCTTGAGGCGAGCGACAATCCTGAGCGACTTGTGGGCGTGCGCCTGAGACAAGTGAGAAGTCTGAGCGGTGAGTGAGCGTAGTTCAAGGCGAGCGACAATCCTGAGCGACTTGTGGGCGTGCGCCTGGGACAAGTGAGAAGCCTGAGCGATGCGTGAGCGTATTTCGAGGCGAGCGACAATCCTGAGCGACTTGTGGGCATGCGCCTGAGACAAGTGAGAAGCCTGAGCGGTGCGTTAGCATAGTTCGAGGCGAGCGACAATCCTGAGCGACTTGTGGGCGTGCGCCTGAGACAAGTGAGAAGCCTGAGCGGTGCGTGAGCGTAGTTCAAGGCGAGCGACAATCCTGAGCGACTTGTGGGCGTGCGCCTGGGACAAATGAGAAGCCTGAGCGATGCGTGAGCGTAGTTCGAGGCGAGCGACAATCCTGAGCGACTTGTGGGCCTGCGCCTGGGACAAATGAGAAGCCTGAGCGATGCGTGAGCGTAGTTCGAGGCGAGCGACAATCCTGAGCGACTTGTGGGCGTGCGCCTAAGACAAGTGAGAATACTAAGCGATGCGTAGCGTAGTTCAAGACGAGCGTAAACCTGAGACAAAACAGGAATCGTGAGCAATTTGCGGGCATTAGCCCGGGACGAGCGTAAGCGTGGCGAGCGTTAGACGGACCGTGCGGTCAATGATGACAACGGGGAGAGCGAAAGAAGTCGACAGCAGTAAGCTGAGATGTACCAGCGTAACCACCCGAGGGGCAATCTCCCGGTGAAGTTACTTCGTACGACGATGAACGCAGCGTCGTCGGCAGAGAAAAAGCACAGACGACGTTGGCAGCGGTAGCTGAGATGTACCAGCGTAACCACCCGAGGGGCAATCTCCCGGTGAAGTTACGTCGTACGACGGTGAATGCAGCGACGTAGGCAGCAGTAAGCTGAGATGTACCAGCGTAACCACCCGAGGGGCAATCTACCGGTGAAGTTACGTCGTACGACGATGAATACAGCGACGTCGGCAGCAGTAAGCTGAGATGTACCAGCGTAACCACCCGAGGGGCAATCTCCCGGTGAAGTTACGTCGTACGACGATAAATACAGCGACGTAGGCAGCAGTAAGCCGAGATGTACCAGCGTAACCACCCGAGGGGCAATCTCCCGGTGAAGTTACGTCGTACGACGATTAATACAGCGACGTAGGCAGCAGTAAGCTGAGATGTACCAGCGTAACCACCCGAGGGGCAATCTCCCGGTGAAGTTACGTCGTACGACGATGAACACAGCGACGTCGGCAGAGAAAAAGCACAGACGACGTTGGCAGCGGTAGCTGAGATGTACCAGCGTAACCACCCGAGGGGCAATCACCCGGTGAAGTTACGTCGTACGACGATGAATACAGCGACGTAGGCAGCAGTAAGCCGAGATGTACCAGCGTAACCACCTGAGGGGCAATCTCCCGGTGAAGTTACGTCGTACGACGATTAATACAGCGACGTAGGCAGCAGTAAGCTGAGATGTACCAGCGTAACCACCCGAGGGGCAATCTCCCGGTGAAGTTACGTCGTAAGACGATGAACACAGCGATGTCGGCAGAGAAAAAGCACAGACGACGTTGGCAGCGGTAGCTGAGATGTACCAGCGTAACCTCCCGAGGGGCAATCTCCCGGTGAAGTTACGTCGTACGACGATGAATACAGCGACGTAGGCAGCAGTAAGCTGAGATGTACCAGCGTAACCACCCGAGAGGCAATCTCCCGGTGAAGTTACGTCGTACGACGATGAACACAGCGACGTCGGCAGAGAAAAAGCACAGACGACGTTGGCAGCGGTAGCTGAGATGTACCAGCGTAACCACCCGAGGGGCAATCTCCCGGTGAAGTTACGTCGTACGACGATGAACACAGCGACGTCGGCAGAGTGGAGGTCGTGATATGGTGGCTGCTGTCCCATCAGCGCCTCCGCTACTTCCAGCAGGAAGAGGCCGCAGTCGGAAGTGTTTGGTTGTTGTGGCACGTCCAGGTGGACACCGGGGAGCATATTTTCCGCCTGCTGCCATGAGCCCAGGCGGCCGTGAGCCCGGTGCTCCTGAATAAGGAATTCCCGCAAGATGTTGACGGTGTCGTTTCGTTTATGGGTGGCCAGCGAGTCGCAGATAACGACTCGTGCTCGACGGGGGTCTCCTGGGTCGACGAGCGCGGCAAGGTACCAATGGTACTTTTCGCACACGGGGACTAGTACCAGCCTCTTCTCGAATAATTCCCCTGGCTTGTACCAGCGGCGCACTAGGGCGTGACGCCTTTCCGCCACAGTCTCTTTGGCTTCTCGTTGCACCGGTTGGTACCTCTGTAGTCTGGGGAGGAAAAACGTATTAAAAATGTTTACCCATATCCGTGATTCTTCCTCCAGCTTCTCTAGGCTCCATTGCAGCCCCACGTCAATTAGTGCGTCGTTCAGCCATTCTCCTTTTCGCAGGCGGCGGTAGTCGGTTACGCGGATTGCGCTGCCACCTCGACCCGGAGGATATTGGCAGATCACTAAGTCTTCCGGTGCCGTATCGTCGCTGGCTGTGGTTCGGTCCGCTTTAGGGGGGTTGACCTCGGCGTTGAATTTAGCGTTGGTGTTGCAGCTGGCGTTGGCGTCGAAGCTGGCGTTGATGCGCTGCACGGGCAAATTTTTCCCTTTGGTCGGCCGCGTATCTCTACTACCCTGGCGTCTCGATCTATCGTCCGCTTTTGTTAGCTGCTGCTTGTATTTTCGGTTTTTGTCTGCTCTGTACATCTCGGTTCGTTGTTCGATTTGAACTGTCACGAATTGTTCCCAGCATTCGATCACTCGCCAAAATTGTACATGGTCTCGTATACCTTTACCGTTATGTTTTCTTGGTCGGTGAATCGAGTTATTTCCTGTTTTGCTGCTGCCGTATCTCACCAGTGTCGCTGTCTCACTCCCACGTCGGCAGAGAAAAAACACAGACGAAGTTGGCAGCAGTAGCTGAGATGTACCAGCGTAACCACCCGAGGGGCAATCTCCCGGTGAAGTTACGTCGTACGACGATGAATACATGTTGAATGATGTTGATGATGAATGTTGGCGGTTGCCGTTGTTCTGGTTGTCGTCGTTGCTTTCCATGTCGGGGAAAGTTACGTGCTTGCTCCCATCCGGGAGGCTGCTGTGATCGCCGGTATCCTCGCTCAAACTAGGGAAGGTGATGGTCCTGTGATCCACGTGGCTGTTATCTGGCTTGTGATCGTCGCTATTCTCGGTGCGGCCACTGTTCCGGTCCGGGGATCTGGTTTCGCTGCCTCTCTGGTCCTCGCTGGCGATATGGGTCTCGCCGCTGTGGTGGCCTTCGGCAGCTTGACCCTCTGTGTCAGTGGTGTTGTTAGGTTCCAAGTCGGGGAGCACAACTCCCACCCCTACTTGGGTCCGTATCAGGGCAGCCAACACCTCTCGCTTCAGCATGACGCGTTTTATCGATAGGTGGCGGTCGTGATATGGTGGCTGCTGTCCCATCAGCGCCTCCGCTACTTCCAGCAGGAAGAGGCCGCAGTCGGAAGTGTTTGGTTGTTGTGGCACGTCCAGGTGGACACCGGGGAGCATATTTTCCGCCTGCTGCCATGAGCCCAGGCGGCCGTGAGCCCGTTGCTCCTGAATAAGGAATTCCCGCAAGATGTTGACGGTGTCGTTTCGTTTATGGGTGGCCAGCGAGTCGCAGATAACGACTCGTGCTCGACGGGGGTCTCCTGGGTCGACGAGCGCGGCAAGGTACCAATGGTACTTTTCGCACACGGGGACTAGTACCAGCCTCTTCTCGAATAATTCCCCTGGCTTGTACCAGCGGCGCACTAGGGCGTGACGCCTTTCCGCCACAGTCTCTTTGGCTTCTCGCTGCACCGGTTGGTACCTCTGTAGTCTGGGGAGGAAAAACATATTAAAAATGTTTACCCATATCCGTGATTTTTCCTCCAGCTTCTCTAGGCTCCATTGCAGCCCCACGTCAATTAGTGCGTCGTTCAGCCATTCTCCTTTTCGCAGGCGGCGGTAGTCGGTTACGCGGATTGCGCTGCCACCTCGACCCGGAGGATATTGGCAGATCACTAAGTCTTCCGGTGCCGTATCGTCGCTGGCTGTGGTTCGGTCCGCTTTAGGGGGGTTGACCTCGGCGTTGAATTTAGCGTTGGTGTTGCAGCTGGCGTTGGCGTCGAAGCTGGCGTTGATGCGCTGCACGGGCAAATTTTTCCCTTTGGTCGGCCGCGTATCTCTACTACCCTGGCGTCTCGATCTACCGTCCGCTTTTGTTAGCTGCTGCTTGTATTTTCGGTTTTTGTCTGCTCTGTACATCTCGGTTCGTTGTTCGATTTGAACTGTCACGAATTGTTCCCAGCATTCGATCACTCGCCAAAATTGTACATGGTCTCGTATACCTTTACCGTTATGTTTTCTTGGTCGGTGAATCGAGTTATTTCCTGTTTTGCTGCTGCCGTATCTCACCAGTGTCGCTGTCTCACTCCCACGTCGGCAGAGAAAAAACACAGACGAAGTTGGCAGCAGTAGCTGAGATGTACCAGCGTAACCACCCGAGGGGCAATCTCCCGGTGAAGTTACGTCGTACGACGATGAATACATGTTGAATGATGTTGATGATGAATGTTGGCGGTTGCCGTTGTTCTGGTTGTCGTCGTTGCTTTCCATGTCGGGGAAAGTTACGTGCTTGCTCCCATCCGGGAGGCTGCTGTGATCGCCGGTATCCTCGCTCAAACTAGGGAAGGTGATGGTCCTGTGATCCACGTGGCTGTTATCTGGCTTGTGATCGTCGCTATTCTCGGTGCGGCCACTGTTCCGGTCCGGGGATCTGGTTTCGCTGCCTCGCTGGCGATATGGGTCTCGCCGCTGTGGTGGCCTTCGGCAGCTTGACCCTCTGTGTCAGTGGTGTTGTTAGGTTCCAAGTCGGGGAGCACAACTCCCACCCCTACTTGGGTCCGTATCAGGGCAGCCAACACCTCTCGCTTCAGCATGACGCGTTTTATCGATAGGTGGCGGTCGTGATATGGAGGCTGCTGTACCATCAGCGCCTCCGCTACTTCCAGCAGGAAGAGGCCGCAGTCGGAAGTGTTTGGTTGTTGTGGCACGTCCAGGTGGACACCGGGGAGCATATTTTCCGCCTGCTGCTGAATTTAGCGTTGGTGTTGCAGCTGGCGTTGGCGTTGATGCGCTGCACGGGCAAATTTTTCCCTTTGGTCGGCCGCGTATCTCTACTACCCTGGCGTCTCGATCTACCGTCCGCTTTTGTTAGCTGCTGCTTGTATTTTCGGTTTTTGTCTGCTCTGTACATCTCGGTTCGTTGTTCGATTTGAACTGTCACGAATTGTTCCCAGCATTCGATCACTCGCCAAAATTGTACATGGTCTCGTATACCTTTACCGTTATGTTTTCTTGGTCGGTGAATCGAGTTATTTCCTGTTTTGCTGCTGCCGTATCTCACCAGTGTCGCTGTCTCACTCCCACGTCGGCAGAGAAAAAACACAGACGAAGTTGGCAGCAGTAGCTGAGATGTACCAGCGTAACCACCCGAGGGGCAATCTCCCGGTGAAGTTACGTCGTACGACGATGAATACATGTTGAATGATGTTGATGATGAATGTTGGCGGTTGCCGTTGTTCTGGTTGTCGTCGTTGCTTTCCATGTCGGGGAAAGTTACGTGCTTGCTCCCATCCGGGAGGCTGCTGTGATCGCCGGTATCCTCGCTCAAACTAGGGAAGGTGATGGTCCTGTGATCCACGTGGCTGTTATCTGGCTTGTGATCGTCGCTATTCTCGGTGCGGCCACTGTTCCGGTCCGGGGATCTGGTTTCGCTGCCTCTCTGGTCCTCGCTGGCGATATGGGTCTCGCCGCTGTGGTGGCCTTCGGCAGCTTGACCCTCTGTGTCAGTGGTGTTGTTAGGTTCCAAGTCGGGGAGCACAACTCCCACCCCTACTTGGGTCCGTATCAGGGCAGCCAACACCTCTCGCTTCAGCATGACGCGTTTTATCGATAGGTGGCGGTCGTGATATGGAGGCTGCTGTACCATCAGCGCCTCCGCTACTTCCAGCAGGAAGAGGCCGCAGTCGGAAGTGTTTGGTTGTTGTGGCACGTCCAGGTGGACACCGGGGAGCATATTTTCCGCCTGCTGCCATGAGCCCAGGCGGCCGTGAGCCCGGTGCTCCTGAATAAGGAATTCCCGCAAGATGTTGACGGTGTCGTTTCGTTTATGGGTGGCCAGCGAGTCGCAGATAACGACTCGTGCTCGACGGGGGTCTCCTGGGTCGACGAGCGCGGCAAGGTACCAATGGTACTTTTCGCACACGGGGACTAGTACCAGCCTCTTCTCGAATAATTCCCCTGGCTTGTACCAGCGGCGCACTAGGGCGTGACGCCTTTCCGCCACAGTCTCTTTGGCTTCTCGCTGCACCGGTTGGTACCTCTGTAGTCTGGGGAGGAAAAACGTATTAAAAATGTTTACCCATATCCGTGATTCTTCCTCCAGCTTCTCTAGGCTCCATTGCAGCCCCACGTCAATTAGTGCGTCGTTCAGCCATTCTCCTTTTCGCAGGCGGCGGTAGTCGGAGGATATTGGCAGATCACTAAGTCTTCCGGTGCCGTATCGTCGCTGGCTGTGGTTCGGTCCGCTTTAGGGGGGTTGACCTCGGCGTTGAATTTAGCGTTGGTGTTGCAGCTGGCGTTGGCGTTGATGCGCTGCACGGGCAAATTTTTCCCTTTGGTCGGCCGCTTATCTCTACTACCCTAGCGTCTCGATCTACCGTCCGCTTTTGTTAGCTGCTGCTTGTATTTTCGGTTTTTGTCTGCTCTGTACATCTCGGTTCGTTGTTCGATTTGAACTGTCACGAATTGTTCCCAGCATTCGATCACTCGCCAAAATTGTACATGGTCTCGTATACCTTTGCCGTTATGTTTTCTTGGTCGGTGAATCGAGTTATTTCCTGTTTTGCTGCTGCCGTATCTCACCAGTGTCGCTGTCTCACTCCCACGTCGGCAGAGAAAAAACACAGACGAAGTTGGCAGCAGTAGCTGAGATGTACCAGCGTAACCACCCGAGGGGCAATCTCCCGGTGAAGTTACGTCGTACGACGATGAATACATGTTGAATGATGTTGATGATGAATGTTGGCGGTTGCCGTTGTTCTGGTTGTCGTCGTTGCTTTCCATGTCGGGGAAAGTTACGTGCTTGCTCCCATCCGGGAGGCTGCTGTGATCGCCGGTATCCTCGCTCAAACTAGGGAAGGTGATGGTCCTGTGATCCACATGGCTGTTATCTGGCTTGTGATCGTCGCTATTCTCGGTGCGGCCACTGTTCCGGTCCGGGGATCTGGATTCGCTGCCTCTCTGGTCCTCGCTGGCGATATGGGTCTCGCCGCTGTGGTGGCCTTCGGCAGCTTGACCCTCTGTGTCAGTGGTGTTGTTAGGTTCCAAGTCGGGGAGCACAACTCCCACCCCTACTTGGGTCCGTATCAGGGCAGCCAACACCTCTCGCTTCAGCATGACGCGTTTTATCGATAGGTGGCGGTCGTGATATGGTGGCTGCTGTCCCATCAGCGCCTCCGCTACTTCCAGCAGGAAGAGGCCGCAGTCGGAAGTGTTTGGTTGTTGTGGCACGTCCAGTTGGACACCGGGGAGCATATTTTCCGCCTGCTGCCATGAGCCCAGGCGGCCGTGAGCCCGTTGCTCCTGAATAAGGAATTCCCGCAAGATGTTGACGGTGTCGTTTCGTTTATGGGTGGCCAGCGAGTCGCAGATAACGACTCGTGCTCGACGGGGGTCTCCTGGGTCGACGAGCGCGGCAAGGTACCAATGGTACTTTTCGCACACGGGAACTAGTACCAGCCTCTTCTCGAATAATTCCCCTGGCTTGTACCAGCGGCGCACTAGGGCGTGACGCCTTTCCGCCACAGTCTCTTTGGCTTCTCGCTGCACCGGTTGGTACCTCTGTAGTCTGGGGAGGAAAAACGTATTAAAAATGTTTACCCGTATCCGTGATTCTTCCTCCAGCTTCTCTAGGCTCCATTGCAGCCCCACGTCAATTAGTGCGTCGTTCAGCCATTCTCCTTTTCGCAGGCGGCGGTAGTCGGCTACGCGGATTGCGCTGCCACCTCGACCCGGAGGATATTGGCAGATCACTAAGTCTTCCGGTGCCGTATCGTCGCTGGCTGTGGTTCGATCCGCTTTAGGGGGGTTGACCTCGGCGTTGAATTTAGCGTTGGTGTTGCAGCTGGCGTTGGCGTCGAAGCTGGCGTTGATGCGCTGCACGGGCAAATTTTTCCCTTTGGTCGGCCGCGTATCTCTACTACCCTGGCGTCTCGATCTACCGTCCGCTTTTGTTAGCTGCTGCTTGTATTTTCGGTTTTTGTCTGCTCTGTACATCTCGGTTCGTTGTTCGATTTGAACTGTCACGAATTGTTCCCAGCATTCGATCACTCGCCAAAATTGTACTGGTCTCGTATACCTTTACCGTTATGTTTTCTTGGTCGGTGAATCGAGTTATTTCCTGTTTTGCTGCTGCCGTATCTCACCAGTGTCGCTGTCTCACTCCCACTGCCGTTATCTACTGTTTCCTGAATGGTATGCATCGCTACTGCTGGGTCTGTAGTTGTTGTGGTCGAATTGTGCTCGCCACATCGTCGCTGCTGCGTTTTGGCTAGTTTGTTCCTACTAAGCCAGTTTTGACATGCTGGGTTCGCAATTCCTTTTGTCTGGTCTGTTCTGGTGGTTGTTATTGAATTTCTACCGTTTCGATTTTTGCTACTGTAATCGTTATGGTTTTCACGCGATGGGTGTCGTTGCTGTGTTCTATGCCCTGCAATGTCTGTTGCTGCGCTCGTAGTCGGACCGGTAGCTGCTGGTGCTAAAATTTGGCCTTGGTGTGATGATCGGCGTCTGTTGTGTCGTCGTCTCAGCGTGAGTACTCCGACCTTTGCTGCTGCGCTTGTTGTTGTCGGCCCTTGTCTATGATGGCTTCTGTTGTTAGGTTCGTCGTTGCCTAGGTTTCGTTGCTCTCTGTAGTTTTCCTGGTCACCGGGCCGGTTCGCTGCTTTGCCTGTAGGATTCTCTCTGCAGCGTCGCCGTTTCTGCGTCTGAAGTAATTCGTACCCTGTTGTTGAGTTTTCCGAGGTTTTTTCCTCCAGTGGGTCCTCGTAAAAGACCTTTAGCTCTGCTATGTGTGCTGCGCGCTCCTTGCCCTCTTCCCTCCTCCTCAGTTTCGCTATCACAGGTGAGACGAAATTTACGATTCGGTAGGGCCCATCGTACCTCGGGGCAAATTTGCTGGCGAACCCCTCCAGAGCGTTTGATTGATGGTGTTGCTTCACTAGAACGAGCTGCCCGACCTCGGGTTTCCAGGGGCGTCGCCTCAGGTTGTAATGTCGGGCCTGATCCTTAGCTGCGCGTTCTAAGTTCCGTCGCACTATTTCAAAGATTTCTTTCATGTGATCCGCTCGGTCCCCCGGTGCTTTGGCCAACGTGCCTGTCCCAAGCGTGACCTCATCATAGAGTGCGTGTGGTAGGCAGGGCTCCCGCGCCTGGGTGAGGAATGCTGGACTATATCCCGTGGAGTCGGACAGGCTGGTGTTGATCGCCAGCATGATCTCCGGGAGTTTATCGTCCCAAGAGCGTTGTTGTGCACCCGACAACTGGGAGATGATTATCTTTACTGTCCGATTCACTCTTTCAGTGGGGTTCTCTTGGGAAGTGTACGGGGCCGTGAACTGGTGTCGAACTCCCATGTCAGTTTGTAGCACGAAACTCTTGGAAAAGTCCGGGCACGCCAGGATTGGCGCTTCTGTCAGCTTTACTTTTAATTCCTCCATTGGAATTTGCCAATATCCGTTGCGAAGGTCTAAGCTGCTTATAAATTGTGCGCCCCTGAATCGGTCCAGGATGTGTTGGATGCGCGGAAGTGGGTATGCGTTTGGCACTGATCGAGCGTTCAGCTCTCTATAGTCGATACACAGCCTCCACTTGCCCGTTTTCTTCCTGTCCAACACTATCGGGGCGCTGTGAGGGCTATGTGAGGGTTCGATACACCTTTTTCTGAGCAGTTCGTCGACTTACTGGTTGATGATTTCCTGCATTGCGGGGTTCCTCGGAAAATAGCGTTGTTTTATAGGTCGCTCGTCACGCATGACGATCCTGTGCTCTGTTATGTTCGAGATTTTCGGTAGTTGCTCAAACTTTTGGAACTCCTCCTGTAGGAAAGTCTTGAGTTTCTCCCCGTCTGTCTGCGATTTTTCCCGGATGGCGATGCAATGCGGGGTGTCTCCGATCTGTTCGGCCTGCTCTTGGAGTGTCACCGTCTGACCCACGCAGCTTAGTTTTGCCCTGATTTTCATAAGAAAGTCTAAGCCGATTCGGACTTCTAACACTAGGGCTTCACGTATCTGTTTCGGTGAGCCTTCTGCCATGCTTACTGTCTTATCCATGGGAACGCTGTTGGTCTGAGTTCGGAGTTCGTCAGCGTATAGTTAACTTATGAAGCTCCTTGATGCTCCCGTGTATATGGTCGCGTTCACCAGTTCATCTCCCAGTGCTACTCTGGCGAAGATGCGGGAGGCATCGTGATATGAAAAGTTTAATGGGTAGGAGGTGGCGTCTTCTAAGGAAACGTTGCACCTCTCCTCCAACGTTCCCCTTGGTCGTTTCCCGACCTTTTCCGGCAGTATTCCACAGTCCTTATGTCTCGGCGGCCACACTCCCAGCAGAAAAGTACTTGTGGTCTGTGACAGTCTCGCCAAATATGGCCGTCCTGGCCGCAACGTCGACACGCAGTTCGAACGTTGATGCGCTCCTCCTGACTCTCCGCGACCATGAGGTTCCTTTCGATCGGTCGGGCTTGGGGCCTGGGTGTTGGTCGGATCGGTTCTGGGCTGGCAGAGATGTTTTCCAGGTCCTCAGCTAACCCAATTAGCTCCTGCAGGTCTTGAAAATCTCTTCTCCGCACGTAGAGTTTATACTCTTGACGACAGTTTCGGAATATCCGATCCACCTGTTGGGTCCTCGGATAGCCCGCATGTCTCATCAGATTTTGCATGATGATGACGAAATCCTTAAAACTCTCTCCGGGTCTTTGCTGTCGTCGACGGATTTCGTCATCCAGCTGTTCTAAGTACCTTGCCGGGAGGAAGAAATGCAGGAAGTCTTCCTTGAATGACTGCCAGTTCGTCAACCGCTGGTTGTTGTTTCTAAACCAAACCAAGGCTCGGTCACGCAGCAGTTCAGGCATTGTTCTGGCTAGGAGTTCCTTGTTTAGGGAATAAGCGTCGGCTAATTCCTCCAGCCGCTCCACGAAGGATATCGGTTCTTTCACGCCATCATACCGCGCGGACCATTTCCTCACCGTGTCGATGACCATTGGATATGATGCCACAGATGTCTCCTTGGCTTGGTCTAATCCAGCGCTCGCGTCCAGCCGGAACTCGGTCATATATGTTTGTAGCTCTTCTTTCGAGAGCGTGTACACCCAGCTAGTCTTGACCATCTTGTCTTTTGTAAATTTCTATTGCTCAACAGTTATATGTTAATTTTCTTTCCTTTAGTTTTACGTTATCGAAGAGTCCCTGCTCGGGCGCCAGTTGTAACGGAGTTTTCCCAGCCGGGGCAAACTCAGCGTGACCAGGGTTCAGAGAAAGGGGTCGTTACAATAAAATTTATCTTTGGTGACTCTTCAAATTGTGTTTCTTTATTTCTCTTTTCTTATTACTTTATAATTTAGGTCGACAAGCATAAATTCAGAGCGATACGCTAGTCTCAGACGAGCGTAAGTCCCGAGCGATGTGCTAGCCTTAGGCGAGCGTAAGTCCTGAGCGATGCGTGATCATAGGCTTGAGGCGAGCGAAAATCCTGAGCGACTTGTGGGCGTGCGCCTGACACAAGTGAGAAGCCTGAGCGGTGCGTGAGCGTAGTTCAAGGCGAGCGACAATCCTGAGCGACTTGTGGGCGTGCGCCTGGGACAAATGAGAAGCATGAGCGGTGCGTTAGCATAGTTCGAGGCGAGCGACTTGTGGGCGTGCGCCTGAGACAAGTGAGAAGCCTGAGCGGTGCGTGAGCGTAGTTCAAGGCGAGCGACAATCCTGAGCGACTTGTGGGCGTGCGCCTGGGACAAAAGAGAAGCCTGAGCGATGCGTGAGCGTATTTCGAGGCGAGCGACAATCCTGAGCGACTTGTGGCCGTGCGCCTGAGACAAGTGAGAAGCCTGAGCGGTGCGTTAGCATAGTTCGAGGCGAGCGACAATCCTGAGCGACTTGTGGGCGTGCGCCTAAGATAAGTGAGAAGCCTGAGCGGTGCGTGAGCGTAGTTCAAGGCGAGCGACAATCCTGAGCGACTTGTGGGCGTGCGCCTGGGACAAATGAGAAGCCTGAGCGATGCGTGAGCGTAGTTCGAGGCGAGCGACAATCCTGAGCGACTTGTGGGCGTGCGCCTAAGACAAGTGAGAATACTAAGCGATGCGTAGCGTAGTTCGAGACAAGCGTAAACCTGAGACAAAACAGGAATCGTGAGGAATTTGCGGGCATTAGCCCGGGACGAGCGTAAGCGTGGCGAGCGTTAGACGGACCGTGCGGTCAATGATGACAACGGGGAGAGCGAAAGAAGTCGACAGCAGTACGCTGAGATGTACCAGCGTAACCACCTGAGGGGCAATCTCCCGGTGAAGTTACGTCGTACGACGATGAACACAGCGTCGTCGGCAGAGAAAAAGCACAGACGACGTTGGCAGCGGTAGCTGAGATGTACCAGCGTAACCACCCGAGAGGCAATCTCCCGGTGAAGTTACGTCGTACGACGATGAACACAGCGACGTCGGCAGAGAAAAAGCACAGACGACGTTGGCAGCGGTAGCTGAGATGTACCAGCGTAACCACCCGAGGGGCAATCTCCCGGCGAAGTTACGTCGTACGACGATGAACACAGCGACGTCGGCAGAGAAAAAGCACAGACGACGTCGGCAGCAGTAAGCTGAGATGTACCAGCGTAACCACCCGAGGGGCAATCTCCCGGTGAAGTTACGTCGTACGACGATGAACACAGCGACGTCGGCAGAGAAAAAGCACAGACGACGTTGGCAGCGGTAGCTGAGATGTAGCAGCGTAACCACCCGAGGGGCAATCTCCCGGTGAAGTTACGTCGTACGACAATGAATACAGCGACGTCGCCAGCAGTAAGCTGAGATGTACCAGCGTAACCACCCGAGGGGCAATCTCCCGGTGAAGTTCCGTCGTACGACGATGAACACAGCGACGTCGGCAGAGAAAAAGCACAGACGACGTTGGCAGCTGTAGCTGACATGTACCAGCGTAACCACCCGAGGGGCAATCTCCCGGTGAAGTTACGTCGTACGACGATCAATACAGCGACGTCGGCAGCAGTAAGCTGAGATGTACCAGCGTAACCACCCGAGGGGCAATCTCCCGGTGAAGTTACGTCGTACGACGATGAACACAGCGACGTCGGCAGAGAAAACGCACAGACGAAGTTGGCAGCGGTAGCTGAGATGTACCAGCGTTACCACCCGAGGGGCAATCTCCCGGTGAAGTTACGTCGTACGACGATGAATACATGTTGAATGATGTTGATGATGAATGTTGGCGGTTGCCGTTGTTCTGGTTGTCGTCGTTGCTTTCCATGTCGGGGAAAGTTACGTGCTTGCTCCCACCCGGGAGGCTGCTGTGATCGCCGGTATCCTCGCTCAAACTAGGGAAGGTGATGGTCCTGTGATCCACGTGGCTGTTATCTGGCTTGTGATCGTCGCTATTCTCGGTGCGGCCACTGTTCCGGTCCGGGGATCTGGTTTCGCTGCCTCTCTGGTCCTCGCTGGCGATATGGGTCTCGCCGCTGTGGTGGCCTTCGGCAGCTTGACCCTCTGTGTCAGTGGTGTTGTTAGGTTCCAAGTCGGGGAGCACAACTCCCACCCCTACTTGGGTCCGTATCAGGGCAGCCAACACCTCTCGCTTCAGCATGACGCGTTTTATCGATAGGTGGAGGTCGTGATATGGTGGCTGCTGTCCCATCAGCGCCTCCGCTACTTCCAGCAGGAAGAGGCCGCAGTCGGAAGTGTTTGGTTGTTGTGGCACGTCCAGGTGGACACCGGGGAGCATATTTTCCGCCTGCTGCCATGAGCCCAGGCGGCCGTGAGCCCGGTGCTCCTGAATAAGGAATTCCCGCAAGATGTTGACGGTGTCGTTTCGTTTATGGGTGGCCAGCGAGTCGCAGATAACGACTCGTGCTCGACGGGGGTCTCCTGGGTCGACGAGCGCGGCAAGGTACCAATGGTACTTTTCGCACACGGGGACTAGTACCAGCCTCTTCTCGAATAATTCCCCTGGCTTGTACCAGCGGCGCACTAGGGCGTGACGCCTTTCCGCCACAGTCTCTTTGGCTTCTCGTTGCACCGGTTGGTACCTCTGTAGTCTGGGGAGGAAAAACGTATTAAAAATGTTTACCCATATCCGTGATTCTTCCTCCAGCTTCTCTTCCTCACGTCAATTAGTGCGTCGTTCAGCCATTCTCCTTTTCGCAGGCGGCGGTAGTCGGTTACGCGGATTGCGCTGCCACCTCGACCCGGAGGATATTGGCAGATCACTAAGTCTTCCGGTGCCGTATCGTCGCTGGCTGTGGTTCGGTCCGCTTTAGGGGGGTTGACCTCGGCGTTGAATTTAGCGTTGGTGTTGCAGCTGGCGTTGGCGTCGAAGCTGGCGTTGATGCGCTGCACGGGCAAATTTTTCCCTTTGGTCGGCCGCGTATCTCTACTACCCTGGCGTCTCGATCTATCGTCCGCTTTTGTTAGCTGCTGCTTGTATTTTCGGTTTTTGTCTGCTCTGTACATCTCGGTTCGTTGTTCGATTTGAACTGTCACGAATTGTTCCCAGCATTCGATCACTCGCCAAAATTGTACATGGTCTCGTATACCTTTACCGTTATGTTTTCTTGGTCGGTGAATCGAGTTATTTCCTGTTTTGCTGCTGCCGTATCTCACCAGTGTCGCTGTCTCACTCCCACGTCGGCAGAGAAAAAACACAGACGAAGTTGGCAGCAGTAGCTGAGATGTACCAGCGTAACCACCCGAGGGGCAATCTCCCGGTGAAGTTACGTCGTACGACGATGAATACATGTTGAATGATGTTGATGATGAATGTTGGCGGTTGCCGTTGTTCTGGTTGTCGTCGTTGCTTTCCATGTCGGGGAAAGTTACGTGCTTGCTCCCATCCGGGAGGCTGCTGTGATCGCCGGTATCCTCGCTCAAACTAGGGAAGGTGATGGTCCTGTGATCCACGTGGCTGTTATCTGGCTTGTGATCGTCGCTATTCTCGGTGCGGCCACTGTTCCGGTCCGGGGATCTGGTTTCGCTGCCTCTCTGGTCCTCGCTGGCGATATGGGTCTCGCCGCTGTGGTGGCCTTCGGCAGCTTGACCCTCTGTGTCAGTGGTGTTGTTAGGTTCCAAGTCGGGGAGCACAACTCCCACCCCTACTTGGGTCCGTATCAGGGCAGCCAACACCTCTCGCTTCAGCATGACGCGTTTTATCGATAGGTGGCGGTCGTGATATGGAGGCTGCTGTCCCATCAGCGCCTCCGCTACTTCCAGCAGGAAGAGGCCGCAGTCGGAAGTGTTTGGTTGTTGTGGCACGTCCAGGTGGACACCGGGGAGCATATTTTCCGCCTGCTGCCATGAGCCCAGGCGGCCGTGAGCCCGGTGCTCCTGAATAAGGAATTCCCGCAAGATGTTGACGGTGTCGTTTCGTTTATGGGTGGCCAGCGAGTCGCAGATAACGACTCGTGCTCGACGGGGGTCTCCTGGGTCGACGAGCGCGGCAAGGTACCAATGGTACTTTTCGCACACGGGGACTAGTACCAGCCTCTTCTCGAATAATTCCCCTGGCTTGTACCAGCGGCGCACTAGGGCGTGACGCCTTTCCGCCACAGTCTCTTTGGCTTCTCGCTGCACCGGTTGGTACCTCTGTAGTCTGGGGAGGAAAAACGTATTAAAAATGTTTACCCATATCCGTGATTCTTCCTCCAGCTTCTCTAGGCTCCATTGCAGCCCCACGTCAATTAGTGCGTCGTTCAGCCATTCTCCTTTTCGCAGGCGGCGGTAGTCGGTTACGCGGATTGCGCTGCCACCTCGACCCGGAGGATATTGGCAGATCACTAAGTCTTCCGGTGCCGTATCGTCGCTGGCTGTGGTTCGGTCCGCTTTAGGGGGGTTGACCTCGGCGTTGAATTTAGCGTTGGTGTTGCAGCTGGCGTTGGCGTTGATGCGCTGCACGGGCAAATTTTTCCCTTTGGTCGGCCGCTTATCTCTACTACCCTAGCGTCTCGATCTACCGTCCGCTTTTGTTAGCTGCTGCTTGTATTTTCGGTTTTTGTCTGCTCTGTACATCTCGGTTCGTTGTTCGATTTGAACTGTCACGAATTGTTCCCAGCATTCGATCACTCGCCAAAATTGTACATGGTCTCGTATACCTTTACCGTTATGTTTTCTTGGTCGGTGAATCGAGTTATTTCCTGTTTTGCTGCTGCCGTATCTCACCAGTGTCGCTGTCTCACTCCCACGTCGGCAGAGAAAAAACACAGACGAAGTTGGCAGCAGTAGCTGAGATGTACCAGCGTAACCACCCGAGGGGCAATCTCCCGGTGAAGTTACGTCGTACGACGATGAATACATGTTGAATGATGTTGATGATGAATGTTGGCGGTTGCCGTTGTTCTGGTTGTCGTCGTTGCTTTCCATGTCGGGGAAAGTTACGTGCTTGCTCCCATCCGGGAGGCTGCTGTGATCGCCGGTATCCTCGCTCAAACTAGGGAAGGTGATGGTCCTGTGATCCACGTGGCTGTTATCTGGCTTGTGATCGTCGCTATTCTCGGTGCGGCCACTGTTCCGGTCCGGGGATCTGGATTCGCTGCCTCTCTGGTCCTCGCTGGCGATATGGGTCTCGCCGCTGTGGTGGCCTTCGGCAGCTTGACCCTCTGTGTCAGTGGTGTTGTTAGGTTCCAAGTCGGGGAGCACAACTCCCACCCCTACTTGGGTCCGTATCAGGGCAGCCAACACCTCTCGCTTCAGCATGACGCGTTTTATCGATAGGTGGCGGTCGTGATATGGTGGCTGCTGTCCCATCAGCGCCTCCGCTACTTCCAGCAGGAAGAGGCCGCAGTCGGAAGTGTTTGGTTGTTGTGGCACGTCCAGGTGGACACCGGGGAGCATATTTTCCGCCTGCTGCCATGAGCCCAGGCGGCCGTGAGCCCGTTGCTCCTGAATAAGGAATTCCCGCAAGATGTTGACGGTGTCGTTTCGTTTATGGGTGGCCAGCGAGTCGCAGATAACGACTCGTGCTCGACGGGGGTCTCCTGGGTCGACGAGCGCGGCAAGGTACCAATGGTACTTTTCGCACACGGGAACTAGTACCAGCCTCTTCTCGAATAATTCCCCTGGCTTGTACCAGCGGCGCACTAGGGCGTGACGCCTTTCCGCCACAGTCTCTTTGGCTTCTCGCTGCACCGGTTGGTACCTCTGTAGTCTGGGGAGGAAAAACGTATTAAAAATGTTTACCCGTATCCGTGATTCTTCCTCCAGCTTCTCTAGGCTCCATTGCAGCCCCACGTCAATTAGTGCGTCGTTCAGCCATTCTCCTTTTCGCAGGCGGCGGTAGTCGGCTACGCGGATTGCGCTGCCACCTCGACCCGGAGGATATTGGCAGATCACTAAGTCTTCCGGTGCCGTATCGTCGCTGGCTGTGGTTCGGTCCGCTTTAGGGGGGTTGACCTCGGCGTTGAATTTAGCGTTGGTGTTGCAGCTGGCGTTGGCGTCGAAGCTGGCGTTGATGCGCTGCACGGGCAAATTTTTCCCTTTGGTCGGCCGCGTATCTCTACTACCCTGGCGTCTCGATCTACCGTCCGCTTTTGTTAGCTGCTGCTTGTATTTTCGGTTTTTGTCTGCTCTGTACATCTCGGTTCGTTGTTCGATTTGAACTGTCACGAATTGTTCCCAGCATTCGATCACTCGCCAAAATTGTACTGGTCTCGTATACCTTTACCGTTATGTTTTCTTGGTCGGTGAATCGAGTTATTTCCTGTTTTGCTGCTGCCGTATCTCACCAGTGTCGCTGTCTCACTCCCACTGCCGTTATCTACTGTTTCCTGAATGGTATGCATCGCTACTGCTGGGTCTGTAGTTGTTGTGGTCGAATTGTGCTCGCCACATCGTCGCTGCTGCGTTTTGGCTAGTTTGTTCCTACTAAGCCAGTTTTGACATGCTGGGTTCGAAATTCCTTTTGTCTGGTCTGTTGTGGTGGTTGTTATTGAATTTCTACCGTTTCGATTTTTGCTACTGTAATCGTTATGGTTTTCACGCGATGGGTGTCGTTGCTGTGTTCTATGCCCTGCAATGTCTGTTGCTGCGCTCGTAGTCGGACCGGTAGCTGCTGGTGCTAAAATTTGGCCTTGGTGTGATGATCGGCGTCTGTTGTGTCGTCGTCTCAGCGTGAGTACTCCGACCTTTGCTGCTGCGCTTGTTGTTGTCGGCCCTTGTCTATGATGGCTTCTGTTGTTAGGTTCGTCGTTGCCTAGGTTTCGTTGCTCTCTGTAGTTTTCCTGGTCACCGGGCCGGTTCGCTGCTTTGCCTGTAGGATTCTCTCTGCAGCGTCGCCGTTTCTGCGTCTGAAGTAATTCGTACCCTGTTGTTGAGTTTTCCGAGGTTTTTTCCTCCAGTGGGTCCTCGTAAAAGACCTTTAGCTCTGCTATGTGTGCTGCGCGCTCCTTGCCATCTTCCCTCCTCCTCAGTTTCGCTTTCACAGGTGAGACGAAATTTACGATTCGGTAGGGCCCATCGTACCTCGGGGCAAATTTGCTGGCGAACCCCTCCAGAGCGTTTGATTGATGGTGTTGCTTCACTAGAACGAGCTGCCCGACCTCGGGTTTCCAGGGGCGTCGCCTCAGGTTGTAATGTCGGGCCTGATCCTTAGCTGCGCGTTCTAAGTTCCGTCGCACTATTTCAAAGATTTCTTTCATGTGATCCGCTCGGTCCCCCGGTGCTTTGGCCAACGTGCCTGTCCCAAGCGTGACCTCATCATAGAGTGCGTGTGGTAGGCAGGGCTCCCGCGCCTGGGTGAGGAATGCTGGACTATATCCCGTGGAGTCGGACAGGCTGGTGTTGATCGCCAGCATGATCTCCGGGAGTTTATCGTCCCAAGAGCGTTGTTGTGCACCCGACAACTGGGAGATGATTATCTTTACTGTCCGATTCACTCTTTCAGTGGGGTTCTCTTGGGAAGTGTACGGGGCCGTGAACTGGTGTCGAACTCCCATGTCAGTTTGTAGCACGAAACTCTTGGAAAAGTCCGGGCACGCCAGGATTGGCGCTTCTGTCAGCTTTACTTTTAATTCCTCCATTGGAATTTGCCAATATCCGTTGCGAAGGTCTAAGCTGCTTATAAATTGTGCGCCCCTGAATCGGTCCAGGATGTGTTGGATGCGCGGAAGTGGGTATGCGTTTGGCACTGATCGAGCGTTCAGCTCTCTATAGTCGATACACAGCCTCCACTTGCCCGTTTTCTTCCTGTCCAACACTATCGGGGCGCTGTGAGGGCTATGTGAGGGTTCGATACACCTTTTTCTGAGCAGTTCGTCGACTTACTGGTTGATGATTTCCTGCATTGCGGGGTTCCTCGGAAAATAGCGTTGTTTTATAGGTCGCTCGTCACGCATGACGATCCTGTGCTCTGTTATGTTCGAGATTTTCGGTAGTTGCTCAAACTTTTGGAACTCCTCCTGTAGGAAAGTCTTGAGTTTCTCCCCGTCTGTCTGCGATTTTTCCCGGATGGCGATGCAATGCGGGGTGTCTCCGATCTGTTCGGCCTGCTCTTGGAGTGTCACCGTCTGACCCACGCAGCTTAGTTTTGCCCTGATTTTCATAAGAAAGTCTAAGCCGATTCGGACTTCTAACACTAGGGCTTCACGTATCTGTTTCGGTGAGCCTTCTGCCATGCTTACTGTCTTATCCATGGGAACGCTGTTGGTCTGAGTTCGGAGTTCGTCAGCGTATAGTTAACTTATGAAGCTCCTTGATGCTCCCGTGTATATGGTCGCGTTCACCAGTTCATCTCCCAGTGCTACTCTGGCGAAGATGCGGGAGGCATCGTGATATGAAAAGTTTAATGGGTAGGAGGTGGCGTCTTCTAAGGAAACGTTGCACCTCTCCTCCAACGTTCCCCTTGGTCGTTTCCCGACCTTTTCCGGCAGTATTCCACAGTCCTTATGTCTCGGCGGCCACACTCCCAGCAGAAAAGTACTTGTGGTCTGTGACAGTCTCGCCAAATATGGCCGTCCTGGCCGCAACGTCGACACGCAGTTCGAACGTTGATGCGCTCCTCCTGACTCTCCGCGACCATGAGGTTCCTTTCGATCGGTCGGGCTTGGGGCCTGGGTGTTGGTCGGATCGGTTCTGGGCTGCGCTCCTCCTGACTCTCCGCGACCATGAGGTTCCTTTCGATCGGTCGGGCTTGGGGCCTGGGTGTTGGTCGGATCGGTTCTGGGCTGGCAGAGATGTTTTCCAGGTCCTCAGCTAACCCAATTAGCTCCTGCAGGTCTTGAAAATCTCTTCTCCGCACGTAGAGTTTATACTCTTGACGACAGTTTCGGAATATCCGATCCACCTGTTGGGTCCTCGGATAGCCCGCATGTCTCATCAGATTTTGCATGATGATGACGAAATCCTTAAAACTCTCTCCGGGTCTTTGCTGTCGTCGACGGATTTCGTCATCCAGCTGTTCTAAGTACCTTGCCGGGAGGAAGAAATGCAGGAAGTCTTCCTTGAATGACTGCCAGTTCGTCAACCGCTGGTTGTTGTTTCTAAACCAAACCAAGGCTCGGTCACGCAGCAGTTCAGGCATTGTTCTGGCTAGGAGTTCCTTGTTTAGGGAATAAGCGTCGGCTAATTCCTCCAGCCGCTCCACGAAGGATATCGGTTCTTTCACGCCATCATACCGCGCGGACCATTTCCTCACCGTGTCGATGACCATTGGATATGATGCCACAGATGTCTCCTTGGCTTGGTCTAATCCAGCGCTCGCGTCCAGCCGGAACTCGGTCATATATGTTTGTAGCTCTTCTTTCGAGAGCGTGTACACCCAGCTAGTCTTGACCATCTTGTCTTTTGTAAATTTCTATTGCTCAACAGTTATATGTTAATTTTCTTTCCTTTAGTTTTACGTTATCGAAGAGTCCCTGCTCGGGCGCCAGTTGTAACGGAGTTTTCCCAGCCGGGGCAAACTCAGCGTGACCAGGGTTCAGAGAAAGGGGTCGTTACAATAAAATTTATCTTTGGTGACTCTTCAAATTGTGTTTCTTTATTTCTCTTTTCTTATTACTTTATAATTTAGGTCGACAAGCATAAATTCAGAGCGATACGCTAGTCTCAGACGAGCGTAAGTCCCGAGCGATGTGCTAGCCTTAAGCGAGCGTAAGTCCTGAGCGATGCGTGATCATAGGCTTGAGGCGAGCGAAAATCCTGAGCGACTTGTGGGCGTGCGCCTGACACAAGTGAGAAGCCTGAGCGGTGCGTGAGCGTAGTTCAAGGCGAGCGACAATCCTGAGCGACTTGTGGGCGTGCGCCTGGGACAAATGAGAAGCATGAGCGGTGCGTTAGCATAGTTCGAGGCGAGCGACTTGTGGGCGTGCGCCTGAGACAAGTGAGAAGCCTGAGCGGTGCGTGAGCGTAGTTCAAGGCGAGCGACAATCCTGAGCGACTTGTGGGCGTGCGCCTGGGACAAAAGAGAAGCCTGAGCGATGCGTGAGCGTATTTCGAGGCGAGCGACAATCCTGAGCGACTTGTGGCCGTGCGCCTGAGACAAGTGAGAAGCCTGAGCGGTGCGTTAGCATAGTTCGAGGCGAGCGACAATCCTGAGCGACTTGTGGGCGTGCGCCTAAGATAAGTGAGAAGCCTGAGCGGTGCGTGAGCGTAGTTCAAGGCGAGCGACAATCCTGAGCGACTTGTGGGCGTGCGCCTGGGACAAATGAGAAGCCTGAGCGATGCGTGAGCGTAGTTCGAGGCGAGCGACAATCCTGAGCGACTTGTGGGCGTGCGCCTAAGACAAGTGAGAATACTAAGCGATGCGTAGCGTAGTTCGAGACAAGCGTAAACCTGAGACAAAACAGGAATCGTGAGGAATTTGCGGGCATTAGCCCGGGACGAGCGTAAGCGTGGCGAGCGTTAGACGGACCGTGCGGTCAATGATGACAACGGGGAGAGCGAAAGAAGTCGACAGCAGTACGCTGAGATGTACCAGCGTAACCACCTGAGGGGCAATCTCCCGGTGAAGTTACGTCGTACGACGATGAACGCAGCGTCGTCGGCAGAGAAAAAGCACAGACGACGTTGGTAGCGGATGTATTGAAATGGTAAATAGTTCGAGTGAAAAAGATAAATAATAATTCAGGATATTATTATGATACTATGAGATTTTATTAAAAAGCGTGTGTATTTCTTGAAACAGCAAAAGTAAGTAAGTAAAATATTTTTCGAATTAATATTAACAAAAATATAAAGTCATGAATGACTTGATCAGAAAGAAGTGAACAAAGTAAAGTGAATAATATACAAGTAGATAATAAATCCGCTAACATCAATTGGATTTCAACACTCCTCCTCAATTGATTTGGCGGAGCCCACATCTTCTTCGCAGCTTCACGAACTTTTCTTTTGGAAGACCCTTCGTAAACAGATCAGCCAACATTTCCTCAGTTGGACAATAACTGCATTTAATGACTGCTTTCTTGACACAGTCTTCGATGAAATGTTTTCTCGTATCGATATGCTTAGAACGAGCAGTTGAACCTTCTCGTTTTACTTGTGACAAAACATTTTGATTGTCCTCAAAAATCTGGATACATTTATCACCATTCCACCTAAAATCTGACAACAAACGTTGAAGCCAGATTGCCTCTTTGCACGCTTCCGTAAGTGCAATGTATTCAGCTTCTGATGAAGACAGTGATACACAATCTTGTCGTCTGCATGTCCAACTTATTGCACCACCAAACAGAAAAATGAAACCAGAATTTGATTTCCGTGTCTCACGACACTCTGCCCAATCGGCATCAGCATAGCCGACCAAACTGCTTCGATCGTGGTTGCAACCAATTAACAAACGCATTGATGAGGTTTGCTTCAGGTACTGAATCGTGCGTTTGACTTCCTTCCAGTCGCGCGTTGTTGGGTTCGCAACCTTTTGCGACAAAATTGCAACAGCCGTTGCAATGTCGGGACGAGTATTCGTTGCGATATAAAGCAAGCATCCAATCGCTGCTCTATATTGATCGTTGGTCAACAGCATTTCCTCGCATGGGTCCGTACGATACGTTGAACTTAGTGGTGTTTCCTGACCTTTTGCGTTAGCCAGACCGAACTTCTTTACAACGCTTATGATATACTTTTCCTGATCGAGTTCGAAAACGTTTCTCCCCGGCTTGATGCGAATCCCTAGATAATTGTGCACTTCTCCAAGGTCCTCAATGGCAAAATGCTTATTGATCACATCAAGGAGGAACTTGATGCGTGTTCGGTTGTTGCTCGTCACCAAGATGTCATCGACGTATACCAATACGTAGATTGCATCTTCCATTTCTTCCGAGATGTATAGGCAGTTGTCCGCCTCACTCTGCACGAGCTTTGCGCTTACCAGTACGTCATGTAGCGTTTTGTTCCACACACGTGCAGACTGCTTCAAGCCATAGATGCTTTTCTTCAATTTACATACCTTTCCTTCCTGTCCGTCTTTTATAAAACCAGGTGCTTGTTTCATGTATATCTCCTCCTGAAGATCACCATTCAAGAATGCCGTTTTTGCGTCAAAATGATGCACCACCATTGCACGGGCAGCTGCGACTGCCAGCATCATCCGAAATGTTGTGTGCCTTGCAACGGGTGCGAAAACTTGATCATAATCTGTTCCATATTTTTGACTAAAACCTTGGGCTACCAATCTGGCTTTGAATTTCTTCACATTTCCTTCTTGATCGGTTTTCAACTTGTAAACCCACTTGCAGCCTACCAAATTCTTACCAGTTGGTAAATCAACGAGACTCCATGTCTTGTTTCGATGCATTGAATTCATTTCATCGTTCATAGCAACGATCCATTGATTCTTCTCTGCCGAAGAAATTGCATTTTTGTACGATGTTGGTTCACTGTTGAGTGTAATGCAAATGTCTTGGAAACGTTCCGGCGCAACACCAAAATTTGCTCTTGTGGAACGACGTATTTCATTCCCGATGTCTGGTGGTTCTTCCACCACAGTTGAATCATGCGCATCTTCGAACTCATCAGTTTCAGAGCCAAATTCTTGATGCTCCTCCTGACACTCCTTCTGGGCTTCAATCTGAGCTTTGTTTGCTAGACTAAATTGAAAATGATTATTATGATTACCTGATGGAATTTCGGACTGTTCAATCCGTTGCTCTTTTGACTCCGCAAAAGTGATATCATCAACGAATTTCACATCCCTCGAGATGACCACAATTCGTTTGGATGGTACGTAGCAACGATACGCTTTTGCTTCTGTATCGTGGCCCATGAACCTTGCTTCGACTGCCTTGACGTCGAGTTTGCGTCGTTTCTCATCTGGTACCTTCACGAAACATGCCGCCCCGAATCGCTTTAAATGTGTGTATACTGGTTTACGTCCGTACCAATATTCGTGGGGGGTCTTTTTCAAAATACGATTGGGCAAACGATTCTGCATAAAATTTGCCGTCACCACTGCTTCACCCCAGAAATGTTTTTCTAATTGGGCATCCGACAGCATGCTTCGAGCCATTTCCAGCAATGAACGGTTTTTCCTTTCTGCGACACCATTTTGCTGAGGTGAATACGGGGTAGTACGCTGAACCCTGATGCCTTCCGAGTTCAAAAAGTTTATGAACTTATTTCCCACATATTCGCCACCTCCGTCGCTTCGGAATGCCTTGATACCATGACCGAATTGATTTTTCATCAACTGATGAAATTCTTTAAATTTGACAATAGCTTCTGATTTGTCATGCAGCAGATAAACCGTAGTGTATCTAGAATAGTCATCGATAAAAGTTAAAATGTATCGCTTACCACGGGGTGTTTTCGTCTGCATTGGACCACAGAGATCACTGTGTATGAGATCAAGCACTGCTTCCGATATCGATGTTGATTGTTTCGGAAAAGATTTTCTTGTCATTTTTCCTTCGATGCAAGCTTTGCAGTGCTCTTCGCAAACTGAGGTACATGTCCCAAGTGTCATCCCATCAACAATTTCCATTGACGGGATCTTCTTCACGATGTCTATATCTCGATGTCCCAGTATACGGTGCCAGCCGTGAAAGCAATGTCGTTGCACATCCACGGCTGTGTTCACCTGCTGTTTGCTGGTTTGCATTTCATACAACCGACCATTTAAATTTCCAACGCCGACCTGACGTTTGTTGTCTTGAGTACGAATTTCACATGTCATTCCTGAGAAATTCACTCGAAAACCCTTTTCTGCGAGCTTCTTGACTGAGATGAGATTTGTGCCAATCGATGGAATGTACAGAACGTCCATCATTTGAACAGATGTTACCTCACCGGTACTGTTGATCAAATTGAGACGAATCTTGCCTCGACCCGATATTTGAACTTCTTCACCATTTGCAACAGTGACTGTTTCGGTGTGTGTTTCGTCCAATTCCGAAAACAATTTTCGTTCACTGCTGATGTGACATGTTGCACCCGAATCGATAATCCATCCGCTCGGCTTACCTACGAGAAACAAAAATTCTTTGATTATTTCTCTTTGTTTCACCACATTTGATTCCTGTTTCGAATTTCTGCTACCGCCGTCGCTTTTCCATTTCTGAAATTTTCTGCATTCCGCCTTCATATGACCGGGTTTCTTGCAAAAGAAACAAGTAATTTTTGCGGACGACAAAGCATTCGATCTGTTTGTTGTCACTTTCAGTGCCGAACCGGCACCCATTTCACCATCTCGAGACATACGCCGACGATATTCTTCAGTGACGATGTTCTTTACGACACCTACGTTGATGTCCTTCTCAGGCCTTGATTCAAGCGCTAGCACCAACCCATCGTAACTTTTCGGTAGCGAATTCATGAGCATCGCGCTCATCAAAAATTCTGGTTCGAGTTTGCCGAGAGCCAACAATTTCTGGAACATTTCTGTCATTGAATTGACGTGTTGTTGAATATCATCTCCTTCGTTCGCCATTTTTCCGACGATTTCACGCAATAATCGAATTTTATTGCCCGGCGTGTCACGCTCATGGACATCCTTTAATGCTTTCCACGCACCTTTTGCCGTGTCGATGGTCCTGATATGCATTATTTGTGCATCGTCGACAGACAACCGCATGTACGTCAAAGCTTCTTGGTCGCTTTTATCCCAAAACGCAGCTGCTACCGCATTTTCCGCTTCTTCTGGTTTGTCCTCATTAATTGTCTTCCACAATCCTTTATGCCTTAAAATCGTTTCCATACGAAAGCTCCAATTGAAATAGTTCGTATCGTCCAACAACTTGATTGTGCACTTGGTGCTATCTTGGTTCAACACCACCGCCATGACGATAGAATTTCAATTGAATTTCCAAATACCAAAATACTTTTACCCGGTGAGATTATTATTCACTTATACGACTGGGCCCATAACCTATTGAAATGGTAAATAGTTCGAGTGAAAAAGATAAATAATAATTCAGGATATTATTATGATACTATGAGATTTTATTAAAAAGCGTGTGTATTTCTTGAAACAGCAAAAGTAAGTAAGTAAAATATTTTTCGAATTAATATTAACAAAAATATAAAGTCATGAATGACTTGATCAGAAAGAAGTGAACAAAGTAAAGTGAATAATATACAAGTAGATAATAAATCCGCTAACATCAATTGGATTTCAACACTCCTCCTCAATTGATTTGGCGGAGCCCACATCTTCTTCGCAGCTTCACGAACTTTTCTTTTGGAAGACCCTTCGTAAACAGATCAGCCAACATTTCCTCAGTTGGACAATAACTGCATTTAATGACTGCTTTCTTGACACAGTCTTCGATGAAATGTTTTCTCGTATCGATATGCTTAGAACGAGCAGTTGAACCTTCTCGTTTTACTTGTGACAAAACATTTTGATTGTCCTCAAAAATCTGGATACATTTATCACCATTCCACCTAAAATCTGACAACAAACGTTGAAGCCAGATTGCCTCTTTGCACGCTTCCGTAAGTGCAATGTATTCAGCTTCTGATGAAGACAGTGATACACAATCTTGTCGTCTGCATGTCCAACTTATTGCACCACCAAACAGAAAAATGAATTTGATTTCCGTGTCTCACGACACTCTGCCCAATCGGCATCAGCATAGCCGACCAAACTGCTTCGATCGTTGTTGCAACCAATTAACAAACGCATTGATGAGGTTTGCTTCAGGTACTGAATCGTGCGTTTGACTTCCTTCCAGTCGCGCGTTGTTGGGTTCGCATCCTTTTGCGACAAAATTGCAACAGCCGTTGCAATGTCTGGACGAGTATTCGTTGCGATATAAAGCAAGCATCCAATCGCTGCTCTATATTGATCGTTGGTCAACAGCATTTCCTCGCATGGGTCCGTACGATACGTTGAACTTAGTGGTGTTTCCTGACCTTTTGCGTTAGCCAGACCGAACTTCTTTACAACGCTTATGATATACTTTTCCTGATCGAGTTCGAAAACGTTTCTCCCCGGCTTGATGCGAATCCCTAGATAATTGTGCACTTCTCCAAGGTCCTCAATGGCAAAATGCTTATTGATCACATCAAGGAGGAACTTGATGCGTGTTCGGTTGTTGCTCGTCACCAAGATGTCATCGACGTATACCAATACGTAGATTGCATCTTCCATTTCTTCCGAGATGTATAGGCAGTTGTCCGCCTCACTCTGCACGAGCTTTGCGCTTACCAGTACGTCATGTAGCGTTTTGTTCCACACACGTGCAGACTGCTTCAAGCCATAGATGCTTTTCTTCAATTTACATACCTTTCCTTCCTGTCCGTCTTTTATAAAACCAGGTGCTTGTTTCATGTATATCTCCTCCTGAAGATCACCATTCAAGAATGCCGTTTTTGCGTCAAAATGATGCACCACCATTGCACGGGCAGCTGCGACTGCCAGCATCATCCGAAATGTTGTGTGCCTTGCAACGGGTGCAAAAACTTGATCATAATCTGTTCCATATTTTTGACTAAAACCTTGGGCTACCAATCTGGCTTTGAATTTCTTCACATTTCCTTCTTGATCGGTTTTCAACTTGTAAACCCACTTGCAGCCTACCAAATTCTTACCAGTTGGTAAATCAACGAGACTCCATGTCTTGTTTCGATGCATTGAATTCATTTCATCGTTCATAGCAACGATCCATTGATTCTTCTCTGCCGAAGAAATTGCATTTTTGTACGATGTTGGTTCACTGTTGAGTGTAATGCAAATGTCTTGGAAACGTTCCGGCGCAACACCAAAATTTGCTCTTGTGGAACGACGTATTTCATTCCCGATGTCTGGTGGTTCTTCCACCACAGTTGAATCATGCGCATCTTCGAACTCATCAGTTTCAGAGCCAAATTCTTGATGCTCCTCCTGACACTCCTTCTGGGCTTCAATCTGAGCTTTGTTTGCTAGACTAAATTGAAAATGATTATTATGATTACCTGATGGAATTTCGGACTGTTCAATCCGTTGCTCTTTTGACTCCGCAAAAGTGATATCATCAACGAATTTCACATCCCTCGAGATGACCACAATTCGTTTGGATGGTACGTAGCAACGATACGCTTTTGCTTCTGTATCGTGGCCCATGAACCTTGCTTCGACTGCCTTGACGTCGAGTTTGCGTCGTTTCTCATCTGGTACCTTCACGAAACATGCCGCCCCGAATCGCTTTAAATGTGTGTATACTGGTTTACGTCCGTACCAATATTCGTGGGGGGTCTTTTTCAAAATACGATTGGGCAAACGATTCTGCATAAAATTTGCCGTCACCACTGCTTCACCCCAGAAATGTTTTTCTAATTGGGCATCCGACAGCATGCTTCGAGCCATTTCCAGCAATGAACGGTTTTTCCTTTCTGCGACACCATTTTGCTGAGGTGAATACGGGGTAGTACGCTGAACCCTGATGCCTTCCGAGTTCAAAAAGTTTATGAACTTATTTCCCACATATTCGCCACCTCCGTCGCTTCGGAATGCCTTGATACCATGACCGAATTGATTTTTCATCAACTGATGAAATTCTTTAAATTTGACAATAGCTTCTGATTTGTCATGCAGCAGATAAACCGTAGTGTATCTAGAATAGTCATCGATAAAAGTTAAAATGTATCGCTTACCACGGGGTGTTTTCGTCTGCATTGGACCACAGAGATCACTGTGTATGAGATCAAGCACTGCTTCCGATATCGATGTTGATTGTTTCGGAAAAGATTTTCTTGTCATTTTTCCTTCGATGCAAGCTTTGCAGTGCTCTTCGCAAACTGAGGTACATGTCCCAAGTGTCATCCCATCAATTTCCATTGACGGGATCTTCTTCACGATGTCTATATCTCGATGTCCCAGTATACGGTGCCAGCCGTGAAAGCAATGTCGTTGCACATCCACGGCTGTGTTCACCTGCTGTTTGCTGGTTTGCATTTCATACAACCGACCATTTAAATTTCCAACGCCGACCTGACGTTTGTTGTCTTGAGTACGAATTTCACATGTCATTCCTGAGAAATTCACTCGAAAACCCTTTTCTGCGAGCTTCTTGACTGAGATGAGATTTGTGCCAATCGATGGAATGTACAGAACGTCCATCATTTGAACAGATGTTACCTCACCGGTACTGTTGATCAAATTGAGACGAATCTTGCCTCGACCCGATATTTGAACTTCTTCACCATTTGCAACAGTGACTGTTTCGGTGTGTGTTTCGTCCAATTCCGAAAACAATTTTCGTTCACTGCTGATGTGACATGTTGCACCCGAATCGATAATCCATCCGCTCGGCTTAGCTACGAGAAACAAAAATTCTTTGATTATTTCTCTTTGTTTCACCACATTTGATTCCTGTTTCGAATTTCTGCTACCGCCGTCGCTTTTCCATTTCTGAAATTTTCTGCATTCCGCCTTCATATGACCGGGTTTCTTGCAAAAGAAACAAGTAATTTTTGCGGACGACAAAGCATTCGATCTGTTTGTTGTCACTTTCAGTGCCGAACCGGCACCCATTTCACCATCTCGAGACATACGCCGACGATATTCTTCAGTGACGATGTTCTTTACGACACCTACGTTGATGTCCTTCTCAGGCCTTGATTCAAGCGCTAGCACCAACCCATCGTAACTTTTCGGTAGCGAATTCATGAGCATCGCGCTCATCAAAAATTCTGGTTCGAGTTTGCCGAGAGCCAACAATTTCTGGAACATTTCTGTCATTGAATTGACGTGTTGTTGAATATCATCTCCTTCGTTCGCCATTTTTCCGACGATTTCACGCAATAATCGAATTTTATTGCCCGGCGTGTCACGCTCATGGACATCCTTTAATGCTTTCCACGCACCTTTTGCCGTGTCGATGGTCCTGATATGCATTATTTGTGCATCGTCGACAGACAACCGCATGTACGTCAAAGCTTCTTGGTCGCTTTTATCCCAAAACGCAGCTGCTACCGCATTTTCCGCTTCTTCTGGTTTGTCCTCATTAATTGTCTTCCACAATCCTTTATGCCTTAAAATCGTTTCCATACGAAAGCTCCAATTGAAATAGTTCGTATCGTCCAACAACTTGATTGTGCACTTGGTGCTATCTTGGTTCAACACCACCGCCATGACGATAGAATTTCAATTGAATTTCCAAATACCAAAATACTTTTACCCGGTGAGATTATTATTCACTTATACGACTGGGCCCATAACCTATTGAAATGGTAAATAGTTCGAGTGAAAAAGATAAATAATAATTCAGGATATTATTATGATACTATGAGATTTTATTAAAAAGCGTGTGTATTTCTTGAAACAGCAAAAGTAAGTAAGTAAAATATTTTTCGAATTAATATTAACAAAAATATAAAGTCATGAATGACTTGATCAGAAAGAAGTGAACAAAGTAAAGTGAATAATATACAAGTAGATAATAAATCCGCTAACATCAATTGGATTTCAACAAGATGTACCAGCGTAACCACCCGAGGGGCAATCTCCCGGTGAAGTTACGTCGTACGACGATGAATACAGCGACGTCGGCAGCAGTAAGCTGAGATGTACCAGCGTAACCAGCAGTAAGCTGAGATGTACCAGCGTAACCACCCGAGAGGCAATCTCCCGGTGAAGTTACGTCGTAAGACGATGAACACAGCGACGTCGGCAGAGAAAAAAGCACAGACGACGTTGGCAGCGGTAGCTGAGATGTACCAGCGTAACCACCCGAGGGGCAATCTCCCGGTGAAGTTACGTCGTACGACGATGAATACAGCGACGTAGGCAGCAGTAAGCCGAGATGTACCAGCGTAACCACCCGAGGGGCAATCTCCCGGTGAAGTTACGTCGTACGACGATGAATACAGCGACGTAGGCAGCAGTAAGCTGAGATGTACCAGCGTAACCACCCGAGGGGCAATCTCCCGGTGAAGTTACGTCGTACGACGATGAATACAGCGACGTAGGCAGCAGTAAGCTGAGATGTACCAGCGTAACCACCCGAGGGGCAATCTCCCGGTGAAGTTACGTCATACGACGATGAATACAGCGACGTCGGCAGCAGTAAGCTGAGATGTACCAGCGTAACCAGCAGTAAGCTGAGATGTACCAGCGTAACCACCCGAGAGGCAATTTCCCGGTGAAGTTACGTCGTACGACGATGAACACAGCGACGTCGGCAGAGAAAAAAGCACAGACGACGTTGGCAGCGGTAGCTGAGATGTACCAGCGTAACCACCCGAGGGGCAATCTCCCGGTGAAGTTACGTCGTACGACGATGAATACAGCGACGTAGGCAGAGAAAAAGCACAGACGACGTTGGCAGAGAAATGTAGGCAGCATATAAATAAAACCAGTAAAAAATGATATCGCTTACCGAGGTGTGATCCTATCCGAAGACTAAGAGAACTAACAGAGCGAGCGCCTGCATGCTCGCCCTTTTATACCATTTTGCATGGCAAAATTCTAAATAGCGTGCTGCGCTCTGATTGGTCAATCACGTGGCGTGGTGTTGTTTCAGCCATTTTGGTTTTATATACATTTGTTGGCTGCACTGCGTAGGAAAAGGGTGCACCCGATGGTATGCCTTTTGAAGAAAACACACTAGACAATTTCGATGTTAATTTTCTTGTTTATTCATTCAACTTGGTGGTGGAAAAATTCGTCCGTTCGAATTTTTCCTCACACTTCCCCCTTGGTTACTCGAACAGTCACTGTTCCTGCCCGGGTCACCGTGTAATGGAAACGTGTGTTTTCGTGCTGGTGAAAGTGCCGTGTCTGAGGTGCCGGCGTGATGATTGTAACGGAGTTTTCCCAGCCGTGGTAAACTCAGCGTGACCAGGGTTCAGAGAAAGGGGTCGTTACAATAAAATTTATCTTTGGTGACTGTTTGAGCAACCAGAAATTCAATTCAATTCAATTCAATTAAATTAGACAAAAAAAAAACAACATTAATTCAGTACATGTAACACCAACAAAAACCTGTATAAGTTTCTTTTTTCTTTTGACAACTTCACTTGCCCTTTTATATAAAATTTTCTGCTTGTGTTTTTTTGCTGGTGAATAAAAATCGAAATATAAAGGAAGTAAAAAATCATCTTGTGTTCTAGTATTTTGTATTAAACTCATTGAATTAACAAGAAGTATAATAATACTTAAAAATTCTCAGTTGAAATTTGTGGCACAACTTTTGTTGCCCAAGATCATTTGGGATCACATCACGAAGCTACCACAAATCACCCACGCCACGTGCAACCCTTAACAATCTTGCTAAGCCTACGTGCCGTCTCTAGGAAACACAGGTTTGGCAAGAAACATTGGTCCTTCGAGCCGGATCTGGAAATTTGGAAAGATTGGGAAATTTGGAAAAAGTGGAAAACTTGAAAAATTCTTATAAGCTGCAAACCGCAAAGAAAACATAACCGCAAATCGCAAGTATAATTTATAATTTTGTATAACTTTGATTTGTCAAATAAACCAGCATTTAATTTTCACTAAAGTTTATTGTTGCCTAAATATATTAGTAATTTCTATAAAATGGCGGAAATTACAGCCTTAAAGAAAAGACGCGCCTATATTAAAGGCAGCATGACAAAACTTCAAAAATATATTGCTGGAATAAATGCTAGCACTAACGCCGAAGACATTAAAGTGCGATTAGGCAATGTAGAGCGTTATCGAAATGAATTTCTAGAAATAGAAAACAAAATTGTCACACTTGATTCGAACGAAGAAATGGACACCGATTTTGAAGATAGTTATTATAAAGTAGTAGCAGGTCTAAACCTAGCTTTACGGTCAAAGGGTGAACCAGCAACATCTTTGAACGATACCAGTATTGAAACTTCCTTGTCCGGATCTCATACGGACGTAAGGTTGCCGAAGATTTCGATACCATCGTTCTCAGGAGATTACACAGAGTGGCAATCATTTCATGATCTCTTCTGCTCAACAATCCACGATAATCCCAAACTGACACCATCTCAGAAATTGCAATACCTAAAGGGAACATTAAAAAACGAAGCTTCAAGTTTACTAAAACATTTTAGTATAACAGACGCCAACTACATCGAGGCGCTAAAAAAGTTGCGAGATAGCTACGACAGGCGCAAACACACAATCAATGCCTTTATCAAAAATGTTATGTACCAGCCATCGGTGACCTCATCAAGCAGTGCACATGTTCGACGTCTGTTAGACACATCAGATGAGATAATTCGAGGACTAAAGGCATTGGGGGAGGACGCTGAATCGAGAGACCATTGGCTAATACACATAATGGTTACTAAATTAGACGAGGAGACCAGCAGTCTCTGGGCCCAAACTTCAGCCGATTTCGACCTACCAACACTCAATCAGCTTTTTGATTTCCTTACGAAACGAATTGATGCACTTGAATCGATAAAGAGTCAAACCAGACGTTCTCACCCACAACCAGCATCAAATAAACCTATAATTAAGAGCCACGTTGTGTCAAGTTCCGTTATTCAACCATGTCCACTATGTCCAGCGGAGCACCACAAATTATTCGAGTGTGGCAAATTCAAAACCATGTTACTAGCAGAACGCAGAGATTTTTTAAAGAAAGAGGGACGTTGTTTTAATTGCCTCAACAATAATCACAATGTCTACAGCTGCAAATCCAAATTTAGATGCAGAGAATGTAATCGAAAACACCATTCTCTTGTCCACTACAGTTCATCAGCTATAAGTGATGCTAGCCATACACCGTCAAACATTAACTCAAACGAACCAAATGTCTTAAGTCATATCACCAACTCTAACAATGGATGTTGTCTGCTACCCACCGCCTTAGTTAATGTAACCAATAAATTCAACCAAAACCATTTGTGTCGAGTATTGCTGGATTCAGGATCAGAAGGATCATTCATAACAGAGAGGTGTGCTCAAAGGTTGCAATTGAGAAGAAACAGCGCCAAGATTGCCATATCAGGCATTGGAGCTGTAACCAATGGATATACGAAAGGAGCAGTATCATTGAATATCACACCATGGAATAAATCAGACCCAATCTTACAAATAGATGCCCTCGTTTTTCCAAAGCTAACTGCAAAACGACCACCCGTGGCTACCTCTATCGATCTAACACGCTTGGAAAAATACAATCTAGCTGATCCAGATTTCTACAAGGGCTGTGAAATAGATATCATTATTGGATCGGACATGTTTTTTGAAATACTCTCTGATGGAAAACACACATATAATGGAATCAACCTTCAAAACACAGTTTTTGGATGGGTAGTTGCCGGTGGAATCAGCGGAGACCAATCGAGACAAGTTATTACTATAAATCTTGGCAGCACAGAAGAGAATATTGACCAATCACTGCGCAAATTCTGGGAAATCGAAGCAATCACAGACACTGCCAGGCACCTGTCCCAGGAAGAGACATTTTGTGAACAACATTTCACCGAAACCAGTGCGACTACCAAAGGCGGTCAATTTGAGGTGCGACTACCATTTAAAATTGTCCCAACGGTATTAGGAAGCTCATTTCGAGCAGCTTTGAAACGACTGCATTCAATGGAGAAACGCTTCGAAAGAGACCAAACGTTTGCCTCACTGTATAAAGAGTTTATGGACCAATACATACAATTAGGCCATATGAAAACAATAACTGAAGACCAAGCTAAACACCAAGGCTACTATCTACCACATCACGGTGTCGTGAAGAACACCTCTACTACTACTAAACTGAGAGTGGTGTTTGATGGCTCTTGTAAAACGAGTAGCGGAAAATCCTTAAATGACTGCCTCGCAGTGGGACCAACAATCCAAGCATCGCTTTTCCAAATCATAAGTCGTTTTAGAAAATATAAGATTGTGTTCACTGCGGATGTCGAAAAAATGTATCGACAAGTTCGCGTATCAGCAGAGGATACAAAATACCAAAGAATAATATGGCGGGAATCGTCGAACACCCCGTTTACCACATACGAGCTCCAAACTGTCACCTACGGAACAGCAAGTGCACCTTATTTGGCCACCAGAGCACTCAACGAAGCAGCAAACAAATATAACCAACAGTACCCAGAAGCAGTGAACCACATTAAGAACGAGATGTATGTAGATGATCTTATGACCGGAGCGGATACTATTGAAGAGGCAGTTAAGTTGAGAGACCAAATTGATTTAATACTGTCAAGCTCAGGATTTCATCTAAGGAAATGGTTGTCTAACAACAAAGCAATGCTGAACCATATAAATGCAACTGCTATTCAGTCAAATATTTTGGAAATCGAGGAAACCAGCAATATAAAGGTATTGGGACTGCACTGGAATCCGAAAACAGACCGATTTCAATTTAAGGTTAACTTAAATGATCAACCAACGATAACTAAAAGAGGAATCTTATCAGAAGCTAGTCGGTTATTTGATCCTTTAGGTTGGGTTGCACCAGTAATCATCACAGTAAAAATTTTATTCCAAGCCCTATGGACAACTAATCTAGGTTGGGATGACCAGTTACCTCACGAGCTAGCAGTTAGATGGCTAGAAATACGAGATAATTTACCTAAAATCGAGCATATCAGGTTAGACAGATATCTAAGTACAAGTGCAAGCAGCCAAGTCGTCTTACACGGATTCTCCGATGCATCCAAACATGCTTATTCAGCGGTCGTTTATGGCCAAATAGTCAAACCGAACGGGGTTACGGTTATTAAACTATTATCCGCAAAATCCAAAGTGGCGCCTATTAAACAGATTTCAATTCCTCGGCTGGAGCTATGCGGTGCTCTACTCGTATCACGACTTCTTCTAACGGTCGAAAGGGCTTTGAAAACAGAAGTCACTCAGATAGTTGCTTGGACAGATTCCACAATCGTCTTAGATTGGCTATCTTCGCACCCATCAAAATGGAATACCTTTGTAGGCAACAGGACTGGAGAAATCCTAACACACATGAATAGGTCGCAATGGAGACATGTCGATACCCAAGACAATCCCGCTGATTGCGCTTCAAGGGGAATGAATCCAGAAAAACTTAAAGAGTTCGCGTTGTGGTGGAACGGTCCGAAATGGTTGAACAACTCTGAGAATTGGCCAAAAGATACCTTAGTTCTTTCAAGTACTAACGAAGAAATGTGCAAGCACTCACTAACCACGCACACTGCTCAACCAACTCTAGTAGATGAGTTAGTCAATAAACTCTCAAATTTCAACAAGATCATCCGAGTATTAGCATATATATTGCGGTTCATCAATAAAAGGGTACATCGAATTCCAAATGCTTCATGTCACCTATGGAGCTCTGAATATCTAAAATCTCGACGTATGTTACTCAGTAATACGCAACTCAAACATTTTAGGCAAGAGATCAACATATTAAAATCAAAAAAAAATCTACCAAGTTCCAGTAAATTAAAATCCCTTAAGCCATTCATCGATGACTCAGGTCTATTACGAGTTGGCGGTAGATTATCAAATGCATCCATCACATACGATATAAAACACCCAGTAATTTTAGCAGCCAATGATGTGCTTACCGAGCTCATAGTACGAGACCATCATCAACGTTACCTGCATGCTGGTCCAAGCCTCATGATAGCAATTCTACGCAGCAAATATTGGATTTTAGGATGCAGAAATTTGGTACGAAAAATAGTACATACTTGCGTGAAGTGCGCAAGGTGTGATGCAAAGGTATTGAATCAAGTCATGGCTGACCTTCCCGTTCATAGAGTAGAGCTTATCCGACCGTTTCATAAAGTAGGTGTAGATTATGCGGGTCCATTTCCAATCCATCTGATCAAAGGAAGAGGTCAGAAAACATACAAGGGCTACATGTGTATTTTTATTTGTCTCGCTACCAAAGCTGTGCACATCGAGTTCGTCTCCAATTTAACCACCGATGCATATATTGCTGCTCTTAGACGATTCATAGCGCGCAGAGGAGTTCCAAAGGAAATTTTCAGCGATAATGGGACAAATTTTATTGGGGCTCGAAATCACCTAAACGACCTATTCAATTTTTTGCGACAAAATACTAATACCTTTTCCAATTTTCTGTTAACAGATCAGATAACATTTAAATTCATCCCACCCAGCTCACCACATTTCGGAGGATTGTGGGAAGCTGCCGTAAAGAGCGCAAAACACCACCTAAGAAGAGTGACAAATGGACACATACTCACCCTTGAAGAAATTACTACCTTGTTGGCCGATGTTGAAGCAATGTTAAACTCAAGGCCAATTTGCGTATTATCACATGAAGATGCTAATTATCTAACACCAGGACATTTCCTCATTGGTCGACCAATTGTACAGTTACCTGCAGAAGATTTGTCCGATGTCAAAATGTCAACACTTTCCAGATGGCAAATCCTCCAAAAAATGAATCAACAAATCTGGAGAAGATGGTCTCTAGAATACTTAACAAGTTTACAGCAAAGAACCAAGTGGCACAAAATAGAAAACAACGTGAAAATTGGAGATATTGTCATCATCAACGACAACAACACACCGCCATCAAAATGGTTACTGGGAAGGGTAATCGTATTGCATCCAGGACCAGACAACTATATTAGAGTAGTCACAATAAAAACATCGTCAGGAAATTTGAAACGCCCGATACACAAATTGTGTCTTTTACCAGTTCATTGAATCACTCGATTCAACCCGGCCGGGATGTTTGAGCAACCAGAAATTCAATTCAATTCAATTCAATTAAATTAGACAAAAAAAACAACATTAATTCAGTACATGTAACACCAACAAAAACCTGTATAAGTTTCTTTTTTCTTTTGACAACTTCACTTGCCCTTTTATATAAAATTTTCTGCTTGTGTTTTTTTGCTGGTGAATAAAAATCGAAATATAAAGGAAGTAAAAAATCATCTTGTGTTCTAGTATTTTGTATTAAACTCATTGAATTAACAAGAAGTATAATAATACTTAAAAATTCTCAGTTGAAATTTGTGGCACAACTTTTGTTGCCCAAGATCATTTGGGATCACATCACGAAGCTACCACAAATCACCCACGCCACGTGCAACCCTTAACAATCTTGCTAAGCCTACGTGCCGTCTCTAGGAAACACAGGTTTGGCAAGAAACAGTGACTCTTCAAATTGTGTTTCTTTATTTCTCTTTTCTTATTACTTTATAATTAAGGTCGACAAGCATAAATTCAGAGCGATACGCTAGTCTCAGACGAGCGTAAGTCCCGAGCGATGTGCTAGCCTTAGGCGTGATCATAGGCTTGAGGCGAGCGACAATCCTGAGCGACTTGTGGGCGTGCGCCTGAGACAAGTGAGAAGTCTGAGCGGTGAGTGAGCGTAGTTCAAGGTGAGCGACAATCCTGAGCGACTTGTGGGCGTGCGCCTGGGACAAGTGAGAAGCCTGAGCGATGCGTGAGCGTATTTCGAGGCGAGCGACAATCCTGAGCGACTTGTGGGCATGCGCCTGAGACAAGTGAGAAGCCTGAGCGGTGCGTTAGCATAGTTCGAGGCGAGCGACAATCCTGAGCGACTTGTGGGCGTGCGCCTGAGACAAGTGAGAAGCCTGAGCGGTGCGTGAGCGTAGTTCAAGGCGAGCGACAATCCTGAGCGACTTGTGGGCGTGCGCCTGGGACAAATGAGAAGCCTGAGCGATGCGTGAGCGTAGTTCGAGGCGAGCGACAATCCTGAGCGACTTGTGGGCGTGCGCCTGGGACAAATGAGAAGCCTGAGCGATGCGTGAGCGTAGTTCGAGGCGAGCGACAATCCTGAGCGACTTGTGGGCGTGCGCCTAAGACAAGTGAGAATACTAAGCGATGCGTAGCGTAGTTCAAGACGAGCGTAAACCTGAGACAAAACAGGAATCGTGAGCAATTTGCGGGCATTAGCCCGGGACGAGCGTAAGCGTGGCGAGCGTTAGACGGACCGTGCGGTCAATGATGACAACGGGGAGAGCGAAAGAAGTCGACAGCAGTAAGCTGAGATGTACCAGCGTAACCACCCGAGGGGCAATCTCCCGGTGAAGTTACTTCGTACGACGATGAACGCAGCGTCGTCGGCAGAGAAAAAGCACAGACGACGTTGGCAGCGGTAGCTGAGATGTACCAGCGTAACCACCCGAGGGGCAATCTCCCGGTGAAGTTACGTCGTACGACGGTGAATGCAGCGACGTAGGCAGCAGTAAGCTGAGATGTACCAGCGTAACCACCCGAGGGGCAATCTACCGGTGAAGTTACGTCGTACGACGATGAATACAGCGACGTCGGCAGCAGTAAGCTGAGATGTACCAGCGTAACCACCCGAGGGGCAATCTCCCGGTGAAGTTACGTCGTACGACGATAAATACAGCGACGTAGGCAGCAGTAAGCCGAGATGTACCAGCGTAACCACCAGAGGGGCAATCTCCCGGTGAAGTTACGTCGTACGACGATTAATACAGCGACGTAGGCAGCAGTAAGCTGAGATGTACCAGCGTAACCACCCGAGGGGCAATCTCCCGGTGAAGTTACGTCGTACGACGATGAACACAGCGACGTCGGCAGAGAAAAAGCACAGACGACGTTGGCAGCGGTAGCTGAGATGTACCAGCGTAACCACCCGAGGGGCAATCACCCGGTGAAGTTACGTCGTACGACGATGAATACAGCGACGTAGGCAGCAGTAAGCCGAGATGTACCAGCGTAACCACCTGAGGGGCAATCTCCCGGTGAAGTTACGTCGTACGACGATTAATACAGCGACGTAGGCAGCAGTAAGCTGAGATGTACCAGCGTAACCACCCGAGGGGCAATCTCCCGGTGAAGTTACGTCGTACGACGATGAACACAGCGACGTCGGCAGAGAAAAAGCACAGACGACGTTGGCAGCGGTAGCTGAGATGTACCAGCGTAACCACCCGAGGGGCAATCACCCGGTGAAGTTACGTCGTACGACGATGAATACAGCGACGTAGGCAGCAGTAAGCTGAGATGTACCAGCGTAACCACCCGAGAGGCAATCTCCCGGTGAAGTTACGTCGTACGACGATGAACACAGCGACGTCGGCAGAGAAAAAGCACAGACGACGTTGGCAGCGGTAGCTGAGATGTACCAGCGTAACCACCCGAGGGGCAATCTCCCGGCGAAGTTACGTCGTACGACGATGAACACAGCGACGTCGGCAGAGAAAAAGCACAGACGACGTCGGCAGCAGTAAGCTGAGATGTACCAGCGTAACCACCCGAGGGGCAATCTCCCGGTGAAGTTACGTCGTACGACGATGAACACAGCGACGTCGGCAGAGAAAAAGCACAGACGACGTTGGCAGCGGTAGCTGAGATGTAGCAGCGTAACCACCCGAGGGGCAATCTCCCGGTGAAGTTACGTCGTACGACAATGAATACAGCGACGTCGCCAGCAGTAAGCTGAGATGTACCAGCGTAACCACCCGAGGGGCAATCTCCCGGTGAAGTTCCGTCGTACGACGATGAACACAGCGACGTCGGCAGAGAAAAAGCACAGACGACGTTGGCAGCTGTAGCTGACATGTACCAGCGTAACCACCCGAGGGGCAATCTCCCGGTGAAGTTACGTCGTACGACGATCAATACAGCGACGTCGGCAGCAGTAAGCTGAGATGTACCAGCGTAACCACCCGAGGGGCAATCTCCCGGTGAAGTTACGTCGTACGACGATGAACACAGCGACGTCGGCAGAGAAAACGCACAGACGAAGTTGGCAGCGGTAGCTGAGATGTACCAGCGTTACCACCCGAGGGGCAATCTCCCGGTGAAGTTACGTCGTACGACGATGAATACATGTTGAATGATGTTGATGATGAATGTTGGCGGTTGCCGTTGTTCTGGTTGTCGTCGTTGCTTTCCATGTCGGGGAAAGTTACGTGCTTGCTCCCACCCGGGAGGCTGCTGTGATCGCCGGTATCCTCGCTCAAACTAGGGAAGGTGATGGTCCTGTGATCCACGTGGCTGTTATCTGGCTTGTGATCGTCGCTATTCTCGGTGCGGCCACTGTTCCGGTCCGGGGATCTGGTTTCGCTGCCTCTCTGGTCCTCGCTGGCGATATGGGTCTCGCCGCTGTGGTGGCCTTCGGCAGCTTGACCCTCTGTGTCAGTGGTGTTGTTAGGTTCCAAGTCGGGGAGCACAACTCCCACCCCTACTTGGGTCCGTATCAGGGCAGCCAACACCTCTCGCTTCAGCATGACGCGTTTTATCGATAGGTGGAGGTCGTGATATGGTGGCTGCTGTCCCATCAGCGCCTCCGCTACTTCCAGCAGGAAGAGGCCGCAGTCGGAAGTGTTTGGTTGTTGTGGCACGTCCAGGTGGACACCGGGGAGCATATTTTCCGCCTGCTGCCATGAGCCCAGGCGGCCGTGAGCCCGGTGCTCCTGAATAAGGAATTCCCGCAAGATGTTGACGGTGTCGTTTCGTTTATGGGTGGCCAGCGAGTCGCAGATAACGACTCGTGCTCGACGGGGGTCTCCTGGGTCGACGAGCGCGGCAAGGTACCAATGGTACTTTTCGCACACGGGGACTAGTACCAGCCTCTTCTCGAATAATTCCCCTGGCTTGTACCAGCGGCGCACTAGGGCGTGACGCCTTTCCGCCACAGTCTCTTTGGCTTCTCGTTGCACCGGTTGGTACCTCTGTAGTCTGGGGAGGAAAAACGTATTAAAAATGTTTACCCATATCCGTGATTCTTCCTCCAGCTTCTCTAGGCTCCATTGCAGCCCCACGTCAATTAGTGCGTCGTTCAGCCATTCTCCTTTTCGCAGGCGGCGGTAGTCGGTTACGCGGATTGCGCTGCCACCTCGACCCGGAGGATATTGGCAGATCACTAAGTCTTCCGGTGCCGTATCGTCGCTGGCTGTGGTTCGGTCCGCTTTAGGGGGGTTGACCTCGGCGTTGAATTTAGCGTTGGTGTTGCAGCTGGCGTTGGCGTCGAAGCTGGCGTTGATGCGCTGCACGGGCAAATTTTTCCCTTTGGTCGGCCGCGTATCTCTACTACCCTGGCGTCTCGATCTATCGTCCGCTTTTGTTAGCTGCTGCTTGTATTTTCGGTTTTTGTCTGCTCTGTACATCTCGCTTCGTTGTTCGATTTGAACTGTCACGAATTGTTCCCAGCATTCGATCACTCGCCAAAATTGTACATGGTCTCGTATACCTTTACCGTTATGTTTTCTTGGTCGGTGAATCGAGTTATTTCCTGTTTTGCTGCTGCCGTATCTCACCAGTGTCGCTGTCTCACTCCCACGTCGGCAGAGAAAAAACACAGACGAAGTTGGCAGCAGTAGCTGAGATGTACCAGCGTAACCACCCGAGGGGCAATCTCCCGGTGAAGTTACGTCGTACGACGATGAATACATGTTGAATGATGTTGATGATGAATGTTGGCGGTTGGCGTTGTTCTGGTTGTCGTCGTTGCTTTCCATGTCGGGGAAAGTTACGTGCTTGCTCCCATCCGGGAGGCTGCTGTGATCGCCGGTATCCTCGCTCAAACTAGGGAAGGTGATGGTCCTGTGATCCACGTGGCTGTTATCTGGCTTGTGATCGTCGCTATTCTCGGTGCGGCCACTGTTCCGGTCCGGGGATCTGGTTTCGCTGCCTCTCTGGTCCTCGCTGGCGATATGGGTCTCGCCGCTGTGGTGGCCTTCGGCAGCTTGACCCTCTGTGTCAGTGGTGTTGTTAGGTTCCAAGTCGGGGAGCACAACTCCCACCCCTACTTGGGTCCGTATCAGGGCAGCCAACACCTCTCGCTTCAGCATGACGCGTTTTATCGATAGGTGGCGGTCGTGATATGGTGGCTGCTGTCCCATCAGCGCCTCCGCTACTTCCAGCAGGAAGAGGCCGCAGTCGGAAGTGTTTGGTTGTTGTGGCACGTCCAGGTGGACACCGGGGAGCATATTTTCCGCCTGCTGCCATGAGCCCAGGCGGCCGTGAGCCCGTTGCTCCTGAATAAGGAATTCCCGCAAGATGTTGACGGTGTCGTTTCGTTTATGGGTGGCCAGCGAGTCGCAGATAACGACTCGTGCTCGACGGGGGTCTCCTGGGTCGACGAGCGCGGCAAGGTACCAATGGTACTTTTCGCACACGGGGACTAGTACCAGCCTCTTCTCGAATAATTCCCCTGGCTTGTACCAGCGGCGCACTAGGGCGTGACGCCTTTCCGCCACAGTCTCTTTGGCTTCTCGCTGCACCGGTTGGTACCTCTGTAGTCTGGGGAGGAAAAACATATTAAAAATGTTTACCCATATCCGTGATTTTTCCTCCAGCTTCTCTAGGCTCCATTGCAGCCCCACGTCAATTAGTGCGTCGTTCAGCCATTCTCCTTTTCGCAGGCGGCGGTAGTCGGTTACGCGGATTGCGCTGCCACCTCGACCCGGAGGATATTGGCAGATCACTAAGTCTTCCGGTGCCGTATCGTCGCTGGCTGTGGTTCGGTCCGCTTTAGGGGGGTTGACCTCGGCGTTGAATTTAGCGTTGGTGTTGCAGCTGGCGTTGGCGTCGAAGCTGGCGTTGATGCGCTGCACGGGCAAATTTTTCCCTTTGGTCGGCCGCGTATCTCTACTACCCTGGCGTCTCGATCTACCGTCCGCTTTTGTTAGCTGCTGCTTGTATTTTCGGTTTTTGTCTGCTCTGTACATCTCGGTTCGTTGTTCGATTTGAACTGTCACGAATTGTTCCCAGCATTCGATCACTCGCCAAAATTGTACATGGTCTCGTTTACCTTTACCGTTATGTTTTCTTGGTCGGTGAATCGAGTTATTTCCTGTTTTGCTGCTGCCGTATCTCACCAGTGTCGCTGTCTCACTCCCACGTCGGCAGAGAAAAAACACAGACGAAGTTGGCAGCAGTAGCTGAGATGTACCAGCGTAACCACCCGAGGGGCAATCTCCCGGTGAAGTTACGTCGTACGACGATGAATACATGTTGAATGATGTTGATGATGAATGTTGGCGGTTGCCGTTGTTCTGGTTGTCGTCGTTGCTTTCCATGTCGGGGAAAGTTACGTGCTTGCTCCCATCCGGGAGGCTGCTGTGATCGCCGGTATCCTCGCTCAAACTAGGGAAGGTGATGGTCCTGTGATCCACGTGGCTGTTATCTGGCTTGTGATCGTCGCTATTCTCGGTGCGGCCACTGTTCCGGTCCGGGGATCTGGTTTCGCTGCCTCGCTGGCGATATGGGTCTCGCCGCTGTGGTGGCCTTCGGCAGCTTGACCCTCTGTGTCAGTGGTGTTGTTAGGTTCCAAGTCGGGGAGCACAACTCCCACCCCTACTTGGGTCCGTATCAGGGCAGCCAACACCTCTCGCTTCAGCATGACGCGTTTTATCGATAGGTGGCGGTCGTGATATGGAGGCTGCTGTACCATCAGCGCCTCCGCTACTTCCAGCAGGAAGAGGCCGCAGTCGGAAGTGTTTGGTTGTTGTGGCACGTCCAGGTGGACACCGGGGAGCATATTTTCCGCCTGCTGCTGAATTTAGCGTTGGTGTTGCAGCTGGCGTTGGCGTTGATGCGCTGCACGGGCAAATTTTTCCCTTTGGTCGGCCGCGTATCTCTACTACCCTGGCGTCTCGATCTACCGTCCGCTTTTGTTAGCTGCTGCTTGTATTTTCGGTTTTTGTCTGCTCTGTACATCTCGGTTCGTTGTTCGATTTGAACTGTCACGAATTGTTCCCAGCATTCGATCACTCGCCAAAATTGTACATGGTCTCGTATACCTTTACCGTTATGTTTTCTTGGTCGGTGAATCGAGTTATTTCCTGTTTTGCTGCTGCCGTATCTCACCAGTGTCGCTGTCTCACTCCCACGTCGGCAGAGAAAAAACACAGACGAAGTTGGCAGCAGTAGCTGAGATGTACCAGCGTAACCACCCGAGGGGCAATCTCCCGGTGAAGTTACGTCGTACGACGATGAATACATGTTGAATGATGTTGATGATGAATGTTGGCGGTTGCCGTTGTTCTGGTTGTCGTCGTTGCTTTCCATGTCGGGGAAAGTTACGTGCTTGCTCCCATCCGGGAGGCTGCTGTGATCGCCGGTATCCTCGCTCAAACTAGGGAAGGTGATGGTCCTGTGATCCACGTGGCTGTTATCTGGCTTGTGATCGTCGCTATTCTCGGTGCGGCCACTGTTCCGGTCCGGGGATCTGGTTTCGCTGCCTCTCTGGTCCTCGCTGGCGATATGGGTCTCGCCGCTGTGGTGGCCTTCGGCAGCTTGACCCTCTGTGTCAGTGGTGTTGTTAGGTTCCAAGTCGGGGAGCACAACTCCCACCCCTACTTGGGTCCGTATCAGGGCAGCCAACACCTCTCGCTTCAGCATGACGCGTTTTATCGATAGGTGGCGGTCGTGATATGGAGGCTGCTGTACCATCAGCGCCTCCGCTACTTCCAGCAGGAAGAGGCCGCAGTCGGAAGTGTTTGGTTGTTGTGGCACGTCCAGGTGGACACCGGGGAGCATATTTTCCGCCTGCTGCCATGAGCCCAGGCGGCCGTGAGCCCGGTGCTCCTGAATAAGGAATTCCCGCAAGATGTTGACGGTGTCGTTTCGTTTATGGGTGGCCAGCGAGTCGCAGATAACGACTCGTGCTCGACGGGGGTCTCCTGGGTCGACGAGCGCGGCAAGGTACCAATGGTACTTTTCGCACACGGGGACTAGTACCAGCCTCTTCTCGAATAATTCCCCTGGCTTGTACCAGCGGCGCACTAGGGCGTGACGCCTTTCCGCCACAGTCTCTTTGGCTTCTCGCTGCACCGGTTGGTACCTCTGTAGTCTGGGGAGGAAAAACGTATTAAAAATGTTTACCCATATCCGTGATTCTTCCTCCAGCTTCTCTAGGCTCCATTGCAGCCCCACGTCAATTAGTGCGTCGTTCAGCCATTCTCCTTTTCGCAGGCGGCGGTAGTCGGTTACGCGGATTGCGCTGCCACCTCGACCCGGAGGATATTGGCAGATCACTAAGTCTTCCGGTGCCGTATCGTCGCTGGCTGTGGTTCGGTCCGCTTTAGGGGGGTTGACCTCGGCGTTGAATTTAGCGTTGGTGTTGCAGCTGGCGTTGGCGTTGATGCGCTGCACGGGCAAATTTTTCCCTTTGGTCGGCCGCTTATCTCTACTACCCTAGCGTCTCGATCTACCGTCCGCTTTTGTTAGCTGCTGCTTGTATTTTCGGTTTTTGTCTGCTCTGTACATCTCGGTTCGTTGTTCGATTTGAACTGTCACGAATTGTTCCCAGCATTCGATCACTCGCCAAAATTGTACATGGTCTCGTATACCTTTACCGTTATGTTTTCTTGGTCGGTGAATCGAGTTATTTCCTGTTTTGCTGCTGCCGTATCTCACCAGTGTCGCTGTCTCACTCCCACGTCGGCAGAGAAAAAACACAGACGAAGTTGGCAGCAGTAGCTGAGATGTACCAGCGTAACCACCCGAGGGGCAATCTCCCGGTGAAGTTACGTCGTACGACGATGAATACATGTTGAATGATGTTGATGATGTATGTTGGCGGTTGCCGTTGTTCTGGTTGTCGTCGTTGCTTTCCATGTCGGGGAAAGTTACGTGCTTGCTCCCATCCGGGAGGCTGCTGTGATCGCCGGTATCCTCGCTCAAACTAGGGAAGGTGATGGTCCTGTGATCCACGTGGCTGTTATCTGGCTTGTGATCGTCGCTATTCTCGGTGCGGCCACTGTTCCGGTCCGGGGATCTGGATTCGCTGCCTCTCTGGTCCTCGCTGGCGATATGGGTCTCGCCGCTGTGGTGGCCTTCGGCAGCTTGACCCTCTGTGTCAGTGGTGTTGTTAGGTTCCAAGTCGGGGAGCACAACTCCCACCCCTACTTGGGTCCGTATCAGGGCAGCCAACACCTCTCGCTTCAGCATGACGCGTTTTATCGATAGGTGGCGGTCGTGATATGGTGGCTGCTGTCCCATCAGCGCCTCCGCTACTTCCAGCAGGAAGAGGCCGCAGTCGGAAGTGTTTGGTTGTTGTGGCACGTCCAGGTGGACACCGGGGAGCATATTTTCCGCCTGCTGCCATGAGCCCAGGCGGCCGTGAGCCCGGTGCTCCTGAATAAGGAATTCCCGCAAGATGTTGACGGTGTCGTTTCGTTTATGGGTGGCCAGCGAGTCGCAGATAACGACTCGTGCTCGACGGGGGTCTCCTGGGTCGACGAGCGCGGCAAGGTACCAATGGTACTTTTCGCACACGGGGACTAGTACCAGCCTCTTCTCGAATAATTCCCCTGGCTTGTACCAGCGGCGCACTAGGGCGTGACGCCTTTCCGCCACAGTCTCTTTGGCTTCTCGCTGCACCGGTTGGTACCTCTGTAGTCTGGGGAGGAAAAACGTATTAAAAATGTTTACCCATATCCGTGATTCTTCCTCCAGCTTCTCTAGGCTCCATTGCAGCCCCACGTCAATTAGTGCGTCGTTCAGCCATTCTCCTTTTCGCACGCGGCGGTAGTCGGTTACGCGGATTGCGCTGCCACCTCGACCCGGAGGATATTGGCAGATCACTAAGTCTTCCGGTGCCGTATCGTCGCTGGCTGTGGTTCGGTCCGCTTTAGGGGGGTTGACCTCGGCGTTGAATTTAGCGTTGGTGTTGCAGCTGGCGTTGGCGTCGAAGCTGGCGTTGATGCGCTGCACGGGCAAATTTTTCCCTTTGGTCGGCCGCGTATCTCTACTACCCTGGCGTCTCGATCTACCGTCCGCTTTTGTTAGCTGCTGCTTGTATTTTCGGTTTTTGTCTGCTCTGTACATCTCGGTTCGTTGTTCGATTTGAACTGTCACGAATTGTTCCCAGCATTCGATCACTCGCCAAAATTGTACATGGTCTCGTATACCTTTACCGTTATGTTTTCTTGGTCGGTGAATCGAGTTATTTCCTGTTTTGCTGCTGCCGTATCTCACCAGTGTCGCTGTCTCACTCCCACATCGGCAGAGAAAAAACACAGACGAAGTTGGCAGCAGTAGCTGAGATGTACCAGCGTAACCACCCGAGGGGCAATCTCCCGGTGAAGTTACGTCGTACGACGATGAATACATGTTGAATGATGTTGATGATGAATGTTGGCGGTTGCCGTTGTTCTGGTTGTCGTCGTTGCTTTCCATGTCGGGGAAAGTTACGTGCTTGCTCCCATCCGGGAGGCTGCTGTGATCGCCGGTATCCTCGCTCAAACTAGGGAAGGTGATGGTCCTGTGATCCACGTGGCTGTTATCTGGCTTGTGATCGTCGCTATTCTCGGTGCGGCCACTGTTCCGGTCCGGGGATCTGGTTTCGCTGCCTCTCTGGTCCTCGCTGGCGATATGGGTCTCGCCGCTGTGGTGGCCTTCGGCAGCTTGACCCTCTGTGTCAGTGGTGTTGTTAGGTTCCAAGTCAGGGATCACAACTCCCACCCCTACTTGGGTCCGTATCAGGGCAGCCAACACCTCTCGCTTCAGCATGACGCGTTTTATCGATAGGTGGCGGTCGTGATATGGTGGCTGCTGTCCCATCAGCGCCTCCGCTACTTCCAGCAGGAAGAGGCCGCAGTCGGAAGTGTTTGGTTGTTGTGGCACGTCCAGGTGGACACCGGGGAGCATATTTTCCGCCTGCTGCCATGAGCCCAGGCGGCCGTGAGCCCGGTGCTCCTGAATAAGGAATTCCCGCAAGATGTTGACGGTGTCGTTTCGTTTATGGGTGGCCAGCGAGTCGCAGATAACGACTCGTGCTCGACGGGGGTCTCCTGGGTCGACGAGCGCGGCAAGGTACCAATGGTACTTTTCGCACACGGGGACTAGTACCAGCCTCTTCTCGAATAATTCCCCTGGCTTGTACCAGCGGCGCACTAGGGCGTGACGCCTTTCCGCCACAGTCTCTTTGGCTTCTCGCTGCACCGGTTGGTACCTCTTTAGTCTGGGGAGGAAAAACGTATTAAAAATGTTTACCCATATCCGTGATTCTTCCTCCAGCTTCTCTAGGCTCCATTGCAGCCCCACGTCAATTAGTGCGTCGTTCAGCCATTCTCCTTTTCGCAGGCGGCGGTAGTCGGTTACGCGGATTACGCTGCCACCTCGACCCGGAGGATATTGGCAGATCACTAAGTCTTCCGGTGCCGTATCGTCGCTGGCTGTGGTTCGGTCCGCTTTAGGGGGGTTGACCTCGGCGTTGAATTTAGCGTTGGTGTTGCAGCTGGCGTTGGCGTCGAAGCTGGCGTTGATGCGCTGCACGGGCAAATTTTTCCCTTTGGTCGGCCGCGTATCTCTACTACCCTGGCGTCTCGATCTACCGTCCGCTTTTGTTAGCTGCTGCTTGTATTTTCGGTTTTTGTCTGCTCTGTACATCTCGGTTCGTTGTTCGATTTGAACTGTCACGAATTGTTCCCAGCATTCGATCACTCGCCAAAATTGTACATGGTCTCGTATACCTTTACCGTTATGTTTTCTTGGTCGGTGAATCGAGTTATTTCCTGTTTTGCTGCTGCCGTATCTCACCAGTGTCGCTGTCTCACTCCCACGTCGGCAGAGAAAAAACACAGACGAAGTTGGCAGCAGTAGCTGAGATGTACCAGCGTAACCACCCGAGGGGCAATCTCCCGGTGAAGTTACGTCGTACGACGATGAATACATGTTGAATGATGTTGATGATGAATGTTGGCGGTTGCCGTTGTTCTGGTTGTCGTCGTTGCTTTCCATGTCGGGGAAAGTTACGTGCTTGCTCCCATCCGGGAGGCTGCTGTGATCGCCGGTATCCTCGCTCAAACTAGGCAAGGTGATGGTCCTGTGATCCACGTGGCTGTTATCTGGCTTGTGATCGTCGCTATTCTCGGTGCGGCCACTGTTCCGGTCCGGGGATCTGGTTTCGCTGCCTCTCTGGTCCTCGCTGGCGATATGGGTCTCGCCGCTGTGGTGGACTTCGGCAGCTTGACCCTCTGTGTCAGTGGTGTTGTTAGGTTCCAAGTCGGGGAGCACAACTCCCACCCCTACTTGGGTCCGTATCAGGGCAGCCAACACCTCTCGCTTCAGCATGACGCGTTTTATCGATAGGTGGCGGTCGTGATATGGTGGCTGCTGTCCCATCAGCGCCTCCGCTACTTCCAGCAGGAAGAGGCCGCAGTCGGAAGTGTTTGGTTGTTGTGGCACGTCCAGGTGGACACCGGGGAGCATATTTTCCGCCTGCTGCCATGAGCCCAGGCGGCCGTGAGCCCGGTGCTCCTGAATAAGGAATTCCCGCAATATGTTGACGGTGTCGTTTCGTTTATGGGTGGCCAGCGAGTCGCAGATAACGACTCGTGCTCGACGGGGGTCTCCTGGGTCGACGAGCGCGGCAAGGTACCAATGGTACTTTTCGCACACGGGAACTAGTACCAGCCTCTTCTCGAATAATTCCCCTGGCTTGTACCAGCGGCGCACTAGGGCGTGACGCCTTTCCGCCACAGTCTCTTTGGCTTCTCGCTGCACCGGTTGGTACCTCTGTAGTCTGGGGAGGAAAAACGTATTAAAAATGTTTACCCGTATCCGTGATTCTTCCTCCAGCTTCTCTAGGCTCCATTGCAGCCCCATGTCAATTAGTGCGTCGTTCAGCCAGGTAGTCGGCTACGCGGATTGCGCTGCCACCTCGACCCGGAGGATATTGGCAGATCACTAAGTCTTCCGGTGCCGTATCGTCGCTGGCTGTGGTTCGGTCCGCTTTAGGGGGGTTGACCTCGGCGTTGAATTTAGCGTTGGTGTTGCAGCTGGCGTTGGCGTCGAAGCTGGCGTTGATGCGCTGCACGGGCAAATTTTTCCCTTTGGTCGGCCGCGTATCTCTACTACCCTGGCGTCTCGATCTACCCTCCGCTTTTGTTAGCTGCTGCTTGTATTTTCGGTTTTTGTCTGCTCTGTACATCTCGGTTCGTTGTTCGATTTGAACTGTCACGAATTGTTCCCAGCATTCGATCACTCGCCAAAATTGTACTGGTCTCGTATACCTTTACCGTTATGTTTTCTTGGTCGGTGAATCGAGTTATTTCCTGTTTTGCTGCTGCCGTATCTCACCAGTGTCGCTGTCTCACTCCCACTGCCGTTATCTACTGTTTCCTGAATGGTATGCATCGCTACTGCTGGGTCTGTAGTTGTTGTGGTCGAATTGTGCTCGCCACATCGTCGCTGCTGCGTTTTGGCTAGTTTGTTCCTACTAAGCCAGTTTTGACATGCTGGGTTCGAAATTCCTTTTGTCTGGTCTGTTGTGGTGGTTGTTATTGAATTTCTACCGTTTCGATTTTTGCTACTGTAATCGTTATGGTTTTCACGCGATGGGTGTCGTTGCTGTGTTCTATGCCCTGCAATGTCTGTTGCTGCGCCAGGTAGTCGGCTACGCGGATTGCGCTGCCACCTCGACCCGGAGGATATTGGCAGATCACTAAGTCTTCCGGTGCCGTATCGTCGCTGGCTGTGGTTCGGTCCGCTTTAGGGGGGTTGACCTCGGCGTTGAATTTAGCGTTGGTGTTGCAGCTGGCGTTGGCGTCGAAGCTGGCGTTGATGCGCTGCACGGGCAAATTTTTCCCTTTGGTCGGCCGCGTATCTCTACTACCCTGGCGTCTCGATCTACCGTCCGCTTTTGTTAGCTGCTGCTTGTATTTTCGGTTTTTGTCTGCTCTGTACATCTCGGTTCGTTGTTCGATTTGAACTGTCACGAATTGTTCCCAGCATTCGATCACTCGCCAAAATTGTACTGGTCTCGTATACCTTTACCGTTATGTTTTCTTGGTCGGTGAATCGAGTTATTTCCTGTTTTGCTGCTGCCGTATCTCACCAGTGTCGCTGTCTCACTCCCACTGCCGTTATCTACTGTTTCCTGAATGGTATGCATCGCTACTGCTGGGTCTGTAGTTGTTGTGGTCGAATTGTGCTCGCCACATCGTCGCTGCTGCGTTTTGGCTAGTTTGTTCCTACTAAGCCAGTTTTGACATGCTGGGTTCGAAATTCCTTTTGTCTGGTCTGTTGTGGTGGTTGTTATTGAATTTCTACCGTTTCGATTTTTGCTACTGTAATCGTTATGGTTTTCACGCGATGGGTGTCGTTGCTGTGTTCTATGCCCTGCAATGTCTGTTGCTGCGCTCGTAGTCGGACCGGTAGCTGCTGGTGCTAAAATTTGGCCTTGGTGTGATGATCGGCGTCTGTTGTGTCGTCGTCTCAGCGTGAGTACTCCGACCTTTGCTGCTGCGCTTGTTGTTGTCGGCCCTTGTCTATGATGGCTTCTGTTGTTAGGTTCGTCGTTGCCTAGGTTTCGTTGCTCTCTGTAGTTTTCCTGGTCACCGGGCCGGTTCGCTGCTTTGCCTGTAGGATTCTCTCTGCAGCGTCGCCGTTTCTGCGTCTGAAGTAATTCGTACCCTGTTGTTGAGTTTTCCGAGGTTTTTTCCTCCAGTGGGTCCTCGTAAAAGACCTTTAGCTCTGCTATGTGTGCTGCGCGCTCCTTGCCATCTTCCCTCCTCCTCAGTTTCGCTATCACAGGTGAGACGAAATTTACGATTCGGTAGGGCCCATCGTACCTCGGGGCAAATTTGCTGGCGAACCCCTCCAGAGCGTTTGATTGATGGTGTTGCTTCACTAGAACGAGCTGCCCGACCTCGGGTTTCCAGGGGCGTCGCCTCAGGTTGTAATGTCGGGCCTGATCCTTAGCTGCGCGTTCTAAGTTCCGTCGCACTATTTCAAAGATTTCTTTCATGTGATCCGCTCGGTCCCCCGGTGCTTTGGCCAACGTGCCTGTCCCAAGCGTGACCTCATCATAGAGTGCGTGTGGTAGGCAGGGCTCCCGCGCCTGGGTGAGGAATGCTGGACTATATCCCGTGGAGTCGGACAGGCTGGTGTTGATCGCCAGCATGATCTCCGGGAGTTTATCGTCCCAAGAGCGTTGTTGTGCACCCGACAACTGGGAGATGATTATCTTTACTGTCCGATTCACTCTTTCAGTGGGGTTCTCTTGGGAAGTGTACGGGGCCGTGAACTGGTGTCGAACTCCCATGTCAGTTTGTAGCACGAAACTCTTGGAAAAGTCCGGGCACGCCAGGATTGGCGCTTCTGTCAGCTTTACTTTTAATTCCTCCATTGGAATTTGCCAATATCCGTTGCGAAGGTCTAAGCTGCTTATAAATTGTGCGCCCCTGAATCGGTCCAGGATGTGTTGGATGCGCGGAAGTGGGTATGCGTTTGGCACTGATCGAGCGTTCAGCTCTCTATAGTCGATACACAGCCTCCACTTGCCCGTTTTCTTCCTGTCCAACACTATCGGGGCGCTGTGAGGGCTATGTGAGGGTTCGATACACCTTTTTCTGAGCAGTTCGTCGACTTACTGGTTGATGATTTCCTGCATTGCGGGGTTCCTCGGAAAATAGCGTTGTTTTATAGGTCGCTCGTCACGCATGACGATCCTGTGCTCTGTTATGTTCGAGATTTTCGGTAGTTGCTCAAACTTTTGGAACTCCTCCTGTAGGAAAGTCTTGAGTTTCTCCCCGTCTGTCTGCGATTTTTCCCGGATGGCGATGCAATGCGGGGTGTCTCCGATCTGTTCGGCCTGCTCTTGGAGTGTCACCGTCTGACCCACGCAGCTTAGTTTTGCCCTGATTTTCATAAGAAAGTCTAAGCCGATTCGGACTTCTAACACTAGGGCTTCACGTATCTGTTTCGGTGAGCCTTCTGCCATGCTTACTGTCTTATCCATGGGAACGCTGTTGGTCTGAGTTCGGAGTTCGTCAGCGTATAGTTAACTTATGAAGCTCCTTGATGCTCCCGTGTATATGGTCGCGTTCACCAGTTCATCTCCCAGTGCTACTCTGGCGAAGATGCGGGAGGCATCGTGATATGAAAAGTTTAATGGGTAGGAGGTGGCGTCTTCTAAGGAAACGTTGCACCTCTCCTCCAACGTTCCCCTTGGTCGTTTCCCGACCTTTTCCGGCAGTATTCCACAGTCCTTATGTCTCGGCGGCCACACTCCCAGCAGAAAAGTACTTGTGGTCTGTGACAGTCTCGCCAAATATGGCCGTCCTGGCCGCAACGTCGACACGCAGTTCGAACGTTGATGCGCTCCTCCTCCTCTCCGCGACCATGAGGTTCCTTTCGATCGGTCGGGCTTGGGGCCTGGGTGTTGGTCGGATCGGTTCTGGGCTGGCAGAGATGTTTTCCAGGTCCTCAGCTAACCCAATTAGCTCCTGCAGGTCTTGAAAATCTCTTCTCCGCACGTAGAGTTTATACTCTTGACGACAGTTTCAGAATATCCGATCCACCTGTTGGGTCCTCGGATAGCCCGCATGTCTCATCAGATTTTGCATGATGATGACGAAATCCTTAAAACTCTCTCCGGGTCTTTGCTGTCGTCGACGGATTTCGTCATCCAGCTGTTCTAAGTACCTTGCCGGGAGGAAGAAATGCAGGAAGTCTTCCTTGAATGACTGCCAGTTCGTCAACCGCTGGTTGTTGTTTCTAAACCAAACCAAGGCTCGGTCACGCAGCAGTTCAGGCATTGTTCTGGCTAGGAGGTCCTTGTTTAGGGAATAAGCGTCGGCTAATTCCTCCAGCCGCTCCACGAAGGATATCGGTTCTTTCACGCCATCATACCGCGCGGACCATTTCCTCACCGTGTCGATGACCATTGGATATGATGCCACAGATGTCTCCTTGGCTTGGTCTAATCCAGCGCTCGCGTCCAGCCGGAACTCGGTCATATATGTTTGTAGCTCTTCTTTCGAGAGCGTGTACACCCAGCTAGTCTTGACCATCTTGTCTTTTGTAAATTTCTATTGTTCAACAGTTATATGTTAATTTTCTTTCCTTTAGTTTTACGTTATCGAAGAGTCCCTGCTCGGGCGCCAGTTGTAACGGAGTTTTCCCAGCCGGGGCAAACTCAGCGTGACCAGGGTTCAGAGAAAGGGGTCGTTACAATAAAATTTATCTTTGGTGACTCTTCAAATTGTGTTTCTTTATTTCTCTTTTCTTATTACTTTATAATTTAGGTCGACAAGCATAAATTCAGAGCGATACGCTAGTCTCAGACGAGCGTAAGTCCCGAGCGATGTGCTAGCCTTAGGCGAGCGTAAGTCCTGAGCGATGCGTGATCATAGGCTTGAGGCGAGCGAAAATCCTGAGCGACTTGTGGGCGTGCGCCTGACACAAGTGAGAAGCCTGAGCGGTGCGTGAGCGTAGTTCAAGGCGAGCGACAATCCTGAGCGACTTGTGGGCGTGCGCCTGGGACAAATGAGAAGCATGAGCGGTGCGTTAGCATAGTTCGAGGCGAGCGACTTGTGGGCGTGCGCCTGAGACAAGTGAGAAGCCTGAGCGGTGCGTGAGCGTAGTTCAAGGCGAGCGACAATCCTGAGCGACTTGTGGGCGTGCGCCTGGGACAAAAGAGAAGCCTGAGCGATGCGTGAGCGTATTTCGAGGCGAGCGACAATCCTGAGCGACTTGTGGCCGTGCGCCTGAGACAAGTGAGAAGCCTGAGCGGTGCGTTAGCATAGTTCGAGGCGAGCGACAATCCTGAGCGACTTGTGGGCGTGCGCCTAAGATAAGTGAGAAGCCTGAGCGGTGCGTGAGCGTAGTTCAAGGCGAGCGACAATCCTGAGCGACTTGTGGGCGTGCGCCTGGGACAAATGAGAAGCCTGAGCGATGCGTGAGCGTAGTTCGAGGCGAGCGACAATCCTGAGCGACTTGTGGGCGTGCGCCTAAGACAAGTGAGAATACTAAGCGATGCGTAGCGTAGTTCGAGACAAGCGTAAACCTGAGACAAAACAGGAATCGTGAGGAATTTGCGGGCATTAGCCCGGGACGAGCGTAAGCGTGGCGAGCGTTAGACGGACCGTGCGGTCAATGATGACAACGGGGAGAGCGAAAGAAGTCGACAGCAGTACGCTGAGATGTACCAGCGTAACCACCTGAGGGGCAATCTCCCGGTGAAGTTACGTCGTACGACGATGAACGCAGCGTCGTCGGCAGAGAAAAAGCACAGACGACGTTGGTAGCGGATGTATTGAAATGGTAAATAGTTCGAGTGAAAAAGATAAATAATAATTCAGGATATTATTATGATACTATGAGATTTTATTAAAAAGCGTGTGTATTTCTTGAAACAGCAAAAGTAAGTAAGTAAAATATTTTTCGAATTAATATTAACAAAAATATAAAGTCATGAATGACTTGATCAGAAAGAAGTGAACAAAGTAAAGTGAATAATATACAAGTAGATAATAAATCCGCTAACATCAATTGGATTTCAACACTCCTCCTCAATTGATTTGGCGGAGCCCACATCTTCTTCGCAGCTTCACGAACTTTTCTTTTGGAAGACCCTTCGTAAACAGATCAGCCAACATTTCCTCAGTTGGACAATAACTGCATTTAATGACTGCTTTCTTGACACAGTCTTCGATGAAATGTTTTCTCGTATCGATATGCTTAGAACGAGCAGTTGAACCTTCTCGTTTTACTTGTGACAAAACATTTTGATTGTCCTCAAAAATCTGGATACATTTATCACCATTCCACCTAAAATCTGACAACAAACGTTGAAGCCAGATTGCCTCTTTGCACGCTTCCGTAAGTGCAATGTATTCAGCTTCTGATGAAGACAGTGATACACAATCTTGTCGTCTGCATGTCCAACTTATTGCACCACCAAACAGAAAAATGAAACCAGAATTTGATTTCCGTGTCTCACGACACTCTGCCCAATCGGCATCAGCATAGCCGACCAAACTGCTTCGATCGTTGTTGCAACCAATTAACAAACACATTGATGAGGTTTGCTTCAGGTACTGAATCGTGCGTTTGACTTCCTTCCAGTCGCGCGTTGTTGGGTTCGCATCCTTTTGCGACAAAATTGCAACAGCCGTTGCAATGTCTGGACGAGTATTCGTTGCGATATAAAGCAAGCATCCAATCGCTGCTCTATATTGATCGTTGGTCAACAGCATTTCCTCGCATGGGTCCGTACGATACGTTGAACTTAGTGGTGTTTCCTGACCTTTTGCGTTAGCCAGACCGAACTTCTTTACAACGCTTATGATATACTTTTCCTGATCGAGTTCGAAAACGTTTCTCCCCGGCTTGATGCGAATCCCTAGATAATTGTGCACTTCTCCAAGGTCCTCAATGGCAAAATGCTTATTGATCACATCAAGGAGGAACTTGATGCGTGTTCGGTTGTTGCTCGTCACCAAGATGTCATCGACGTATACCAATACGTAGATTGCATCTTCCATTTCTTCCGAGATGTATAGGCAGTTGTCCGCCTCACTCTGCACGAGCTTTGCGCTTACCAGTACGTCATGTAGCGTTTTGTTCCACACACGTGCAGACTGCTTCAAGCCATAGATGCTTTTCTTCAATTTACATACCTTTCCTTCCTGTCCGTCTTTTATAAAACCAGGTGCTTGTTTCATGTATATCTCCTCCTGAAGATCACCATTCAAGAATGCCGTTTTTGCGTCAAAATGATGCACCACCATTGCACGGGCAGCTGCGACTGCCAGCATCATCCGAAATGTTGTGTGCCTTGCAACGGGTGCGAAAACTTGATCATAATCTGTTCCATATTTTTGACTAAAACCTTGGGCTACCAATCTGGCTTTGAATTTCTTCACATTTCCTTCTTGATCGGTTTTCAACTTGTAAACCCACTTGCAGCCTACCAAATTCTTACCAGTTGGTAAATCAACGAGACTCCATGTCTTGTTTCGATGCATTGAATTCATTTCATCGTTCATAGCAACGATCCATTGATTCTTCTCTGCCGAAGAAATTGCATTTTTGCACGATGTTGGTTCACTGTTGAGTGTAATGCAAATGTCTTGGAAACGTTCCGGCGCAACACCAAAATTTGCTCTTGTGGAACGACGTATTTCATTCCCGATGTCTGGTGGTTCTTCCACCACAGTTGAATCATGCGCATCTTCGAACTCATCAGTTTCAGAGCCAAATTCTTGATGCTCCTCCTGACACTCCTTCTGGGCTTCAATCTGAGCTTTGTTTGCTAGACTAAATTGAAAATGATTATTATGATTACCTGATGGAATTTCGGACTGTTCAATCCGTTGCTCTTTTGACTCCGCAAAAGTGATATCATCAACGAATTTCACATCCATCGAGATGACCACAATTCGTTTGGATGGTACGTAGCAACGATACGCTTTTGCTTCTGTATCGTGGCCCATGAACCTTGCTTCGACTGCCTTGACGTCGAGTTTGCGTCGTTTCTCATCTGGTACCTTCACGAAACATGCCGCCCCGAATCGCTTTAAATGTGTGTATACTGGTTTACGTCCGTACCAATATTCGTGGGGGGTCTTTTTCAAAATACGATTGGGCAAACGATTCTGCATAAAATTTGCCGTCACCACTGCTTCACCCCAGAAATGTTTTTCTAATTGGGCATCCGACAGCATGCTTCGAGCCATTTCCAGCAATGAACGGTTTTTCCTTTCTGCGACACCATTTTGCTGAGGTGAATACGGGGTAGTACGCTGAACCCTGATGCCTTCCGAGTTCAAAAAGTTTATGAACTTATTTCCCACATATTCGCCACCTCCGTCGCTTCGGAATGCCTTGATACCATGACCGAATTGATTTTTCATCAACTGTTGAAATTCTTTAAATTTGACAATAGCTTCTGATTTGTCATGCAGCAGATAAACCGTAGTGTATCTAGAATAGTCATCGATAAAAGTTAAAATGTATCGCTTACCACGGGGTGTTTTCGTCTGCATTGGACCACAGAGATCACTGTGTATGAGATCAAGCACTGCTTCCGATATCGATGTTGATTGTTTCGGAAAAGATTTTCTTGTCATTTTTCCTTCGATGCAAGCTTTGCAGTGCTCTTCGCAAACTGAGGTACATGTCCCAAGTGTCATCCCATCAACAATTTCCATTGACGGGATCTTCTTCACGATGTCTATATCTCGATGTCCCAGTATACGGTGCCAGCCGTGAAAGCAATGTCGTTGCACATCCACGGCTGTGTTCACCTGCTGTTTGCTGGTTTGCATTTCATACAACCGACCATTTAAATTTCCAACGCCGACCTGACGTTTGTTGTCTTGAGTACGAATTTCACATGTCATTCCTGAGAAATTCACTCGAAAACCCTTTTCTGCGAGCTTCTTGACTGAGATGAGATTTGTGCCAATCGATGGAATGTACAGAACGTCCATCATTTGAACAGATGTTACCTCACCGGTACTGTTGATCAAATTGAGACGAATCTTGCCTCGACCCGATATTTGAACTTCTTCACCATTTGCAACAGTGACTGTTTCGGTGTGTGTTTCGTCCAATTCCGAAAACAATTTTCGTTCACTGCTGATGTGACATGTTGCACCCGAATCGATAATCCATCCGCTCGGCTTACCTACGAGAAACAAAAATTCTTTGATTATTTCTCTTTGTTTCACCACATTTGATTCCTGTTTCGAATTTCTGCTACCGCCGTCGCTTTTCCATTTCTGAAATTTTCTGCATTCCGCCTTCATATGACCGGGTTTCTTGCAAAAGAAACAAGTAATTTTTGCGGACGACAAAGCATTCGATCTGTTTGTTGTCACTTTCAGTGCCGAACCGGCACCCATTTCACCATCTCGAGACATACGCCGACGATATTCTTCAGTGACGATGTTCTTTACGACACCTACGTTGATGTCCTTCTCAGGCCTTGATTCAAGCGCTAGCACCAACCCATCGTAACTTTTCGGTAGCGAATTCATGAGCATCGCGCTCATCAAAAATTCTGGTTCGAGTTTGCCGAGAGCCAACAATTTCTGGAACATTTCTGTCATTGAATTGACGTGTTGTTGAATATCATCTCCTTCGTTCGCCATTTTTCCGACGATTTCACGCAATAATCGAATTTTATTGCCCGGCGTGTCACGCTCATGGACATCCTTTAATGCTTTCCACGCACCTTTTGCCGTGTCGATGGTCCTGATATGCATTATTTGTGCATCGTCGACAGACAACCGCATGTACGTCAAAGCTTCTTGGTCGCTTTTATCCCAAAACGCAGCTGCTACCGCATTTTCCGCTTCTTCTGGTTTGTCCTCATTAATTGTCTTCCACAATCCTTTATGCCTTAAAATCGTTTCCATACGAAAGCTCCAATTGAAATAGTTCGTATCGTCCAACAACTTGATTGTGCACTTGGTGCTATCTTGGTTCAACACCACCGCCATGACGATAGAATTTCAATTGAATTTCCAAATACCAAAATACTTTTACCCGGTGATATTATTATTCACTTATACGACTGGGCCCATAACCTATTGAAATGGTAAATAGTTCGAGTGAAAAAGATAAATAATAATTCAGGATATTATTATGATACTATGAGATTTTATTAAAAAGCGTGTGTATTTCTTGAAACAGCAAAAGTAAGTAAGTAAAATATTTTTCGAATTAATATTAACAAAAATATAAAGTCATGAATGACTTGATCAGAAAGAAGTGAACAAAGTAAAGTGAATAATATACAAGTAGATAATAAATCCGCTAACATCAATTGGATTTCAACACTCCTCCTCAATTGATTTGGCGGAGCCCACATCTTCTTCGCAGCTTCACGAACTTTTCTTTTGGAAGACCCTTCGTAAACAGATCAGCCAACATTTCCTCAGTTGGACAATAACTGCATTTAATGACTGCTTTCTTGACACAGTCTTCGATGAAATGCTTTCTCGTATCGATATGCTTAGAACGAGCAGTTGAACCTTCTCGTTTTACTTGTGACAAAACATTTTGATTGTCCTCAAAAATCTGGATACATTTATCACCATTCCACCTAAAATCTGACAACAAACGTTGAAGCCAGATTGCCTCTTTGCACGCTTCCGTAAGTGCAATGTATTCAGCTTCTGATGAAGACAGTGATACACAATCTTGTCGTCTGCATGTCCAACTTATTGCACCACCAAACAGAAAAATGAAACCAGAATTTGATTTCCGTGTCTCACGACACTCTGCCCAATCGGCATCAGCATAGCCGACCAAACTGCTTCGATCGTTGTTGCAACCAATTAACAAACACATTGATGAGGTTTGCTTCAGGTACTGAATCGTGCGTTTGACTTCCTTCCAGTCGCGCGTTGTTGGGTTCGCATCCTTTTGCGACAAAATTGCAACAGCCGTTGCAATGTCTGGACGAGTATTCGTTGCGATATAAAGCAAGCATCCAATCGCTGCTCTATATTGATCGTTGGTCAACAGCATTTCCTCGCATGGGTCCGTACGATACGTTGAACTTAGTGGTGTTTCCTGACCTTTTGCGTTAGCCAGACCGAACTTCTTTACAACGCTTATGATATACTTTTCCTGATCGAGTTCGAAAACGTTTCTCCCCGGCTTGATGCGAATCCCTAGATAATTGTGCACTTCTCCAAGGTCCTCAATGGCAAAATGCTTATTGATCACATCAAGGAGGAACTTGATGCGTGTTCGGTTGTTGCTCGTCACCAAGATGTCATCGACGTATACCAATACGTAGATTGCATCTTCCATTTCTTCCGAGATGTATAGGCAGTTGTCCGCCTCACTCTGCACGAGCTTTGCGCTTACCAGTACGTCATGTAGCGTTTTGTTCCACACACGTGCAGACTGCTTCAAGCCATAGATGCTTTTCTTCAATTTACATACCTTTCCTTCCTGTCCGTCTTTTATAAAACCAGGTGCTTGTTTCATGTATATCTCCTCCTGAAGATCACCATTCAAGAATGCCGTTTTTGCGTCAAAATGATGCACCACCATTGCACGGGCAGCTGCGACTGCCAGCATCATCCGAAATGTTGTGTGCCTTGCAACGGGTGCGAAAACTTGATCATAATCTGTTCCATATTTTTGACTAAAACCTTGGGCTACCAATCTGGCTTTGAATTTCTTCACATTTCCTTCTTGATCGGTTTTCAACTTGTAAACCCACTTGCAGCCTACCAAATTCTTACCAGTTGGTAAATCAACGAGACTCCATGTCTTGTTTCGATGCATTGAATTCATTTCATCGTTCATAGCAACGATCCATTGATTCTTCTCTGCCGAAGAAATTGCATTTTTGTACGATGTTGGTTCACTGTTGAGTGTAATGCAAATGTCTTGGAAACGTTCCGGCGCAACACCAAAATTTGCTCTTGTGGAACGACGTATTTCATTCCCGATGTCTGGTGGTTCTTCCACCACAGTTGAATCATGCGCATCTTCGAACTCATCAGTTTCAGAGCCAAATTCTTGATGCTCCTCCTGACACTCCTTCTGGGCTTCAATCTGAGCTTTGTTTGCTAGACTAAATTGAAAATGATTATTATGATTACCTGATGGAATTTCGGACTGTTCAATCCGTTGCTCTTTTGACTCCGCAAAAGTGATATCATCAACGAATTTCACATCCCTCGAGATGACCACAATTCGTTTGGATGGTACGTAGCAACGATACGCTTTTGCTTCTGTATCGTGGCCCATGAACCTTGCTTCGACTGCCTTGACGTCGAGTTTGCGTCGTTTCTCATCTGGTACCTTCACGAAACATGCCGCCCCGAATCGCTTTAAATGTGTGTATACTGGTTTACGTCCGTACCAATATTCGTGGGGGGTCTTTTTCAAAATACGATTGGGCAAACGATTCTGCATAAAATTTGCCGTCACCACTGCTTCACCCCAGAAATGTTTTTCTAATTGGGCATCCGACAGCATGCTTCGAGCCATTTCCAGCAATGAACGGTTTTTCATTTCTGCGACACCATTTTGCTGAGGTGAATACGGGGTAGTACGCTGAACCCTGATGCCTTCCGAGTTCAAAAAGTTTATGAACTTATTTCCCACATATTCGCCACCTCCGTCGCTTCGGAATGCCTTGATACCATGACCGAATTGCTTTTTCATCAACTGATGAAATTCTTTAAATTTGACAATAGCTTCTGATTTGTCATGCAGCAGATAAACCGTAGTGTATCTAGAATAGTCATCGATAAAAGTTAAAATGTATCGCTTACCACGGGGTGTTTTCGTCTGCATTGGACCACAGAGATCACTGTGTATGAGATCAAGCACTGCTTCCGATATCGATGTTGATTGTTTCGGAAAAGATTTTCTTGTCATTTTTCCTTCGATGCAAGCTTTGCAGTGCTCTTCGCAAACTGAGGTACATGTCCCAAGTGTCATCCCATCAACAATTTCCATTGACGGGATCTTCTTCACGATGTCTATATCTCGATGTCCCAGTATACGGTGCCAGCCGTGAAAGCAATGTCGTTGCACATCCACGGCTGTGTTCACCTGCTGTTTGCTGGTTTGCATTTCATACAACCGACCATTTAAATTTCCAACGCCGACCTGACGTTTGTTGTCTTGAGTACGAATTTCACATGTCATTCCTGAGAAATTCACTCGAAAACCCTTTTCTGCGAGCTTCTTGACTGAGATGAGATTTGTGCCAATCGATGGAATGTACAGAACGTCCATCATTTGAACAGATGTTACCTCACCGGTACTGTTGATCAAATTGAGACGAATCTTGCCTCGACCCGATATTTGAACTTCTTCACCATTTGCAACAGTGACTGTTTCGGTGTGTGTTTCGTCCAATTCCGAAAACAATTTTCGTTCACTGCTGATGTGACATGTTGCACCCGAATCGATAATCCATCCGCTCGGCTTACCTACGAGAAACAAAAATTCTTTGATTATTTCTCTTTGTTTCACCACATTTGATTCCTGTTTCGAATTTCTGCTACCGCCGTCGCTTTTCCATTTCTGAAATTTTCTGCATTCCGCCTTCATATGACCGGGTTTCTTGCAAAAGAAACAAGTAATTTTTGCGGACGACAAAGCATTCGATCTGTTTGTTGTCACTTTCAGTGCCGAACCGGCACCCATTTCACCATCTCGAGACATACGCCGACGATATTCTTCAGTGACGATGTTCTTTACGACACCTACGTTGATGTCCTTCTCAGGCCTTGATTCAAGCGCTAGCACCAACCCATCGTAACTTTTCGGTAGCGAATTCATGAGCATCGCGCTCATCAAAAATTCTGGTTCGAGTTTGCCGAGAGCCAACAATTTCTGGAACATTTCTGTCATTGAATTGACGTGTTGTTGAATATCATCTCCTTCGTTCGCCATTTTTCCGACGATTTCACGCAATAATCGAATTTTATTGCCCGGCGTGTCACGCTCATGGACATCCTTTAATGCTTTCCACGCACCTTTTGCCGTGTCGATGGTCCTGATATGCATTATTTGTGCATCGTCGACAGACAACCGCATGTACGTCAAAGCTTCTTGGTCGCTTTTATCCCAAAACGCAGCTGCTACCGCATTTTCCGCTTCTTCTGGTTTGTCCTCATTAATTGTCTTCCACAATCCTTTATGCCTTAAAATCGTTTCCATACGAAAGCTCCAATTGAAATAGTTCGTATCGTCCAACAACTTGATTGTGCACTTGGTGCTATCTTGGTTCAACACCACCGCCATGACGATAGAATTTCAATTGAATTTCCAAATACCAAAATACTTTTACCCGGTGAGATTATTATTCACTTATACGACTGGGCCCATAACCTATTGAAATGGTAAATAGTTCGAGTGAAAAAGATAAATAATAATTCAGGATATTATTATGATACTATGAGATTTTATTAAAAAGCGTGTGTATTTCTTGAAACAGCAAAAGTAAGTAAGTAAAATATTTTTCGAATTAATATTAACAAAAATATAAAGTCATGAATGACTTGATCAGAAAGAAGTGAACAAAGTAAAGTGAATAATATACAAGTAGATAATAAATCCGCTAACATCAATTGGATTTCAACAAGATGTACCAGCGTAACCACCCGAGGGGCAATCTCCCGGTGAAGTTACGTCGTACGACGATGAATACAGCGACGTCGGCAGCAGTAAGCTGAGATGTACCAGCGTAACCAGCAGTAAGCTGAGATGTACCAGCGTAACCACCCGAGAGGCAATCTCCCGGTGAAGTTACGTCGTAAGACGATGAACACAGCGACGTCGGCAGAGAAAAAAGCACAGACGACGTTGGCAGCGGTAGCTGAGATGTACCAGCGTAACCACCCGAGGGGCAATCTCCCGGTGAAGTTACGTCGTACGACGATGAATACAGCGACGTAGGCAGCAGTAAGCCGAGATGTACCAGCGTAACCACCCGAGGGGCAATCTCCCGGTGAAGTTACGTCGTACGACGATGAATACAGCGACGTAGGCAGCAGTAAGCTGAGATGTACCAGCGTAACCACCCGAGGGGCAATCTCCCGGTGAAGTTACGTCGTACGACGATGAATACAGCGACGTAGGCAGCAGTAAGCTGAGATGTACCAGCGTAACCACCCGAGGGGCAATCTCCCGGTGAAGTTACGTCATACGACGATGAATACAGCGACGTCGGCAGCAGTAAGCTGAGATGTACCAGCGTAACCAGCAGTAAGCTGAGATGTACCAGCGTAACCACCCGAGAGGCAATTTCCCGGTGAAGTTACGTCGTACGACGATGAACACAGCGACGTCGGCAGAGAAAAAAGCACAGACGACGTTGGCAGCGGTAGCTGAGATGTACCAGCGTAACCACCCGAGGGGCAATCTCCCGGTGAAGTTACGTCGTACGACGATGAATACAGCGACGTAGGCAGAGAAAAAGCATATAAATAAAACCAGTAAAAAATGATATCGCTTACCGAGGTGTGATCCTATCCGAAGACTAAGAGAACTAACAGAGCGAGCGCCTGCATGCTCGCCCTTTTATACCATTTTGCATGGCAAAATTCTAAATAGCGTGCTGCGCTCTGATTGGTCAATCACGTGGCGTGGTGTTGTTTCAGCCATTTTGGTTTTATATACATTTGTTGGCTGCACTGCGTAGGAAAAGGGTGCACCCGATGGTATGCCTTTTGAAGAAAACACACTAGACAATTTCGATGTTAATTTTCTTGTTTATTCATTCAACTTGGTGGTGGAAAAATTCGTCCGTTCGAATTTTTCCTCACACTTCCCCCTTGGTTACTCGAACAGTCACTGTTTCTGCCCGGGTCACCGTGTAATGGAAACGTGTGTTTTCGTGCTGGTGAAAGTGCCGTGTCTGAGGTGCCGGCGTGATGATTGTAACGGAGTTTTCCCAGCCGGGGTAAACTCAGCGTGACCAGGGTTCAGAGAAAGGGGTCGTTACAATAAAATTTATCTTTGGTGACTGTTTGAGCAACCAGAAATTCAATTCAATTCAATTCAATTAAATTAGACAAAAAAACAACAACATTAATTCAGTACATGTAACACCAACAAAAACCTGTATAAGTTTCTTTTTTCTTTTGACAACTTCACTTGCCCTTTTATATAAAATTTTCTGCTTGTGTTTTTTTGCTGGTGAATAAAAATCGAAATATAAAGGAAGTAAAAAATCATCTTGTGTTCTAGTATTTTGTATTAAACTCATTGAATTAACAAGAAGTATAATAAAACTTAAAAATTCTCAGTTGAAATTTGTGGCACAACTTTTGTTGCCCAAGATCATTTGGGATCACATCACGAAGCTACCACAAATCACCCACGCCACGTGCAACCCTTAACAATCTTGCTAAGCCTACGTGCCGTCTCTAGGAAACACAGGTTTGGCAAGAAACATTGGTCCTTCGAGCCGGATCTGGAAATTTGGAAAGATTGGGAAATTTGGAAAAAGTGGAAAACTTGAAAAATTCTTATAAGCTGCAAACCGCAAAGAAAACATAACCGCAAATCGCAAGTATAATTTATAATTTTGTATAACTTTGATTTGTCAAATAAACCAGCATTTAATTTTCACTAAAGTTTATTGTTGCCTAAATATATTAGTAATTTCTATAAAATGGCGGAAATTACAGCCTTAAAGAAAAGACGCGCCTATATTAAAGGCAGCATGACAAAACTTCAAAAATATATTGCTGGAATAAATGCTAGCACTAACGCCGAAGACATTAAAGTGCGATTAGGCAATGTAGAGCGTTATCGAAATGAATTTCTAGAAATAGAAAACAAAATTGTCACACTTGATTCGAACGAAGAAATGGACACCGATTTTGAAGATAGTTATTATAAAGTAGTAGCAGGTCTAAACCTAGCTTTACGGTCAAAGGGTGAACCAGCAACATCTTTGAACGATACCAGTATTGAAACTTCCTTGTCCGGATCTCATACGGACGTAAGGTTGCCGAAGATTTCGATACCATCGTTCTCAGGAGATTACACAGAGTGGCAATCATTTCATGATCTCTTCTGCTCAACAATCCACGATAATCCCAAACTGACACCATCTCAGAAATTGCAATACCTAAAGGGAACATTAAAAAACGAAGCTTCAAGTTTACTAAAACATTTTAGTATAACAGACGCCAACTACATCGAGGCGCTAAAAAAGTTGCGAGATAGCTACGACAGGCGCAAACACACAATCAATGCCTTTATCAAAAATTTTATGTACCAGCCATCGGTGACCTCATCAAGCAGTGCACATGTTCGACGTCTGTTAGACACATCAGATGAGATAATTCGAGGACTAAAGGCATTGGGGGAGGACGCTGAATCGAGAGACCATTGGCTAATACACATAATGGTTACTAAATTAGACGAGGAGACCAGCAGTCTCTGGGCCCAAACTTCAGCCGACTTCGACCTACCAACACTCAATCAGCTTTTTGATTTCCTTACGAAACGAATTGATGCACTTGAATCGATAAAGAGTCAAACCAGACGTTCTCACCCACAACCAGCATCAAATAAACCTATAATTAAGAGCCACGTTGTGTCAAGTTCCGTTATTCAACCATGTCCACTATGTCCAGCGGAGCACCACAAATTATTCGAGTGTGGCAAATTCAAAACCATGTTACTAGCAGAACGCAGAGATTTTTTAAAGAAAGAGGGACGTTGTTTTAATTGCCTCAACAATAATCACAATGTCTACAGCTGCAAATCCAAATTTAGATGCAGAGAATGTAATCGAAAACACCATTCTCTTGTCCACTACAGTTCATCAGCTATAAGTGATGCTAGCCATACACCGTCAAACATTAACTCAAACGAACCAAATGTCTTAAGTCATATCACCAACTCTAACAATGGATGTTGTCTGCTACCCACCGCCTTAGTTAATGTAACCAATAAATTCAACCAAAACCATTTGTGTCGAGTATTGCTGGATTCAGGATCAGAAGGATCATTCATAACAGAGAGGTGTGCTCAAAGGTTGCAATTGAGAAGAAACAGCGCCAAGATTGCCATATCAGGCATTGGAGCTGTAACCAATGGATATACGAAAGGAGCAGTATCATTGAATATCACACCATGGAATAAATCAGACCCAATCTTACAAATAGATGCCCTCGTTTTTCCAAAGCTAACTGCAAAACGACCACCCGTGGCTACCTCTATCGATCTAACACGCTTGGAAAAATACAATCTAGCTGATCCAGATTTCTACAAGGGCTGTGAAATAGATATCATTATTGGATCGGACATGTTTTTTGAAATACTCTCTGATGGAAAACACACATATAATGGAATCAACCTTCAAAACACAGTTTTTGGATGGGTAGTTGCCGGTGGAATCAGCGGAGACCAATCGAGACAAGTTATTACTATAAATCTTGGCAGCACAGAAGAGAATATTGACCAATCACTGCGCAAATTCTGGGAAATCGAAGCAATCACAGACACTGCCAGGCACCTGTCCCAGGAAGAGACATTTTGTGAACAACATTTCACCGAAACCAGTGCGACTACCAAAGGCGGTCAATTTGAGGTGCGACTACCATTTAAAATTGTCCCAACGGTATTAGGAAGCTCATTTCGAGCAGCTTTGAAACGACTGCATTCAATGGAGAAACGCTTCGAAAGAGACCAAACGTTTGCCTCACTGTATAAAGAGTTTATGGACCAATACATACAATTAGTCCATATGAAAACAATAACTGAAGACCAAGCTAAACACCAAGGCTACTATCTACCACATCACGGTGTCGTGAAGAACACCTCTACTACTAGTAAACTGAGAGTGGTGTTTGATGGCTCTTGTAAAACGAGTAGCGGAAAATCCTTAAATGACTGCCTCGCAGTGGGACCAACAATCCAAGCATCGCTTTTCCAAATCATAAGTCGTTTTAGAAAATATAAGATTGTGTTCACTGCGGATGTCGAAAAAATGTATCGACAAGTTCGCGTATCAGCAGAGGATACAAAATACCAAAGAATAATATGGCGGGAATCGTCGAACACCCCATTTACCACATACGAGCTCCAAACTGTCACCTACGGAACAGCAAGTGCACCTTATTTGGCCACCAGAGCACTCAACGAAGCAGCAAACAAATATAACCAACAGTACCCAGAAGCAGTGAACCACATTAAGAACGAGATGTATGTAGATGATCTTATGACCGGAGCGGATACTATTGAAGAGGCAGTTAAGTTGAGAGACCAAATTGATTTAATACTGTCAAGCTCAGGATTTCATCTAAGGAAATGGTTGTCTAACAACAAAGCAATGCTGAACCATATAAATGCAACTGCTATTCAGTCAAATATTTTGGAAATCGAGGAAACCAGCAATATAAAGGTATTGGGACTGCACTGGAATCCGAAAACAGACCGATTTCAATTTAAGGTTAACTTAAATGATCAACCAACGATAACTAAAAGAGGAATCTTATCAGAAGCTAGTCGGTTATTTGATCCTTTAGGTTGGGTTGCACCAGTAATCATCACAGTAAAAATTTTATTCCAAGCCCTATGGACAACTAATCTAGGTTGGGATGACCAGTTACCTCACGAGCTAGCAGTTAGATGGCTAGAAATACGAGATAATTTACCTAAAATCGAGCATATCAGGTTAGACAGATATCTAAGTACAAGTGCAAGCAGCCAAGTCGTCTTACACGGATTCTCCGATGCATCCAAACATGCTTATTCAGCGGTCGTTTATGGCCAAATAGTCAAACCGAACGGGGTTACGGTTATTAAACTATTATCCGCAAAATCCAAAGTGGCGCCTATTAAACAGATTTCAATTCCTTGGCTGGAGCTATGCGGTGCTCTACTCGTATCACGACTTCTTCTAACGGTCGAAAGGGCTTTGAAAACAGAAGTCACTCAGATAGTTGCTTGGACAGATTCCACAATCGTCTTAGATTGGCTATCTTCGCACCCATCAAAATGGAATACCTTTGTAGGCAACAGGACTGGAGAAATCCTAACACACATGAATAGGTCGCAATGGAGACATGTCGATACCCAAGACAATCCCGCTGATTGCGCTTCAAGGGGAATGAATCCAGAAAAACTTAAAGAGTTCGCGTTGTGGTGGAACGGTCCGAAATGGTTGAACAACTCTGAGAATTGGCCAAAAGATACCTTAGTTCTTTCAAGTACTAACGAAGAAATGTGCAAGCACTCACTAACCACGCACACTGCTCAACCAACTCTAGTAGATGAGTTAGTCAATAAACTCTCAAATTTCAACAAGATCATCCGAGTATTAGCATATATATTGCGGTTCATCAATAAAAGGGTACATCGAATTCCAAATGCTTCATGTCACCTATGGAGCTCTGAATATCTAAAATCTCGACGTATGTTACTCAGTAATACGCAACTCAAACATTTTAGGCAAGAGATCAACATATTAAAATCAAAAAAAAATCTACCAAGTTCCAGTAAATTAAAATCCCTTAAGCCATTCATCGATGACTCAGGTCTATTACGAGTTGGCGGTAGATTATCAAATGCATCCATCACATACGATATAAAACACCCAGTAATTTTAGCAGCCAATGATGTGCTTACCGAGCTCATAGTACGAGACCATCATCAACGTTACCTGCATGCTGGTCCAAGCCTCATGATAGCAATTCTTCGCAGCAAATATTGGATTTTAGGATGCAGAAATTTGGTACGAAAAATAGTACATACTTGCGTGAAGTGCGCAAGGTGTGATGCAAAGGTATTGAATCAAGTCATGGCTGACCTTCCCGTTCATAGAGTAGAGCTTATCCGACCGTTTCATAAAGTAGGTGTAGATTATGCGGGTCCATTTCCAATCCATCTGATCAAAGGAAGAGGTCAGAAAACATACAAGGGCTACATGTGTATTTTTATTTGTCTCGCTACCAAAGCTGTGCACATCGAGTTCGTCTCCAATTTAACCACCGATGCATATATTGCTGCTCTTAGACGATTCATAGCGCGCAGAGGAGTTCCAAAGGAAATTTTCAGCGATAATAGGACAAATTTTATTGGGGCTCGAAATCACCTAAACGACCTATTCAATTTTTTGCGACAAAATACTAATACCTTTTCCAATTTTCTGTTAACAGATCAGATAACATTTAAATTCATCCCACCCAGCTCACCACATTTCGGAGGATTGTGGGAAGCTGCCGTAAAGAGCGCAAAACACCACCTAAGAAGAGTGACAAATGGACACATACTCACCCTTGAAGAAATTACTACCTTGTTGGCCGATGTTGAAGCAATGTTAAACTCAAGGCCAATTTGCGTATTATCACATGAAGATGCTAATTATCTAACACCAGGACATTTCCTCATTGGTCGACCAATTGTACAGTTACCTGCAGAAGATTTGTCCGATGTCAAAATGTCAACACTTTCCAGATGGCAAATCCTCCAAAAAATGAATCAACAAATCTGGAGAAGATGGTCTCTAGAATACTTAACAAGTTTACAGCAAAGAACCAAGTGGCACAAAATAGAAAACAACGTGAAAATTGGAGATATTGTCATCATCAACGACAACAACACACCGCCATCAAAATGGTTACTGGGAAGGGTAATCGTATTGCATCCAGGACCAGACAACTATATTAGAGTTGTCACAATAAAAACATCGTCAGGAAATTTGAAACGCCCGATACACAAATTGTGTCTTTTACCAGTTCATTGAATCACTCGATTCAACCCGGCCGGGATGTTTGAGCAACCAGAAATTCAATTCAATTCAATTCAATTAAATTAGACAAAAAAAAACAACATTAATTCAGTACATGTAACACCAACAAAAACCTGTATAAGTTTCTTTTTTCTTTTGACAACTTCACTTGCCCTTTTATATAAAATTTTCTGCTTGTGTTTTTTTGCTGGTGAATAAAAATCGAAATATAAAGGAAGTAAAAAATCATCTTGTGTTCTAGTATTTTGTATTAAACTCATTGAATTAACAAGAAGTATAATAATACTTAAAAATTCTCAGTTGAAATTTGTGGCACAACTTTTGTTGCCCAAGATCATTTGGGATCACATCACGAAGCTACCACAAATCACCCACGCCACGTGCAACCCTTAACAATCTTGCTAAGCCTACGTGCCGTCTCTAGGAAACACAGGTTTGGCAAGAAACAGTGACTCTTCAAATTGTGTTTCTTTATTTCTCTTTTCTTATTACTTTATAATTAAGGTCGACAAGCATAAATTCAGAGCGATACGCTAGTCTCAGACGAGCGTAAGTCCCGAGCGATGTGCTAGCCTTAGGCGTGATCATAGGCTTGAGGCGAGCGACAATCCTGAGCGACTTGTGGGCGTGCGCCTGAGACAAGTGAGAAGTCTGAGCGGTGAGTGAGCGTAGTTCAAGGCGAGCGACAATCCTGAGCGACTTGTGGGCGTGCGCCTGGGACAAGTGAGAAGCCTGAGCGATGCGTGAGCGTATTTCGAGGCGAGCGACAATCCTGAGCGACTTGTGGGCATGCGCCTGAGACAAGTGAGAAGCCTGAGCGGTGCGTTAGCATAGTTCGAGGCGAGCGACAATCCTGAGCGACTTGTGGGCGTGCGCCTGAGACAAGTGAGAAGCCTGAGCGGTGCGTGAGCGTAGTTCAAGGCGAGCGACAATCCTGAGCGACTTGTGGGCGTGCGCCTGGGACAAATGAGAAGCCTGAGCGATGCGTGAGCGTAGTTCGAGGCGAGCGACAATCCTGAGCGACTTGTGGGCGTGCGCCTGGGACAAATGAGAAGCCTGAGCGATGCGTGAGCGTAGTTCGAGGCGAGCGACAATCCTGGGCGACTTGTGGGCGTGCGCCTAAGACAAGTGAGAATACTAAGCGATGCGTAGCGTAGTTCAAGACGAGCGTAAACCTGAGACAAAACAGGAATCGTGAGCAATTTGCGGGCATTAGCCCGGGACGAGCGTAAGCGTGGCGAGCGTTAGACGGACCGTGCGGTCAATGATGACAACGGGGAGAGCGAAAGAAGTCGACAGCAGTAAGCTGAGATGTACCAGCGTAACCACCCGAGGGGCAATCTCCCGGTGAAGTTACTTCGTACGACGATGAACGCAGCGTCGTCGGCAGAGAAAAAGCACAGACGACGTTGGCAGCGGTAGCTGAGATGTACCAGCGTAACCACCCGAGGGGCAATCTCCCGGTGAAGTTACGTCGTACGACGGTGAATGCAGCGACGTAGGCAGCAGTAAGCTGAGATGTACCAGCGTAACCACCCGAGGGGCAATCTCCCGGTGAAGTTACGTCGTACGACTATGAATACAGCGACGTAGGCAGCAGTAAGCTGAGATGTACCAGCGTAACCACCCGAGGGGCAATCTCCCGGTGAAGTTACGTCGTACGACGATGAACACAGCGACGTCGGCAGAGAAAAAGCAGAGACGACGTTGGTAGCGGTAGCTGAGATGTACCAGCGTAACCACCCGAGGGGCAATCTCCCGGTGAAGTTACGTCGTACGACGATGAATACAGCGACGTAGGCAGCAGTAAGCCGAGATGTACCAGCGTAACCACCCGAGGGGTAATCTCCCGGTGAAGTTACGTCGTACGACGATTAATACAGCGACGTAGGCAGCAGTAAGCTGAGATGTACCAGCGTAACCACCCGAGGGGCAATCTCCCGGTGAAGTTACGTCGTAAGACGATGAACACAGCGATGTCGGCAGAGAAAAAGCACAGACGACGTTGGCAGCGGTAGCTGAGATGTACCAGCGTAACCACCCGAGGGGCAATCTCCCGGTGAAGTTACGTCGTACGACGATGAATACAGCGACGTAGGCAGCAGTAAGCTGAGATGTACCAGCGTAACCACCCGAGGGGCAATCTCCCGGTGAAGTTACTTCGTACGACGATGAATACAGCGACGTAGGCAGCAGTAAGCCGAGATGTACCAGCGTAACCACCCGAGGGGCAATCTCCCGGTGAAGTTACGTCGTACGACGATGAATACAGCGACGTAGGCAGCAGTAAGCTGAGATGTACCAGCGTAACCACCCGAGGGGCAATCTCCCGGTGAAGATACGTCGTAAGACGATGAACACAGCGATGTCGGCAGAGAAAAAGCACAGACGACGTTGGCAGCGGTAGCTGAGATGTACCAGCGTAACCACCCGAGGGGCAATCTCCCGGTGAAGTTACGTCGTACGACGATGAATACAGCGACGTAGGCAGCAGTAAGCCGAGATGTACCAGCGTAACTACCCGAGGGGCAATCTCCCGGTGAAGTTACGTCGTACGACGATGAATACAGCGACGTAGGCAGCAGTAAGCTGAGATGTACCAGCGTAACCACCCGAGGGGCAATCTCCCGGTGAAGTTACGTCGTACGACGATGAATACAGCGACGTAGGAAGCAGTAAGCTGAGATGTACCAGCGTAACCACCCGAGGGGCAATCTCCCGGTGAAGTTACGTCATACGACGATGAATACAGCGACGTCGGCAGCAGTAAGCTGAGATGTACCAGCGTAACCACCCGAGAGGCAATCTCCCGGTGAAGTTACGTCGTACGACGATGAACACAGCGACGTCGGCAGAGAAAAAAGCACAGACGACGTTGGCAGCGGTAGCTGAGATGTACCAGCGTAACCACCCGAGGTGCAATCTCCCGGTGAAGTTACGTCGTACGACGATGAATACAGCGACGTAGGCAGAGAAAAAGCACAGACGACGTTGGCAGAGAAATGTAGGCAGCATATAAATAAAACCAGTAAAAAATAATATCGCTTACCGAGGTGTGATCCTATCCGAAGACTAAGAGAACTAACAGAGCGAGCGCCTGCATGCTCGCCCTTTTATACCATTTTGCATGGCAAAATTCTAAATAGCGTGCTGCGCTCTGATTGGTCAATCACGTGGCGTGGTGTTGTTTCAGCCATTTTGGTTTTATATACATTTGTTGGCTGCACTGCGTAGGAAAAGGGTGCACCCGATGGTATGCCTTTTGAAGAAAACACACTAGACAATTTCGATGTTAATTTTCTTGTTTATTCATTCAACTTGGTGGTGGAAAAATTCGTCCGTTCGAATTTTTCCTCACACTTCCCCCTTGGTTACTCGAATAGTCACTGTTCCTGCCCGGGTCACCGTGTAATGGAAACGTGTGTTTTCGTGCTGGTGAAAGTGCCGTGTCTGAGGTGCCGGCGTGATGATTGTAACGGAGTTTTCCCAGCCGGGGTAAACTCAGCGTGACCAGGGTTCAGAGAAAGGGGTCGTTACAATAAAATTTATCTTTGGTGACTCTTCAAATTGTGTTTCTTTATTTCTCTTTTCTTATTAATTTATAATTTAGGTCGACAAGCATAAATTCAGAGCGATACGCTAGTCTCAGACGAGCGTAAGTCCCGAGCGATGTGCTAGCCTTAGGCGTGATCATAGGCTTGAGGCGAGCGACAATCCTGAGCGACTTGTGGGCGTGCGCCTGGGACAAATGAGAAGCCTGAGCGATGCGTGAGCGTAGTTCGAGGCGAGCGACAATCCTGAGCGACTTGCGGGCGTGCGCCTAAGACAAGTGAGAATACTAAGCGATGCGTAGCGTAGTTCGAGACGAGCGTAAACCTGAGACAAAACAGGAATCGTGAGCAATTTGCGGGCATTAGCCCGGGACGAGCGTAAGCGTGGCGAGCGTTAGACGGACCGTGCGGTCAATGATGACAACGGGGAGAGCGAAAGAAGTCGACAGCAGTAAGCTGAGATGTACCAGCATAACCACCCGAGGGGCAATCTCCCGGTGAAGTTACGTCGTACGACGATGAACGCAGCGTCGTCGGCAGAGAAAAAGCACAGACGACGTTGGCAGCGGTAGCTGAGATGTACCAGCGTAACCACCCGAGGGGCAATCTCCCGGTGAAGTTACGTCGTACGACGGTGAATGCAGCGACGTAGGCAGCAGTAAGCTGAGATGTACCAGCGTAACCACCCGAGGGGCAATCTCCCGGTGAAGTTACGTCGTACCACTATGAATACAGCGACGTAGGCAGCAGTAAGCTGAGATGTACCAGCGTAACCACCCGAGGGGCAATCTCCCGGTGAAGTTACGTCGTACGACGATGAACACAGCGACGTCGGCAGAGAAAAAGCACAGACGACGTTGGCAGCGGTAGCTGAGATGTACCAGCGTAACTACCCGAGGGGCAATCTCCCGGTGAAGTTACGTCGTACGACGATGAATACAGCGACGTAGGCAGCAGTAAGCCGAGATGTACCAGCGTAACCACCCGAGGGGCAATCTCCCGGTGAAGTTACGTCGTACGACGATTAATACAGCGACGTAGGCAGCAGTAAGCTGAGATGTACCAGCGTAACCACCCGAGGGGCAATCTCCCGGTGAAGTTACGTCGTAAGACGATGAACACAGCGATGTCGGCAGAGAAAAAGCACAGACGACGTTGGCAGTGGTAGCTGAGATGTACCAGCGTAACCACCCGAGGGGCAATCTCCCGGTGAAGTTACGTCGTACGACGATGAATACAGCGACGTAGGCAGCAGTAAGCTGAGATGTACCAGCGTAACCACCCGAGGGGCAATCTCCCGGTGAAGTTACGTCGTACGACGATGAACGCAGCGTCGTCGGCAGAGAAAAAGCACAGACGACGTTGGCAGCGGTAGCTGAGATGTACCAGCGTAACCACCCGAGGGGCAATCTCCCGGTGAAGTTACGTCGTACGACGGTGAATGCAGCGACGTAGGCAGCAGTAAGCTGAGATGTACCAGCGTAACCACCCGAGGGGCAATCTCCCGGTGAAGTTCCGTCGTACGACGATGAACACAGCGACGTCGGCAGAGAAAAAGCACAGACGACGTTGGCAGCGGTAGCTGACATGTACCAGCGTAACCACCCGAGGGGCAATCTCCCGGTGAAGTTACGTCGTACGATGATGAATACAGCGACGTCGGCAGCAGTAAGCTGAGATGTACCAGCGTAACCACCCGAGGGGCAATCTCCCGGTGAAGTTACGTCGTACGACGATGAATACAGCGACGTAGGCAGCAGTAAGCTGAGATGTACCAGCGTAACCACCCGAGGGGCAATCTCCCGGTGAAGTTACGTCGTACGACGATGAACACAGCGACGTCGGCAGAGAAAAAGCACAGACGAAGTTGGCAGCGGTAGCTGAGATGTACCAGCGTAACCACCCGAGGGGCAATTTCCCGGTGAAGTTACGTCGTACGACGATGAATACATGTTGAATGATGTTGATGATGAATGTTGGCGGTTGCCGTTGTTCTGGTTGTCGTCGTTGCTTTCCATGTCGGGGAAAGTTACGTGCTTGCTCCCACCCGGGAGGCTGCTGTGATCGCCGGTATCCTCGCTCAAACTAGGGAAGGTGATGGTCCTGTGATCCACGTGGCTGTTATCTGGCTTGTGATCGTCGCTATTCTCGGTGCGGCCACTGTTCCGGTCCGGGGATCTGGTTTCGCTGCCTCTCTGGTCCTCGCTGGCGATATGGGTCTCGCCGCTGTGGTGGCCTTCGGCAGCCTGACCCTCTGTGTCAGTGGTGTTGTTAGATTCCAAGTCGGGGAGCACAACTCCCACCCCTACTTGGGTCCGTATCAGGGCAGCCAACACCTCTCGCTTCAGCATGACGCGTTTTATCGATAGGTGGCGGTCGTGATATGGTGGCTGCTGTCCCATCAGCGCCTCCGCTACTTCCAGCAGGAAGAGGCCGCAGTCGGAAGTGTTTGGTTGTTGTGGCACGTCCAGGTGGACACCGGGGAGCATATTTTGCGCCTGCTGCCATGAGCCCAGGCGGCCGTGAGCGGTGTCGTTTCGTTTATGGGTGGCCAGCGAGTCGCAGATAACGACTCGTGCTCGACGGGGGTCTCCTGGGTCGACGAGCGCGGCAAGGTACCAATGGTACTTTTCGCACACGGGAACTAGTACCAGCCTCTTCTCGAATAATTCCCCTGGCTTGTACCAGCGGCGCACTAGGGCGTGACGCCTTTCCGCCACAGTCTCTTTGGCTTCTCGCTGCACCGGTTGGTACCTCTGTAGTCTGGGGAGGAAAAACGTATTAAAAATGTTTACCCGTATCCGTGATTCTTCCTCCAGCTTCTCTAGGCTCCATTGCAGCCCCACGTCAATTAGTGCGTCGTTCAGCCATTCTCCTTTTCGCAGGCGGCGGTAGTCGGCTACGCGGATTGCGCTGCCACCTCGACCCGGAGGATATTGGCAGATCACTAAGTCTTCCGGTGCCGTATCGTCGCTGGCTGTGGTTCGGTCCGCTTTAGGGGGGTTGACCTCGGCGTTGAATTTAGCGTTGGTGTTGCAGCTGGCGTTGGCGTCGAAGCTGGCGTTGATGCGCTGCACGGGCAAATTTTTCCCTTTGGTCGGCCGCGTATCTCTACTACCCTGGCGTCTCGATCTACCGTCCGCTTTTGTTAGCTGCTGCTTGTATTTTCGGTTTTTGTCTGCTCTGTACATCTCGGTTCGTTGTTCGATTTGAACTGTCACGAATTGTTCCCAGCATTCGATCACTCGCCAAAATTGTACTGGTCTCGTATACCTTTACCGTTATGTTTTCTTGGTCGGTGAATCGAGTTATTTCCTGTTTTGCTGCTGCCGTATCTCACCAGTGTCGCTGTCTCACTCCCACTGCCGTTATCTACTGTTTCCTGAATGGTATGCATCGCTACTGCTGGGTCTGTAGTTGTTGTGGTCGAATTGTGCTCGCCACATCGTCGCTGCTGCGTTTTGGCTAGTTTGTTCCTACTAAGCCAGTTTTGACATGCTGGGTTCGAAATTCCTTTTGTCTGGTCTGTTGTGGTGGTTGTTATTGAATTTCTACCGTTTCGATTTTTGCTACTGTAATCGTTATGGTTTTCACGCGATGGGTGTCGTTGCTGTGTTCTATGCCCTGCAATGTCTGTTCCTGCGCTCGTAGTCGGACCGGTAGCTGCTGGTGCTAAAATTTGGCCTTGGTGTGATGATCGGCGTCTGTTGTGTCGTCGTCTCAGCGTGAGTACTCCGACCTTTGCTGCTGCGCTTGTTGTTGTCGGCCCTTGTCTATGATGGCTTCTGTTGTTAGGTTCGTCGTTGCCTAGGTTTCGTTGCTCTCTGTAGTTTTCCTGGTCACCGGGCCGGTTCGCTGCTTTGCCTGTAGGATTCTCTCTGCCGCGTCGCCGTTTCTGCGTCTGAAGTAATTCGTACCCTGTTGTTAAGTTTTCCGAGGTTTTTTCCTCCAGTGGGTCCTCGTAAAAGACCTTTAGCTCTGCTATGTGTGCTGCGCGCTCCTTGCCATCTTCCCTCCTCAGTTTCGCTATCACAGGTGAGACGAAATTTACGATTCGGTAGGGCCCATCGTACCTCGGGGCAAATTTGCTGGCGAACCCCTCCAGAGCGTTTGATTGATGGTGTTGCTTCACTAGAACGAGCTGCCCGACCTCGGGTTTCCAGGGGCGTCGCCTCAGGTTGTAATGTCGGGCCTGATCCTTAGCTGCGCGTTCTAAGTTCCGTCGCACTATTTCAAAGATTTCTTTCATGTGATCCGCTCGGTCCCCCGGTGCTTTGGCCAACGTGCCTGTCCCCAGCGTGACCTCATCATAGAGTGCGTTGGTAGGCGGGGCTCCCGCGCCTGGGAGAGGAATGCTGGGCTATATCCCGTGGAGTCGGACAGGCTGGTGTTGATCGCCAGCATGATCTCCGGGAGTTTATCGTCCCAAGAGCGTTGTTGTGCACCCGACAACTGGGAGATGATTATCTTTACTGTCCGATTCACTCTTTCAGTGGGGTTCTCTTGGGAAGTGTACGGGGCCGTGAACTGGTGTCGAACTCCCATGTCAGTTTGTAGCACGAAACTCTTGGAAAAGTCCGGGCACGCCAGGATTGGCGCTTCTGTCAGCTTTACTTTTAATTCTTCCATTGGAATTTGCCAATATCCGTTGCGAAGGTCTAAGCTGCTTATAAATTGTGCGCCCCTGAATCGGTCCAGGATGTGTTGGATGCGCGGAAGTGGGTATGCGTTTGGCACTGATCGAGCGTTCAGCTCTCTATAGTCGATACACAGCCTCCACTTGCCCGTTTTCTTCCTGTCCAACACTATCGGGGCGCTGTGAGGGCTATGTGAGGGTTCGATACACCTTTTTCTGAGCAGTTCGTCGACTTACTGGTTGATGATTTCCTGCATTGCGGGGTTCCTCGGAAAATAGCGTTGTTTTATAGGTCGCTCGTCACGCATGACGATCCTGTGCTCTGTTATGTTCGAGATTTCCGGTAGTTGCTCAAACTTTTGGAACTCCTCCTGTAGGAAAGTCTTGAGTTTCTCCCCGTCTGTCTGCGATTTTTCCCGGATGGCGATGCAATGCGGGGTGTCTCCGATCTGTTCGGCCTGCTCTTGGAGTGTCACCGTCTGACCCACGCAGCTTAGTTTTGCCCTGATTTTCATAAGAAAGTCTAAGCCGATTCGGACTTCTAACACTAGGGCTTCACGTATCTGTTTCGGTGAGCCTTCTGCCATGCTTACTGTCTTATCCATGGGAACGCTGTTGGTCGGAGTTTGGAGTTCGTCAGCGTATAGTTAACTTATGAAGCTCCTTGATGCTTCCGTATCTATGGTCGCGTTCACCAGTTCATCTCCCAGTGCTACTCTGGCGAAGATGCGGGAGGCATCGTGATATAAGAAGTTTAATGGGTAGGAGGTGGCGTCTTCTGAGGAAACGTTGCACCTCTCCTCCAACGTTCCCCTTGGTCGTTTCCCGACCTTTTCCGGCAGTATTCCACAGTCCTTATGTCTCGGCGGCCACACTCCCAGCAGAAAAGTACTTGTGGTCTGTGACAGTCTCGCCAAATATGGCCGTCCTGGCCGCAACGTCGACACGCAGTTCGAACGTTGATGCGCTCCTCCTGACTCTCCGCGACCATGAGGTCGGATCGGTTCTGGGCTGGCAGAGATGTTTTCCAGGTCCTCAGCTAACCTAATTAGCTCCTGCAGGTCTTGAAAATCTCTTCTCCGCACGTAGAGTTTATACTCTTGACGACAGTTTCGGAATATCCGATGCACCTGTTGGGTCCTCGGATAGCCCGCATGTCTCATCAGATTTTGCATGATGATGACGAAATCCTTAAAACTCTCTCCGGGTCTTTGCTGTCGTCGACGGATTTCGTCATCCAGCTGTTCTAAGTACCTTGTCGGGAGGAAGAAATGCAGGAAGTCTTCCTTGAATGACTGCCAGTTCGTCCACCGCTGGTTGTTGTTTCTAAACCAAACCAAGGCTCGGTCACGCAGCAGTTCAGGCATTGTTCTGGCTAGGAGGTCCTTGTTTAGGGAATAAGCGTCGGCTAATTCCTTCAGCCGCTCCACGAAGGATATCGGTTCTTTCACGCCATCATACCGCGCGGACCATTTCCTCACCGTGTCGATGACCATTGGATATGATGCCACAGATGTCTCCTTGGCTTGGTCTAATCCAGCGCTCGCGTCCAGCCGGAACTCGGTCATATATGTTTGTAGCTCTTCTTTCGAGAGCGTGTACACCCAGCTAGTCTTGACCATCTTGTCTTTTGTAAATTTCTATTGCTCAACAGTTATATGTTAATTTTCTTTCCTTTAGTTTTACGTTATCGAAGAGTCCCTGCTCGGGCGCCAATTGTAACGGAGTTTTCCCAGCCGGGGCAAACTCAGCGTGACCAGGGTTCAGAGAAAGGGGTCGTTACAATAAAATTTATCTTTGGTGACTCTTCAAATTGTGTTTCTTTATTTCTCTTTTCTTATTACTTTATAATTTAGGTCGACAAGCATAAATTCAGAGCGATACGCTAGTCTCAGACGAGTGTAAGTCCCGAGCGATGTACTAGCCTTAGGCGTGATCATAGGCTTGAGGCGAGCGACAATCCTGAGCGACTTGTGGGCGTGCGCCTGAGACAAGTGAGAAGCCTGAGCAGTGCGTTAGCATAGTTCGAGGCGAGCGACAATCCTGAGCGACTTGTGGGCGTGCGCCTGAGACAAGTGAGAAGCCTGAGCGGTGCGTGAGCGTAGTTCAAGGCGAGCGACAATCCTGAGCGACTTGTGGGCGTGCGCCTGGGACAAGTGAGAAGCCTGAGCGATGCGTGAGCGTATTTCGAGGCGAGCGACAATCCTGAGCGACTTGTGGGCGTGCGCCTGAGACAAGTGAGAAGCCTGAGCGGTGCGTTAGCATAGTTCGAGGCGAGCGACAATCCTGAGCGACTTGTGGGCGTGCGCCTGAGACAAGTGAGAAGCCTGAGCGGTGCGTGAGCGTAGTTCAAGGCGAGCGACAATCCTGAGCGACTTGTGGGCGTGCGCCTGGGACAAATGAGAAGCCTGAGCGATGCGTGAGCGTAGTTCGAGGCGAGCGACAATCCTGAGCGACTTGTGGGCGTGCGCCTAAGACAAGTGAGAATACTAAGCGATGCGTAGCGTAGTTCGAGACGAGCGTAAACCTTAGACAAAACAAGAATCGTGAGCAATTTGCGGGCATTAGCCCGGGACGAGCGTAAGCGTGGCGAGCGTTAGACGGACCGTTCGGTCAATGATGACAACGGGGAGAGTGAAAGAAGTCGACAGCAGTAAGCTGAGATGTACCAGCGTAACCACCCGAGGGGCAATCTCCCGGTGAAGTTACGTCGTACGACGATGAACGCAGCGTCGTCGGCAGAGAAAAAGCACAGACGACGTTGGCAGCGGTAGCTGAGATGTACCAGCGTAACCACCCGAGGGGCAATCTCCCGGTGAAGTTACGTCGTACGACGATGAATACAGCGACGTAGGCAGCAGTAAGCTGAGATGTACCAGCGTAACCACCCGAGGGGCAATCTCCCGGTGAAGTTACGTCGTACGACGATGAACACAGCAACGACGGCAGAGAAAAAGCACAGACGACGTTGGCAGAGAAATGTAGGCAGCATATAAATAAAACCAGTAAAAAATGATATCGCTTACCGAGGTGTGATCCTATCCGAAGACTAAGAGAACTAACAGAGCGAGCGCCTGCATGCTCGCCCTTTTATACCATTTTGCATGGCAAAATTCTAAATAGCGTGCTGCGCTCTGATTGGTCAATCACGTGGCGTGGTGTTGTTTCAGCCATTTTGGTTTTATATACATTTGTTGGCTGCACTGCGTAGGAAAAGGGTGCACCCGATGGTATGCCTTTTGAAGAAAACACACTAGACAATTTCGATGTTAATTTTCTTGTTTATTCATTCAACTTGGTGGTGGAAAAATTCGTCCGTTCGAATTTTTCCTCACACTTCCCCCTTGGTTACTCGAACAGTCACTGTTCCTGCCCGGGTCACCGTGTAATGGAAACATGTGTTTTCGTGCTGGTGAATGTGCCGTGTCTGAGGTGCCGGCGTGATGATTGTAACGGAGTTTTCCCAGCCGGGGTAAACTCAGCGTGACCAGGGTTCAGAGAAAGGGGTCGTTACAATAAAATTTATCTTTGGTGACTCTTCAAATTGTGTTTCTTTATTTCTCTTTTCTTATTACTTTTTAATTTAGGTCGACAAGCATAAATTCAGAGCGATACGCTAGTCTCAGACGAGCGTAAGTCCCGAGCGATGTGCTAGCCTTAGGCGTGATCATAGGCTTGAGGCGAGCGACAATCCTGAGCGACTTGTGGGCGTGCGCCTGAGACAAGTGAGAAGCCTGAGCGGTGAGTGAGCGTAGTTCAAGGCGAGCGACAATCCTGAGCGACTTGTGGGCGTGCGCCTGGGACAAGTGAGAAGCCTGAGCGATGCGTGAGCGTATTTCGAGGCGAGCGACAATCCTGAGCGACTTGTGGGCATGCGCCTGAGACAAGTGAGAAGCCTGAGCGGTGCGTTAGCATAGTTCGAGGCGAGCGACAATCCTGAGCGACTTGTGGGCGTGCGCCGGAGACAAGTGAGAAGCCTGAGCGGTGCGTGAGCGTAGTTCGAGGCGAGCGACAATCCTGAGCGACTTGTGGGCGTGCGCCTGGGACAAATGAGAAGCCTGAGCGATGCGTGAGCGGGGAGAGCGAAAGAAGTCGACAGCAGTAAGCTGAGATGTACCAGCGTAACCACCCGAGGGGCAATCTCCCGGTGAAGTTACGTCGTACGACGATGAACGCAGCGTCGTCGGCAGAGAAAAAGCACAGACGACGTTGGCAGCGGTAGCTGAGATGTACCAGCGTAACCACCCGAGGGGCAATCTCCCGGTAAAGTTACGTCGTACGACGGTGAATGCAGCGACGTATGCAGCAGTAAGCTGAGATGTACCAGCTCAACCACCCGAGGGGCAATCTCCCGGTGAAGTTACGTCGTACGACTATGAATACAGCGACGTAGGCAGCAGTAAGCTGAGATGTACCAGCGTAACCACCCGAGGGGCAATCTCCCGGTGAAGTTACGTCGTACGACGATGAACACAGCGACGTCGGCAGAGAAAAAGCACAGACGACGTTGGCAGCGGTAGCTGAGATGTACCAGCGTAACCACCCGAGGAGCAATCTCCCGGTGAAGTTACGTCGTACGACGATGAATACAGCGACGTAGGCAGCAGTAAGCCGAGATGTACCAGCGTAACCACCCGAGGGGCAATCTCCCGGTGAAGTTACGTCGTACGACGATTAATACAGCGACGTAGGCAGCAGTAAGCTGAGATGTACCAGCGTAACCACCCGAGGGGCAATCTCCCGGTGAAGTTACGTCGTACGACGGTGAATGCAGTGACGTCGGCAGAGAAAAAGCACAGACGACGTTGGCAGCGGTACCTGAGATGTACCAGCGTAACCACCCGAGGAGCAATCTCCCGGTGAAGTTACGTCGTACGACGATGAATACAGCGACGTAGGCAGCAGTAAGCCGAGATGTACCAGCGTAACCACCCGAGGGGCAATCTCCCGGTGAAGTTACGTCGTACGACGATTAATACAGCGACGTAGGCAGCAGTAAGCTGAGATGTACCAGCGTAACCACCCGAGGGGCAATCTCCCGGTGAAGTTACGTCGTACGACGATGAACGCAGCGTCGTCGGCAGAGAAAAAGCACAGACGACGTTGGCAGCGGTACCTGAGATGTACCAGCGTAACCACCCGAGGGGCAATCTCCCGGTGAAGTTACGTCGTACGACGGTGAATGCAGTGACGTAGGCAGCAGTAAGATGAGATGTACCAGCGTAACCACCCGAGGGGCAATCTCCCGGTGAAGTTACGACGTACGACTATGAATACAGCGACGTAGGCAGCAGTAAGCTGAGATGTACCAGCGTAACCACCCGAGGGGCAATCTCCCGGTGAAGTTACGTCGTACGACGATGGACACAGCGACGTCGGCAGAGAAAAAGCACAGACGACGTTGGCAGCGGTAGCTGAGATGTACCAGCGTAACCACCCGAGGGGCAATCTCCCGGTGAAGTTACGTCGTACGACGATGAATACAGCGACGTAGGCAGCAGTAAGCCGAGATGTACCAGCGTAACCACCCGAGGGGCAATCTCACGGTGAAGTTACGTCGTACGACGATTAATACAGCGACGTAGGCAGCAGTAAGCTGAGATGTACCAGCGTAACCACCCGAGGGGCAATCTCCCGGTGAAGTTACGTCGTAAGACGATGAACACAGCGATGTCGGCAGAGAAAAAGCACAGACGACGTTGGCAGCGGTAGCTGAGATGTACCAGCGTAACCACCCGAGGGGCAATCTCCCGGTGAAGTTACGTCGTACGACGATGAATACAGCGACGTAGGCAGCATAAGCTGAGATGTACCAGCGTAACCACCCGAGGGGCAATCTCCCGGTGAAGTTACGTCGTACGACGATGAATACAGCGACGTAGGCAGCAGTAAGCCGAGATGTACCAGCGTAACCACCCGAGGGGCAATCTCCCGGTGAAGTTACGTCGTACGACGATGAATACAGCGACGTAGGCAGCAGTAAGCTGAGATGTACCAGCGTAACCACCCGAGGGGCAATCTCCCGGTGAAGATACGTCGTAAGACGATGAACACAGCGATGTCGGCAGAGAAAAAGCACAGACGACGTTGGCAGCGGTAGCTGAGATGTACCAGCGTAACCACCCGAGGGGCAATCTCCCGGTGAAGTTACGTCGTACGACGATGAATACAGCGACGTAGGCAGCAGTAAGCCGAGATGTACTAGCGTAACCACCCGAGGGGCAATCTCCCGGTGAAGTTACGTAGTACGACGATGAATACAGCGACGTAGGCAGCAGTAAGCTGAGATGTACCAGCGTAACCACCCGAGGGGCAATCTCCTGGTGAAGTTACGTCGTACGACGATGAATACAGCGACGTAGGCAGCAGTAAGCTGAGATGTACCAGCGTAACCACCCGAGGGGCAATCTCCCGGTGAAGTTACGTCATACGACGATGAATACAGCGACGTCGGCAGCAGTAAGCTGAGATGTACCAGCGTATCCACCCGAGAGGCAATCTCCCGGTGAAGTTACGTCGTACGACGATGAACACAGCGACGTCGGCAGAGGAAAAGCACAGACGACGTTGGCAGCGGTAGCTGAGATGTACCAGCGTAACCACCCGAGGGGCAATCTCCCGGTGAAGTTACGTCGTACGACGATGAATACAGCGACGTAGGAAGAGAAAAAGCACAGACGACGTTGGCAGAGAAATGTAGGCAGCATATAAATAAAACCAGTAAAAAATAATATCGCTTACCGAGGTGTGATCCTATCCGAAGACTAAGAGAACTAACAGAGCGAGCGCCTGCATGCTCGCCCTTTTTTACCATTTTGCATGGCAAAATTCTAAATAGCGTGCTGCGCTCTGATTGGTCAATCACGTGGCGTGGTCTTGTTTCAGCCATCGCCGAGATGTACCAGCGTAACCACCCGAGGGGCAATCTCCCGGTGAAGTTACGTCGTACGACGATGAACACAGCGACGTCGGCAGAGAAAAAGCACAGACGAAGTTGGCAGCGGTAGCTGAGATGTACCAGCGTAACCACCCGAGGGGCAATCTCCCGGTGAAGTTACGTCGTACGACGATGAATACATGTTGAATGATGTTGATGATGAATGTTGGCGGTTGCCGTTGTTCTGGTTGTCGTCGTTGCTTTCCATGTCGGGGAAAGTTACGTGCTTGCTCCCACCCGGGAGGCTGCTGTGATCGCCGGTATCCTCGCTCAAACTAGGGAAGGTGATGGTCCTGTGATCCAGGTGGCTGTTATCTGGCTTGTGATCGTCGCTATTCTCGGTGCGGCCACTGTTCCGGTCCGGGGATCTGGTTTCGCTGCCTCTCTGGTCCTCGCTGGCGATATGGGTCTCGCCGCTGTGGTGGCCTTCGGCAGCTTGACCCTCTGTGTCAGTGGTGTTGTTAGGTTCCAAGTCGGGGAGCACAACTCCCACCCCTACTTGGGTCCGTATCAGGGCAGCCAACAACTCTCGCTTCAGCATGACGCGTTTTATCGATAGGTGGAGGTCGTGATATGGTGGCTGCTGTCCCATCAGCGCCTCCGCTACTTCCAGCAGGAAGAGGCCGCAGTCGGAAGTGTTTGGTTGTTGTGGCACGTCCAGGTGGACACCGGGGAGCATATTTTCCGCCTGCTGCCATGAGCCCAGGCGGCCGTGAGCCCGGTGCTCCTGAATAAGGAATTCCCGCAAGATGTTGACGGTGTCGTTTCGTTTATGGGTGGCCAGCGAGTCGCAGATAACGACTCGTGCTCGACGGGGGTCTCCTGGGTCGACGAGCGCGGCAAGGTACCAATGGTACTTTTCGCACACGGGGACTAGTACCAGCCTCTTCTCGAATAATTCCCCTGGCTTGTACCAGCGGCACACTAGGGCGTGACGCCTTTCCGCCACAGTCTCTTTGGATTCTCGTTGCACCGGTTGGTACCTCTGTAGTCTGGGGAGGAAAAACGTATTAAAAATGTTTACCCATATCCGTGGTTCTTCCTCCAGCTTCTCTAGGCTCCATTGCAGCCCCACGTCAATTAGTGCGTCGTTCAGCCATTCTCCTTTTCGCAGGCGGCGGTAGTCGGTTACGCGGATTGCGCTGCCACCTCGACCCGGAGGATACTGGCAGATCACTAAGTCTTCCGGTGCCGTATCGTCGCTGGCTGTGGTTCGGTCCGCTTTAGGGGGGTTGACCTCGGCGTTGAATTTAGCGTTGGTGTTGCAGCTGGCGTTGGCGTCGAAGCTGGCGTTGATGCGCTGCACGGGCAAATTTTTCCCTTTGGTCGGCCGCGTATCTCTACTACCCTGGCGTCTCGATCTACCGTCCGCTTTTGTTAGCTGCTGCTTGTATTTTCGGTTTTTGTCTGCTCTGTACATCTCGGTTCGTTGTTCGATTTGAACTGTCACGAATTGTTCCCAGCATTCGATCACTCGCCAAAATTGTACATGGTCTCGTATACCTTTACCGTTATGTTTTCTTGGTCGGTGAATCGAGTTATTTCCTGTTTTGCTGCTGCCGTATCTCACCAGTGTCGCTGTCTCACTCCCACGTCGGCAGAGAAAAAACACAGACGAAGTTGGCAGCAGTAGCTGAGATGTACCAGCGTAACCACCCGAGGGGCAATCTCCCGGTGAAGTTACGTCGTACGACGATGAATACATGTTGAATGATGTTGATGATGAATGTTGGCGGTTGCCGTTGTTCTGGTTGTCGTCGTTGCTTTCCATGTCGGGGAAAGTTACATGCTTGCTCCCATCCGGGAGGCTGCTGTGATCGCCGGTATCCTCGCTCAAACTAGGGAAGGTGATGGTCCTGTGATCCACGTGGCTGTTATCTGGCTTGTGATCGTCGCTATTCTCGGTGCGGCCACTGTTCCGGTCCGGGGATCTGGTTTCGCTGCCTCTCTGGTCCTCGCTGGCGATATGGGTCTCGCCGCTGTGGTGGCCTTCGGCAGCTTGACCCTCTGTGTCAGTGGTGTTGTTAGGTTCCAAGTCGGGGAGCACAACTCCCACCCCTACTTGGGTCCGTATCAGGGCAGCCAACATCTCTCGCTTCAGCATGACGCGTTTTATCGATAGGTGGAGGTCGTGATATGGTGGCTGCTGTCCCATCAGCGCCTCCGCTACTTCCAGCAGGAAGAGGCCGCAGTCGGAAGTGTTTGGTTGTTGTGGCACGTCCAGGTGGACACCGGGGAGCATATTTTCCGCCTGCTGCCATGAGCCCAGGCGGCCGTGAGCCCGGTGCTCCTGAATAAGGAATTCCCGCAAGATGTTGACGGTGTCGTTTCGTTTATGGGTGGTCAGCGAGTCGCAGATAACGACTCGTGCTCGACGGGGGTCTCCTGGGTCGACGAGTGCGGTAAGGTACCAATGGTACTTTTCGCACACGGGGACTAGTACCAGCCTCTTCTCGAATAATTCCCCTGGCTTGTACCAGCGGCGCACTAGGGCGTGACGCCTTTCCGCCACAGTCTCTTTGGCTTCTCGCTGCACCGGTTGGTACCTCTGTAGTCTGGGGAGGAAAAACGTATTAAAAATGTTTACCCGTATCCGTGATTCTTCTTCCAGCTTCTCTAGGCTCCATTGCAGCCCCACGTCAATTAGTGCGTCGTTCAGCCATTCTCCTTTTCGCAGGCGGCGGTAGTCGGCTACGCGGATTGCGCTGCCACCTCGACCCGGAGGATATTGGCAGATCACTAAGTCTTCCGGTGCCGTATCGTCGCTGGCTGTGGTTCGGTCCGCTTTAGGGGGGTTGACCTCGGCGTTGAATTTAGCGTTGGTGTTGCAGCTGGCGTTGGCGTCGAAGCTGGCGTTGATGCGCTGCACGGGCAAATTTTTCCCTTTGGTCGGCCGCGTATCTCTACTACCCTGGCGTCTCGATCTACCGTCCGCTTTTGTTAGCTGCTGCTTGTATTTTCGGTTTTTGTCTGCTCTGTACATCTCGGTTCGTTGTTCGATTTGAACTGTCACGAATTGTTCCCAGCATTCGATCACTCGCCAAAATTGTACATGGTCTCGTATACCTTTACCGTTATGTTTTCTTGGTCGGTGAATCGAGTTATTTCCTGTTTTGCTGCTGCCGTATCTCACCAGTGTCGCTGTCTCACTCCCACTGCCGTTATCTACTGTTTCCTGAATGGTATGCATCGCTACTGCTGGGTCTGTAGTTGTTGTGGTCGAATTGTGCTCGCCACATCGTCGCTGCTGCGTTTTGGCTAGTTTGTTCCTACTAAGCCAGTTTTGACATGCTGGGTTCGAAATTCCTTTTGTCTGGTCTGTTGTGGTGGTTGTTATTGAATTTCTACCGTTTCGATTTTTGCTACTGTAATCGTTATGGTTTTCACGCGATGGGTGTCGTTGCTGTGTTCTATGCCCTGCAATGTCTGTTGCTGCGCTCGTAGTCGGACCGGTAGCTGCTGGTGCTAAAATTTGGCCTTGGTGTGATGATCGGCGTCTGTTTTGTCGTCGTCTCAGCGTGAGTACTCCGACCTTTGCTGCTGCGCTTGTTGTTGTCGGCCCTTGTCTATGATGGCTTCTGTTGTTAGGTTCGTCGTTGCCTAGGTTTCGTTGCTCTCTGTAGTTTTCCTGGTCACCGGGCCGGTTCGCTGCTTTGCCTGTAGGATTCTCTCTGCCGCGTCGCCGTTTCTGCGTCTGAAGTAATTCGTACCCTGTTGTTGAGTTTTCCGAGGTTTTTTCCTCCAGTGGGTCCTCGTAAAAGACCTTTAGCTCTGCTATGTGTGCTGCGCGCTCCTTGCCATCTTCCCTCCTCCTCAGTTTCGCTATCACAGGTGAGACGAAATTTATTTCAAAGATTTCTTTCATGTGATCCGCTCGGTCCCCCGGTGCTTTGGCCAACGTGCCTGTCCCCAGCGTGACCTCATCATAGAGTGCGTGTGGTAGGCGGGGCTCCCGCGCCTGGGTGAGGAATGCTGGGCTATATCCCGTGGAGTCGGACAGGCTGGTGTTGATCGCCAGCATGATCTCCGGGAGTTTATCGTCCCAAGAGCGTTGTTGTGCACCCGACAACTGGGAGATGATTATCTTTACTGTCCGATTCACTCTTTCAGTGGGGTTCTCTTGGGAAGTGTACGGGGCCGTGAACTGGTGTCGAACTCCCATGTCAGTTTGTAGCACGAAACTCTTGGAAAAGTCCGGGCACGCCAGGATTGGCGCTTCTGTCAGCTTTAATTTTAATTCCTCCATTGGAATTTGCTAATATCCGTTGCGAAGGTCTAAGCTGCTTATAAATTGTGCGCCCCTGAGTCGGTCCAGGATGTGTTGGATGCGCGGAAGTGGGTATGCGTTTGGCACTGATCGAGCGTTCAGCTCTCTATAGTCGATACACAGCCTCCACTTGCCCGTTTTCTTCCTGTCCAACACTATCGGGGCGCTGTGAGGGCTATGTGAGGGTTCGATACACCTTTTTCTGAGCAGTTCGTCGACTTACTGGTTGATGATTTCCTGCATTGCGGGGTTCCTCGGAAAATAGCGTTGTTTTATAGGTCGCTCGTCACGCATGACGATCCTGTGCTCTGTTATGTTCGAGATTTCCGGTAGTTGCTCAAACTTTTGGAACTCCTCCTGTAGGAAAGTCTTGAGTTTCTCCCCGTCTGTCTGCGATTTTTCCCGGATGGCGATGCAATGCGGGGTGTCTCCGATTTGTTCGGCCTGCAATAAAATTTATCTTTGGTGACTCTTCAAATTGTGTTTCTTTATTTCTCTTTTCTTATTACTTTATAATTTAGGTCGACAAGCATAAATTCAGAGCGATACGCTAGTCTCAGACGAGCGTAAGTCCCGAGCGATGTGCTAGCCTTAGGCGAGCGTAAGTCCTGAGCGATGCGTGATCATAGGCTTGAGGCGAGCGACAATCCTGAGCGACTTGTGGGCGTGCGCCTGAGACAAGTGAGAAGCCTGAGCGGTGCGTTAGCATAGTTCGAGGCGAGCGACAATCCTAAGCGACTTGTGGGCGTGCGCCTGAGACAAGTGAGAAGCCTGAGCGGTGCGTGAGCGTAGTTCAAGGCGAGCGACAATCATGAGCGACTTGTGGGCGTGTGCCTTGGACAAATGAGAAGCCTGAGCGGTGCGTTAGCATAGTTCGAGGCGAGCGACAATCCTGAGCGACTTGTGGGCGTGCGCCTGAGACAAGTGAGAAGCCTGAGCGGTGCGTGAGCGTAGTTCAAGGCGAGCGACAATCCTGAGCGACTTGTGGGCGTGCGCCTGGGACAAATGAGAAGCCTGAGCGATGCGTGAGCGTATTTCGAGGCGAGCGACAATCCTGAGCGACTTGTGGCCGTGCGCCTGAGACAAATGAGAAGCCTGAGCGATGCGTGAGCGATGCGTGTGCGTAGTTCGAGGCGAGCGACAAATCCTGAGCGACTTGTGGGCGTGCGCCTAAGACAAGTGAGAATACTAAGCGATGCGTAGCGTAGTTCGAGACGAGCGTAAACCTGAGACAAAACAGGAATCGTGAGCAATTTGCGGGCATTAGCCCGGGACGAGCGTAAGCGTGGCGAGCGTTAGACGGACCGTGCGGTCAATGATGACAACGGGGAGAGCGAAAGAAGTCGACAGCAGTAAGCTGAGATGTACCAGCGTAACCACCTGAGGGGCAATCTCCCGGTGAAGTTACGTCGTACGACGATGAACGCAGCGTCGTCGGCAGAGAAAAAGCACAGACGACGTTGGCAGCGGTAGCTGAGATGTACCAGCGTAACCACCCGAGGGGCAATCTCCCGGTGAAGTTACGTCGTACGACGATGAATACAGCGACGTCGGCAGCAGTAAGCTGAGATGAACCAGCGTAACCAGCAGTAAGCTGAGATGTACCAGCGTAACCACCCGAGAGGCAATCTCCCGGTGAAGTTACGTCGTACGACGATGAACACAGCGACGTCGGCAGAGAAAAAAGCACAGACGACGTTGGCAGCGGTAGCTGAGATGTACCAGCGTAACCACCCAAGGGGCAATCTCCCGGTGAAGTTACGTCGTACGACGATGAATACAGCGACGTAGGCAGAGAAAAAGCACAGACGACGTTGGCAGAGAAATGTAGGCAGCATATAAATAAAACCAGTAAAAAATGATATCGCTTACCGAGGTGTGATCCTATCCGAAGACTAAGAGAACTAACAGAGCGAGCGCCTGCATGCTCGCCCCTTTATACCATTTTGCATGGCAAAATTCTAAATAACGTGCTGCGCTCTGATTGGTCAATCACGTGGCGTGGTGTTGTTTCAGCCATTTTGGTTTTATATACATTTGTTGGCTGCACTGCGTAGGAAAAGGGTGCACCCGATGGTATGCCTTTTGAAGAAAACACACTAGACAATTTCGATGTTAATTTTCTTGTTTATTCATTCAACTTGGTGGTGGAAAAATTCGTCCGTTCGAATTTTTCCTCACACTTCCCCCTTGGTTACTCGAACAGTCACTGTTCCTGCCCGGGTCACCGTGTAATGGAAACGTGTGTTTTCGTGCTGGTGAAAGTGCCGTGTCTGAGGTGCCGGCGTGATGATTGTAACGGAGTTTTCCCAGCCGGGGTAAACTCAGCGTGACCAGGGTTCAGAGAAAGGGGTCGTTACAATAAAATTTATCTTTGGTGACTCTTCAAATTGTGTTTCTTTATATCTCTTTTCTTATTACTTTATAATTTAGGTCGACAAGCATAAATTCAGAGCGATACGCTAGTCTCAGACGAGTGTAAGTCCCGAGCGATGTGCTAGCCTTAGGCGTGATAATAGGCTTGAGGCGAGCGACAATCCTGAGCGACTTGTGGGCGTGCGCCTGAGACAAGTGAGAAGCCTGAGCGGTGCGTGAGCGTAGTTCAAGGCGAGCGACAATCCTGAGCGACATGTGGGCGTGCGCCTGGGACAAGTGAGAAGCCTGAGCGATGCGTGAGCGTATTTCGAGGCGAGCGACAATCCTGAGCGACTTTTGGCCGTGCGCCTGAGACAAGTGAGAAGCCTGAGCGGTGCGTTAGCATAGTTCAAGGCGAGCGACAATCCTGAGCGACTTGTGGGCGTGCGCCTGAGACAAGTGAGAAGCCTGAGCGGTGCGTGAGCGTAGTTCAAGGCGAGCGACAATCCTGAGCGACTTGTGGGCGTGCGCCTGGGACAAATGAGAAGCCTGAGCGATGCGTGAACGTAGTTCGAGGCAAGCGACAATCCTGAGCGACTTGTGGGCGTGCGCCTAAGACAAGTGAGAATACTAAACGATGCGTAGCGTAGTTCGAGACGAGCGTAAACCTGAGACTAAACAAGAATCGTGAGCAATTTGCGGGCATTAGCCCGGGACGAGCGTAAGCGTGGCGAGCGTTAGACGGACCGTGCGGTCAATGATGACAACGGGGAGAGCGAAAGAAGTCGACAGCAGTAAGCTGAGATGTACCAGCGTAACCACCCGAGGGGCAATCTCCCGGTGAAGTTACGTCGGACGACGATGAACGCAGCGTCGTCGGCAGAGAAAAAGCACAGACGACGTTGGCAGCGGTAGCTGAGATGTACCAGCGTAACCACCCGAGGGGCAATCTCCCGGTGAAGTTACGTCGTACGACGATGAATACAGCGACGTAGGCAGCAGTAAGCTGAGATGTACCAGCGTAACCACCCGAGGGGCAATCTCCCGGTGAAGTTACGTCGTACGACGATGAACACAGCGACGACGGCAGAGAAAAAGCACAGACGACGTTGGCAGCGGTAGCTGAGATGTACCAGCGTAACTACCCGAGGGGCAATCTCCCGCTGAAGTTACGTCGTAAGACGATGAACACAGCGATGTCGGCAGAGAAAAAGCACAGACGACGTTGGCAGCGGTAGCTGAGATGTACCAGCGTAACCACCCGAGGGGCAATCTCCCGGTGAAGTTACGTCGTACGACGATGAATACAGCGACGTAGGCAGCAGTAAGCTGAGATGTACCAGCGTAACCACCCGAGGGGCAATCTCCCGGTGAAGTTACGTCGTACGACGATGAATACAGCGACGTAGGCAGCAGTAAGCTGAGATGTACCAGCGTAACCACCCGAGGGGCAATCTCTCCGCCATTAGTCTTGAAAAGTTGTCATCTTACTTTGGCAAAACCGCTTAGCAAATTGTTTCATCTCTCAATGAAGACGGGTGTTTTTCCGTCAATTTGGAAAATAGCTAATATTCAACCCGTCCCGAAAAAAGGTGATAAATCGGCACCTACGAACTACCGACCTATTGCCTTGTTGTCGGTTCTATCGAAGGTAATGGAATCTATCGTTAATTTCAGACTAATGAACTATCTGGATTCGAATGTTCTTTTATCCGATGTGCAGTATGGATTTCGTAAAAATCGATCTTCAGGCGAACTAATGACGTGCATGACTGATTGTTTGGAGCGAAGCATTGAAAACCTAGGTGAATCAAGCGTTGTTTCCTTAGATATTGCTAAAGCTTTTGATAGAGTATGGCATGATTGTCTTGTTAATAAGATTCGTGCGCTGAATTTACACTCCTCTCTCATTAAATGGATTGAGAATTATTTATGGAACCGTAAAATAAAAGTTGTATTAAATGGTATATCTTCAGATTTACATGGGATCAATGCTGGCGTGCCTCAAGGATCATCCTTGTCTCCCACGCTCTTCTTGATATATATCAACGACCTGTTGTCTTCTACAACCTGTGATATCCATTCATTTGCTGATGATACAACACTATCGGCCTCCATTGAGTTTGACAATCAAAAAGAATGCAATTCTCGCTTGAATGGTTCGCGTGAATTAATGAATTTGACTATTCTGTCTAATATTCAAATCATTCTTGATTGGGGCATTTCTAACAGAGTAGAATTTAACCCTAATAAATTCCAGTCTTGCCTTTTTTCTCAGAAGACAACTCAACATTATGTTCCTCCTGTTATTAATGGTACCTCTATTGCGAGATCTGATTCACTTAAGTTGTTAGGTTTAAAAGTATCAAGTGATCTTTCCTGGAAAGAACATATTTATGAAATTTCAAAAAGAGCTAGCCAATGTTTAGGCTTCATAAGACGTTGTAACTTCTACTTTACTCCCTCTGAAGTGTTAAGATTATATAAATCTTATGTTAGACCAATTTTAGAATTTAATTCATATGTGTGGGGTGGTGCTCCAAGATCGCATTTGGTTCATCTTGATGGTGTTCAGAATAGAGTTATCCGTTTGATAAACGATGTAACCATTACTTCGTCTCTTGATACTTTGGAGCACAGACGAAATGTAGGAGCTTTATCTGTTTTCTATAAATTTTACAACGGTAAATGTTCTTTAGAAACCCGTTCTCTAGTTCCTGGGCCTTTTCTCAGTAACGTAAACACTCGTTTAAGGTTCAATCAACATAGATTTGCCTTAAAACTTTTTTCATGTAGAACCCAACACTTTAAATCCTCCTTTTTTCCGAGAGTCTCTTCGATGTGGAATCAATTGGTCGAACACGTGTTTCCAGAATCTTATAATCTGCAGGCGTTCAAATTAGCCGTTAACAACTTCTTGAAGGATGATGGTTAAAGTATTCATAAGTTGTTTCTTAATATATAAAAAAAAAAAAAAAAAAAAAAATTGTTTATCAGTATTTTTTAAATTATTTTTATAATTTGTAATATTTTCTTGGTCATGGTTTTTTGTAGTTTTCCCTGACCATGATTCATTGATAAAAGTATTTGGACTCGCGTCGTTCTAAATTCGTGTTCGTTTTTCGTATTGCTTTTCCAATGAATCAGGGAGAATTCTGAGAAAATAAATTGAAACCGGCTACAAACTTGAGGAATGTGATATATTGTAAATCACATTCTTTCGATTTTTATTTTATTTTGAATTTAATAAAGGGCTTAGCCCAACTTATTGCCGTGACGTAAGTCATTCAGGGAGTCATCCCTTGGCAATAAGTCTCTATATATACATACGACGATGAATACAGCGACGTCGGCAGCAGTAAGCTGAGATGTACCAGCGTAACCAGCAGTAAGCTGAGATGTACCAGCGTAACCACCCGAGAGGCAATCTCCCGGTGAAGTTACGTCGTACGACGATGAATACAGCGACGTAGGCAGAGAAAAAGCACAGACGACGTTGGCAGAGAAATGTAGGCAGCATATAAATAAAACCAGTAAAAAAGATATCGCTTACCGAGGTGTGATCCTATCCGAAGACTAAGAGAACTAACAGAGCAAGAGCCTGCATGCTCGCCCTTTTATACCATTTTGCATGGCAAAATTCTAAATAGCGTGCTGCGCTCTGATTGGTCAATCACGTGGCGTGGTGTTGTTTCAGCCATTTTGGTTTTATATACATTTGTTGGCTGCACTGCGTAGGAAAAGGGTGCACCCGATGGTATGCCTTTTGAAGAAAACACACTAGACAATTTCGATGTTAATTTTCTTGTTTATTCATTCAACTTGGTGGTGGAAAAATTCGTCCGTTCGAATTTTTCCTCACACTTCCCCCTTGGTTACTCGAACAGTCACTGTTCCTGCCCGGGTCACCGTGTAATGGAAACGTGTGTTTTCGTGCTGGTGAAAGTGCCGTGTCTGAGGTGCCGGCGTGATGATAGCATGTGCATGATGGATAGCGATGTGCTAGCCTTAGGCGTGATCATAGGCTTGAGGCGAGCGACAATCCTGAGCGACTTGTGGGCGTGCGCCTGAGACAAGTGAGAAGCCTGAGCGGTGAGTGAGCGTAGTTAAAGGCGAGCGACAATCCTGAGCGACTTGTGGGCGTGCGCCTGGGACAAGTGAGAAGCCTGAGCGATGCGTGAGCGTATTTCGAGGCGAGCGACAATCCTGAGCGACTTGTGGGCATGCGCCTGAGACAAGTGAGAAGCCTGAGCGGTGCGTTAGCATAGTTCGAGGCGAGCGACAATCCTGAGCGACTTGTGGGCGTGCGCCTGAGACAAGTGAGAAGCCTGAGCGGTGCGTGAGCGTAGTTCAAGGCGAGCGACAATCCTGAGCGACTTGTGGGCGTGCGCCTGGGACAAATGAGAAGCCTGAGCGATGCGTGAGCGTAGTTCGAGGCGAGCGACAATCCTGAGCGACTTGTGGGCGTGCGCCTGGGACAAATGAGAAGCCTGAGCGATGCGTGAGCGTAGTTCGAGGCGAGCGACAATCCTGAGCGACTTGTGGGCGTGCGCCTAAGACAAGTGAGAATACTAAGCGATGCGTAGCGTAGTTCGAGACGAGCGTAAACCTGAGACAAAACAGGAATCGTGAGCAATTTGCGGGCATTAGCCCGGGACGAGCGTAAGCGTGGCGAGCGTTAGACGGACCGTGCGGTCAATGATGACAACGGGGAGAGCGAAAGAAGTCGACAGCAGTAAGCTGAGATGTACCAGCGTAACCACCCGAGGGGCAATCTCCCGGTGAAGTTACGTCGTACGACGATGAACGCAGCGTCGTCGGCAGAGAAAAAGCACAGACGACGTTGGCAGCGGTAGCTGAGATGTACCAGCGTAACCACCCGAGGGGCAATCTCCCGGTGAAGTTACGTCGTACGACGATGAACGCAGCGTCGTCGGCAGAGAAAAAGCACAGACGACGTTGGCAGCGGTAGCTGAGATGTACCAGCGTAACCACCCGAGGGGCAATCTCCCGGTGAAGTTACGTCGTACGACGATGAATACAGCGACGTAGGCAGCAGTAAGCTGAGATGTACCAGCGTAACCACCCGAGGGGCAATCTCCCGGTGAAGTTACGTCGTACGACGATGAACACAGCGACGACGGCAGAGAAAAAGCACAGACGACGTTGGCAGCGGTAGCTGAGATGTACCAGCGTAACCACCCGAGGGGCAATCTCCCGGTGAAGTTACGTCGTACGACGATGAATACAGCGACGTAGGCAGCAGTAAGCCGAGATGTACCAGCGTAACCACCCGAGGGGCAATCTCCCGGTGAAGTTACGTCGTACGACGATGAATACAGCGACGTAGGCAGCAGTAAGCTGAGATGTACCAGCGTAACCACCCGAGGGGCAATCTCCCGGTGAAGTTACGTCGTAAGACGATGAACACAGCGATGTCGGCAGAGAAAAAGCACAGACGACGTTGGCAGCGGTAGCTGAGATGTACCAGCGTAACCACCCGAGGGGCAATCTCCCGGTGAAGTTACGTCGTACGACGATGAATACAGCGACGTAGGCAGCAGTAAGCCGAGATGTACCAGCGTAACCACCCGAGGGGCAATCTCCCGGTGAAGTTACGTCGTACGACGATGAATACAGCGACGTAGGCAGCAGTAAGCTGAGATGTACCAGCGTAACCACCCGAGGGGCAATCTCCCGGTGAAGTTACGTCATACGACGAAAGGCAATTCTCGCTTGAATGGTTCGCGTGAATTAATGAATTTGACTATTCTGTCTAATATTCAAATCATTCTTGATTGGGGCATTTCTAACAGAGTAGAATTTAACCCTAATAAATTCCAGTCTTGCCTTTTTTCTCAGAAGACAACTCAACATTATGTTCCTCCTGTTATTAATGGTACCTCTATTGCGAGATCTGATTCACTTAAGTTGTTAGGTTTAAAAGTATCAAGTGATCTTTCCTGGAAAGAACATATTTATGAAATTTCAAAAAGAGCTAGCCAATGTTTAGGCTTCATAAGACGTTGTAACTTCTACTTTACTCCCTCTGAAGTGTTAAGATTATATAAATCTTATGTTAGACCAATTTTAGAATTTAATTCATATGTGTGGGGTGGTGCTCCAAGATCGCATTTGGTTCATCTTGATGGTGTTCAGAATAGAGTTATCCGTTTGATAAACGATGTAACCATTACTTCGTCTCTTGATACTTTGGAGCACAGACGAAATGTAGGAGCTTTATCTGTTTTCTATAAATTTTACAACGGTAAATGTTCTTTAGAAACCCGTTCTCTAGTTCCTGGGCATTTTCTCAGTAACGTAAACACTCGTTTAAGGTTCAATCAACATAGATTTGCCTTAAAACTTTTTTCATGTAGAACCCAACACTTTAAATCCTCCTTTTTTCCGAGAGTCTCTTCGATGTGGAATCAAAATTGGTCGAACACGTGTTTCCAGAATCTTATAATCTAATCTGCAGGCGTTCAAATTAGCCGTTAACAACTTCTTGAAGGATGATGGTTAAAGTATTCATAAGTTGTTTCTTAATATATAAAAAAAAAAAAAAAAAAAAAAAAAAAAAAATTGTTTATCAGTATTTTTTAAATTATTTTTATATTTAATATTTAATTCGTGTTCGTTTTTCGTATTGCTTTTCCAATGAATCAGGGAGAATTCTGAGAAAATAAATTGAAACCGGCTACAAACTTGAGGAATGTGATATATTGTAAATCACATTCTTTCGATTTTTATTTTATTTTGAATTTAATAAAGGGCTTAGCCCAACTTATTGCCGTGACGTAAGTCATTCAGGGAGTCATCCCTTGGCAATAAGTCTCTATATATACATACGACGATGAATACAGCGACGTCGGCAGCAGTAAGCTGAGATGTACCAGCGTAACCAGCAGTAAGCTGAGATGTACCAGCGTAACCACCCGAGAGGCAATCTCCCGGTGAAGTTACGTCGTACGACGATGAATACAGCGACGTAGGCAGAGAAAAAGCACAGACGACGTTGGCAGAGAAATGTAGGCAGCATATAAATAAAACCAGTAAAAAATGATATCGCTTACCGAGGTGTGATCCTATCCGAAGACTAAGAGAACTAACAGAGCAAGCGCCTGCATGCTCGCCCTTTTATACCATTTTGCATGGCAAAATTCTAAATAGCGTGCTGCGCTCTGATTGGTCAATCACGTGGCGTGGTGTTGTTTCAGCCATTTTGGTTTTATATACATTTGTTGGCTGCACTGCGTAGGAAAAGGGTGCACCCGATGGTATGCCTTTTGAAGAAAACACACTAGACAATTTCGATGTTAATTTTCTTGTTTATTCATTCAACTTGGTGGTGGAAAAATTCGTCCGTTCGAATTTTTCCTCACACTTCCCCCTTGGTTACTCGAACAGTCACTGTTCCTGCCCGGGTCACCGTGTAATGGAAACGTGTGTTTTCGTGCTGGTGAAAGTGCCGTGTCTGAGGTGCCGGCGTGATGATTGTAACGGAGTTTTCCCAGCCGGAGTAAACTCAGCGTGACCAGGGTTCAGAGAAAGGGGTCGTTACAATAAAATTTATCTTTGGTGACTCTTCAAATTGTGTTTCTTTATTTCTCTTTTCTTATTACTTTATAATTTAGGTCGACAAGCATAAATTCAGAGCGATACGCTAGTCTCAGACGAGCGTAAGTCCCGAGCGATGTGCTAGCCTTTGGCGTGATCATAGGCTTGAGGCGAGCGACAATCCTGAGCGACTTGTGGGCGTGCGCCTGAGACAAGTGAGAAGCCTGAGCGGTGAGTGAGCGTAGTTAAAGGCGAGCGACAATCCTGAGCGACTTGTGGGCGTGCGCCTGGGACAAGTGAGAAGCCTGAGCGATGCGTGAGCGTATTTCGAGGCGAGCGACAATCCTGAGCGACTTGTGGGCATGCGCCTGAGACAAGTGAGAAGCCTGAGCGGTGCGTTAGAATAGTTCGAGGCGAGCGACAATCCTGAGCGACTTGTGGGCGTGCGCCTGAGACAAGTGAGAAGCCTGAGCGGTGCGTGAGCGTAGTTCAAGGCGAGCGACAATCCTGAGCGACTTGTGGGCGTGCGCCTGGGACAAATGAGAAGCCTGAGCGATGCGTGAGCGTAGTTCGAGGCGAGCGACAATCCTGAGCGACTTGTGGGCGTGCGCCTGGGACAAATGAGAAGCCTGAGCGATGCGTGAGCGTAGTTCGAGGCGAGCGACAATCCTGAGCGACTTGTGGGCGTGCGCCTAAGACAAGTGAGAATACTAAGCGATGCGTAGCGTAGTTCGAGACGAGCGTAAACCTGAGACAAAACAGGAATCGTGAGCAATTTGCGGGCATTAGCCCGGGACGAGCGTAAGCGTGGCGAGCGTTAGACGGACCGTGCGGTCAATGATGACAACGGGGAGAGCGAAAGAAGTCGACAGCAGTAAGCTGAGATGAGATGAGCGTAACCACCCGAGGGGCAATCTCCCGGTGAAGTTACGTCGTACGACGATGAACGCAGCGTCGTCGGCAGAGAAAAAGCACAGACGACGTTGGCAGCGGTAGCTGAGATGTACCAGCGTAACCACCCGAGGGGCAATCTCCCGGTGAAGTTACGTCGTAGGACGGTGAATGCAGCGACGTAGGCAGCAGTAAGCTGAGATGTACCAGCGTAACCACCCGAGGGGCAATCTCCCGGTGAAGTTACGTCGTACGACTATGAATACAGCGACGTAGGCAGCAGTAAGCTGAGATGTACCAGCGTAACCACCCGAGGGGCAATCTCCCGGTGAAGCTACGTCGTACGACGATGAACACAGCGACGTCGGCAGAGAAAAAGCACAGACGACGTTGGCAGCGGTAGCTGAGATGTACCAGCGTAACCACCCGAGGGGCAATCTCCCGGTGAAGTTACGTCGTACGACGATGAATACAGCGACGTAGGCAGCAGTAAGCCGAGATGTACCAGCGTAACCACCCGAGGGGCAATCTCCCGGTGAAGTTACGTCGTACGACGATTAATACAGCGACGTAGGCAGCAGTAAGCTGAGATGTACCAGCGTAACCACCCGAGGGGCAATCTCCCGGTGAAGTTACGTCGTAAGACGATGAACACAGCGATGTCGGCAGAGAAAAAGCACAGACGACGTTGGCAGCGGTAGCTGAGATGTACCAGCGTAACCACCCGAGGGGCAATCTCCCGGTGAAGTTACGTCGTACGACGATGAATACAGCGACGTAGGCAGCAGTAAGCTGAGATGTACCAGCGTAACCACCCGAGGGGCAATCTCCCGGTGAAGTTACGTCGTACGACGATGAACACAGCGACGTCGGCAGAGAAAAAGCACAGACGACGTTGGCAGCGGTAGCTGAGATGTACCAGCGTAACCACCCGAGGGGCAATCTCCCGGCGAATTTACGTCGTACGACGATGAACACAGCGACGTCGGCAGAGAAAAAGCACAGACGACGTCGGCAGCAGTAAGCTGAGATGTACCAGCGTAACCACCCGAGGGGCAATCTCCCGGCGAAGTTACGTCGTACGACGATGAACACAGCGACGTCGGCAGAGAAAAAGCACAGTCGACGTTGGCAGCGGTAGCTGAGATGTAGCAGCGTAACCACCCGAGGGGCAATCTCCCGGTAAAGTTACGTCGTACGACGATGAATACAGCGACGTCGCCAGCAGTAAGCTGAGATGTACCAGCGTAACCACCCGAGGGGCAATCTCCCGGTGAAGTTACGTCGTACGACGATGAACACAGCGACGTCGGCAGAGAAAAAGCACAGACGACGTTGGCAGCGGTAGCTGACATGTACCAGCGTAACCACCCGAGGGGCAATCTCCCGGTGAAGTTACGTCGTACGACGATGAATACAGCGACGTCGGCAGCAGTAAGCTGAGATGTACCAGCGTAACCACCCGAGGGGCAATCTCCCGGTGAAGTTACGTCGTACGACGATGAACACAGCGACGTCGGCAGAGAAATATTGGCAGCAAATAAATAAAACCGGTAAAAAATGTTATCGCTTACCGAGGTGTGATCCTGTCCGAAGACTAAGAGAACTAAGAGAGCGAGCGCCTGCATGCTCGCCCTTTTATACCATTTTGCATGGCAAAATTCTAAATAGCGTGCTGCGCTCTGATTGGTCAATCAGGTGGCGTGGTGTTGTTTCAGCCATTCTTGTTTTATATACATTTGTTGGCTGCACTGCGTAGGTACAGGGTGCACCCGATGGTATGCCTTTTGAAGAAAACACACTAGACAATTTCGATGTTAATTTTCTTGTTTATTCATTCAACTTGGTGGTGGGAAAATTCGTCCGTTCGAATTTTTATTCACATGATGTTTATTATGTAGGCTTTTCACTATTAAAATGGTCATATCACATTTTGGTAATATTAACGGATGTTTTACTTCAACCTCCGACTCTTAGGAGACCTTCATCGTCAAGGTTCAGGCTGGAAATTGTGCTCGATTTCGGGACTTGTTGCTTTAATTTTAATGAACAAATCTCAACTGAGAAATGATCATCTTGTATCCATTTTATGATAGTACAACGACTTATGGCTTGTTCGTCTAATGTAAGTAGTTTTATTAGGACTGAACTTGATTTGAATCGTTGTTTGGTCCGCTGAACATATCTCTGTACCCATGCTAAAACTCGAACAATTTTTTCGAATGATGATATTCTAGCTACTAGCTGATTTAAAATGCAAATTTCTTGAGTTTTCGTAGCAATTGCGGATGTCACAGTGAGTTTCTTTTCTTCCGGTATTATTTCGTCGAGTTTCGTATGCGACTGTTGTGGCCATTGTGCTTCTTCTTGACTCAACCATGTAGGTCCATCCCACCACAGATTGAAGTTTATAAGCTTGGACGGCATCAAACCTCGAGATGCGCAATCTGCTGGGTTTGTTGGTGTATCTCCAATGGTATCTAGAATATATAACAGTATTTTTGATGTGCGGTTTGCCACGAACGTGCTCCATCTCCTTGGAGGAGATGAAAGCCAATCCAATGAAATAATATTTTTATCATTATTATAGATGGTGCCAACCAGCTTAACGGGTCAAATATTCTAGCTGATTGTGACATTACTTCACGTTTGGATCCTATAGAATTGCTTATCGACGCTGCATTGAACTGAATTGAATCCAATAAGTGATTCCATTGTATACCAAGTATTGGAATCTGTGTTTTCAATATTTATTGGTATTTGCTGTTTACTTTCAATAAGAATATCTGCTCATATCTCTTGATGATTGGATGACCACTTACGAAGATTAAAGCCATATGATTTCAACAGCGTTGATATCTCACCACTAATTTTTTGAGCGTCCCTTAAATTGTGTGACCCTGACATCAAATCGTCTACATAAAAATCGTGTAATATTTTCCCGCAATCACTGTATTTGTTTGTAATACACTGTTACCAATGACTTGCAGGGCTTTCGTAGCTAGATATGGTGCAGAAGATGTCTCGTACGTGACAGTACGTAATCCATAATGCGTTGGTTGATCGGTTGGATTAGATCGCCATACTATTCGGTGGTAGTCTCTATAATCAGGATGCAAAATTATTTGTCGGAACATTTTCTCTATGTCCGCTGTAAATTCAAACTTAAAAATGCGAAATCGAATTAAAATAGCAGCAATTGGTTTTTTTTTTTTTTTTATAATTTACGCACGCAAAAAGGGATTCGCACCCTTATTATGTTCGGCAAAATGCTTGGCACAGCGTGGGCGTTAGGGAAAAGGAGAAGAAGAGAGGAGATGTCTATGAGCTTGTGTCTTGAATGTCTGTGGATCATAGTGATGTGGAAAGACAGAGCTTGGCAGAGCATTCCACATACGTGTTGTACGGCTGAAGAACGAATCCCTGAATTTAACTGTACGTCCGAAGATGGGCTTAAGGGTAAACTTATGTGCATTTAGAGCGCCACGAGTATTGCGGTTGAATACAAGGAAAGGTGGCATGCAACTGGCTATTTCTCTTGAGCACCGCTGGTGGAAGAAGCGATAAAACAGTGACAAGCAAGAGACGTTCCTGCGGTGTTCAAGCGAATCAATTGATTTCGCAATGTTTTTGTCACCGATAAGATATCTAGTTGATGCAATATATATTTTTCTTCTTGATTTGTTGAAGGAGCTTCTTCGATCTCCCAGAACTTTCTCAAGGTGTTATCTATATCCACTTCACAATGTAGACCGATGGTATTGGTTGTGTTCCGGTTGTCAGTGGTCAATGGGCCAGCAATAATCCAACCAAAGAGAGTATTTTGTGGAACTAGCCCCTTTCTCTCTCCGGTTATCTTTCCTCTGGTCAATAAACTGAAAAAGTGATCGCTTCCTATCAAAAGATCGATTTTTTCGTGTTGGTTAAAATTGGGATCGGCTAAAGGTAGATGATTTGCGTGATGCCAAAGATCATCATCAAAAAACGAAGCTGGTTGGTGAGTTGTTATTTTAGGTATAATTAGACATTCAACATGGTCTGGTTCAAACGGGATAATATCAATAGATTGACCTTGCCCCTAGATGTTCCCACTTTGGTGTGTCCTATTCCGGAAATAGTGACACGGGCATTTGTTCGAGGAAGATGCAGGCACTGTATTAAAGCTTCAGAAGCAAACGACATTTGGGATCCTGAATCAAAGAGAGCTCTGCATAATTGCCAATTACCAGTATTATCTTTAATTCTAATTAACGCTGTTGGTAATAAAGTGCAATGTGATGAACTAGGAGCTTGGTATACATTTACGGTGAGATTTGTATAAGCTTTATCCCTTGATAGATAGTTTGTTGATGCTGATGTGTTGACTCTGGTAAGTGGTTGCTCTGGTTCTCTGCTCTCTACTAAATGTGGGTGGCTTGTAGATTTTTCATTTGATGGTTGATGGTGTAAGAGTGAATGGTGTTTTCTGCGGCAAATATGGCATCTTCCCTTTGTTCGACATTCGTAGACTCCATGGGCTGAATTTAAGCAATTAAAGCACCATCCTTGGCGTTTGATGAGATCTCGTCTAGCAAGAACATCCATTGATTTGAATTGTGTGCATTCATATAATTGATGCGAACTTGATTGACACACTGGACAGTTAAATTCTAATTGGATGTGGAAACATTTCACTCTTGCATTGGTTTTGGGTGAAAGAATTTTAGTATTTGGCTTTAAGCCTTCAAGTTCACTGAACGTTGTGCCAAAAAATCGTAAAATCTTTGCAAGGTTGGAAATTCATCCTCTGTTGTTATTCGTTTCCATAGTTGCTTGGATTCATCATCAAGCTTATTCAGAACCAGGTAAATTAGCCAAACACATATGTGGAAGGCTCTGCCAAGCTCTGTCTTTCCACATCACTATGATCCGCAGACATTCAAGACACAAGCTCATAGACATCTCCTCTCTTCTTCTCCTTTTCTTTAACGCCCACGCTGTGCCAAGCATATTGCCAAACATAATAATGGTGCGAACCCCTTTTTTCGTGCGCAAATTATAAAAAAAAAAAAAAAAAAAAAAAAAAACATCCTTGGATTCGGCTTGTGTACCAAGAGCCTTCAAATTTCGAGTGATAGAAGCTTGCGGATATTGGTAGATTTACTTGGTAGATTTTTGGTTGATCAATAAATAATTTATTGAACTCGTAAGCTGTAACACTGTAACGTGTTTTCTCAGCTGAGGTACGACTCAGCGGCTTTCCAGGGTTCAAATAAAAGGTCACGTGTTACAAATTAAATTTCTGGTAATGTTCCTTCTTTATTTCGTGATTACTACTATACTTGACAATGTTCGTGATTTCTACTATACTTGACAATGTTGTTGATAACTTACGAACTATAATAGATATCTTGCTATGGGACCGTCGCGGTCGGTATTTGACGGCCTAGCGCACAAGGCTCGACAAGCGCGGGATGAAGGGTGCTGCAGGTCTATTCGACAAGACGTAATCAACAGCGAGCGGGGCGGAATAAGGAGTGCTGCAGGTCTATTCGACAAGACGTAATCAACAGCGGGCGGAGCGGAATGACGGAATGCTGCAGGTCTATTAAACAAGACGTCAACAGCGAGTGGGCGGAATGAGGAATGCTGCAGGTCTATTCGACAAGACGTAATCAACAGCGAGCGGATCGGAATGAGGAGTGCTGCAGGTCTATTAAACAAGACGTCAACAGCGAGCGGGCGGAATGAGGAATGCTGCAGGTCTATTAAACAAGACGTCAACAGCGAGCGGGGCGGAGTAAGGAATGCTGCAGGTCTATTCGACAAGACGTAATCAACAGCGGGCGGAGCGGAATGACGGAATGCTGCAGGTCTATTAAACAAGACGTCAACAGCGGGCGGAGCGGAATGAGGAATGCTGCAGGTCTATTAAACAAGACGTCAACAGCGAGTGCCAAGTACCCCTTTCCTGAGACTGTTCGGAAAGGGGCTGCTGCAGGGTTACCTGCAGAAGCGGGAAGAGGGGGAGAAGGGTAGCTAGTGACGCGGTTTAGAGACGGTCGTCCGGTCTGGTGAAATGTATATCGGAGTGTTCGGAGGAGAACGCCCAAAAATTGTGCGCAAGTTTACCGACGGTCGCCCAGTCTGCTTTTAATTTATCTTATTTGGCGTTCTGAACAGAACGCCTCAAAAATCAGTGTGGTGTTCTCAAAAGAACGCTCACACTCTGTCTCATTCATAAGGAATGCGACTGTCCAACACATAGGGAGTTCGACCCTTTTTCATATGAAATTGCCGAACCTAACTAACTTTTTTGTGGCACTTGTTGGGAATTTTATCCACTGAAAATAAAATGACTATATTTGACTCGTATATGGTCAATAGTGACTGATGGTAATTACACATGTGGTGTTGTGTGTTCGCTGTGTAGTCGAAATTATATTCGACTTATATACGGTTTATAGTTACTAGCGGCAGTAACACATGTGGTGTTGTGTGTTCGCTGCCCAGTAGCAGCAGCTGGTAACACCACATGCCGTCGGCAAATTCGGATTTTTGGCTGATAGGACCGACAATGCTTAGCCGTAGGGTTTGTAACGACGGTACTTCGTTACATCCCCTCTTACTTCGGTGGGGGGGGGGGGGTACGGAGTTAACGGTGCTACAGGATAAACTAATACTACGTAATTAACTTATTAATTTTTTTTTCTATCCGGTTCTTAAAATTAAACTTATAACTATTTCGTTGACATTAGGATCTTAGTTCTAGGTAGTGTGGACTTCTGGGCGGATAGTGTCCATCTTTTTGTTTTCCTTTTTTTTCTATCCTCCGGCCTTAAAATTAAACGTATGACTATTTCCTTAATATTAGGATCTTAGCTCTAGGACGTGTGGACTTCTGGGCGGATAGTGTCCATCTTTTTGTTTTCCTTTTTTTTTCTATCCTCCGGCCTTAAAATTAAACTTATGACTATTTCCTTAATATTAGGATCTTAGCTCTAGGTAGTGTGGACTTCTGGGCGGATAGTGTCCATCTTTTTGTTTTCCTTTTTTTTTCTATCCTCCGGCCTTAAAATTAAACTTATGACTATTTCCTTAATATTAGGATCTTAGCTCTAGGTAGTGTGGACTTCTGGGCGGATAGTGTCCATCTTTTTGTTTTCCCTTTTATAATTCATTTTTTTTTCTTTCTTTTATAATTCATTTTTTTTTGTTTCTTTCTTTTATAATTCGTTTTAGAATTCATGTTTTCTTTTATAATTAATTTTTTTTTTCTTTTTTTATAGTTCATTTTAATTTTAGTTTTTTTTTGTGAGAACAGGAGAAAAATAAAAGATAACAAACCAAAAACAATAATTATTCAATTAGAATAACTTAATTTAATATAATAAACTTAATTTACTTTACTGGATCGGGGTTTTGCCCTGCGGCGTACAATGCTCCGTCTTTTATTATGACGGATCGGGTGACTCCCTTGAGGTGGGTGATGCCGTTCCCTAGCCGTCGACCATAGATGTACCCATACGGCCCGACTCTGCGGAAATTCCTCCTTCCGGTTTCGGGGATGGTGAGCCCGAAGAATTCATCTCCCAGGTCCAGGGGTTTCTGTTGTGGGCCTAAGTGGGGCAAGGGTTGGACGGAGCTTATGGTCACGACTGTAGGACTCGGGTGTTGGCTGGGAGACCCTCTTCCGGCTTGCTGAAGTGACGATGGGCTGGAGGCTGGTGTCTCTTTGCGATTCGTCGGGGCTGTCACGGGGGTATTTCGGGGTGTATGTGCGGTTCTGGGTCCGCTTGCGGTCTTAGCGACGGTTGTCGTATCCCTGTTGACGGTTACGGCGGTACTTGGCTTGGTGTTGGTTTCGGGAGCGGTTTCTGGAATGGAGCTACTGGAATTGGTGGTAGCGGCAGAACTCTTTCTGGGGGCGGAGCTCTTGGCTTTGGCGGTAGTTTCGGGAACGGTTTCTGGAGCGGAGTTACTGGACTTTGTGGTAGCGGAAATAGTCTTTCTGGTGGTGGACCCCTTGGCTTGGGTATTCTTCCTGGCGGTACTGGCGGTGGGGTTCACGGTTGCGGCGGTCGATCGGGCCGTGCTGATGGCCACTATGTTTTCGGGAAAACCGGTCGGCTGGGGTTCGTCTTCTTGTGGTTGTGGTGGGTTCGGAACCAGTTGATTCGGGTCCTTCCCCCTTTGTCGATGAATCACCCGGCAGATGGTTGCGACCTCGGCTGCATTGAGTGGTCGGTTGGCCGGGGGTGGTGGTCGTCGGAGCTGTGCTGCCCTGAGTATTCCGGCGGTGGTCTTTTGCTGGGGGGTCGGTATTTTGGCTGGGCGCGTACGACGACGAGTGCTCGGCTGCGGTAGCGGTGCGGTGAAGGCGACCGTATGTTCCGACATTTCGCTTTCGACTGGTGATATCGGTTGATTGTCAGAGCTATTTATACCCATAACTTCGGCGATGTCGTCATCAGGTGTATTTCCGGTTTTTCTAAGGTCCTTTATATGAGCAGTTATTACTTCTTTCGCTGGCCCTTGGACTCTATAGACGACTGGGGAGAGTTTTTTGGTGACTTGGTATGGTCCCACAAAACGGTGGGCTAATTTCGCCGAGAATTGGTTTGCGGCGGATGAGAGTGGCCTGTGGCGGAGGTATACTGATTCTGCTATGTTGGGTGACCAGGTCCGACGTCGCAGGTCATAATACCGCTTCTGCTTTCCGAATGCTTTGGCCATGTTGATACGTACTAGGGCCAAGATATCATGCAGGGCGGTGATTCTCTCTGTGGTGTCTGGCGGTTTATTTAGTTCGATGGTTGGAGTAGTCGGGAGGCGAAGTTCCCTGCCGTAATTTAGATATGCGGCGGTATAACCAGTAGTTTCATGCTGACTTTTGTTTATGGCCAACATGAACTCGGGGAGATACTCATCCCATCGGCGGTGATCCTTTCGAATATACTGAGCGACCATAGTTTTAATGACCCGATTAACTCGCTCGGTGGGGTTTGCCTGAGGGGTGTAGGGAGGAGTAAATCTTTGTTTTATGTGTAGTTCATGCAATAGTGCTTGGAACTGCTTACTTCTATACTGGGTGCCATTATCGGTGATTAAGGTTTTCGGACACCCATACCGGCTTAGGATTCTTTCCTTGAAACTTTTAATCAGTGCAGGCGTAGTCGCATCGCGCAGGGCCAGGAACTCGGTCCACTTTGTGAACTTATGATGGAACACCAATATTACGGTATTTCCTCTGGTGGAACAGGGCAGTGGTCCGATGAAATCCGAACATACTACTTCCCAGGGCTGTTCGGTGGGAGTCATGTGCATTTTGCTGGCTGGTTTGCTGGATGGAACCTTGTATTGGATGCATGTCGAACAGCGTCGTACAAAACGAGCCACGTCTCGAAAAAGTCCAGGCCAATAATAACTCTGCGCTAATCTGGCGATTGTTTTGGCGATGCCTAAATGACCGGATGTGAAGTCTGCATGATTGTCTTGCATCACTTGCCAGCGAAGCGGTTTTGGGACGCATATCTTCCATGCAGTCGCGGCGGGTTCGGTTTGGTATGTTGGATTATATATGTGTCGGTATAATGTTCCATTCAATACCTGGTAGTCGGGGTTATCTTTTGGCCGTTCCTTCACCATTGTGGTCCGTGCTTCATACCATGGACAGGTGGCAGTAATTGGCAAGATAATCCGCACTGGGGGGATCGTGGTCGGATGTCGAGACAGTACGTCGGCTACGGTATTCAAAGACTCTTTTCGGTAGCGGATCTCGAAGTCGTACTGTTGTAACTCGATGGCCACCGTGCGAGTCGGCCGGACGGGTTTTCTAAGGTGTGCAGCCACTTAAGCGAGCGGTGGTCGGTGTGCACAATGAACCGGTACCCTTCTAAATAGGGTCGCATCTTTCTGATGCCCCATATGACTGCCAAACACTCTCGCTCGGTGACCGAATAATTTTTCTCGGCGTCATTGAGAGTACGGCTGGCATAGGCGATGACATGTTCCTGGTTGTCTATTGACTGAGACAGGACGGCCCCCAGTCCTTCGGCACTGGCATCGGTTTGGAGCAGGAAAGTTTTCGTGAAGTCCGGGCAAGCAAGAATCGGTGCTTCGGTCAATTTAGTCTTCAATGTTTCAAATGCCCTTTCTTGACTTTCGTCCCACTGCCACTTCTGCTTTTTCTTTAGCAATTGCGTGAGAGGGGCGGCTACTGTCGAAAAATTTGGCACAAATCGTCTATACCAGGATGCGATTCCCAGTACTCGGCGGAGTTCTTTGACATTCTGGGGTGGTAATAGCATTTTTATGGCTGCAACTTTACTGGGGTCGGTGTGGATGCCATCTTGGCTTACCATGTGCCCGAGGTACCTCATCTGCGATCGACCAAACTCACATTTATCAGGATTAATTTTCAACTTGGCCAACTCTAGCCGGCGAAATACTTCCATGAGGGCCTTCATATGTTCGGAGAAGGTATTTCCTATAACTATGATGTCATCCAGATACGCAAACGCAAAGGGCTCTAGTTCAGGACTAATGATACGATCGAGGAGGCGTTGAAACGTTGCGGGTGCTGAGTGGAGCCCAAATGGCATTACCTTCCATTGAAATAAACCACGCCCCGGGACGGTAAAGGCGGTGTACTGTCGACTGGCTGGGTGCAGAGGTATTTGCCAGTAGCCTTGTTTTAGGTCAATAGTAGATATGTATCTAGCCGCTCTCAACTTATCTAGGATATGATTTATTTGCGGTAGCGGGTATGCATCTTTAATTGACACCTCATTAAGCTGGCGGAAGTCCACGCATAGTCTCCAGGTCCCTTGCTTTTTTTTACCAGGACAATGGGTGAGCTGTAGGGGCTAATGGAGGGCTCGATCTTATCCTCAGCTAGCAATTGATTTATCTCTTTATCGATTACGGCCTGCATAGCTGGGTTTCGAGGCATATACCTCTGTTTAAACGGTCTGGAGTGTTTGAGACGTATGACATGCTCCGCCATGGGGGTCACCCCTTTCATAGCTTCGAACTTGGGAAGCTCCTCGGCAAGAAATCTTTCGAGGCACTGCGTCTCTGTCTGCAGTACTCGGAGAGGGAACAGCGGATCGGATTTGGCGGTGATTACCCTATCTCCATGATTAATCGTGAAGCCATTTTGAGCCAAAAAGTCGGTACCAATGAGACACTTATCACTGAGGTTTGGCACGTAGGCGAACTCCTGCGTGAAGTTCCATTTTCCCCAGCTTAGTGGTAAAGAGTAGGCCTGGCGAGCGACTATCGTTGATTTATCGGCCAATGATAGTATCAGGTTAATTGGTCGGGCAGGTATGTGTTGGTTCTGGCAGAGGCTTTTTTTCATGGCAGTTCATCCCCAATGCATGATCGGCCAGCACCAGTATCGATGACTGCCTCAAAGGCGTGTTGCCATAATCTAACGGGCAAGGAATAATGGCTGAGACTGGCTGTTTATGGCGGAACGTCGATTGTCTCAGGGTTTCGGACGTTCCGTTGGCGTTTCCCGCCTGGCAGGTACAGTGTCGGATCTGGATGCCTTCGGTGCCGCATCGTGAGCAGAATAATCGGCGGTTCTGGCAGATGTATCGGGTATGCCCTGGTTGTCCACACGACCAACAACAATTTCCCCGGTTATAGGTGGGTGTAAGCTGGAGCGGTCGGACCGGCGGTTGTGCCGTCCCTGACACTGAGTTGCTTTCTCCTGTCAGTCGGCGAGTCGTCTGTGTTGTGGGATGGTGCAATGTTGCATTGTGTCGCGTGGGTGGCATAGTACTTCGGTGTGGTGGCAAAAATGGTCGATTCGGCGGACCGTTGGGGCGGGATACTGGTGCCTCATTCTGTAGACACTCAAAATCTTCTACCAGAGCGGTTAACTCGTTGAGAGTAACGAATTCTCCTCGTTTGATATAGTACCGGTATTCCGGTCGGAGATTATCGTAAATCCGGTCTAACCTTTCTTCTTAACTAAATGAATCTTGCCACCTCATCAGGGTTTGTATGGCAGTTATATACTCCTTTCCTCTTTCGCGCGCCATCTGCGTGCGATTGCGGATGCGGTCTAATAACTGAGTGTTATATCGCCTGGGAAGGAAAAACTGTCGCAACTCCCGACTAAACTCGTCCCACGTATAAATGTGTTCTCGGTTGTTCCGATACCAGGCCAGTGCGGATGACTTAAGTAATTCGGGCAGCGTTCTGACGATTCTATCAAGAGGTAGATGATAGCAATCGGCCAATTCTTCGAACCGCTCTAGGAATTCCAGTGGGTTGCTGTTGCCGTCATACCGAACGTTCCACTTCCGCACCTTGTCCATCACATCTGCATTCGTGGGTAGGGGTGCGGTCATGACGGTGGGTGGTTCGAAAGACGCGTGACTGGTGTGTGAAGTAACGGAGGCGGTTGTCTGTTCAGGTTTTCTTTCCGGATTAGTGTGGAGCGTCTGTGGTTGGTATGCAACCGGCTGTACTTGCAAATGATGACAGGTTGTTGGATCTTGTTGGACGGCTTCGGATGTCCCACTTTCTTTTTGACGGAGATCAGGGCAAGATTTATTTTTCTTGATTTCCTGTGACAGCTTCTTCCGTAGTTCTTCCATGGTGCCAGTACTCTCCAAGCCTCGTCGCTTCAATTCCACAATCAGCTCCTCCTTCTTCATTTGGTATATACCAATTGGTTGATCTTCCGCCATGGTAAATTTTAACTCGGTAATCGGTCGGGTGAAATGTGGATAAAAGTCCCTGTTCGGGCGCCAAATTTGTAACGTGTTTTCTCAGCTGAGGTACGACTCAGCGGCTTTCCAGGGTTCAAATAAAAGGTCACGTGTTACAAATTAAATTTCTGGTAATGTTCCTTCTTTATTTCGTGATTACTACTATACTTGACAATGTTCGTGATTTCTACTATACTTGACAATGTTGTTGATAACTTACGAACTATAATAGATATCTTGCTAAGGGACCGTCGCGGTCGGTATTTGACGGCCTAGCGCACAAGGCTCGCCAAGCGCGGGATGAATGGTGCTGCAGGTCTATTCGACAAGACGTAATCAACAGCGAGCGGGGCGGAATAAGGAGTGCTGCAGGTCTATTCGACAAGACGTAATCAACAGCGGGCGGAGCGGAATGACGGAATGCTGCAGGTCTATTAAACAAGACGTCAACAGCGAGCGGGCGGAATGAGGAATGCTGCAGGTCTATTCGACAAGACGTAATCAACAGCGAGCGGAGCGGAATGACGGAATGCTGCAGGTCTATTAAACAAGACGTCAACAGCGAGCGGGTGGAATGAGGAATGCTGCAGGTCTATTCTACAAGCAACAGCGAGCGGAGCGGAATGAGGAATGCTGCAGGTCTATTAAACAAGACGTCAACAGCGAGCGGGCGGAATGACAAATGCTGCAGGTCTATTAAACAAGACGTCAACAGCGAGCGGGGCGGAGTAAGGAATGCTGCAGGTCTATTCGACAAGACGTAATCAACAGCGGGCGGAGCGGAATGACGGAATGCTGCAGGTCTATTAAACAAGACGTCAACAGCGGGCGGAGCGGAATGAGGAATGCTGCAGGTCTATTAAACAAGACGTCAACAGCGAGTGCCAAGTACCACTTTCCTGAGACTGTTCGGAAAGGGGCTGCTGCAGGGTTACCTGCAGAAGCGGGAGAGGGGGAGAAGGGTAGGTAGTGACGCGGTTTAGAGACGGTCGTCCGGTCTGGTGAAATGTATATCGGAGTGTTCGGAGGAGAACGCCCAAAAATTGTGCGCAAGTTTACCGACGGTCGCCCAGTCTGCTTTTAATTTATCTTATTTGGCGTTCTGAACAGAACGCCTCAAAAATCAGTGTGGTGTTCTCAAAAGAACGCTCACACTCTTGCTAAGGGACCGTCGCGGTCGGTATTTGATGGCCTAGCGCACAAGGCTCGCCAAGCGCGGGATGAATGGTGCTGCAGGTCTATTCGACAAGACGTAATCAACAGCGAGCGGGGCGGAATAAGGAGTGCTGCAGGTCTATTCGACAAGACGTAATCAACAGCGGGCGGAGCGGAATGACGGAATGCTGCAGGTCTATTAAACAAGACGTCAACAGCGAGCGGGCGGAATGAGGAATGCTGCAGGTCTATTCGACAAGACGTAATCAACAGCGAGCGGAGCGGAATGACGGAATGCTGCAGGTCTATTAAACAAGACGTCAACAGCGAGCGGGCGGAATGAGGAATGCTGCAGGTCTATTCGACAAGACGTAATCAACAGCGAGCGGAGCGGAATGAGGAATGCTGCAGGTCTATTAAACAAGACGTCAACAGCGAGCGGGCGGAATGACAAATGCTGCAGGTCTATTAAACAAGACGTCAACAGCGAGCGGGGCGGAGTAAGGAATGCTGCAGGTCTATTCGACAAGACGTAATCAACAGCGGGCGGAGCGGAATGACGGAATGCTGCAGGTCTATTAAACAAGACGTCAACAGCGGGCGGAGCGGAATGAGGAATGCTGCAGGTCTATTAAACAAGACGTCAACAGCGAGTGCCAAGTACCCCTTTCCTGAGACTGTTCGGAAAGGGGCTGCTGCAGGGTTACCTGCAGAAGCGGGAGAGGGGGAGAAGGGTTGGTAGTGACGCGGTTTAGAGACGGTCGTCCGGTCTGGTGAAATGTATATCGGAGTGTTCGGAGGAGAACGCCCAAAAATTGTGCGCAAGTTTACCGACGGTCGCCCAGTCTGCTTTTAATTTATCTTATTTGGCGTTCTGAACAGAACGCCTCAAAAATCAGTGTGGTGTTCTCAAAAGAACGCTCACACTCTGTCTCATTCATAAGGAATGCGACTGTCCAACTCATAGGGAGTTCGATCCTTTTTCATATGAAATTGCCGAACCTAGCTAACTTTTTTGTGGCACTTGTTGGGAATTTTATCCACTGAAAATAAAATGACTATATTTGACTCGTATATGGTCAATAGTGACTGATGGTAGTTACACATGTGGTGTTGTGTGTTCGCTGTGTAGTCGAAATTATATTGGACTTATATACGGTATATAGTTACTAGCGACAGTAACACATGTGGTGTTGTGTGTTCGCTGCCCAGTAGCAGCAGCTGGTGACACCACATGCCGTCGGCAAATTCGGATTTTTGGCTGATAGGACGGACAATGCTTAGCCGTAGGGTTTGTAACGACGGTACTTCGTTACAACACTTTCTCGATCATATCGTTTACACAATTTCTGATACGCCTCAATATAGTTGGCTTCAGTGATTGAGAAGTGCCTGAATAAATTGCTTGCATTCCCCTTCAAGAAGCAATTTAATTATTGGAGCTTCTGAGCAGGTGATAAAGACGTATTTTTGTGAATAGTAGTATCAAAGAGGTCTAAAAAACTTTGCCAATCGCGATAATCGCCAGAAAGATTCGGTATATTAAGCCTAGGTAATTTTATTTCACTTTTTATTGAACCTTCAGTAACGTTTATAGTAGATTCTCCTAACTGGACTTTAGTAGAAATCGAGTTCTCTCTTAACTACGTGTTTAGTTTCGTTATAACGCGATAATATTGTTCCTCGATTTCGCTCGCATCAGATTGCGCCGAATTATCTATTTCGAACATTTAATTTAAAATAGCAGTAAACGCTTCTAGTAATTCTTTCGTGCGTTTTATACGTTCCTTAACCTCTTCCTCACATGCTTGGGCAGAAACAGCCTTAACAAATTTAACTAACTTTGTTAATAAACCTTTAATTATACTGCGTCGTTTGACAAGAGCCTCCATTTTGATTGTTCTCAAATTTTATTTACGGAAACTATTCGATTTAGAACCGTATTGATCGAATTTACTAACTTGTGGTCGCAATAAATCTCAAGAAATTCGCAAATTAAATAAAAATGTGTACTTAACTGATTTTAGGTCTTCAATTACAGCTATCCGTTTTTTTTATTTTCTTAATTAATTTGATTGATGCAATATGCCAGAGCATATTGCATAAAGGACCATTAAATGTTTAGTGCGGACTGTAACTTGTGTACTTCTTTGCAAAATGGTAAAACAGAGAACACTAATAACGTGGTCAATTTCCAGACGATTCCTTTATTTGTTAACTTGTGGTTCGAAAGACAGCAATAATCGTAATAAATTATATACAAAAATGAATGGGTGTCGTGTCGATCACGATCTCGCCGTCACCCTTTTGACAATACCCAACTAATGTCATTTTCTTTTTAGCAAAAATGTTTGAGCAGTTTTAGGTTTTTAATTTGTTGTCTAAAACATCCCGCCCGCCTTGAATCTGTTGATTCAACTCAGCTTTCGGAAGTAGACACAGTTTATAGACAGGCCGTTTTAGATGTTAGGCTGGTGTCCTCAGTGTAACCACTCTGACAACTCCATCTGTTCCGGGATGAATTTGGTCAATACGGCCAAGTAACCACCTGGTTGGTGGCAAATTATCTTCACGGATCAGTACCACGACGCCCAATGCAATCGGTTGGCCTTTTTTCTGCCATTTCGTTCTTTGGTGCAAGGATGTTAAATATTCAAATTTCCACCTTTGGCTAAAATTTTATCGCTGATTGTAGTAGTTGCCATCTCGATAATTTTGACTTCTTCACATCAAGCAAACTCGGTTGTGGTATTTGTATGAGTAGACGCCCGATAAAAAAATGCCCAGGTGTTAGAGCATCAACTTGATCGTCTGACAGAAGACATAGTGGCGTGGAGTATAATATTGCCTCGATCTGTGTTACTATGGTATTGAGTTCCTCGTACGTGAATATAATTTTGCCCATGACTCTTCTCAGATGGTATTTGAAGGACTTGACAGCTGCTTCCCAAAGTCCTCCAAATGACGGTGTTGCGCTAGGATTAAAGTGCCATTTAATATTTTCTGAAGCGAAAAAGGAAAATATTTGATTAGAATTTAGGTCGCCAAGCATAAATTCAGAGCGATACGCTAGTCTCAGACGAGCGTAAGTCCCGAGCGATGTGCTAGCCTTAGGCGAGCGTAAGTCCTGAGCGATGCGTGATCATACGCTTGAGGCGAGCGACAATCCTGAGCGACTTGTGGGCGTGCGCCTGAGACAAGTGAGAAGCCCGAGCGGTGCGTGAGCGTAGTTCAAGGCGAGCAACAATCCTGAGCGACTTGTGGGCGTGCGACTGGGACAAGTGAGAAGCCTGAGCGATGCGTGAGCGTAGTTCGAGGCGAGCGACAATCCTGAGCGACTTGTGGGCGTGCGCCTGAGACAAGTGAGAAGCCTGAGCGGTGCATGAGCGTAGTTCAAGGCGAGCGACAATCCTGAGCGACTTGTGGGCGTGCGCCTGGGACAAGTGAGAAGCCTGAGCGATGCGTGAGCGTAGTTCGAGGCGAGCGACAATCCTGAGCGACTTGTGGGCGTGCGCCTGGGACAAGCGAGATTCCTGAGCGATGCGTGAGCGTAGTTCAAGGCGAGCGACAATTCTGAGCGACGTGTGGGCGTGAGCCTGGGACAAGCGAGATTCCTGAGCGATGCGTGAGCGTAGTTCAAGGCGAGCGACAATTCTGAGCGACGTGTGGGCGTGAGCCTAAGACAAGTGAGAATACTAAACGATGCGTAGCGTAGTTCGAGACGAGCGTAAACCTGAGACAAAACAGGAATCGTGAGCAATTTGCGGGCATTAGCCCGGGACGAGCGTAAGCGTAGCGAGCGTTAGACGGACCGTGCGGTCAATGATGACAACGGGGAGAGCGAAAGAAGTCGACAGCAGTAAGCTGAGATGTACCAGCGTAACCACCCGAGGGGCAATCTCCCGGTGAAGTTACGTCGTACGACGATGAGCGCAGCGTCGTCGGCAGAGAAAAAGCACATACGACCTTGGCAGCGGTAGCTGAGATGTACCAGCGTAACCACCCGAGGGGCAATCTCCCGGTGAAGTTACGTCGTACGACGGTGAATGCAGTGACGTAGGCAGCAGTAAGCTGAGATGTACCAGCGTAACCACCCGAGGGGCAATCTCCCGGTGAAGTTACGTCGTACGACTATGAATACAGCGACGTAGGCAGCAGTAAGCTGAGATGTACCAGCGTAACCACCCGAGGGGCAATCTCCCGGTGAAGTTACGTCGTACGACGATGAATACAGCGACGTCGGCAGCAGTAAGCTGAGATGTACCAGCGACGTCGGCAGAGAAAACGCACAGACGAAGTTGGCAGCGGTAGCTGAGATGTACCAGCGTAACCACCCGAGGGGCAATCTCCCGGTGAAGTTACGTCGTACGACGATGAACACAGCGACGTCGGCAGAGAAAAAGCACAGACGACATTGGCAGCGGTAGCTGAGATGTACCATCGTAACCACCCGAGGGGCAATCTCCCGGTGAAGTTACGTCGTACGACGATGAATACAACGACGTCGGCAGCAGTAAGCTGAGATGTACCAGCGTAACCAGCAGTAAGCTGAGTATACCAGTAAGCTGAGATGTACCAGCGTAACCAGCAGTAAGCTGAGATGTACCAGCGTAACATCCCGGGGGGCAATCTCCCGGTGAAGTTACGTCGTACGACGATAAATACAGCGACGTCGGCAGCAGTAAGCTGAGATGTACCAGCGTAACCAGCAGTAAGCTGTGATGTACCAGCGTAACCACCCGAGGGGCAATCTCCCGGTGAAGTTACGTCGTACGACGGTGAATGCAATGACTTTGGCAGCAGTAAGCTGAGATGTACCAGCGTAACCAGCAGTAAGCTGAGATGTACCAGCGTAACCACCCGAGAGGCAATCTCCCGGTGAAGTTACGTCGTACGACGATGAACACAGCGACGTCGACAGAGAAAAAAGCACAGACGACGTTGGCAGCGGTAGCTGAGATGTACCAGAGTAACCACCCGAAGGGCAATCTCCCGGTGAAGTTACGTCGTACGACGATGAATACAGCGACGTCGGCAGCAGTAAGCTGAGATGTACCAGCGTAACCACCCTAGGGGCAATCTCCCGGTGAAGTTACGTCGTACGCCGATGAACACAGCGACGTCCGCAGAGAAAAAGCACAAACGACGTTGGCAGCGGTAGCTGAGATGTACCAGCGTAACCACCCGAGGGGCAATCTCCCGGTGAAGTTACGTCGTACGACGATGAATACAGCAACGTAGTTAGCAGTAAGCCGAGATGTACCAGCGTAACCACCCGAGGGGCAATCTCCCGGTGAAGTTACGTCGTACGACGATGAATACAGCGACGTCGGCAGCAGTAAGCTGAGATGTACCAGCGTAACCAGCAGTAAGCTGAGATGTACCAGCGTAACCACCCGAGGGGCAATCTCCCGGTGAAGTTACGTCGTACGACGATGAACACAGCGACGTCGGCAGAGAAAAAGCACAGACGACGTTGGCAGCGGTAGCTGAGATGTACCAGCGTAATCACCCGAGGGGCAATCTCCCGGTGAAGTTACGTCGTACGACGATGAATACAGCGACGTCGGCAGCAGTAAACTGAGATGTACCAGCGTAACCACCCGAGAGGCAATCTCCCGGTGAAGTTACGTCGTACGACGATGAACACAGCGACGTCGGCAGAGAAAAAAGCAACATCGTAATGGAGAGCACATCCTCCTTTCGTCGCCGAAGACCGGGTAGTTTTCTGACCGTGGCTTTCTGGGTTCTGGCTCTTCGTCTTCGATTGAGTGGTATGGGTGCTTCCCGAGAGAAGTCTCCTTGCTGCCTTTGTTGTTGGGGCCTTCGTTGGTATTTTCGCCGCCTTTGCTGTTGGTGTCGCTACTGCGGCCACTGTTGTTGGTGTTGTTGCGGCTCTTGACGCTACTGCTGCTGCTGCTGTCACCACTGTTGCTGCTTCTGCTGCTGCTGTCACCACTGTTGCTGCTACTGCTGCTACCCCTTCGATTAGGGCGGTGTTGGCGGTTGCCGTTGTTCTGGTTTTCGTGGTTGCTTTCCACGTGGCTGTTATCTGGCTTGTGATCGTCGCTATTCTCGGTGCGGCCACTGTTTCGGTCCGGGGATCTGGTTTCGCTGCCTCTCTGATCCTCGCTGGCGATATGGGTCTCGCCGCTGTGGTGGCCTTCGGCAGCTTGACCCTCTGTGTCAGTGGTGTTGTTAGGTTCCAAGTCGGGGAGCACAACTCCCACCCCTACTTGGGTCCGTATCAACTCTTGGAAAAGTCCGGGCACGTCAGGATTGGCGCTTCTGTCAGCTTTAATTTTAATTCCTCGAACGCATTTTGCTGCTCTTCAGTCCATTTCCAGTGCTTTCCTTTCTTCAACAGCGCCGTCAGTGGTCGCGACACCTCCGAAAAGTCCGGTACGAACCGTCGTTACCACGATGCAACGCCTAGGTATCGTCGCACCTCTTGCACATTCCTTGGGGGTTGTAATTCCCTGAAGCCGGCTACCTTCTCTGGGTCGGTCCAGGCCTCGTCCACGCACGTTGAAAGCCGTATACGGCTTAGTACGCTCCTCCATTGGAATTTGCCAATATCCGTTGCGAAGGTCTAAGCTGCTTATAAATTGTGCGCCCCTGAGTCGGTCCAGGATGTGTTTTATGCGCGGAAGTGGGTATGCGTCTGGCACTGACACTGTAGTCGATACACAGCCTCCACTTGCCCGTTTTCTTCCTGTCCAACACTATCGGGGCGCTGTGAGGGCTATGTGAGGGTTCGATACACCCTTTTCTGAGCAGTTCGTCGACTTACTGGTTGATGATTTCCTGCATTGCGGGGTTCCTCGGAAAATAGCGTTGTTTTATAGGTCGCTCGTCACGCATGACGATCCCGTGCTCTGTTATGTTCGAGATTTCCGGTAGTTGCTCAACTCCTCCTGTAGGAAAGTCTTGAGTTTCTCCCCGTCTGTCTGCGATTTTTCCCGGATGGCGATGCAATGCGGGGTGTCTCCGATCTGTTCGGCCTGCTCTTGGAGTGCCACCGTCTGACCCACGCCGCTTAGTTTTGCCCTGATTTTCATAAGAAAGTCTAAGCCGATTCGGACTTCTAACACTAGGGCTTCACGTATCTGTTTCGGTGAGCCTTCTGCCATGCTTACTGTCTTATCCATGGGAACGCTGTTGGTCGGAGTTCGGAGTTCGGAGTTCGTCAGCGTATAGTTTACTTATGAAGCTCCTTGATGCTCCCGTGTCTATGGTCGCGTTCACCAGTTCATCTCCCAGTGCTACTCTGGCGAAGATGCTGGAGGCATCGTGATATAAGAAGTTTAATGGGTAGGAGGTGGCGTCTTCTGAGGAAACGTTGCATCTCTCCTCCAACGTTCCCCTTGGTCGTTTCCCGACCTTTTCCGGCAGCATTCCACAGTCCTTATGTCTCGGCGGCCACACTCCCAGCAGAAAAGTACTTGTGGTCTGTGACAGTCTCGCCAAATATGCCCGTCCTGGCCGCAACGTCGACACGCAGTTCGAACGTTGATGCGCTCCTCCTGGCTCTCCGCGACCATGAGGTTCCTTTCGATCGGTCGGGCTTGGGGCCTGGGTGTTGGTCGGATCGGTTCTGGGCTGGCAGAGATGTTTTCCAGGTCCTCAGCTAACCTAATTAGCTCCTGCAGGTCTTGAAAATCTCTTCTCCGCACGTAGAGTTTATACTCTTGACGACAGTTTCGAAAATCCGATCCACCTGTTGGGTCCTCGGAAAGCCCGCATGTCTCATCAGATATTGCATGATGATGACGAAATCCTTAAAACTCTCTCCGGGTCTTTGCTGTCGTCGACGGATTTCGTCATCCAGCTGTTCTAAGTACCTTGCCGGTAGGAAGAAATGCAGGAAGTCTTCCTTGAATGACTGCCAGTTCGTCCACCGCTGGTTGTTGTTTCTAAACCAAACCAGGGCTCGGTCACGCAGCAGTTCAGGCATTGTTCTGGCTAGGAGGTCCGTGTTTAAGCCGCTCCACGAAGGATATCGGGTCTTTCACGCCATCATACCGCGCGGACCATTTCCTCACCGTGTCGATGACCATTGGATATGATGCCACAGATGTCTCCTTCGCTTGGTGTGGTGGCATTGCGATTTGTGGTTCCCAGGAACTTGTGTTACTTGCTACGTTGATTTCCTTCGTGCCATGTGCCGATGTTACCCCATGCGGTGTCGAAGTAGTAGCATTGGTTGTCGGGGTCTTTGTTTCCCTGAGATGGTGGTCTGGTGGTGCTGGGGGCGCTGCGCGGGCCATTGCGGTATTCGCTTCCTTCTGCGAGTCCTCTGGTGTCAGGAACACTGGTGGTGACGGCTCGTCTAATCCACCGCTCGCGTCCAGCCGGAACTCGGTCATATATGTTTGTAGCTCTTCTTTCGAGAGCGTGTACACCCAGCTAGTCTTGACCATCTTGTCTTTTGTAAATTTCTATTGCTCAACAGTTATATGTTAATTTTCTTTCCTTTATTTTTACGTTATCGAAGAGTCCCTGCTCGGGCGCCAATTGTAACGGAGTTTTCCCAGCCGGGGTAAACTCAGCGTGACCAGGGTTCAGAGAAAGGGGTCGTTACAATATAATCTCTTCTTGTGGGCGTGCGCCTGAGACAAGTGGGAGCCTGAGCGGTGCGTGAGCGTAGTTCAAGGCGAGCGACATTCCTGAGCGACTTGTGGGCGTGCGCCTGGAACAAGTGAGAAGCCTGAGCGATGCGTGAGCGTAGTTCGAGGCGAGCGACAATCCTGAGCGACTTGTGGGCGTGCGCCTGAGACAAGTGAGAAGCCTAAGCGGTGCGTTAGCGTAGTCCGAGGCGAGCGACAATCCTGAGCGACTTGTGGGCGTCCGCCTGAGACAAGTGAGAAGCCTGAGCGGTGCGTGAGCGTAGTTCAAGGTGAGCGACAATCCTGAGCGACTTGTGGGCGTGCGCCTGGGACAAATGAGAAGCCTGAGCGATGCGTGAGCGTAGTTCGAGGCGAGCGACAATCCTGAGCGACTTGTGGGCGTGCGCCTGAGACAAGTGAGAAGCCTGAGCGGTGCGTGAGCGTAGTTCAATGCGAGCGACAATCCTGAGCGACTTTTGGGCGTGCGCCTGGGACAAGTGAGAAGCCTGAGCGATGCGTGAGCGTAGTTCGAGGCGAGCGACAATCCTGAGCGACTTGTGGGCGTGCGCCTAACACAAGTGAGAATACTAAGCGATGCGTAGCGTAGTTCGAGACGAGCGTAAACCTGAGACAAAACAGGAATCGTGAGCAATTTGCGGGCATTAGCCCGGGACGAGCGTAAGCGTGGCGAGCGTTAGACGGACCATGCGGTTAATGATGACAACGGGGAGAGCGAAAGAAGTCGACAGCAGTAAGCTGAGATGTACCAGCGTAACCACCCGAGGGGCAATCTCCCGGTGAAGTTACGTCGTACGACGATGAACGCAGCGTCGTCGGCAGAGAAAAAGCACAGACGACGTTGGCAGCGGTAGCTGAGATGTACCTGCGTAACCACCCGAGGGGCAATCTCCCGGTGAAGTTACGTCGTACGACGGTGAATGCAGCGACGTAGGCAGCAGTAAGCTGAGATGTACCTGCGTAACCACCCGAGGGGCAATCTCCCGGTGAAGTTACGTCGTACGACGATGAACACAGCGACGTCGGCAGAGAAAAAGCACAGACGACGTTGGCAGTGGTAGCTGAGATGTACCAGCGTAACCACCCGAGGGGCAATCTCCCGGTGAAGTTACGTCGTACGACGATGAATACAGCGATGTAGGCAGCAGTAAGCTGAGATGTACCAGCGTAACCACCCGAGGGGCAATCTCCCGGTGAAGTTACGTCGTACGACGATGAACACAGCGACGTCGGCAGAGAAAAAGCACAGACGACGTTGGCAGTGGTAGCTGAGATGTACCAGCGTAACCACCCGAGGGGCAATCTCCCGGTGAAGTTACGTCCTACGACGATGAATACAGCGACGTAGGCAGCAGTAAGCCGAAATGTACCAGCGTAACCACCCGAGGGGCAATCTCCCGGTGAAGTTACGTCGTACGACGATGAATACAGCGACGTCGGCAGCAGTAAGCTGAGATGTACCAGCGTAACCACCCGAGGGGCAATCTCCCGGCGAAGTTACGTCGTACGACGATGAACACAGCGACGTCGGCAGAAAAAAGCACAGACGACGTTGGCAGCGGTAGCTGAGATGTAGCAGCGTAACCATCCGAGGGGCAATCTCCCGGTGAAGTTACGTCGTACGATGATGAATACAGCGACGTCGGCAGCAGTAAGCTGAGATGTACCAGCGTAACCACCTGAGGGGCAATATCCCGGTGAAGTTACGTCGTACGACGATGAACACAGCGACGTCGGCAGAGAAAAAGCACAGACGACGTTGGCAGCGGTAGCTGACATGTACCAGCGTAACCACTCGAGGGGCAATCTCCCGGTGAAGTTACGTCGTACGATGATGAATACAGCGACGTCGGCAGCAGTAAGCTGAGATGTACCAGCGTAACCACCCGAGGGGCAATCTCCCGGTGAAGTTACGTCGTACGAAGATGAACACAGCGACGTCGGCAGAGAAAAAGCACAGACGAAGTTGGCAGCGGTAGCTGAGATGTACCAGCGTAACCACCCGAGGGGCAATCTCCCGGTGAAGTTACGTCGTACGACGATGAACACAGCGACGTCGGCAGAGAAAAAGCACAGACGACGTTGGCAGCGGTAGCTGAGATGTACCAGCGTAACCACCCGAGGGGCAATCTCCCGGTGAAGTTACGTCGTACGACGATGAACGCAGCGTCGTCGGCAGAGAAAAAGCACAGACGACGTTGGCAGCGGTAGCTGAGATGTACCTGCGTAACCACCCGAGGGGCAATCTCCCGGTGAAGTTACGTCGTACGACGGTGAATGCAGCGACGTAGGCAGCAGTAAGCTGAGATGTACCTGCGTAACCACCCGAGGGGCAATCTCCCGGTGAAGTTACGTCGTACGACGATGAACACAGCGACGTCGGCAGAGAAAAAGCACAGACGACGTTGGCAGTGGTAGCTGAGATGTACCAGCGTAACCACCCGAGGGGCAATCTCCCGGTGAAGTTACGTCGTACGACGATGAATACAGCGATGTAGGCAGCAGTAAGCTGAGATGTACCAGCGTAACCACCCGAGGGGCAATCTCCCGGTGAAGTTACGTCGTACGACGATGAACACAGCGACGTCGGCAGAGAAAAAGCACAGACGACGTTGGCAGTGGTAGCTGAGATGTACCAGCGTAACCACCCGAGGGGCAATCTCCCGGTGAAGTTACGTCCTACGACGATGAATACAGCGACGTAGGCAGCAGTAAGCCGAAATGTACCAGCGTAACCACCCGAGGGGCAATCTCCCGGTGAAGTTACGTCGTACGACGATGAATACAGCGACGTCGGCAGCAGTAAGCTGAGATGTACCAGCGTAACCACCCGAGGGGCAATCTCCCGGCGAAGTTACGTCGTACGACGATGAACACAGCGACGTCGGCAGAAAAAAGCACAGACGACGTTGGCAGCGGTAGCTGAGATGTAGCAGCGTAACCATCCGAGGGGCAATCTCCCGGTGAAGTTACGTCGTACGATGATGAATACAGCGACGTCGGCAGCAGTAAGCTGAGATGTACCAGCGTAACCACCCGAGGGGCAATATCCCGGTGAAGTTACGTCGTACGACGATGAACACAGCGACGTCGGCAGAGAAAAAGCACAGACGACGTTGGCAGCGGTAGCTGACATGTACCAGCGTAACCACTCGAGGGGCAATCTCCCGGTGAAGTTACGTCGTACGATGATGAATACAGCGACGTCGGCAGCAGTAAGCTGAGATGTACCAGCGTAACCACCCGAGGGGCAATCTCCCGGTGAAGTTACGTCGTACGACGATGAACACAGCGACGTCGGCAGAGAAAAAGCACAGACGAAGTTGGCAGCGGTAGCTGAGATGTACCAGCGTAACCACCCGAGGGGCAATCTCCCGGTGAAGTTACGTCGTACGACGATGAACACAGCGACGTCGGCAGAGAAAAAGCACAGACGACGTTGGCAGCGGTAGCTGAGATGTACCAGCGTAACCACCCGAGGGGCAATCTCCCGGTGAAGTTACGTCGTACGACGATGAATACAGCGACGTCGGCAGCAGTAAGCTGAGATGTACCAGCGTAACCAGCAGTAAGCTGAGATGTACCAGCGTAACCACCCGAGGGGCAATCTCCCGGTGAAGTTACGTCGTACGACGATGAACACAGCGACGTCGGCAGAGAAAAAAGCACAGACGACGTTGGCAGCGGTAGCTGAGATGTACCAGCGTAATCACCCGACGGGCAATCTCCCGGTGAAGTTACGTCGTACGACGGTGAATGCAGTGACGTAGGCAGCAGTAAGCTGAGATGTACCAGCGTAACCACCCGAGGGGCAATCTCCCGGTGAAGTTACGTCGTACGACTATGAATACAGCGACGTAGGCAGCAGTAAGCTGAGATGTACCAGCGTAACCACCCGAGGGGCAATCTCCCGGTGAAGTTACGTCGTACGACGATGAACACAGCGACGTCGGCAGAGAAAAAGCACAGACGACATTGGCAGCGGTAGCTGAGATGTACCAGCGTAACCACCCGAGGGGCAATCTCCCGGTGAAGTTACGTCGTACGACGATGAATACAACGACGTCGGCAGCAGTAAGCTGAGATGTACCAGCGTAACCAGCAGTAAGCTGAGTATACCAGTAAGCTGAGATGTACCAGCGTAACCAGCAGTAAGCTGAGATGTACCAGCGTAACATCCCGGGGGGCAATCTCCCGGTGAAGTTACGTCGTACGACGATAAATACAGCGACGTCGGCAGCAGTAAGCTGAGATGTACCAGCGTAACCAGCAGTAAGCTGTGATGTACCAGCGTAACCACCCGAGGGGCAATCTCCCGGTGAAGTTACGTCGTACGACGGTGAATACAGCGACGTCGGCAGCAGTAAGCTGAGATGTACCAGCGTAACCACCCGAGGGGCAATCTCCCGGCGAAGTTACGTCGTACGACGATGAACACAGCAACGTCGGCAGAGAAAAAGCACAGACGACGTTGGCAGCGGTAGCTGAGATGTACCAGAGTAACCACCCGAAGGGCAATCTCCCGGTGAAGTTACGTCGTACGACGATGAATACAGCGACGTCGGCAGCAGTAAGCTGAGATGTACCAGCGTAACCACCCTAGGGGCAATCTCCCGGTGAAGTTACGTCGTACGCCGATGAACACAGCGACGTCCGCAGAGAAAAAGCACAAACGACGTTGGCAGCGGTAGCTGAGATGTACCAGCGTAACCACCCGAGGGGCAATCTCCCGGTGAAGTTACGTCGTACGACGATGAATACAGCAACGTAGTTAGCAGTAAGCCGAGATGTACCAGCGTAACCACCCGAGGGGCAATCTCCCGGTGAAGTTACGTCGTACGACGATGAATACAGCGACGTCGGCAGCAGTAAGCTGAGATGTACCAGCGTAACCAGCAGTAAGCTGAGATGTACCAGCGTAACCACCCGAGGGGCAATCTCCCGGTGAAGTTACGTCGTACGACGATGAACACAGCGACGTCGGCAGAGAAAAAGCACAGACGACGTTGGCAGCGGTAGCTGAGATGTACCAGCGTAATCACCCGAGGGGCAATCTCCCGGTGAAGTTACGTCGTACGACGATGAATACAGCGACGTCGGCAGCAGTAAACTGAGATGTACCAGCGTAACCACCCGAGAGGCAATCTCCCGGTGAAGTTACGTCGTACGACGATGAACACAGCGACGTCGGCAGAGAAAAAAGCAACATCGTAATGGAGAGCACATCCTCCTTTCGTCGCCGAAGACCGGGTAGTTTTCTGACCGTGGCTTTCTGGGTTCTGGCTCTTCGTCTTCGATTGAGTGGTATGGGTGCTTCCCGAGAGAAGTCTCCTTGCTGCCTTTGTTGTTGGGGCCTTCGTTGGTATTTTCGCCGCCTTTGCTGTTGGTGTCGCTACTGCGGCCACTGTTGTTGGTGTTGTTGCGGCTCTTGACGCTACTGCTGCTGCTGCTGTCACCACTGTTGCTGCTTCTGCTGTTGCTGTCACCACTGTTGCTGCTACTGCTGCTACCCCTTCGATTAGGGCGGTGTTGGCGGTTGCCGTTGTTCTGGTTTTCGTGGTTGCTTTCCACGTGGCTGTTATCTGGCTTGTGATCGTCGCTATTCTCGGTGCGGCCACTGTTTCGGTCCGGGGATCTGGTTTCGCTGCCTCTCTGATCCTCGCTGGCGATATGGGTCTCGCCGCTGTGGTGGCCTTCGGCAGCTTGACCCTCTGTGTCAGTGGTGTTGTTAGGTTCCAAGTCGGGGAGCACAACTCCCACCCCTACTTGGGTCCGTATCAACTCTTGGAAAAGTCCGGGCACGTCAGGATTGGCGCTTCTGTCAGCTTTAATTTTAATTCCTCGAACGCATTTTGCTGCTCTTCAGTCCATTTCCAGTGCTTTCCTTTCTTCAACAGCGCCGTCAGTGGTCGCGACACCTCCGAAAAGTCCGGTACGAACCGTCGTTACCACGATGCAACGCCTAGGTATCGTCGCACCTCTTGCACATTCCTTGGGGGTTGTAATTCCCTGAAGCCGGCTACCTTCTCTGGGTCGGTCCAGGCCTCGTCCACGCACGTTGAAAGCCGTATACGGCTTAGTACGCTCCTCCATTGGAATTTGCCAATATCCGTTGCGAAGGTCTAAGCTGCTTATAAATTGTGCGCCCCTGAGTCGGTCCAGGATGTGTTTTATGCGCGGAAGTGGGTATGCGTCTGGCACTGACACTGTAGTCGATACACAGCCTCCACTTGCCCGTTTTCTTCCTGTCCAACACTATCGGGGCGCTGTGAGGGCTATGTGAGGGTTCGATACACCCTTTTCTGAGCAGTTCGTCGACTTACTGGTTGATGATTTCCTGCATTGCGGGGTTCCTCGGAAAATAGCGTTGTTTTATAGGTCGCTCGTCACGCATGACGATCCCGTGCTCTGTTATGTTCGAGATTTCCGGTAGTTGCTCAACTCCTCCTGTAGGAAAGTCTTGAGTTTCTCCCCGTCTGTCTGCGATTTTTCCCGGATGGCGATGCAATGCGGGGTGTCTCCGATCTGTTCGGCCTGCTCTTGGAGTGCCACCGTCTGACCCACGCCGCTTAGTTTTGCCCTGATTTTCATAAGAAAGTCTAAGCCGATTCGGACTTCTAACACTAGGGCTTCACGTATCTGTTTCGGTGAGCCTTCTGCCATGCTTACTGTCTTATCCATGGGAACGCTGTTGGTCGGAGTTCGGAGTTCGGAGTTCGTCAGCGTATAGTTTACTTATGAAGCTCCTTGATGCTCCCGTGTCTATGGTCGCGTTCACCAGTTCATCTCCCAGTGCTACTCTGGCGAAGATGCTGGAGGCATCGTGATATAAGAAGTTTAATGGGTAGGAGGTGGCGTCTTCTGAGGAAACGTTGCATCTCTCCTCCAACGTTCCCCTTGGTCGTTTCCCGACCTTTTCCGGCAGCATTCCACAGTCCTTATGTCTCGGCGGCCACACTCCCAGCAGAAAAGTACTTGTGGTCTGTGACAGTCTCGCCAAATATGCCCGTCCTGGCCGCAACGTCGACACGCAGTTCGAACGTTGATGCGCTCCTCCTGGCTCTCCGCGACCATGAGGTTCCTTTCGATCGGTCGGGCTTGGGGCCTGGGTGTTGGTCGGATCGGTTCTGGGCTGGCAGAGATGTTTTCCAGGTCCTCAGCTAACCTAATTAGCTCCTGCAGGTCTTGAAAATCTCTTCTCCGCACGTAGAGTTTATACTCTTGACGACAGTTTCGAAAATCCGATCCACCTGTTGGGTCCTCGGAAAGCCCGCATGTCTCATCAGATATTGCATGATGATGACGAAATCCTTAAAACTCTCTCCGGGTCTTTGCTGTCGTCGACGGATTTCGTCATCCAGCTGTTCTAAGTACCTTGCCGGTAGGAAGAAATGCAGGAAGTCTTCCTTGAATGACTGCCAGTTCGTCCACCGCTGGTTGTTGTTTCTAAACCAAACCAGGGCTCGGTCACGCAGCAGTTCAGGCATTGTTCTGGCTAGGAGGTCCGTGTTTAAGCCGCCCCACGAAGGATATCGGGTCTTTCACGCCATCATACCGCGCGGACCATTTCCTCACCGTGTCGATGACCATTGGATATGATGCCACAGATGTCTCCTTCGCTTGGTGTGGTGGCATTGCGATTTGTGGTTCCCAGGAACTTGTGTTACTTGCTACGTTGATTTCCTTCGTGCCATGTGCCGATGTTACCCCATGCGGTGTCGAAGTAGTAGCATTGGTTGTCGGGGTCTTTGTTTCCCTGAGATGGTGGTCTGGTGGTGCTGGGGGCGCTGCGCGGGCCATTGCGGTCTTCGCTTCCTTCTGCGAGTCCTCTGGTGTCAGGAACACTGGTGGTGACGGTGATGTGCCGCGTCTGTGTTTCGCTTCCAGTTCGCAGAGACGGACCTCATCGTCCGATGTGACGTCTCGACCAGCGATGTAGGTTGAGAAACGCTTCCTCAGCTCGTCTAATCCACCGCTCGCGTCCAGCCGGAACTCGGTCATATATGTTTGTAGCTCTTCTTTCGAGAGCGTGTACACCCAGCTAGTCTTGACCATCTTGTCTTTTGTAAATTTCTATTGCTCAACAGTTATATGTTAATTTTCTTTCCTTTATTTTTACGTTATCGAAGAGTCCCTGCTCGGGCGCCAATTGTAACGGAGTTTTCCCAGCCGGGGTAAACTCAGCGTGACCAGGGTTCAGAGAAAGGGGTCGTTACAATATAATCTCTTCTTGTGGGCGTGCGCCTGAGACAAGTGGGAGCCTGAGCGGTGCGTGAGCGTAGTTCAAGGCGAGCGACATTCCTGAGCGACTTGTGGGCGTGCGCCTGGAACAAGTGAGAAGCCTGAGCGATGCGTGAGCGTAGTTCGAGGCGAGCGACAATCCTGAGCGACTTGTGGGCGTGCGCCTGAGACAAGAGAGAAGCCTGAGCGGTGCGTGAGCGTAGTTCAAGGCGAGCGACAATCCTGAGCGACTTGTGGGCGTGCGCCTGGGACAAATGAGAAGCCTGAGCGATGCGTGAGCGTAGTTCGAGGCGAGCGACAATCCTGAGCGACTTGTGGGCGTGCGCCTGAGACAAGTGAGAAGCCTGAGCGGTGCGTGAGCGTAGTTCAATGCGAGCGACAATCCTGAGCGACTTTTGGGCGTGCGCCTGGGACAAGTGAGAAGCCTGAGCGATGCGTGAGCGTAGTTCGAGGCGAGCGACAATCCTGAGCGACTTGTGGGCGTGCGCCTAACACAAGTGAGAATACTAAGCGATGCGTAGCGTAGTTCGAGACGAGCGTAAACCTGAGACAAAACAGGAATCGTGAGCAATTTGCGGGCATTAGCCCGGGACGAGCGTAAGCGTGGCGAGCGTTAGACGGACCATGCGGTTAATGATGACAACGGGGAGAGCGAAAGAAGTCGACAGCAGTAAGCTGAGATGTACCAGCGTAACCACCCGAGGGGCAATCTCCCGGTGAAGTTACGTCGTACGACGATGAACGCAGCGTCGTCGGCAGAGAAAAAGCACAGACGACGTTGGCAGCGGTAGCTGAGATGTACCTGCGTAACCACCCGAGGGGCAATCTCCCGGTGAAGTTACGTCGTACGACGGTGAATGCAGCGACGTAGGCAGCAGTAAGCTGAGATGTACCTGCGTAACCACCCGAGGGGCAATCTCCCGGTGAAGTTACGTCGTACGACGATGAACACAGCGACGTCGGCAGAGAAAAAGCACAGACGACGTTGGCAGTGGTAGCTGAGATGTACCAGCGTAACCACCCGAGGGGCAATCTCCCGGTGAAGTTACGTCGTACGACGATGAATACAGCGATGTAGGCAGCAGTAAGCTGAGATGTACCAGCGTAACCACCCGAGGGGCAATCTCCCGGTGAAGTTACGTCGTACGACGATGAACACAGCGACGTCGGCAGAGAAAAAGCACAGACGACGTTGGCAGTGGTAGCTGAGATGTACCAGCGTAACCACCCGAGGGGCAATCTCCCGGTGAAGTTACGTCCTACGACGATGAATACAGCGACGTAGGCAGCAGTAAGCCGAAATGTACCAGCGTAACCACCCGAGGGGCAATCTCCCGGTGAAGTTACGTCGTACGACGATGAATACAGCGACGTCGGCAGCAGTAAGCTGAGATGTACCAGCGTAACCACCCGAGGGGCAATCTCCCGGCGAAGTTACGTCGTACGACGATGAACACAGCGACGTCGGCAGAAAAAAGCACAGACGACGTTGGCAGCGGTAGCTGAGATGTAGCAGCGTAACCATCCGAGGGGCAATCTCCCGGTGAAGTTACGTCGTACGATGATGAATACAGCGACGTCGGCAGCAGTAAGCTGAGATGTACCAGCGTAACCACCCGAGGGGCAATATCCCGGTGAAGTTACGTCGTACGACGATGAACACAGCGACGTCGGCAGAGAAAAAGCACAGACGACGTTGGCAGCGGTAGCTGACATGTACCAGCGTAACCACTCGAGGGGCAATCTCCCGGTGAAGTTACGTCGTACGATGATGAATACAGCGACGTCGGCAGCAGTAAGCTGAGATGTACCAGCGTAACCAGCCGAGGGGCAATCTCCCGGTGAAGTTACGTCGTACGACGATGAACACAGCGACGTCGGCAGAGAAAAAGCACAGACGAAGTTGGCAGCGGTAGCTGAGATGTACCAGCGTAACCACCCGAGGGGCAATCTCCCGGTGAAGTTACGTCGTACGACGATGAACACAGCGACGTCGGCAGAGAAAAAGCACAGACGACGTTGGCAGCGGTAGCTGAGATGTACCAGCGTAACCACCCGAGGGGCAATCTCCCGGTGAAGTTACGTCGTACGACGATGAATACAGCGACGTCGGCAGCAGTAAGCTGAGATGTACCAGCGTAACCAGCAGTAAGCTGAGATGTACCAGCGTAACCACCCGAGGGGCAATCTCCCGGTGAAGTTACGTCGTACGACGATGAACACAGCGACGTCGGCAGAGAAAAAAGCACAGACGACGTTGGCAGCGGTAGCTGAGATGTACCAGCGTAACCACCCGACGGGCAATCTCCCGGTGAAGTTACGTCATACGACGATGAATACAGCGACGTCGGCAGCAGTAAGCTGAGATGTACCAGCGTAACCAGCAGTAAGCTGAGATGTACCAGCGTAACCACCCGAGAGGCAATCTCCCGGTTGCGGCTCTTGACGCTACTGCTGCTGCTGCTGTCACCACTGTTGCTGCTTCTGCTGCTGCTGTCACCACTGTTGCTGCTACTGCTGCTACTGCTGCTACCCCTTCGATTAGGGCGGTGTTGGCGGTTGCCGTTGTTCTGGTTGTCGTCGTTGCTTTCCATGTCTGGGAAAGTTACGTGCTTGCTCCCACCCGGGAGGCTGCTGTGATCGCCGGTATTCTCGCTCAAACTAGGGAAGGTGATGGTCCTGTGATCCACGTGGCTGTTATCTGGCTTGTGATCGTCGCTATTCTCGGTGCGGCCACTGTTTCGGTCCGGGGATCTGGTTTCGCTGCCTCTCTGATCCTCGCTGGCGATATGGGTCTCGCCGCTGTGGTGGCCTTCGGCAGCTTGACCCTCTGTGTCAATGGTGTTGTTAGGTTCCAAGTCAGGGAGCACAACTCCCACCCCTACTTGGGTCCGTATCAGGGCAGCCAACACCTCTCGCTTCAGCATGACGCGTTTTATCGATAGGTGGAGGTCGTGATATGGTGGCTGCTGTCCCATCAGCGCCTCCGCTACTTCCAGCAGGAAGAGGCCGCAGTCGGAAGTGTTTGGTTGTTGTGGCACGTCCAGGTGGACACCGGGGAGCATATTTTCCGCCTGCTGCCATGAGCCCAGGCGGCCGTGAGCCCGGTGCTCCTGAATAAGGAATTCCCGCAAGATGTTGACGGTGTCGTTTCGTTTATGGGTGGCCAGCGAGTCGCAGATAACGACTCGTGCTCGACGGGGGTCTCCTGGGTCGACGAGCGCGGCAAGGTACCAATGGTACTTTTCGCACACGGGGACTAGTACCAGCCTCTTCTCGAATAATTCCCCTGGCTTGTACCAGCGGCGCACTAGGGCGTGACGCCTTTCCGCCACAGTCTCTTGGGCTTCTCGCTGCACCGGTTGGTACCTCTGTAGTCTGGGGAGGAAAAACGTATTAAAAATGTTTACCCGTATCCAGCTTCTCTAGGCTCCATTGCAGCCCCACGTCAATTAGTACGTCGTTCAGCCATTCTCCTTTTCGCAGGCGGCGGTAGTCGGCTACGCGGATTGCGCTGCCACCTCGACCCGGAGGGTATTGGCAGATCACTAAGTCTTCCGGTGCCGTATCGTCGCTGGCTGTGGTTCGGTCCGCTTTAGGGGGGTTGACCTCGGCGTTGAATTTAGCGTTGGTGTTGCAGCTGGCGTTGGCGTCGAAGCTGGCGTTGATGCGCTGCACGGGCAAATTTTTCCCTTTGGTCGGCCGCGTATCTCTAATGTAATGTCACGAATTGTTCCCAGCATTCGATCACTCACCAAAATTGTACATGGTCTCGTAGACCTTTACCGTTATGTTTTCTTGGTCGGTGAATCGAGTTATTTCCTGTTTTGCTGCTGCCGTATCTCACCAGTGTCGCTGTCTCACTCCCACTACCGTGATCTACTGTTTCCTGAATGGTATGCATCGCTACTGCTGGGTCTGTAGTTGTTGTGGTCGAATTGTGCTCGCCACATCGTCGCTGCTGCGTTTCAGCTAGTTTGTTCCTACTAAGCCAGTTTTGACTTGCTGGGTTCGAAATTCCTTTTGTCTGGTCTGTTGTGGTGGTTGTTATTGAATTTCTACCGTTTCGATTTTTGCTACTGAAATCGTTATGGTTTTCACGCGATGGGTGTCGTTGCTGTGTTCTATGCCCTGCAATGTCTGTTGCTGCGCTCGTAGTCGGACCGGTAGCTGCTGGTGCTAAAATTTGGCCTTGGTGTGATGATCGGCGTCTGTTGTGTCGTCGTCTCAGCGTGAGTATTCCGACCTTTGCTGCTGCGCTTGTTGTTGTCGGCCCTTGTCTATGATGGCTTCTGTTGTTAGGTTCGTCGTTGCCGAGGTTTCGTTGCTCTCTGTAGTTTTCCTGGTCACCGGGCCGGTTCGCTGCTTTGCCTGTAGGATTCTCTTGGCCGCGTCGCCGTTTCTGCGTCTGAAGTAATTCGTACCCTGTTGTTGAGTTTTCCGAGGTTTTTTCCTCCAGTAGGTCCTCGTAAAAGACCTTTAGCTCTGCTATGTGTGCTGCGTGCTCCTTGCCATCTTCCCTCCTCCTCAGTTTCGCTATCCGGGCACGCCAGGATTGGCGCTTCTATCAGCTTTAATTTTAATTCCTCGAACGCATTTTGCTGCTCTTCAGTCCACTTCCAGTGCTTTCCTTTCTTCAACAGCGCCGTCAGTGGTCGCGACACCTCCGAAAAGTCCGGTACGAACCGTCGTTACCACGATGTAACGCCTAGGTATCGTCGCACCTCTTGCACATTCCTTGGGGGTTGTAATTCCCTGATGGCGGCTACCTTCTCTGGGTCGGTCCAGGCCTCGTCCAGGCACGTTGAAAGCCGTATACGGCTTAGTACGCTCCTCCATTGGAATTTGCCAATATCCGTTGCGAAGGTCTAAGCTGCTTATAAATTGTGCGCCCCTGAGTCGGTCCAGGATGTGTTGGATGCGCGGAAGAAAGTCTTGAGTTTCTTCCCGTCTGTCTGCGATTTTTCCCGGATGGCGATGCAATGCGGGGTGTCTCCGATCTGTTCGGCCTGCTCTTGGAGTGCCACCGTCTGACCCACGCCGCTTAGTTTTGCCCTGATTTTCATAAGAATGTCTAAGCCGATTCGGACTTCTAACACTAGGGCTTCACGTATCTGTTTCGGTGAGCCTTCTGCCATACTTACTGTCTTATCCATGGGAACGCTGTTGGTCGGAGTTCGGAGTTCGTCAGCGTATAGTTTACTTATGAAGCTCGTTGATGCTCCCGTGTCTATGGTCGCGTTCACCAGTTCATCTCCCAGTGCTACTCTGGCGAAGATGCTGGAGGCATCGTGATATAAGAAGTTTAATGGGTAGGAGGTGGCGTCTTCTGAGGAAACGTTGCATCTCTCCTCCAACGTTCCCCTTGGTCGTTTCCCGACCTTTTCCGGCAGCATTCCGCAGTCCTTATGTCTCGGCGCCCACACTCCGAGCAGAAAAGTACTTGTGGTCTGTGACAGTCTCGCCAAATATGCCCGTCCTGGCCGCAACGTCGACACGCAGTTCGAACGTTGATGCGCTCCTCCTGGCTCTCCGCGACCATGAGGTTCCTTTCGATCGGTCGGGCTTGGGGCCTGGGTGTTGGTCGGATCGGTTCTGGGCTGGCAGAGATGTTTTCCAGGTCCTCAGCTAACCTAATTAGCTCCTGCAGGTCTTGAAAATCTCTTCTCCGCACGTAGAGTTTATACTCTTGACGACAGTTTCGAAAATCCGATCCACCTGTTGGGTCCTCGGAAAGCCCGCATGTCTCATCAGATATTGCATGATGATGACGAAATCCTTAAAACTCTCTCAGGGTCTTTGCTGTCGTCGACGGATTTCGTCATCCAGCTGTTTTAAGTACCTTGCCGGTAGGAAGAAATGCAGGAAGTCTTCCTTGAATGACTGCCAGTTCGTCCACCGCTGGTTGTTGTTTCTAAACCAAACCAGGGCTCGGTCACGCAGCAGTTCAGGCATTGTTCTGGCTAGGAGGTCCGTGTTTAGGGAATAAGCGTCGGCTAATTCCTCCAGCCGCCCCACGAAGGATATCGGGTCTTTCACGCCATCATACCGCGCGGACCATTTCCTCACCGTGTCGATGACCATTGGATATGATGCCACAGATGTCTCCTTCGCTTGGTGTGGTGGCATTGCGATTTGTGGTTCCCAGGAACTTGTGTTACTTGCTACGTTGATTTCCTTCGTGCCATGTGCCGATGCTACCCCATGCGGTGTCGAAGTAGTAGCATTGGTTGTCGGGGTCTTTGTTTCCCTGAGATGGTGGTCTGGTGGTGCTGGGGGCGCTGCGCGGGCCATTGCGGTCTTCGCTTCCTTCTGCGAGTCCTCTGGTGTCAGGAACACTGGTGGTGACGGTGATGTGCCGCGTCTGTGTTTCGCTTCCAGTTCGCAGAGACGGACCTTATCGTCCGATGTGACGTCTCGACCAGCGATGTAGGTTGAGAAACGCTTCCTCAGCTCGTCTAATCCACCGCTCGCGTCCAGCCGGAACTCGTTCATATATGTTTGTAGCTCTTCTTTCGAGAGCGTGTACACCCAGTTAGTCTTGACCATCTTGTCTTTTGTAAATTTCTATTGCTCAATAGTTATATGTTAATTTTCTTTCCTTTATTTTTACGTTATCGAAGAGTCCCTGCTCGGGCGCCAATTGTAACGGAGTTTTCCCAGCCGGGGTAAACTCAGCGTGACCAGGGTTCAGAGAAAGGGGTCGTTACAATATAATTTCTTTACTTATTACTTTATAATTTAGGTCGACAAGCATAAATTCAGAGCGATACGCTAGTCTCAGACGAGCGTAAGTCCCAAGCGATGTGCTAGCCTTAGGCGAGCGTAAGTCCTGAGCGATGCGTGATCATAGGCTTGAGGCGAGCGACAATCCTAAGCGACTTGTGGGCGTGCGCCTGAGACAAGTGAGAAACCTGAGCGGTGCGTTAGCGTAGTCCGAGGCGAGCGACAATCCTGAGCGACTTGTGGGCGTGCGCCTGAGACAAGTGAGAAGCCTGAGCGGTGCGTTAGCGTAGTTCGAGGCGAGCGACAATCCTGAGCGACTTGTGGGCGTGCGCCTGAGACAAGTGAGAAGCCTGAGCGGTGCGTTAGCGTAGTCCGAGGCGAGCGACAATCCTGAGCGACTTGTGGGCGTGCGCCTGAGACAAGTGAGAAGCCTGAGCGGTGCGTGAGCGTAGTTCAAGGCGAGCGACAATCCTGAGCGACTTGTGGGCGTGCGCCTGGGACAAATGAGAAGCCTGAGCGATGCGTGAGCGTAGTTCGAGGCGAGCGACAATCCTGAGCGACTTGTGGGCGTGCGCCTGAGACAAGTGAGAAGCCTGAGCGGTGCGTGAGCGTAGTTCTATGCGAGCGACAATCCTGAGCGACTTTTGGGCGTGCGCCTGGGACAAGTGAGAAGCCTGAGCGATGCGTGAGCGTAGTTCGAGGCGAGCGACAATCCTGAGCGACTTGTGGGCGTGCGCCTAACACAAGTGAGAATACTAAGCGATGCGTAGCGTAGTTCGAGACGAGCGTAAACCTGAGACAAAACAGGAATCGTGAGCAATTTGCGGGCATTAGCCCGGGACGAGCGTAAGCGTGGCGAGCGTTAGACGGACCGTGCGGTCAATGATGACAACGGGGAGAGCGAAAGAAGTCGACAGCAGTAAGCTGAGATGTACCAGCGTAACCACCCGAGGGGCAATCTCCCGGTGAAGTTATGTCGTACGACGATGAACGCAGCGTCGTCGGCAGAGAAAAAGCACAGACGACGTTGGCAGCGGTAGCTGAGATGTACCTGCGTAACCACCCGAGGGGCAATCTCCCGGTGAAGTTACGTCGTACGACGGTGAATGCAGCGAAGTAGGCAGCAGTAAGCTGAGATGTACCTGCGTAACCACCCGAGGGGCAATCTCCCGGTGAAGTTACGTCGTACGACGATGAATACAGCGACGTCGGCAACAGTAAGCTGAGATGTACCAGCGTAACCACCCGAGGGGCAATCTCCCGGCGAAGTTACGTCGTACGACGATGAACACAGCAACGTCGGCAGAGAAAAAGCACAGACGACGTTGGCAGCGGTAGCTGAGATGTAGCAGCGTAACCACCCGAGGGGCAATCTCCCGGTGAAGTTACGTCGTACGACGATGAATACAGCGACGTAGGCAGCAGTAAGCTGAGATGTACCAGCGTAACCACCCGAGGGGCAATATCCCGGTGAAGTTACATCGTACGACGATGAACACAGCGACGTCGGCAGAGAAAAAGCACAGACGACGTTGGCATCGGTAGCTGACATGTACCAGCGTAACCACTCGAGGGGCAATCTCCCGGTGAAGTTACGTCGTACGACAATGAATACAGCGACGTCGGCAGCAGTAAGCTGAGATGTACCAGCGTAACCACCCGAGGGGCAATATCCCGGTGAAGTTACATCGTACGACGATGAACACAGCGACGTCGGCAGAGAAAAAGCACAGACGACGTTGGCAGCGGTAGCTGACATGTACCAGCGTAACCACCCGAGGGGCAATCTCCCGGTGAAGTTACGTCGTACGACGATGAACACAGCGACGTCGGCAGAGAAAAAGCACAGACGAAGTTGGCAGCGGTAGCTGAGATGTACCAGCGTAACCACCCGAGGGGCAATCTCCCGGTGAAGTTACGTCGTACGACGATGAACACAGCGACGTCGGCAGAGAAAAAGCACAGACGACGTTGGCAGCGGTAGCTGAGATGTACCAGCGTAACCACCCGAGGGGCAATCTCCCGGTGAAGTTACGTCGTACGACGATGAATACAGCGACGTCGGCAGAGAAAAAAGCAACATCGTAATGGAGAGCACATCCTCCCTTTCGTCGCCGAAGACCGGGTAGTTTTCTGACCGTGGCTTTCTGGGTTCTGGCTCTTCGTCTTCGATTGAGTGGTATGGGTGCTTCCCGAGAGAAGTCTCCTTGCTGCCTTTGTTGTTGGGGCCTTCGTTGGTATTTTCGCCGCCTTTGCTGTTGGTGTCGCTACTGCGGCCACTGTTGTTGGTGTTGTTGCGGCTCTTGACGCTACTGCTGCTGCTGCTGTCACCACTGTTGCTGCTTCTGCTGCTGCTGTCACCACTGTTGCTGCTACTGCTGCTACCCCTTCGATTAGGGCGGTGTTGGCGGTTGCCGTTGTTCTGGTTTTCGTGGTTGCTTTCCACGTGGCTGTTATCTGGCTTGTGATCGTCGCTATTCTCGGTGCGGCCACTGTTTCGGTCCGGGGATCTGGTTTCGCTGCCTCTCTGATCCTCGCTGGCGATATGGGTCTCGCCGCTGTGGTGGCCTTCGGCAGCTTGACCCTCTGTGTCAGTGGTGTTGTTAGGTTCCAAGTCGGGGAGCACAACTCCCACCCCTACTTGGGTCCGTATCAACTCTTGGAAAAGTCCGGGCACGTCAGGATTGGCGCTTCTGTCAGCTTTAATTTTAATTCCTCGAACGCATTTTGCTGCTCTTCAGTCCATTTCCAGTGCTTTCCTTTCTTCAACAGCGCCGTCAGTGGTTGCGACACCTCCGAAAAGTCCGGTACGAACCGTCGTTACCACGATGCAACGCCTAGGTATCGTCGCACCTCTTGCACATTCCTTGGGGGTTGTAATTCCCTGAAGCCGGCTACCTTCTCTGGGTCGGTCCAGGCCTCGTCCACGCACGTTGAAAGCCGTATACGGCTTAGTACGCTCCTCCATTGGAATTTGCCAATATCCGTTGCGAAGGTCTAAGCTGCTTATAAATTGTGCGCCCCTGAGTCGGTCCAGGATGTGTTTTATGCGCGGAATTGGGTATGCGTCTGGCACTGACACTGTAGTCGATACACAGCTTCCACTTGCCCGTTTTCTTCCTGTCCAACACTATCGGGGCGCTGTGAGGGCTATGTGAGGGTTCGATACACCCTTTTCTGAGCAGTTCGTCGACTTACTGCTTGATGATTTCCTGCATTGCGGGGTTCCTCGGAAAATAGCGTTGTTTTATAGGTCGCTCGTCACGCATGACGATCCCGTGCTCTGTTATGTTCGAGATTTCCGATAGTTGCTCAAACTTTGGGAACTCCTCCTGTAGGAAAGTCTTGAGTTTCTCCCCGTCTGTCTGCGATTTTTCCCGGATGGCGATGCAATGCGGGGTGTCTCCGATCTGTTCGGCCTGCTCTTGGAGTGCCACCGTCTGACCCACGCCGCTTAGTTTTGCCCTGATTTTCATAAGAAAGTCTAAGCCGATTCGAACTTCTAACACTAGGGCTTCACGTATCTGTTTCGGTGAGCCTTCTGCCATGCTAACTGTCTTATCCATGGGAACGCTGTTGGTCGGAGTTCGGAGTTCAGAGTTCGTCAGCGTATAGTTTACTTATGAAGCTCCTTGATGCTCCCGTGTCTATGGTCGCGTTCACCAGTTCATCTCCCAGTGCTACTCTGGCGAAGATGCTGGAGGCATCGTGATATAAGAAGTTTAATGGGTAGGAGGTGGCGTCTTCTGAGGAAACGTTGCATCTCTCCTCCAACGTTCCCCTTGGTCGTTTCCCGACCTTTTCCGGCAGCATTCCACAGTCCTTATGTCTCGGCGGCCACACTCCCAGCAGAAAAGTACTTGTGGTCTGTGACAGTCTCGCCAAATATGCCCGTCCTGGCCGCAACGCCGACACGCAGTTCGAACGTTGATGCGCTCCTCCTGGCTCTCCGCGACCATGAGGTTCCTTTCGATCGGTCGGGCTTGGGGCCTGGGTGTTGGTCGGATCGGTTCTGGGCTGGCAGAGATGTTTTCCAGGTCCTCAGCTAACCTAATTAGCTCCTGCAGGTCTTGAAAATCTCTTCTCCGCACGTAGAGTTTATACTCTTGACGACAGTTTCGAAAATCCGATCCACCTGTTGGGTCCTCGGAAAGCCCGCATGTCTCATCAGATATTGCATGATGATGACGAAATCCTTAAAACTCTCTCCGGGTCTTTGCTGTCGTCGACGGATTTCGTCATCCAGCTGTTCTAAGTACCTTGCCGGTAGGAAGAAATGCAGGAAGTCTTCCTTGAATGACTGCCAGTTCGTCCACCGCTGGTTGTTGTTTCTAAACCAAACCAGGGCTCGGTCACGCAGCAGTTCAGGCATTGTTCTGGCTAGGAGGTCCGTGTTTAAGCCGTTCCACGAAGGATATCGGGTCTTTCACGCCATCATACCGCGCGGACCATTTCCTCACCGTGTCGATGACCATTGGATATGATGCCACAGATGTCTCCTTCGCTTGGTGTGGTGGCATTGCGATTTGTGGTTCCCAGGAACTTGTGTTACTTGCTACGTTGATTTCCTTCGTGCCATGTGCCGATGTTACCCCATGCGGTGTCGAAGTAGTAGCATTGGTTGTCGGGGTCTTTGTTTCCCTGAGATGGTGGTCTGGTGGTGCTGGGGGCGCTGCGCGGGCCATTGCGGTCTTCGCTTCCTTCTGCGAGTCCTCTGGTGTCAGGAACACTGGTGGTGACGGTGATGTGCCGCGTCTGTGTTTCGCTTCCAGTTCGCAGAGACGGACCTCATCGTCCAATGTGACGTCTCGACCAGCGATGTAGGTTGAGAAACGCTTCCTCAGCTCGTCTAATCCACCGCTCGCGTCCAGCCGGAACTCGGTCATATATGTTTGTAGCTCTTCTTTCGAGAGCGTGTACACCCAGCTAGTCTTGACCATCTTGTCTTTTGTAAATTTCTATTGCTCAACAGTTATATGTTAATTTTCTTTCCTTTATTTTTACGTTATCGAAGAGTCCCTGCTCGGGCGCCAATTGTAACGGAGTTTTCCCAGCCGGGGTAAACTCAGCGTGACCAGGGTTCAGAGAAAGGGGTCGTTACAATATAATTTCTTTTCTTATTACTTTATAATTTAGGTCGACAAGCATAAATTCAGAGCGAAACGCTAGTCTCAGACGAGCGTAAGTCCCAAGCGATGTGCTAGCCTTAGGCGAGCGTAAGTCCTGAGCGATGCGTGATCATAGGCTTGAAGCGAGCGACAATCCTAAGCGACTTGTGGGCGTGCGCCTGAGACAAGTGAGAAGCCTGAGCGGTGCGTGAGCGTAGTTTAAGGCGAGCGACATTCCTGAGCGACTTGTGGGCGTGCGCCTGGAACAAGTGAGAAGCCTGAGCGATGCGTGAGCGTAGTTCGAGGCGAGCGACAATCCTGAGCGACTTGTGGGCGTGCGCCTGAGACAAGTGAGAAGCCTGAGCGGTGCGTTAGCGTAGTCCGAGGCGAGCGACAATCCTGAGCGACTTGTGGGCGTGCGCCTGAGACAAGTGAGAAGCCTGAGCGGTGCGTGAGCGTAGTTCAAGGCGAGCGACAATCCTGAGCGACTTGTGGGCGTGCGCCTGGGACAAATGAGAAGCCTGAGCGATGCGTGAGCGTAGTTCGAGGCGAGCGACAATCCTGAGCGACTTGTGGGCGTGCGCCTGAGACAAGTGAGAAGCCTGAGCGGTGCGTGAGCGTAGTTCTATGCGAGCGACAATCCTGAGCGACTTTTGGGCGTGCGCCTGGGACAAGTGAGAAGCCTGAGCGATGCGTGAGCGTAGTTCGAGGCGAGCGACAATCCTGAGCGACTTGTGGGCGTGCGCCTAACACAAGTGAGAATACTAAGCGATGCGTAGCGTAGTTCGAGACGAGCGTAAACCTGAGACAAAACAGGAATCGTGAGCAATTTGCGGGCATTAGCCCGGGACGAGCGTAAGCGTGGCGAGCGTTAGACGGACCGTGCGGTCAATGATGACAACGGGGAGAGCGAAAGAAGTCGACAGCAGTAAGCTGAGATGTACCAGCGTAACCACCCGAGGGGCAATCTCCCGGTGAAGTTACGTCGTACGACGATGAACGCAGCGTCGTCGGCAGAGAAAAAGCACAGACGACGTTGGCAGCGGTAGCTGAGATATACCTGCGTAACCACCCGAGGGGCAATCTCCCGGTGAAGTTACGTCGTACGACGGTGAATGCAGCGAAGTAGGCAGCAGTAAGCTGAGATGTACCTGCGTAACCACCCGAGGGGCAATCTCCCGGTGAAGTTACGTCGTACGACGATGAATACAGCGACGTCGGCAGCAGTAAGCTGAGATGTACCAGCGTAACCACCCGAGGGGCAATCTCCCGGCGAAGTTACGTCGTACGACGATGAACACAGCGACGTCGGCAGAGAAAAAGCACAGACGACGTTGGCAGCGGTAGCTGAGATGTAGCAGCGTAACCACCCGAGGGGCAATCTCCCGGTGAAGTTACGTCGTACGACGATGAATACAGCGACGTAGGCAGCAGTAAGCTGAGATGTACCAGCGTAACCACCCGAGGGGCAATATCCCGGTGAAGTTACATCGTACGACGATGAACACAGCGACGTCGGCAGAGAAAAAGCACAGACGACGTTGGCAGCGGTAGCTGACATGTACCAGCGTAACCACTCGAGGGGCAATCTCCCGGTGAAGTTACGTCGTACGACAATGAATACAGCGACGTCGGCAGCAGTAAGCTGAGATGTACCAGCGTAACCACCCGAGGGGCAATCTCCCGGTGAAGTTACGTCGTACGACGATGAACACAGCGACGTCGGCAGAGAAAAAGCACAGACGAAGTTGGCAGCGGTAGCTGAGATGTACCAGCGTAACCACCCGAGGGGCAATCTCCCGGTGAAGTTACGTCGTACGACGATGAACACAGCGACGTCGGCAGAGAAAAAGCACAGACGACGTTGGCAGCGGTAGCTGAGATGTACCAGCGTAACCACCCGAGGGGCAATCTCCCGGTGAAGTTACGTCGTACGACGATGAATACAGCGACGTCGGCAGCAGTAAGCTGAGATGTACCAGCGTAACCAGCAGTAAGCTGAGATGTACCAGCGTTACCACCCGAGGGGCAATCTCCCGGTGAAGTTACGTCGTACGACGATGAACACAGCGACGTCGGCAGAGAAAAAAGCACAGACGACGTTGGCAGCGGTAGCTGAGATGTACCAGCGTAACCACCCGACGGGCAATCTCCCGGTGAAGTTACGTCATACGACGATGAATACAGCGACGTCGGCAGCAGTAAGCTGAGATGTACCAGCGTAACCAGCAGTAAGCTGAGATGTACCAGCGTAACCACCCGAGAGGCAATCTCCCGGTGAAGTTACGTCGTACGACGATGAACACAGCGACGTCGGCAGAGAAAAAAGCAACATCGTAATGGAGAGCACATCCTCCCTTTCGTCGCCGAAGACCGGGTAGTTTTCTGACCGTGGCTTTCTGGGTTCTGGCTCTTCGTCTTCGATTGAGTGGTATGGGTGCTTCCCGAGAGAAGTCTCCTTGCTGCCTTTGTTGTTGGGGCCTTCGTTGGTATTTTCGCCGCCTTTGCTGGTGGTGTCGCTACTGCGGCCACTGTTGTTGGTGTTGTTGCGGCTCTTGACGCTACTGCTGCTGCTGCTGTCACCACTGTTGCTGCTACTGCTGCTACTGCTGCTACCCCTTCGATTAGGGCGGTGTTGGCGGTTGCCGTTGTTCTGGTTGTCGTCGTTGCTTTCCATGTCGGGGAAAGTTACGTGCTTGCTCCCACCCGGGAGGCTGCTGTGATCGCCGGTATTCTCGCTCAAACTAGGGAAGGTGATGGTCCTGTGATCCACGTGGCTGTTATCTGGCTTGTGATCGTCGCTATTCTCGGTGCGGCCACTGTTTCGGTCCGGGGATCTGGTTTCGCTGCCTCTCTGATCCTCGCTGGCGATATGGGTCTCGCCGCTGTGGTGGCCTTCGGCAGCTTGACCCTCTGTGTCAGTGGTGTTGTTAGGTTCCAAGTCGGGGAGCACAACTCCCACCCCTACTTGGGTCCGTATCAACTCTTGGAAAAGTCCGGGCACGCCAGGATTGGCGCTTCTGTCCGCTTTAATTTTAATTCCTCGAACGCATTTTGCTGCTCTTCAGTCCACTTCCAGTGCTTTCCTTTCTTCAACAGCGCCGTCAGTGGTCGCGACACCTCTGAAAAGTCCGGTACGAACCGTCGTTACCACGATGCAACGCCTAGGTATCGTCGCACCTCTTGCACATTCCTTGGGGGTTGTAATTCCCTGATGGCGGCTACCTTCTCTGGGTCGGTCCAGGCCTCGTCCACGCACGTTGAAAGCCGTATACGGCTTAGTACGCTCCTCCATTGGAATTTGCCAACATCCGTTGCGAAGGTCTAAGCTGCTTATAAATTGTGCGCCCCTGAGTGTTGTGTATGTGTTGGATGCGCGGAAGTGGGTATGCGTCTGGCACTGACACTGTAGTCGATACACAGCCTCCACTTGCCCGTTTTCTTCCTGTCCAACACTATCGGGGCGCTGTGAGGGCTATGTGAGGGTTCGATACACCCTTTTCTGAGCAGTTCGTCGACTTACTGGTTGATGATTTCCTGCATTGCGGGGTTCCTCGGAAAATAGCGTTGTTTTATAGGTCGCTCGTCACGCTTGACGATCCTGTGCTCTGTTATGTTCGAGATTTCCGGTAGTTGCTCAAACTTTGGGAACTCCTCCTGTAGGAAAGTCTTGAGTTTCTCCCCGTCTGTCTGCGATTTTTCCCGGATGGCGATGCAATGCGGGGTGTCTCCGATCTGTTCGGCCTGCTCTTGGAGTGCCACCGTCTGACCCACGCCGCTTAGTTTTGCCCTGATTTTCATAAGAAAGTCTAAGCCGATTCGGACTTCTAACACTAGGGCTTCACGTATCTGTTTCGGTGAGCCTTCTGCCATGCTTACTGTCTTATCCATGGGAACGCTGTTGGTCGGAGTTCGGAGTTCGTCAGCGTATAGTTTACTTATGAAGCTCCTTGATGCTCCCGTGTCTATGGTCGCGTTCACCAGTTCATCTCCCAGTGCTACTCTGGCGAAGATGCTGGAGGCATCGTGATATAAGAAGTTTAATGGGTAGGAGGTGGCGTCTTCTGAGGAAACGTTGCATCTCTCCTCCAACGTTCCCCTTGGTCGTTTCCCGACCTTTTCCGGCAGCATTCCACAGTCCTTATGTCTCGGCGGCCACGCTCCGAGCAGAAAAGTACTTGTGGTCTGTGACAGTCTCGCCAAATATGCCCGTCCTGGCCGCAACGTCGACACGCAGTTCGAACGTTGATGCGCTCCTCCTGGCTCTCCGCGACCATGAGTTTCCTTTCGATCGGTCGGGCTTGGGGCCTGGGTGTTGGTCGGATCGGTTCTGGGCTGGCAGAGATGTTTTCCAGGTCCTCAGCTAACCTAATTAGCTCCTGCAGGTCTTGAAAATCTCTTCTCCGCACGTAGAGTTTATACTCTTGACGACAGTTTCGAAAATCCGATCCACCTGTTGGGTCCTCGGAAAGCCCGCATGTCTCATCAGATATTGCATGATGATGACGAAATCCTTAAAACTCTCTCCGGGTCTTTGCTGTCGTCGACGGATTTCGTCATCCAGCTGTTCTAAGTACCTTGCCGGTAGGAAGATATGCAGGAAGTCTTCCTTGAATGACTGCCAGTTCGTCCACCGCTGGTTGTTGTTTCTAAACCAAACCAGGGCTCGGTCACGCAGCAGTTCAGGCATTGTTCTGGCTAGGAGGTCCGTGTTAAGGGAATAAGCGTCGGCTAATTCCTCCAGCCGCCCCACGAAGGATATCGGGTCTTTCACGCCATCATACCGCGCGGACCATTTCCTCACCGTGTCGATGACCATTGGATATGATGCCACAGATGTCTCCTTCGCTTGGTGTGGTGGCATTGCGATTTGTGGTTCCCAGGAACTTGTGTTACTTGCTACGTTGATTTCCTTCGTGCCATGTGCCGATGTTACCCCATGCGGTGTCGAAGTAGTAGCATTGGTTGTCGGGGTCTTTGTTTCCCTGAGATGGTGGTCTGGTGGTGCTGGGGGCGCTGCGCGGGCCATTGCGGTCTTCGCTTCCTTCTGCGAGTCCTCTGGTGTCAGGAACACTGGTGGTGACGGTGATGTGCCGCGTCTGTGTTTCGCTTCCAGTTCGCAGAGACGGACCTCATCGTCCGATGTGACGTCTCGACCAGCGATGTAGGTTGAGAAACGCTTCCTCAGCTCGTCTAATCCACCGCTCGCGTCCAGCCGGAACTCGGTCATATATGTTTGTAGCTCTTCTTTCGAGAGCGTGTACACCCAGCTAGTCTTGACCATCTTGTCTTTTGTAAATTTCTATTGCTCAACAGTTATATGTTAATTTTCTTTCCTTTATTTTTACGTTATCGAAGAGTCCCTGCTCGGGCGCCAATTGTAACGGAGTTTTCCCAGCCGGGGTAAACTCAGCGTGACCAGGGTTCAGAGAAAGGGGTCGTTACAATATAATTTCTTTTCTTATTACTTTATAATTTAGGTCGACAAGCATAAATTCAGAGCGATACGCTAGTCTCAGACGAGCGTAAGTCCCAAGCGATGTGCTAGCCTTAGGCGAGCGTAAGTCCTGAGCGATGCGTGATCATAGGCTTGAGGCGAGCGACAATCCTAAGCGACTTGTGGGCGTGCGCCTGAGACAAGTGAGAAGCCTGAGCGGTGCGTGAGCGTAGTTCAAGGCGAGTGACAATCCTGAGCGAATTGTGGGCGTGCGCCTGGCACAAATGAGAAGCCTGAGCGATGCCTGAGCGTAGTTCGAGGCGAGCGACAATCCTGAGCGACTTGTGGGCGTGCGCCTGAGACAAGTGAGAAGCCTGAGCGGTGCGTGAGCGTAGTTCAATGCGAGCAATGCAATGCGTAACCACCCGAGGGGCAATCTCCCGGTGAAGTTACGTCGTACGACGATGAACACAGCGACGTCGGCAGAGAAAAAGCACAGACGACGTTGGCAGTGGTAGCTGAGATGTACCAGCGTAACCACCCGAGGGGCAATCTCCCGGTGAAGTTACGTCGTACGACGATGAATACAGCGATGTAGGCAGCAGTAAGCTGAGATGTACCAGCGTAACCACCCGAGGGGCAATCTCCCGGTGAAGTTACGTCGTACGACGATGAACACAGCGACGTCGGCAGAGAAAAAGCACAGACGAAGTTGGCAGCGGTAGCTGAGATGTACCAGCGTAACCACCCGAGGGGCAATTTCCCGGTGAAGTTACCTCGTACGACGATGAACACAGCGACGTCGGCAGAGAAAAAGCACAGACGACGTTGGCAGCGGTAGCTGAGATGTAGCAGCGTAACCACCCGAGGGGCAATCTCCCGGTGAAGTTACGTCCTACGACGATGAATACAGCGACGTAGGCAGCAGTTAGCCGAAATGTACCAGCGTAACCACCCGAGGGGCAATCTCCCGGTGAAGTTACGTCGTACGACGATGAATACAGCGATGTAGGCAGCAGTAAGCTGAGATGTACCAGCGTAACCACCCGAGGGGCAATCTCCCGGTGAAGTTACGTCGTACGACGATGAACACAGCGACGTCGGCAGAGAAAAAGCACAGACGACGTTGGCAGTGGTAGCTGAGATGTACCAGCGTAACCACCCGAGGGGCAATCTCCCGGTGAAGTTACGTCCTACGACGATGAATACAGCGACGTAGGCAGCAGTTAGCCGAAATGTACCAGCGTAACCACCCGAGGGGCAATCTCCCGGTGAAGTTACGTCGTACGACGATGAATACAGCGACGTCGGCAGCAGTAAGCTGAGATGTACCAGCGTAACCACCCGAGGGGCAATCTCCCGGCGAAGTTACGTCGTACGACGATGAACACAGCGACGTCGGCAGAGAAAAAGCACAGACGACGTTGGCAGCGGTAGCTGAGATGTAGCAGCGTAACCACCCGAGGGGCAATCTCCCGGTGAAGTTACGTCGTACGACGATGAATACAGCGACGTCGGCAGCAGTAAGCTGAGATGTACCTGCGTAACCACCCGAGGGGCAATCTCCCGGTGAAGTTACGTCGTACGACGATGAACACAGCGACGTCGGCAGAGAAAAAGCACAGACGACGTTGGCAGTGGTAGCTGAGATGTACCAGCGTAACCACCCGAGGGGCAATCTCCCGGTGAAGTTACGTCGTACGACGATGAATACAGCGATGTAGGCAGCAGTAAGCTGAGATGTACCAGCGTAACCACCCGAGGGGCAATCTCCCGGTGAAGTTACGTCGTACGACGATGAACACAGCGACGTCGGCAGAGAAAAAGCACAGACGACGTTGGCAGTGGTAGCTGAGATGTACCAGCGTAACCACCCGAGGGGCAATCTCCCGGTGAAGTTACGTCCTACGACGATGAATACAGCGACGTAGGCAGCAGTAAGCCGAAATGTACCAGCGTAACCACCCGAGGGGCAATCTCCCGGTGAAGTTACGTCGTACGACGATGAATACAGCGACGTCGGCAGCAGTAAGCTGAGATGTACCAGCGTAACCACCCGAGGGGCAATCTCCCGGCGAAGTAACGTCGTACGACGGTGAACACAGCGACGTCGGCAGAGAAAAAGCACAGACGACGATGGCAGCGGTAGCTGAGATGTAGCAGCGTAACCACCCGAGGGGCAATCTCCCGGTGAAGTTACGTCGTACGACGATGAATACAGCGACGTCGGCAGCAGTAAGCTGAGATGTACCAGCGTAACCACCCGAGGGGCAATATCCCGGTGAAGTTACGTCGTACGACGATGAACACAGCGACGTCGGCAGAGAAAAAGCACAGACGACGTTGGCAGCGGTAGCTGACATGTACCAGCGTAACCACCCGAGGGGCAATCTCCCGGTGAAGTTACGTCGTACGACGATGAATACAGCGATGTAGGCAGCAGTAAGCTGAGATGTACCAGCGTAACCACCCGAGGGGCAATCTCCCGGTGAAGTTACGTCGTACGACGATGAACACAGCGACGTCGGCAGAGAAAAAGCACAGACGACGTTGGCAGTGGTAGCTGAGATGTACCAGCGTAACCACCCGAGGGGCAATCTCCCGGTGAAGTTACGTCCTACGACGATGAATACAGCGACGTAGGCAGCAGTAAGCCGAAATGTACCAGCGTAACCACCCGAGGGGCAATCTCCCAGTGAAGTTACGTCGTACGACGATGAATACAGCGACGTCGGCAGCAGTAAGCTGAGATGTACCAGCGTAACCACCCGAGGGGCAATCTCCCGGCGAAGTTACGTCGTACGACGATGAACACAGCGACGTCGGCAGAGAAAAAGCACAGACGACGTTGGCAGCGGTAGCTGAGATGTACCTGCGTAACCACACGAGGGGCAATCTCCCGGTGAAGTTACGTCGTACGACGGAGAATGCAGCGACGTAGGCAGCAGTAAGCTGAGTTGTACCTGCGTAACCACCCGAGGGGCAATCTCCCGGTGAAGTTACGCCGTACGACGATGAATACAGCGACGTAGGCAGCAGTAAGCTGAGATGTACCTGCGTAACCACCCGAGGGGCAATCTCCCGGTGAAGTTACGTCGTACGACGATGAATACAGCGATGTAGGCAGCAGTAGGCTGAGATGTACCAGCGTAACCACCCGAGGGGCAATCTCCCGGTGAAGTTACGTCGTACGACGATGAACACAGCGACGTCGGCAGAGAAAAAGCACAGACGACGTTGGCAGTGGTAGCTGAGATGTACCAGCGTAACCACCCGAGGGGCAATCTCCTGGTGAAGTTACGTCGTACGACGATGAATACAGCGACGTAGGCAGCAGTAAGCTGAGATGTACCTGCGTAACCACCCGAGGGGCAATCTCCCGGTGTAGTTACGTCGTACGACGATGAATACAGCGACGTCGGCAGCAGTAAGCTGAGATGTACCAGCGTAACCACCCGAGGGGCAATCTCCCGGCGAAGTTACGTCGTACGACGATGAACACAGCGACGTCGGCAGAGAAAAAGCACAGACGACGTTGGCAGCGGTAGCTGAGATGTAGCAGCGTAGCCACCCAAGGGGCAATCTCCCGGTGAAGTTACGTCGTACGACGATGAATACAGCGACGTCGGCAGCATAAAGCTGAGATGTACCAGCGTAACCACCCGAGGGGCAATCTCCCGGTGAAGTTACGTCGTACGACGATGAACACAGCGACGTCGGCAGAGAAAAAGCACAGACGACGTTGGCAGCGGTAGCTGACATGTACCAGCGTAACCACCCGAGGGGCAATCTCCCGGTGAAGTTACGTCGTACGACGATGAATACAGCGACGTCGGCAGCAGTAAGCTGAGATGTACCAGCGTAACCACCCGAGGGGCAATCTCCCGGTGAAGTTACGTCGTACGACGATGAACACAGCGACGTCGGCAGAGAAAAAGCACAGACGACGTTGGCAGCGGTAGCTGACATGTACCAGCGTAACCACCCGAGGGGCAATCTCCCGGTGAAGTTACGTCGTACGACGATGAATACAGCGACGTCGGCAGCAGTAAGCTGAGATGTACCAGCGTAACCACCCGAGGGGTAATCTCCCGGTGAAGTTACGTCGTACGACGATGAACACAGCGACGTCGGCAGAGAAAAAGCACAGACGAAGTTGGCAGCGGTAGCTGAGATGTACCAGCGTAACCACCCGAGGGGCAATTTCCCGGTGAAGTTACCTCGTACGACGATGAACACAGCGACGTCGGCAGAGAAAAAGCACAGACGACGTTGGCAGCGGTAGCTGAGATGTAGCAGCGTAACCACCCGAGGGGCAATCTCCCGGTGAAGTTACGTCGTACGACGATGAATACAGCGACGTCGGCAGTAGTAAGCTGAGATGTACCAGCGTAACCACCCGAGGGGCAATCTCCAGGTGAAGTTACGTCGTACGACGATGAATACAGCGACGTCGGCAGCAGTAAGCTGAGATGTACCAGCGTAACCACCCGAGGGGCAATCTCCCGGTGAAGTTACGTCGTACGACGATGAATACAGCGACGTCGGCAGCAGAAAGCTGAGATGTACCAGCGTAACCAGCAGTAAGCTGAGATGTACCAGCGTAACCAGCAGTAAGCTGATATGTACCAGCGTAACCACCCGAGGGGCAATCTCCCGGTGAAGTTACGTCGTACGACGATGAACACAGCGACGTCGGCAGAGAAAAAAGCACAGACGTCGTTGGCAGAGAAAAGCACAGCGACGTTGGCAGAGAAATGTTGGCAGCAAGTAAATAAAACCAGTAAAAAATGTTATCGCTTCCCGAGGTGTGATCCTGTCCGAAGACTAAGAGAACTAAGAGAACGAGCGCCTGCATGCTCGCCCTTTTATACCATTTTGCATGGCAAAATTCTAAATAGCGTGCTGCGCTCTGATTGGTCAATCAGGTGGCGTGGTGTTGTTTCAGCCATTTTGGTTTTATATGCATTTGTTGGCTGCACTGCGTAGGTACAGGGTGCACCCGATGGTATGCCTTTTGAAGAAAACACACTAGACAATTTCGATGTTAATTTTCTTGTTTATTCATTCAACTAGGTGGTGGGAAAATTCGTCCGTTCGAATTCTTCCTCACATGATGTTTATTATGTAGGCTTTTCACTATTAAAATGGTCATATCACATTTTGGTAATAATGTTTTACTTCAACCTCGACTCTTAGGAGACCTTCATCGTCAAGGGTCAGGCTGGAAGTTGTGCTCGATTTCGGGACTTTTTGCTTTAATTTTAATGAACAAATCTCAACTGAGAAATGATCATCTTGTATCCATTTTATGATAGTACAACGACTTATGGCTTGTTCGTCTACTGTAAGTAGTTTTATTAGGTCTGAACTTGATTTGACTCGTTGTTTGGTCCGCTGAACATATCTCTGTACCCATGCCAAAAATCGAACAATTTTTTCGAATGATGATATTCTAGCTACTAGCTGATTTAAAATGCAAATTTCTTGAGTTTTCGTAGCAATTGCGGATGTCACAGTGAGTTTCTTTTCTTCCGGTATTATTTCGTCGAGTTTCGTATGCGACTGTTGTGGCCATTGTGCTTCTTCTTGACTCAACCATGTAGGTCCATCCCACCACAGATTGAAGTTTATAAGCTTGGACGGCATCAAACCTCGAGATGCGCAATCTGCTGGGTTTGTTGGTGTATCTCCAATGGTATCTAGAATATATAACAGTGGAGGAGATGAAAGCCAATCCAATACGATCTTTGAATCGGTGCACATGGTAATATTGATGTTTGCTAATTTTAGTGATTCAATAACCGTTTTACTCAGTTTGTTAAGTAGACTGACAGCGCAAAGTTCTAGTCTAGGAATCGATATTTGGTTTATTGGTGCGACCTTTGTTTTCGAGGCTACTAAACTGACTTTGACCTCACCGTTCTAGTCAATCGTCCTGCAATATATCACTGCGGAATATGCCATTTCAGAGGCATCACTGAAGCCATGTAGTTCGAATTCGGTTTCTCTAGTCATATGCCACCGTGGAATTCTAATTTTTTCCAATTCTGGAAGTTTGTCTTTGATGGTTTTCCACATAACTGCTTCTCTGTGTGGTAAGTCGTCGTCCCAATCTAATTTCAATAACCACAGACTCTGAAATAATATTTTTATCATTATTATAGATGGTGCCAACCAGCTTAACGGGTCAAATATTCTAGCTGATTGTGACAGTACTTCACGTTTGGATCCTATAGAATTGCTTATCGACGCTGCATTGAACTGAATTGAATCCAATAAGTGATTCCATTGTATACCAAGTATTGGAATCTGTGTTTTCAATATTTATTGGTATTTGCTGTTTACTTTCAATAAGAATATCTGCTAATATCTCTTGATGATTGGATGACCACTTACGAAGATTAAAGCCATATGATTTCAACAGCGTTGATATCTCACCACTAATTTTTTGAGCGTCCCTTAAATTGTGTGACCCTGACATCAAATCGTCTACATAAAAATCGTGTAATATTTTCCCCGCAATCACTGTATTTGTTTGTAACACACTGTTACCAATGACTTGCAGGGCTTTCGTAGCTAGATATGGTGCAGAAGCTGTCTCGTAGGTGACAGTACGTAATCGATAATGCGTTGGTTGATGCATATTGCATAAAGGACCATTAAATGTTTAGTGCGGACTGTAACTTGTGTACTTCTTTGCAAAAGGGTAAAAAAGAGAACACTAATAACGTGGTCAATTTCCAGACGATTCCTTTATTTGTTAACTTGTGGTTCGAAAGACAGCAGTAATCGTAATAAATTATATACAAAAATGAATTGCCATCGGTGTCGTGTCGATCTCGATCTCGCCGTCACCCTTTTGACAATACTTTCTTTTTCTTTTTAGCAAAAAGATTTGCTCTAGATAAAAATATTTGATCTCCAGACACCAGAGATCGAGTAGATTATTTTAGAATAAAATGAGCCAATTTTAACTACTTGCCTCCTGTCAGATAAGTAGTTGTATATCCATTTTAAAAAATTTCCATGAAATCCCATTAACTTAATTTTCTTTATCAAGTTAACATGTTGGACTCGATCAAAAGCTTTCGAGAAGTCAGTGTAAACAACGTCAACCTAGTGGTTGTTTTCAAGCTCTGATAAACAGTAATTTGAGAATAAGGGTAGATTGGATCCAGTTGATCGGCCTCCTACAAAGCCGTGTTGAAGTTCTGATATCTTGTTAGATATAAAGGATGCAAGCTTTCTTTTTACAATAGCTTCAAAGATTTTTGGAACTAACGGAAATTTAGATATAGGCATATAATTCTCGATATTTTGGTGTTGGCCATTTTTATGGATTGGAGTTATAAACGAAAATTTCCAATCTTTTAAGAATTTACCGCTAGATAAAGACAAATTAAATATGTGTAATAAGGGCTTTAAGACGTTGAGTTTAAAACTTTTAATATAAAGGGAGGGAATTGAATCAGGTCCAGTTTTACTATTATTATCTAGATTAGATAGTTCATATCAGACCTCCTCCTCAGTAAGAATAAGCTGACCAATATCTGTTATTTGGTGTCCGAAATATTCGACATTATCGGAATCGAAACAGGGGTTAGCATAACTCGATTGAAAATAAGATGCGAACATATTACATACGACGCTTAAATCGCTGGATACATTTTTGTAAGACATATTAGATGGCAAGCCAAAGTACTTTTTTTTGCTACTCAAAAAAGACCAAAAACTTTTTGGATTAAGCCTTATATTATTTTCAATAGAAAGAAAATATTGTTTATAACTAAAATCTTTTAAGATTTAAAATATTTTTTAACCTTTTTAAACTTTTATTGAAGCAAACTTATTTCCATACGGAAACTTCTTTTTAGAAATAAATAAATGGAATGTACGAAAAATAGTGTTAGTAAAAACTTCATTACAAGATGTTAAGTTAAAGTGCGCGAAAATTTCATCCCACTTAAGCGTTGCTAAATAATGATTTATTGCATTGTAATCTGCTTTTGCAAAGTTGTAATTGTAATTAATCCTACTATTATATGCTGTATCAATATATGAAAATATACTAAAATTAAAGTTTATAAGAATACACTTATTATGTATTCCATCCATTAAAAATGGAAAGTCAGCTACACAAAGTGTAGCTTCCAATTCCTTATGAATAAAAATTAAATCTAAAATTCTGCTCAAGCTATTTTTGATATTATTAGTTTGTATTAAATTCATAGAAAACATTTTATCAATGGTTTCAATTTCAACCGTTTTAGATAAATTATATGGCAAAAGGCATTTCTCTTCATTTGAAAATGACCATTCAATGTTACCTAGATTAAAATCACCTATTACTACAGCAAATGAGTTTTCATCGAAAGATTCTATTATGTAATTAATGTTATTTATTTGAGCATTATAAATTTCAATGGTACTGCCTGGTGGTATATAACTGATAAAATAATATATTTTTATTAAATATCTTTTATCAGAAATAACACATAATTGCTCGATTTCTAGACTTATTTAATCGGGTAAAATTATTTCCTTACTATTGAATACAGATCTATGGGCCAACAATACTCCACCGCGTCTTAAATGTCCAGAGAGATCAGCATTTCGGTCCTTTCTGTATACGATGAATTCAGAGTTTCTGAAGAATAAATGGCATCATGTTACCAGGTCTCAGTTAAAGCTACAGCATTGTATGACTAGTCTTCAATCGCAGTAAAGAGTTCTCTTAACTTAGTAAGACATCCGCCAACATTTTGGTAATAAACAGAGAAGGAATCGGAGTTAACAAGTCCATTGATTGTATTGGTCCTATTGTTAGAATGATGATTGATATTCTTGGATGTGTTGTTTTCTGCAAACACACAAGAATGAGCAGAAACAGCTTCTGCACCGGCAGATGTGAAGTCTATTGTTATTTTGTTCTTTCGTTGATGAGATCCCCAATTTGAAATTTATACTATTGAGTAAGTTTTCATCGGTTCCTCTCTTTAAAAGTCTATAGCACCACATATGACACTCATTCATGCTTGCTCTTTTTTTGACATATTTTATTATATCGTCTGTAGAAGTCGTCGAGGCAAACGATGATACATGAACCCATTTCAAAGCTTGTACCACTTTTAAATCAGTGTTGTCATTATCGCCGACAACTTGCTTTATGATCTCTTTATTTTTCCGCGTCCGAACGACTGTCTTATTTTTCACAGTATTGCCTCTAATATTTTTGGAGCTAGATGCAGCAATAACTGTGTCAACAGTACGTGCAGAAGGTAGAGCGGATGGTGTAGAAAAATGTTGATCATTGTTATTAGATGTAGTAGCAACAACTGATGCAAAATAAGAAGATAACCGTAAAACTAGACGTAAAAGTCAAATTCCAAATCGGGATAGTGTGTTTGTTAGTGCGTTAGAAAAACCCTTAAATTCTAAAAGAAAAGAAAAAACGATCGCGTGCAGAATCACGCGAATAGCAAACAATTAACATTTTTCATGTAAATTCTCTAAAAACCAAAAGTATACTGAATTAATTCCACTATAAATACTAAAATACAAAAACACATACGAAGCACTGCACTGGTTTTTCATATAATTGAGTAAAATATCATATGATTAAGTATTTCCCATACAAAAACAGGTATATGCAACAATTAATTGGTATCATATGAAACGTAATAAAAATACCTTTCATTTTATAAATAAATTCAATCCAACCCCCCTCGACAGAGTTATAGCAAAAAATGACTTTCACATTAGAGTCCAGCAGGGAGCGTGTTTAAAAGTGGGCGGGCCTAAATATTGGTATCAACTGAAAGGAAAAATTTAAAAAAAAAATGGCTAATAGAGTTAAATCGTGAGAATGGTGCAACCACCGATCCTGCTCCAAGCCCCACCAATAATCACAGAATCAATAGTGATGATTTAGTTCCACTTATAACCCGTGTTGTTTCTGAAGCCTTACAAACACAGGGTAGACAGCTTTTTAATTCTCTATTAAATCTGGCAGCAGACATCAATAAAAATGTCGATATCCCAATCAACAGACAGGAATCTACCCGACATGGATAGAATACCTGACTTATGCCCGGTTTTACAGTTGGAGTTTAAACATAAACTCTCATGACAGTTTAAACGAATGGTTAAACTTTTTAGTGTTTCACAGTCAAATTGTGACACCCGCATAACTTGTTCGAAGTTTGATGTTCACTGGGGTAGTTTTTATTCACATTTTTGCCAATTTGTCTGTAATCAATAATAATATAATAAACAAATCAAGCAATTGTTGTCCAATTTTCCATATCACAACAACATTCGTCGTAGTTTACAGCAAATTCGCTGATGTGTAAAATTAAAACTATAATTCGCCAAAGTGAACCAAATATCCTCTAATTCTTTAAAATCATGTTCTACGAATAGGCTGCGAGGAATTTTTAAAAAATAAATAATTATTCCTCATTTAATTTTTTTTATAATGTACACACGCTAAAGGGGTTTGCACCCTTATAATGCTTAGCACAGCGTGGGCGTTAGAAAATTAGGAAGAGGAAAAGATGAAATGTCTATGCACGCGTGTCTTAAACGACTGCAGATCATAAAAATGCGGAAACACAGAATCAGGCAAATCATTCCATATAACTATCGTGCGGCTAAAGAAGGAATCTCTGAATTGGTTAGTACATTCGAAGATAGGCTTAATGGTAGACCCGTGAGCTCGAGTTGAGGCACGGGTATTACGGATGGGTTGGAGAATAGGCGGGATGCATCTGGATATTTCTCTTGTTTGACCCAAAGGTTTACCTAATCACATCTTTATCATTGTATGTAACCACGGCTAATCGCTTTAAAGAATTCGCACTGCAAATAAACGTTTTAAGGGAACTGCTATTCATAGGCCCCTAATCACCGTTAAATGACTTAAGTTGCGACCGATTTTCTTAAGGACTTACAGCAATTCGTTACATGAGAATTTGTATATTTTTAATTTGCGCAAAATATATCATTTAGGATATGCAATTTGCCAGCGTTTGCTATATCCAGGTATAACGAATCTAACTTTGGGCATGTCTTTACGATTGCTTTTAATGTTTTCATTTTGCGACAAAATTAATATAATTTGAATAAAATACAAAAAATTTAGAATTTATTTCACAAGGTATAAGTGTCAAACTTGACAGATAAATGAAAGTTCATGCTAAAACTCGGTTTAAACCCTCAACTGTGAGCGATTAAGTTGAACCGCGTTTAAACCCTTTCCGACCTTCAAACTTGCACTGAGAAACACCATTTTGCTATGCGTTTGATATCGCGTTCGAGTCTTACAACACGAGAAAAAAATTGCGAAGTGCCTGTCGTTGCACTATGCAGATAAGAGAGATCTGGGTACTCTCGAGTACCAGATGACGCTCGTTCAAGGTTCTAATTACATACCTGTTATATTTTAAACACGTTACAGTGTGTCTTTATTTTACTTCATAATGATAAAGTCCTTTCAGAGGTTGGCTGTGTATTTTCGACAATGTTGGGAACCTCATAATTTGATGTACTAAATTGTGGCTGATGGTAAGACTTTCTCAAGTGAAGCGAGCTGCGCCGAAGTACCCTATTGTCTTCGGTACGAACAATGTATGACCTCAGGTCTCGTGTGGTGTTACAATTTGTGCTGGTTCCCAAATCTTATCTCTCAACAAGACTACATGTCTCCTGCAAAAAACTGGCCTTTTTTTATTCTGAGCACGCTTGTCATGATATTTTTTATAGCAGTGCTGATGTTTGGCTGCCACTTATGAAAGTTCTGAATAACTTTTGGCTTCAAGACTTCTTTCTGTATTGGAAATTTTTGTCGTACGACCCTACTCATCAAAAGCTGGGAGGATGTAGCATTTAAGTCGGTGATTTGAGAATTTTGGTAAGCTAACAGGGCACTAAAAATATCTTTTTTCTCCTCATATGCTTTCTTCATTAGTTGCTTCGCTATATGCACTCTCTTCTCAGAGAGGCCATTTGACCGCGGATTTTTTTTTTTTTTTTTATAATGTACACACGCTAAAGGGGTTTGCACCCTTATAATGCTTAGAACAGCGTGGGCGTTAGGAAATTAGGGAGAGGAAAGGATGAGATGTCTATGCACACGTGTCTTAAACGACTGCAGATCATATATATGCGGGAACACAGAATCAGGCAATTCATTCCACATAACTATCGTGCGGCTAAAGAAGGAATCTCTGAATTGGTTAGAACATCCGAAGATAGGCTTAATTATATCTGGGACTTGTGGTCGTGACGTTGAGGTTCCATTCGTTAGCAAATTGTTTTAATTGAAATGAATTGAATGGCATGTTGCCACAAATTATTTGGTTTGGAGCACGATGTGTTGCGAAAATTTCTTTTAATATGGAACTTACTGAAAATGCGGTTTTATATGGTAGTAATCTAATTTCTAGCCATTTCGAATAGTAATCGATCAAAATTAAATGTGGTCTATTCTGGTATTCCAGAATATCGCAACCGACCTTGAAAAAAGGTATTTTCAACGGTAGATTTGTGTTTGATATCTAAAATTTTTCATAAACACTGCAATTCAAAATTAACTTTTCTGAGGTCTGAGGAAATATTAGGCCTGTATAGTGTTAGTCTAGCCAATGCCTTTATTTTGGTCATGCCTAAGTGACCTTCGTGTAGGCATTGAAGGAATTTATTGCGCAATGCTAATGGAACTATAATGCGTCTGTTAAAAAAAATACTTGGTTTTCTAATACAATGTCGTATCTTATAGGCTTCTTAATTAAGAAATGAACCCTAGAAAGATCGTTTGGCCACCCAACCTTGCACATTTTAGTCAATAACATCAATTCTTTATCACTGCCTATTTCTTTTTTAATTTCATCAACACGCTTGTCATATATTTCTATTCCAAATTTTCAATAACACCAGCCCTTATAGAGCCTACACGTAAAAGGCTACTCTGGCACTATAAAAATGCTAACTGGGAGCTCCTGAACCAATTTTATAGCTCATTTGATTGGTCAACATGTTTTTCCAGCAATAATGCTGATGAAGCATCACAACTAATCACATCAACCATTTTGCTAGGAATGAAAAATTGCATTCCTTCTTCATTTAAAAAGAAAAATACTCATAAAAATAAATGGTTTAACGAACATTGCAGGTCAGCAGTCGCGTGTAAAAAAGCAGCCCATTTGGACTACGTTAATTGCACTTCTGAAGAAAACCTTGTAAAGTTTCGAATAGCTAGAAATAGCTCAAACGCTATATTGAAAAGGTCCAAAATAATATATGACCTTAAGATTCGAGATAGCATGCGAAAAATTTTTGATTCTGATTCAAACAGTCGAAGCTTTTGGTCGTTTGCTGCATTGGTTAAAAGAAACTTTGCAGACAATACTTCGTCTATTCCTTCTTTATTTCATAATGATATTCATTATAGAACTGATATTTAGAAAGCTAATCTCTTAGCTTCTCATTTCGCTGGTGCGTCTACTCTTCCTTTAACTAACCAAGGTATGTCTAAAATCTATTTTCGGAAACGGGTTGTTTCAAAGATTCTGAAAGAACTTGACCCCAATAAAGCGAATGGCCCCGACGGTATTCCGCCATTAGTATTGAAAAGTTCTCATCTTACTTTGGCAAAACCGCTTAGCAAATTGTTTCATCTCTCCATGAAGACAGGTGTTTTTCCATCATTTTGAAAAATAGTAAATATTTAACCCGTTCCGACAAAAGGTGATAAATCGGCACCTACGAACTACCGTCCTATTGCTTTGTTGTCGGTTCTATCGAAGGTAATGGAATCTATCTTTAATTTCAGACTAATGAACTATCTGGATTCGAATGTTCTTTTATCCGATGCGCCTCAAGGGTCATCATTGTCGCCCACGCTCTTCTTGATATATATCAACGACCTGTTGTCTTCTACAACCTGTGATATCCATTCATTTGCTGATGATACAACACTATCGGCTTCCATTGAGTTTGTCAGTCAAAAAGAATACAATTCTCGCTGTGATTAATGAATTTGACTATTCTGTCTAATATTCAAATCATTCTTGATTGGGGCATTTCTAATAGAGTAGAATTTAACCCAAATAAATTCCAGTCTTGCCTTTTTTCTCAGAAAACAACTCAACTTTATGTTCCACCTGTTATTAATGGTACTCCTATTACGAGATCTGATTCACTTAAGTTGTTAGGTTTAAAAGTATCAAGTGATATTTCCTGGAAAAAACATATTTATGAAATTTCAAAAAGAGCTAGCCAATTTTTGGGCTTCATAAGACGTTGTAACTTCTACTTCACTCCCTCTGAAGTATTAAGATTATATAAATCTTATGTTAGACCAATTTTAGAATTTAATTCATATGTGTGGGGTGAGGATCCAAGATCGCATTTGGTTCATCTTGATGGTGTTCATAATAGAGTTATCCGTTTGATAAACGATGTAACCATTACTTCGTCTCTTGATACTTTGGAGCACAGACGAAATGTAGGAGCTTTATATTTTTTCTACAAATTTTACAACGGTAAATGTTCTTTAGAAGCCCGTTCTCTAGTTCCAGGGCATTTTCTCAGTAACGTAAATACTCGTTTAAGGTCCAATCAACATAGATTTGCCTTTAAACTTTTTTCATGTAGAACCCAACACTTTAAATCCTCCTTTTTTCCGAGAGTCTCTTCGATGTGGAATCAATTAGTCGAGCACGTGTTTCCCGAATCTTATAATCTGCAGGCGTTGAAATTAGCCGTTAACAACTTCTTGAAGGATGATGGATAAAGTATTCATAAGTTGTTTATTAATATAAAAACAAATTGTTTATCAGTATTTTTTAAATTTTTATAATTTGTAATATTTTCTTGGTCAAGTTTTTTTGTGGTTTTCCCTTACTATGATTCATTGATAAAAGTATTTGGACTAGCTTCGTTCTTTCGTATTGCTTTTTCAATGAATCAGGGAGAATTCTGAGAAATTAAATTGAAACCGGCTACAAACGTGAGGAAAGTGATATATTGTAAATCACATTCCTTCCGTTTTTTTTTTTTTGAACGTGACGCAAGTCATTCAGGGACTTAAGACCCTATATAAAAAAAAAAGAAGGATCTATTTCTTCATCATCATTTGACTGAAAAAATTCCTGGACTGGGTATTAGCTATAAACATTTCTTTTCCCGGTGCATACTGAACAATCCTGTGCATACACACTGCGACTTGCTGTTACCGCTATTTTCATAACAGAATCAGTAGGTAGATTCCGGTTCGACGGAATTATTCTGAATAATCCCGTTCCACAAATTGGTATTCTCGTTCTCTTTTCTCTTTCCGAGACAAATTTTTTAGTACAAGTTCAAAACCGAGAAAAACTTCACAATAAAGGAATTTTTCTGTCATTTTGTTTGATTTGTTTTAAGAGCAAATTTGAAATTTTTTTTAAATTAGTTTTTAAATAAATTAAAATATGAGTATACAATACTACATATATATATTTAAAATAACTAAATTCTATAAAAATAAGTGTGTACGTCTATTCATATAGAATTTATAACAACCAGCGTTCTATTTTAAATTTATGGATTTTTCACTAAAAATTTGCTTTATAACAGCAAAAAGAAAACAAGAAAGGCTTGGTCAAGAGTTGAGGGATTACAGCAGTCCATTTAATATTCCTGAAGCTAGATTTCAGGAATTATTTAGATTCGGTTTGTTCAATCATTATTTCAGTAGCATTGGTTGCTACGTTGATGGGTGAGGAGACTTATTTAAATAAGATAAATTCTAATTATGAAAATAGTGTTATCAATATTGAAATCATGTTAAATATTTTTCATAATGGAGAAAAATATTAATAAAAAGTGCCGAATAACCAAAAAGAGCACTTGGTTACATTCCTAGAGCAAAATTTGGATCTTCCAAAGGAAGTGAAATTATAATTCAAATATTCCGTTTTTATTGTTGATTATTTTTAAAATATAATTTCATTATTGTTCCCCTCAGGTTTGTAGGTGTAGATGGCTATCGAGGTATAAATAAGTGGGATGATGTAGCAGAATTGCTAAGTTCTGCCGGTGGAGCGCACAAGGATGGTGAAAAATGGATAAGTTTATGGTCCGATCTGAGGTATGTAAAGCAATGAAGAATTGCTAAATTTTTATAACAATTGCCGTTTTATATTTAGACTTCATGTAAAAAATATAGCTGCTGAAATCAAAAATTTAGCCAACAGGAGTGGGGTTAAGTCTTTAGTCGCCAAAAAAATTGAGCGACAATGACGAGCGAATAATGGCTATAATGAGTTGGAATTCCGCAGTGGAAGACCAAATTGCAGCCCCAAAATTTGGGTTGCCCAAAATAATAACTACCCATTTACATTAATTTTATTTTCACACGCCCAAAGACGAAAATGACTGCTTCATCCACTACTTCATAAACTACCTTTAAAAGTAGCCTTTATGCACTCTAGTGAAAATATCATGTAAAATAATTTTGTTATTTACTGCAGTCACAGCGAACACACATTCTCAGAGTAATTTTGCATTGCGCATAACCGGTTTAGCAGAAAAAACTGTGGTCGTGTGAACAATAGCGTACATTACTCGCACAAAACTACTCATTGTGCTGGTTAAATTGCAGCTTCTTACTCGCACGATAAACTCCACTTTCCTCGCTCGTTATGTAATATACTATAGCCGCTATTATACTCCCGGGTTTGTGTTTCACATTCAAATTCCACTACGAGAAAATTTGACATTTCATTCCACAAAATTGGAATTTATTTTCCCGTTCCAAAGAACCGGAATGTAAAAATCTCGTTTCACAAAACAATTCCGTTGAACCAGAATCTACCTACAGGTAGGAAAATTCATTAAAGTAATATAAAAAGTTCATCTCAAATTTCAGGATAATACTCAACGCCGCAAAATGCTTTTTTTTAACTGCATTTGGCTTTAATCTTGAATCTTTCCTATCTTGAGAAACTCCCAAGTTGTTTTCAAATCTTACAAGCTAGATAAATTTTAAGTCTTAACCTATGTTAATATTAATATGCACTATTTGGTTTGTTGTTCATATGGATTGGTTAGCTAGATCTAAGGGATATTTTCTTTTAAGGCACCAATATCTAGGCCTCCATAATATTTCCCGAGCTAATGTGTTGGGATGTTGTTCTAACTTAGTTTGGTATTTTCTGCTGAACTGCTGTATTGTATTTGCCACTGTTTCGATGTTGAGTTCGCGGTGTATGTTTGTGTTACGTATGTACCAAGGTGCGTTTACCATCCTTCGTATTATTTTTGATTACACATGTTGCAATTTTATTATATTTGAGGCACAGGCTGAGCCCCACAATTGTATTCCGTAAGTCCAGATTGGTTTTAGTACCATTTTATACATCTAGACTTTACAGTCTAGAGTTAATTTAGAATGTTTTCCGATTAGCCAATTTATTTTATCACTCTTGATGTTGATTTGATGTCGTTTTGTTTCGATATGCTTCTTCCATGACAGTCTTCTGTCTAGATGTAGACCTAGGTATTTAATGGATTCGCATTGGGGTAAATTGATGTTGTTTAACTTCACCGGAGGGCAGGTTTGTTTACGGAGAGTGAATGTAATGTGTGCTGATTTCTGCTCGTTTGCTTTTATTCTCCATTTTGAAAGCCACTTAGCTATTTCTTCTAAGTGTTCTTGCAGGACTCTTGATGCTATTTGGGGGTTTTCATGTGTCGGTAATAATGCTGTATCATCTGCAAATGTTGAAACTATTACATAATTTGAAGTAGGAAGGTCCGCTGTGTAAATTAGATATAACACTGGACCCAGTACACTGCCTTGTGGAACCACTGCGTGTATTTCATTTAAATTAGAAGATGCACTATTATATTTCACCAAGAATTTCCGGTTTAACAGGTAATTTTTAATGATCGCATGATAGCTTGATGGTAGCTGAGCCTTAATTTTATGTTTAAGGCCTTCGTGCCATACTTTATCGAAAGCTTGGGTAATGTCTAAAAATGCTGCGGAGTAGTACTTTTTTTGTTCAAATGAGTTTCTGATTTCTGCTACGATCCTATGCACTTGTTCTATGGTTCCATGATCTTCTCTAATTCCAAACTGGTGATCCGGTATAATACTTTGCGATTTTGATTTTTCTGCATCGCTTCTTGCCCAGGTTCCATCGGGAAGGCGAATCGGAGGACATGATTGCGTAGGCCGTTTCAGGTTTTTTGTGGCTTTCCACAGTGAGTAATCTGTTGCTTCTGATGCTGTAAGTTTGCTTAGATAATATTGAATCCCCTCATCATGTTCTTTTGTTAGTGCTGCTTTCAGGTTTTTGATAGCTTTATTTAATTTTGATTTAAGTCCAGGTGATCTATGTAACTGCCATTGCCTGCGCAATATGCGTTTGGTCTTTAAGAGCTGTTGAATATTCTGTGACGCTTGGTGCATTTTCACTTTAGAAGAGCTGTTGCATGTAGCATCCTTTGCTGCTTGCTCTAATGTCTTCGTTAGGTGTTGTACTGCTTCATCAATCTCAGATTTCGATTTAAGTGGGATACTTAATGAGCACTCTCTTGTCACTGCAGATTTGAATTGTGACCAATTAGTGTGTCGGTTCGTTAAAAAAATATTTGATTCTGAATTTAAAACTTGTGTGCTTAATATTATTAAGACCGGGGAGTGGTCAGATGATAGTTCGTAGCATGTGTCGGCCGTAACATAAGTTCTAGCAATGCTCTTCGTTACACAGAAGTCGATTAAATCGGGAATTTTTCGTCTATCGGTTGGCTAATATGTTGGTCTGCCTCCAGAAACGTGATTTAGTTTTCCTTCCTGCATACATTCCCAGAGCTGCTTGCCTTTTGGTGATGTTAATCGGGAGCCCCATTGGATGTGTTTGGAGTTAAAATCTCCTCCTGCAAGGAATTTATTTCCCAAGATTTTAAAATAATTTGCAAATTGTTGCTTTTTAATTGAATGTTTCGGTGGACAGTAAGCTGCGGATATGGTGCATGTACCGGACCATTCTTCTAAGCAGATGCTAGTTGCCTGTATATGTTCCTCGCGATATTTGTCCAATTCATGGTGTCTTATTCTATCTCTAATAATAATTGCTGATCCTCCACGAGGTTTCCCGTTAGGATGCTGGGTATCGTAAATTTTATAACCATTAAATTTTACAGAGCTCATTTGTGTAAAATGTGTCTCAGAGACCATCATGATGTCAATGTTGTGTTCATTGAGAAAATTCTGTACTTCTAATTTATGCTTAGTTCAAATACTAGTCTATACGAATAATCAGATAATAGTCGTCAAAACCGGACAAGCTAAGATAAAAACAGGAAACTTCAAAATTATTCACGACGTGGACATCAAACAATAGCTGCATTTGTGAAAACTAATGAAAAATATAAATTTGAATTTCTGTCCAGCATACAAATCAAATTCAAACTTATTAAAGAAGAATTGGTAAACATAAAGTAAAAAAATCTGGCACAAAAAACACAAGAATGTTATCACACAAGGAAATACAATTAGCTCTAAAAATTTTAAATAAATAAAAATTGCCTTATGCCACTGCTGAAGAAGCATTAGAATTTTCAAATGGTAAAATCATAACCAATAATCTGACTCTTCTTTACATTGTTAACATTCCAATTACAACTGAAGAGACTGAAGTGAAAATAATTTTAAAACTGGTAAAAAATGGAAATGCTACTATTGAATTAATTTAAAATGTAATAGCTAAGGTATAATGATAAAATATATGTTTTAAAAAAAGATTGTAATAATTTTAACGAAATGTCAATTTGTAATCAAATTTATTTATCAGACATCAGTAACTCAACTGTAACTCCCTGTCCAATATACAAAAAAGTATAAATTCCACATGTAGTAAGGTCGGCGGTCAACAGATGCCCACAGTCGAAGAAATAACACCCGGCATTCTGCTCTTAAATGACTTCAGAGGAACCATCTACATCGCCGACTCCCCTAGGAATCTATTTGGAACATACCTCATAAAATTCAACAACTCTACTAACAAAGTTCATGGCCTAACATTTACATCCAGCGAAATTTCAAACCACGAAGCTTTTCCTACAGTCCTGCAACCTACTCCACAAGAAAAGCAGTAGAGACAAAACTGTCACTGGAAATGCTTCTTAAAAAACGAAAACCGGAAAGAGAGATGGACAAAATATGGACTTGGTAGCATGCTCCTTCTGGTCCTGGTCTGATCTGGTTCATCATCAATCATTAGCAACCAACAAACGGGGGAAGCTTCTACAATAAAAAACAACTTACCACAATTCTCGGATCAATCCCGGCTTCTCTTGACATAACGCAACATGAAATCACTATTCGCAGTTTCTACGATACTTAATTTTTTTAAAAGATGGGGACATCTGGATTTAAGAGGGGAAGACTTAACATCGTCGAACAGTACACCTTCAATCAAGGCTGCAAACAACAACGGAAATGCTGACAATGCGACCGAGCGAACTGTGAGAAAAGTAGGTTGGGTATTGCATACGGTGTCGTTATTTTTATTATCATAATTTGTAGATTTGTAATATTTTCTTGGTCAAGGTTTTTTGTAGTTTTCCCTGACCATGATAATAATTAACTCTTAAACTCTCTTCGAATAAATAAATAAATAAATAAATTTATTATAAACAATTTTGTAATTTAGTAAACTTACATAATTGCAGTTCAATAAACTGTATGATATAATGTTAAAAAATTAAAAGAAACATATTGTGAATCATGTATCATGTATGTAGAAGTAATACATGTAATATTCCACAAAATGTTTCTTTCAATTCTTATAGCTCTTTCGATTTTTAGGGTAGAGTTAAAATTTCTCTATCATTGTTTTGGTTTTCTCATTCTATTTTGCGTTTTATTTGCAAGGTTTTGTAACCGACACCGCAACTTTGCTACCCGTCGGCAATCGATGAACTTGTAAGAATTGTAAGAAATGTGCAAAGAAAAGTTAAAAAGCAACCCATGAAAATTAAAATTTTTCATCTAAATTCTCTAATCGCAGAAATTGATATGGGAGCCCCTCGATCCTGGGTCATTTTGTAGGAGAAAATCATCGAAAGAGACATTTGACATCAGATGTTAAAATTGAAAATGCTCAGATCATTTTATTCTGAGCACTTAGAGCACGCTCATACTCTGAGCAAATAAGAAACACGAGCATTTTTCCTGAGAACTCTTTGACTGCTCTGAACTAATTTATGAAAACGCGAAATGGTAGAATGTTGTGAAAACTTGTTGTTCTATCTGTAAGTTGATATCGACAACAAAAAACGACATCAATAAAAATACAATTCAGTAAATAAGTAAGTTGAATTAAGCATAAAACATTTATGTCTCGTTTCATTTGCTGCGTGAGCTAAGATTTCTCTCTCTCTCCACCACCAAAACCAAGCAGCGCAGCCGACTGCGCAGCACACACCGCAGACAGTCATAAAAATACGACGGTATCTGATGCCACTATAGGATATTTAAAAAATGTATAAGGGCCTTGCGGCCGAATCCGGGGCCCGATCACTACCACATTTTAGAAAAAGTATTGTTTATTGGGTGTTCACATGTGTGTAAAATTTGAAAAAAATCGGGTAATTTTTATTTTAAATTTGTATGGGAGCCCCACGAACCCGGGGCCCGATCACTTCCAAATTTTAAAAGAAAGCACATATTGTCACCGGAAATACACATGTGTACAAAATTTCAGGAAAATCGGGCTTTAGGAAGTGCGTTAAAAAATGAAAATTAAAAAAAAAAATTGTATGGGAGCCCCCTGACCACGGGGCCCGATCTCTTCAAAAATTTTACAAAAAGTTTTGTCCATCGGAGGCACACATGCGTATAAAATTTGAAGAAAATCGGGAACTTTTTCATAAAATTTGTATGGGTGCCCCACCCCGACCCAGGGGCCCGATCACTTCCAAATTTTTACAGAAAGTGTTGTCTATCAAAGATAAACATGCGTATAAAAGTTGAAGAAAATCAGGTAAATTTTTTAAAATTGTATGGGAGCCCCCCGACCCCGCGTTCCGAGGAGCCTCAAATTTTAATAGAATGTGTTGTCTCCGGAAATACACATGTGTGCAAAATTTCAATAAAATCGGGCCTTGGGAAGTGGGTTAAAAATTGATCGCAAGATTCCACGACGACCGACGACCAACGACCGTGCCACGGGCAAGTGAAGTTAATATAGAGAATTTAAAACAAGAAAAAAAAAACCTACGCCCGTTTAATTAAAACCGTCGTCAAATCAAGTTTGTTGTTAAAATTAACAGTCGCATCACTTCATGTGATGAGATAAATATCACATCAATTAACCCCGCATTCATAAACGCCGAATAGCAGTGTTAGCATTTGTTAACCTGTAATTTTTATTAATAAACTAACAGTTCCCGGGCGCTCCGCTACCCGCACACATGAATCCCCGCCTTGCCCTTACTACTACGACAAACCTTTCCCCACCTGCCAATAATATGTACTGAAAGATTTATAAAAATCGGTTTGCAAATGTTGCTGACATTAAAATTTTATATTTCTACACCCCCTGGGAGGGAGAAGTGTGAAGAGTGTTTACTATAGTATATACCCAATAATCTTCCCCTATGTGACAATAATATACATTGAAAATTTCATAAAAATCTGTTGGTAAATGGTAGTTGCCTTAAATAACATTCATTTTTGCGCACCGGGGCATCGCTGCCGCACAAAAGAAATTTAATCAATGTTTATGGTAAACTAGCTGACCAGACAGACGTTGTGCCGTCCAACTTTCAATAAATTTGTTTCTGATCGTTTTGTGAATTTGTGAAGAATTATTTGAAATTGTAAATCAAAGTAAAATTGAAAAAAAAACTTGAACCAAACCATTTACTTTCTTTCATAAATTTGAAATCACAGTGAATCTCAATGTGTTTTATTTACATTTCGATTTCGATTGCAAAGTCATAACAAACCAATGGAAGCAAAGCATTTGTTTGTTTTGATTGTTTGCTTGAACATCACTATTTTCTTCATTGCATTGCTTTATGATTCACGACATTTTTGTAAGTAAAACTACTTTACCAGCGCGGTGAGGAGAAAATTTATTACGGTATAAAAAACAATTTTGTGTTGCGATTTTGAGTCACATTATTGGTCACATTAGGCGAATTCGTAAATAGATTGAAGTTTTTTGGGGTATTTTGGGGTCTTTAATAATTTTTTTTTGGGGGCTCTTTTATGATTTTTTTGAGAGTTTGGTGGTCTTTTGATGGTCTTTTGCGGGCTCTCAACATCAAAGAAGTTTCACTTCAACCGCGCGTAAAAGGTACGCGCACTGTTTTTTATTTGTTTTGTTGTCTAGCGCTCCGATTTTAAAAAATGTATTCCGGTATTGAATTATAAATGTTCCTGTGAGATTTAGCTGCTCTCCATTAACTTCTATAACACCCTTATACTCGTTTAGCATTATTAAACCTGTGATAATCGTTTCTATTTGCGGTATATTAAAACCGTTTGTCCTGGAACAGTGTGACCTTGTTCCTTTAAGAAGCATTGGCAGGCAGTTGTCTTTAGCTGTATCTAATACATTACTATTGTCACATATTCTTAAATCATTAATTGTTCTGCATTCTTTTATTAAAGCTAAGAGTTTTTTATTACATATAATTATTTGATCGTATTTCACTTTGTAAATGATATATTTCTTAACTGGTTTTATAAGCTTAGATTCGCAGATATCTTTATTTGTTATAGGTAAACTTACAAAAATCAATGTTTCATTATTACATGCTACCTTGATTTTAGAATATTCTAAAGCTTCCTCTATATTAATATATATATATAAAAAATCTCGTGTCACAGTGTTTGTCCTCCAACTGCTCCGAAACGGCTCGACCGATTGTTATGAAATTTTTTATGTATATTTGGTAGGTATGAGAAGAGGTTTTAAAGTGAAAACGACTTGGCTGATTTGGCTAAGTTTTATTTTGTAAATTCGCCATAGATATATAGCTTTTCACAAGTTCCCAAAATGATCACAAACCAATTAATTGAAAGTGGGACAGGACAACGTCTGTCGGGTCAGCTAGTCTATATTATTCATTTCAAATTTTTCTTTTAACATAATAATTTCTTTTTCTGATAATATAAATGAATTTAAAATTCCTAATTTGGACCAATTTATCGCATGTTCAACGTTTATTAATTCTTCTTTCAAAATTTTCAATATTTCTTTAATATTTACGACTATAAAATTTTGGATTAATTCACTATTTTTTATTGCTCCTTTTGTCATGTTATTTATTGCGTCAATTACATTTCTATTTATAACGATTTGTTTATTATTATTTCCTGATAATTCTTTTAATTTTCCAGATCCTGGTGATCTGGACTACCTGCGATCCATTTCCAAAATCTAAGAAATCTATGGATCTTCTATTTTTCTTTTTTGATTTAAGTTTATCTAAGGCTAATTAGGATTGGTTTAGTTCGTAATGTAGGAAAGGCAGGAGAGGATTTTCTGGGCTTACACGATTTATAATGGTTTGGTTTAATTCCTGTAAAATAAATTGGTATTCTGTAATATTTATGGTGTGTAAAATTTTAAAGGATCCTATTTGCAGTTTGGTACTTCCTGTATTTAATATTATAGCAGGTGAGTCGGAATAATGTAGTATTTCTACTTCGGATACACCTAAAGTGCTGAGGCAGCTGCAAAAAAATTAATTTAGTTTCTAATTAGGCTTTTGTGTACTATTTTGTTCGTGGTAGTAATAATTATATCTGGTTTATTTTCTTCTTGTATCTTGGTGAACTTTTGTTTCTGGGGTGCTTATTTATTACTACAAAAACAGTTTCTCCTATTGTATAATCTTTGTAGAGTTTTCTATTATTATTATGGTAGTTTAAATCTGCTTCTTGTTTTTTTTGTTAACTTTTGTATATTGTCTATTCTAAGTTGTTCTCACTGTAAGGGATCGGTTGTTACTCTTTGGCCAAAAAATGCTTCTACTGGTTTTATACAAGTGGTAGAGTGGATAGAATTGTTGTATTTATAGAGTGCTTGATGTAATAAATCTGAAAATGAGTCATGAGTTTTTTCTGCTTTTATGCACCGCATTATTTCGTTTAGCGTGGAATTGAACCTTTCTATTTGTCCCTTTGTGGTGCTAACATATGAAGGGGCTCTATGTATTTCTCTTCTATATTTATCTTCTAACATAAATCTGATTGAAGCAGCTGCTAGAAATTTTTCATTGTCGATCACAACTTCTTTCGGAAAACCAAGGGAAGTGATCAATTCTCGAAGGGGTTTCTTAATATCTTCTACCACTCTTGATTTTACTATTTTTTCCTAGGCATATTTAGAAAATTTATCAATGACCGTAGGTATTACTTTGTGATTTGTGTAAAAAAGATCCAAGTGAACTATTTTACCAGGGTGTTCCGGGATAGGGGTTGCTTTTAATCCTGGCTTTTTTGAATGTCTATCAAACTTTTGTTCTTTACAGATATAAATTTTTTTTTTATAATGTACACACGCTAAAGGGGTTTGCACCCTTATAATGCCTAGCACAGCGTGGGCGTTAGAAAATTGGGGAGAGGAAAAGATGAGATGTCTATGCACGCGTGTCTTAAACGACTGCAGATCATATAAATGCGGAAACACAGAATCAGGCAATTCATTCCAGTAGTGAAGTACATCTTGCATCGTTTTAGGAAACCTAAGCATCTCGCAGCATTTTTGGCGATGGCAAATTTGTGGTCATTCCAACGAAGCTTGTTGTTGACGCACATACCGAGAATTGAGAGTTTTTCAGTTTCTTTGATTCAAGATTCATGGATAAAGGTTGCGGGTTTAAATTACGCTTAGACGACAGAAGACAACATTGGGTTTTAGAAGCGTTAAATTCAACTCTATTATGTAGTCCCCACCTTGTTATGCTGTCAAGGTCAGCACGCTAAAGGGGTTTGCACCCTTATAATGCCTAGCACAGCGTGGGCGTTAGGAAATTGGGGAGAGGAAAAGATGAGATGTCTATGCACGCGTTTCTTAAACGACTGCAGATCATATTAATGCGGAAACACAGAATCAGGCAATTCATTCCAGTAGTGAAGTACATCTTGCACCGTTTTAGGAAACCTAAGCATCTCGCAGCATTTTTGGCGATGGCAAATTTGTGGTCCTTCCAACGAAGCTTGTTGTTGACGCACATACCGAGAATTGAGAGTTTTTCAGTCTCTTTGATGCAAGATTCATGGATAAAGGTTGCGGGTTTAAATTACGCTTAGACGACAGAAGACAACATTGGGTTTTAGAAGCGTTAAATTCAACTCTATTATGTAGTCCCCACCTTGTTATGCTGTCAACGTCAGAATTTACCGAGCTTAACATACGTTGTTGTTCAATTCCACTTGTGACGAAGAGGGGCGCGCAGAAAGCGAGAAGTCATATGAAAAGCTAAGAGTACTGTCGTCAGCAAAGGAATGGATTGGATTAGACGTGGTGGATAGGAGATTATTAATGAAAACCAGAAAGAGTGTCGGAGATAAAACAGAGCCTTGAGGGCGCTTATGCGGTGAACATTGGAATTGAATCCGTCCAATACAACCTGGATTGCACGGTCAGAAAGGTAGTTCCTAGTAGTTCCTAGTCCAATCGGACAGGGTGTTATAAATTCCATAAGCATTCATTTTCGACAAAAGGGTCTGATGCCAAACTCTGTCAAATGCATTGGAAATATCGAGTGCAACAACTTTACTTTCACCAATTTTGTGAATAGACTGGTTCCACTTTTCAGTGAGATAAGCCATCAGGTCATCTGTAGAACGTTGCCTACGAAAACCATATTGCTGGTCACTAAGGATTTTACGTGATTCAAGGTATGGCATAAGCTTACGATTGATCAGGGTTTCTTTGATGCAAGATTCATGGATAAAGGTTGCGGGTTTAAATTACGCTTAGACGACAGAAGACAACATTGGGTTTTAGAAGCGTTAAATTCAACTCTATTATGTAGTCCCCACCTTGTTATGCTGTCAAGGTCAGCACGCTAAAGGGGTTTGCACCCTTATAATGCCTAGCACAGCGTGGGCGTTAGGAAATTGGGGAGAGGAAAAGATGAGATGTCTATGCACGCGTTTCTTAAACGACTGCAGATCATATAAATGCGGAAACACAGAATCAGGCAATTCATTCCAGTAGTGAAGTACATCTTGCACCGTTTTAGGAAACCTAAGCATCTCGCAGCATTTTTGGCGATGGCAAATTTGTGGTCCTTCCAACGAAGCTTGTTGTTGACGCACATACCGAGAATTGAGAGTTTTTCAGTTTCTTTGATGCAAGATTCATGGATAAAGGTTGCGGGTTTAAATTACGCTTAGACGACAGAAGACAACATTGGGTTTTAGAAGCGTTAAATTCAACTCTATTATGTAGTCCCCACCTTGTTATGCTGTCAATGTCAGAATTTACCGAGCTTAACATACGTTGTTGTTCAATTCCACTTGTGACGAAGAGGGGCGCGCAGAAAGCGAGAAGTCATATGAAAAGCTAAGAGTACTGTCGTCAGCAAAGGAATGGATTGGATTAGACGTGGTGGATAGGAGATTATTAATGAAAACCAGAAAGAGTGTCGGAGATAAAACAGAGCCTTGAGGGCGCTTATGCGGTGAACATTGGAATTGAATCCGTCCAATACAACCTGGATTGCACGGTCAGAAAGGTAGTTCCTAGTAGTTCCTAGTCCAATCGGACAGGGTGTTATAAATTCCATAAACATTCATTTTCGACAAAAGGGTCTGATGCCAAACTCTGTCAAATGCATTGGAAATATCGAGTGCAACAACTTTACTTTCACCAATTTTGTGAATAGACTGGTTCCACTTTTCAGTGAGATAAGCCATCAGGTCATCTGTAGAACGTTGCCTACGAAAACCATATTGCTGGTCACTAAGGATTTTACGTGATTCAAGGTATGGCATAAGCTTACGATTGATCAGGGTTTCATGACCTTGGAGAGGATAGATGTTAGCGCAATGGGTCTGTACGAGGAAAGAGATGACGTTTCACCTTTTTTAGGAACAGGCTGGATAAAGGCTGTTTTCCAAATCCTTGGGACGACTTCAGAAGAATAAAAGAAATGGAAAAGTCTGCGCAGTGGTTATGCCAACGTTGAAGAACACCTCTTCTAAACTATAGCGGGAATCCCATTAGGCCCAGCAGATTTATGAATGTTGAGATCATTTAATACTCTAGCCACTTGACGAGTACGAAAGTAAATCTGTCCTATAGAGGATTCAACTCTTGCAAGTACAGGCGGCGACAACGCGCTATCTGGCAGCGTAGAGCTAGCTGCGAAATGTGAAGCAAGCAGATTGGCCTTGTCTATAGAGCTGACAGTTGGAATGTCATTGTGAATAAGCGTTGGAATTGAAGACGAGGCAGTATTTTTAATTCGTTTCACCAATAATTTTTACTTCCTTTGGGACATTGAAGTATTTTTTTTCTCAGTTTTTGTTTTACTATTCCATTCATTTTTGCTTGCATGCTGGGGAAATAGAATCTTTTTATAAGCTGTCTTTTATTTTCTCTGCTATTTCTGTGTGCTCTTCTATGTTTCTTAAATATTTCAGTTTCCTGTGCTGTTTCGTCTGTAAGGTCCAGAACTTTTTCTCGTGAGAACCTCACTTTGTAATTCTTAAAATGAATGGGATATATTTGTTGTATTTTACCTAAAGTTTCTTCGTTTGTGTTGATACCATTTACTACGGACGGATTAAGGTGCTTTTTCAGTAAGGAGATAAGATCTTCATTAGAGTAATCTTCACGGGTTATAGTGTGGCGATAATTTCAAATTTGTAGGATGGGGTATCTTCGATAAGTAAAAATACTTGGTTCTTAGAGACGTTTATAGGTGTATTAGCAAATGGTATGAGGTCTTGAGATGAGCTTTCATCACTATGCTGGTGGATGTCATTGAATTTATCTGAGGGGCTCTTGAAAGAGCATCAGCGACGATATTTGTTTTACCTGGCTTATATTGTAGTTCATAATTATATTCTTCTAAGATGGCTTTCCATCTTCGAAGTTTACTATTGCTGTTTTTGTTGCTAAGGCCATGAGTGAGTGGCTGGTGGTCGGTTAGGATTTTAACTTTTGCTGAGCCATATTAGTAATTTCTTAATTTTTCTAGTGCCCATATAATAGCTGACATCTCTCGCTCATTGGTGGCGTAATTTTCTTCTGTTTTGCTGAGAGTGCGAGATATGAATGCTATAGGTCGGTCTTCCTGTGATAATATTGATAATATTATGTAGTTTGACGCATCTGTGGTAAGTTCAAACTGTTTATTGGAGCTGGGCTAGGCTAATATTATATCTTGGACTAATTAAGGTGTTCTTAACTTTATTAAAAGCTTCTATTGCATCTGTATTAAGAGGAATTTGTTTTTTTCCTGGCATATTGCCCTCTTCCCCCTTAAAAGGGATGTCAGGGGCTTCGCATCGCTACTATCCGGCGATAGTAGCCGGACAGACCTAAAAAGGATCTGAGATCTTTTACTGTTTTTGGTTGCGGAAAGGTTTTAATAGCTATTAATTTTTGAGGGTTTGTTTTTATTCCATCTTTGGAAATAATGAAACCTAAGAACTCTACTTCATTTTTAAAAAAATTACATTTATCTAACTGCACCTTCATGTTCGCTTGCTCGAGTGTTTCAAATATTATGGTCAGATGTTTTATATGGTCTTTTTCATTTTTACTAAATATTATTATTATTATTATTATTTTATTATTAAAAGAGTAATATAATTACAAATTTAAACGGAAGGATTAAGCTAGCATGAGCGACATGGCCTTCAGCTTTAGCTTTAATTAATTAGTTACATGGTTTGAAAGAGAAAGAAAAGTGTTTATACTATTGTAAGATATTATTAGATATTGCCTGTTAGATTTAATTTACGTAATAGAAAAGAAAATTGTTTAATATTGTCTTCGGATGGGTTTTGAAGAAGGGTTTCCATCGGTGGAAGATTGATTTTTTTTCGGATTGACTCGACTACTTGGCATTCAAAAATTAAGTGGCGTATTGTCATTCGGTTGGAGGGGCAGCAAGTACAAACTGGTGGAGGATCTTTGGTGAACAGGTGTTGGTGTGTGATTTTGGTGTGTCCTATACGAAATCTAGTGTAATCAATAGTTTTTTTTCTTGAGATTGACACTGGGTAGATAGGTTGTGTTTGGTTGTCAGTAAGGAGATAAGATCTTCATTAGAGTAATCTTCACGGGTTATAGTGTGGCGATAATTTCAAATTTGTAGGATGGGGTATCTTCGATAAGTAAAAATACTTGGTTCTTAGAGACGTTTATAGGTGTATTAGCAAATGGTATGAGGTCTTGAGATGAGCTTTCATCACTATGCTGGTGGATGTCATTGAATTTATCTGAGGGGCTCTTGAAAGAGCATCAGCGACGATATTTGTTTTACCTGTTTTATTTGGATTGTATTTGGATTTTAACTTTTGCTGAGCCATATTAGTAATTTCTTAATTTTTCTAGTGCCCATATAATAGCTGACATCTCTCGCTCATTGGTGGCGTAATTTTCTTCTGTTTTGCTGAGAGTGCGAGATATGAATGCTATAGGTCGGTCTTCCTGTGATAATATTGATAATATTATGTAGTTTGACGCATCTGTGGTAAGTTCAAACTGTTTATTGGAGCTGGGCTAGGCTAATATTATATCTTGGACTAATTAAGGTGTTCTTAACTTTATTAAAAGCTTCTATTGCATCTGTATTAAGAGGAATTTGTTTTTTTCCTGGCATATTGCCCTCTTCCCCCTTAAAAGGGATGTCAGGGGCTTCGCATCGCTACTATCCGGCGATAGTAGCCGGACAGACCTAAAAAGGATCTGAGATCTTTTACTGTTTTTGGTTGCGGAAAGGTTTTAATAGCTATTAATTTTTGAGGGTTTGTTTTTATTCCATCTTTGGAAATAATGAAACCTAAGAACTCTACTTCATTTTTAAAAAAATTACATTTATCTAACTGCACCTTCATGTTCGCTTGCTCGAGTGTTTCAAATATTATGGTCAGATGTTTTATATGGTCTTTTTCATTTTTACTAAATATTATTATTATTATTATTATTTTATTATTAAAAGAGTAATATAATTACAAATTTAAACGGAAGGATTAAGCTAGCATGAGCGACATGGCCTTCAGCTTTAGCTTTAATTAATTAGTTACATGGTTTGAAAGAGAAAGAAAAGTGTTTATACTATTGTAAGATATTATTAGATATTGCCTGTTAGATTTAATTTACGTAATAGAAAAGAAAATTGTTTAATATTGTCTTCGGATGGGTTTTGAAGAAGGGTTTCCATCGGTGGAAGATTGATTTTTTTTCGGATTGACTCGACTACTTGGCATTCAAAAATTAAGTGGCGTATTGTCATTCGGTTGGAGGGGCAGCAAGTACAAACTGGTGGAGGATCTTTGGTGAACAGGTGTTGGTGTGTGATTTTGGTGTGTCCTATACGAAATCTAGTGTAATCAATAGTTTTTTTTCTTGAGATTGACACTGGGTAGATAGGTTGTGTTTGGTTGGGGTTAAGGAGTTTGTATTTGTGGGTGTAGTTAGTCCAGTCTATTTTGTTGCAAACAAGAAGTGCTGAATCGACTGCATTCCGTAGGTCTTTTTTGTTATGACAGTTGGTGGTGATTAGTGGGGAGATGGTTGCGATTTTTGCTGCAGTATCCGCGGCTGTGTTACCTTTAATGCCCACATGACTAGGCACCCAGAGTAGCTTTATTGATGGGTTTGCTCTTATTAAAATATCCCTTATTTGTGATGTTGTTGAATCAACGTTGTTAACGTTAAGGACGGCTTTAATTGTAGCTAGTGAATCAGTACAAATCATGATCTTGCTTTTTCTTTTGTAAGCTATTTCTGCAGCGATGAAGATGGCTGTAGCTTCGGCTGAGAAAGATGATGCATAGGATGGTAGAGATCCTTGTCTTAACGTGGTGTTGTTGTCATCTACTACGCTGAAGGCCGTCGAAGATTTGGTTTTTGATCCATCGGTGTAGATGAAGTTCCAGTCCGAGTAGGTTTCGACCAAAGATAGGAATTTTTTTCGATATGATATTGCATTTGTTGCTTCCTTCTTTGACGTATGTAGCGTTAGCAATACGCTATTTTGTTGAAGGAGCCATGGAGGAGAAGAGAGAGGTGGTCTTGGCATAGGGGTTGCGTTTATGTTGAGTTCCTTAGCTTGCTTGATAACTTGGTATAAGACTGAAGGTTTTTTCGGAGCTCGCTTTCGCCTTAACAGTCTATGTACGTGGTTATATATATCAACGCCATTTGAGTGGATAATTTTTGGGATTAACCGCCCGATTTGGTGTTTACGTCTGTAGTCAAGGGAGGGAAGTCCGGATTCGGTAAGGATGTTAAGAATCGGAGAGGATCGAAAGGCTCCCAGTGCCAACCGAATCGATGCGTGGTAAATAGATTTGATTTTTTGCATGTTTTGTTTGGATGTTACCCCATATATCGCTAGGCCGTAGTCTATTTTTGAGAGTATAGTTGATCTTACAATTTCTATTAGTGAGTTACAGTTACATTCAAGATTATAATTACTTAGACATTTTATAATAATTATTCTGTTATTTAAGGATTTACAAAGAAAATCGACATGATTGTGCCATAAGTATTTATTGTTGAATATAATGCCTAGTATCTTAAGAGCTGTGACATTTTTGATAGTTATGGTGTTTAGATTAATGTGAAAATTAGAACAGTTTTGTTTTCTACAGATGTGGAGATGACTGCATTTCTCTAGAGATATTTTTGTCCCGCTATAATCACTCCACGTTGTTATTTCGATAAGAAGTTCTTTCAATTTACTTAAAAATGTTGAAACATTATTAAGATTGCAGTAAATATATAGGTCATCAGCATAAATAGTGTGCTTAAAGAATTTTTTATTGTTTATAATAGTTGAAATGTTGTTGAAGGCTATGAGGAAAAGGACTACTGACAAGGGGGAACCCTGTGGAATCCCGTTATGTAGTGGCCATATATTGGAAAAGGTGTTGTTAGTTTTAACCCTTATTTTTCTCTTTGAAAGAAAGCTTTTTATAAAGTTAATAATGTTTGGACCAAGCTTCCACTTAATAAGGTTATCAATTATGGTATGTGTACCCACTCGATCGAAGGCTTTTTCGGCGTCTATTGAAATGAGGGAGAAATGACTTCTTGTTGAGATGCTATCAGATATTGATTGGTCAAGTGAGAGTAGTGCATCCATGGTGCCTTTACCTTTTTTATAAGCTGTTTGATTAGGTGTTAGCACTTTTTCTTGGGTAAGAAACCAGGCTAATCGTTTAGCGACTATCTTTTCCAGAACTTTGCTTGTACATGACAGGAGAGATATTGGTCTGTAACTGGAGGGATTGGTGGAATCTTTATTTGGCTTTAGAATGGGGACTATGGTGGCAACCTTCCATTGCTGCGGTAAAGTGTGATTGGAAAAAATCTTGTTGTAAAGGCTGCAAATTACTAATTGGCCAGACATTGGTAAATTTTTTAATATGGGATAGGACAACTTATCATAGCCCGGCGTCTTACCTTTCAATGTGTTCAGGCATGCCTGCAATTCGAAAATGGTAATAGGTTGCTCTATTTTCTTGGCACGATTTCGTACTATGTAAGGGGTAGAGATACGGACTGGAAGATCATTCTTTTTTTGGTTAAAAGTGCTTGTGAAATTAGAGTCGTTGGAATATGTAGACCACGATTTTGCCAGTATGTTGGCAATATCTTGAGGGTGACTGACATTGATGCCATCTGAATTTTTTAAACATTCAATTTTTGATAACCGGCTGCAATTTGACAGGCAGCGAACTTTATCCCACAATATTTTTGACGGAGTAGAAGGGTTGATATCCTTTGTGAAGTTTATAAAGTTAGATCTTTTTGATATCTTAACTTCCCTCTTAAATTTTGCGTTGGATTTTTTGTAAGCTAGAAGGTTTTGCGTGTTGGGAAACCTTTTAAAGATAATCCATTTATTTTTCTTATCCTGTTGAAGGATACTTAGCTCGTTGTTCCACCAATGCACGCACTTTTTTTGAAACTTGTTTGTAGTCCTTGGGATGGACATGTTGGCGCTTTTTATTAGAAGTTTTTGAAACTTAGCTACTTCCCTATTTATGTTGTTTATTTGCTGGTCGAAAGTATTTATCTCGTAAGAAACTAGGTCTCGAAATTTAGCCCAGTTCGCTAGATCTGTCCTGTATTTAATGTTCTTGGATGGTCTAAAGTTTTGATGACTTGTAAATAGCTTAATAGTGATGGAAAAATAATCACTATCATGAAGTAGGTCGTCTATTCCCCAAGATGCGGAGAGGTTAATAGGCGGACTGCAAAATGAAAGGTCAACGTGCGTTAAAGTTGAGCGAGTAGAAAGGTGAGTGGGAGAATTGTCGTTGAGGGTAACAAGGTTGCTGTTCTGAATGAAGCGAGTTATTATTCTTCCCTTTTTGTTATACTTAGGTGACCCCCACAAGGGGCTCCATGCATTAAAATCTCCAACAATAATGACAGGTTTGTTAATATTTACAAGTACATTATGTAGGTCATTTTCACTGAAGAAGTCATTTGGTGATAAATAAATATTTACAATTATAAATGTTATTTCACATTCAATTTGTACCGCTAGCGATAAGAGATTTGTTGTTAAATGGATAATTTTATGTTGGACGTTTTTTTTAACTAAAATGGCAACTCCTCTCGTTGCTTGCTGATTAGTATTAACGTCATTTTTATGATATAGTACAAAGTTCTTAGGAATATAAGAACTATGCGGGTAGGAAAGAAAGTGAGTTTCTTGAAGCGCAATAATTTGGGGGTGTTTGTGATTGATTAAAAGCTGCAGCTCATTGAAATTGTTTTGGTAACCATTGAGATTCCACTGGAGAACATTAAGTACCATATTAGAAACCGAGAGAAGATCTCAATTTAATGTATACATCAAGTATATATATATAAAAGAGATATATTATTTTCTGCAGTTGGAAGAGTTGTTGGCGGAGAGAGCTGCTGTTTTTGCATTTGTTTGCTGAAGATGCTAAGTGTGAAATGTAAGTGTAAATTAAGAGAAAATGTAATGTATTTTATTATTTTGCTGTGTCAGAGGATTTGCTTAAGGATTGGGAGAGTATGGAGTTGAGTAGGAGATTAGTTTGCGTAAAATTTGGATCGGTGTGGGTTGTGGTGATGTGGTGGTGGGTATTTTTTTTTAATGTTTTGTGTTGTAGTTGATGTTGGGGTATTGGTGGAGGTATTTGTTGATGAGGTATTAGTGATGTTATTTGATCTTGATGTTTGTGAAGATGCCAAAGTAAATGTATTATCTTTATCATATGAAGAGTTTTTTTGTTGCTCTGAGAGTTTCTGTTTTGTAATAATGTTATTTGGGTTATTAGGCTCAGTGTAGTTGGGTATTTGATTTTTATGCTGCATTGTATAAGAAGTTTGTGGAGAGGGGGTTTGGGGTTTGTTTTGGGTTTTGTTTTTCTCGTGGTATGTTGGGTTCTCGACAAGTTTTTGGGTAGATGAGCTGCTTTGGAGCATTGTGTGGTCCGCTGCTGCGGCTACTGTTGCAAAAGAGAGAGACGAATTTTGTTGTGCAGGATTTTGTAATTTGTACAGTTGCTTTGCTTCATTTATTGAAAATTTTTTTTGTGTTTTAATCTTTATAACATCTTTGGCTTGTAAAAACTTTGCGCATATTTTGGAAGATGCAGGGTGACCGGAATGGCAGTTGGCGCAGAATGTACGGGTACATGAAACGGGGCTATGAGGAGGCAAATTACAGTTATCGCATGATGGAACATTTCTACAGCGTTTTTGTGTGTGGCCTAGGATTTGGCAGTTTTTGCAGCGCATGGGATTGGGAAAATATTCTCTTACCTTTGTTGAGTACCAGGCAATTTCTACTTGTTCGGGCAAGTAATATAGATCAAAAGTTAGTAGAATTACTCCAGTCGGAAGTATGTTTCCGTCGATTTTTTTTTGAAATTTATATACCGATGATACACCTTGTGAGCGCATCTCCCGGACAATTTCTTCATCAGTTGCGTTATTAAGGCAAGGGGCATAAATTGTTCCTTTGGTGCTATTTAAATTGTCATGCAATTTCACAGAGATGGAACAGAGGCCAAAGAGATCTTTTGCAGCTAAAAATTTGTCAGCAATTTTTTTATTTTTAACTAATAAAAGTAAAGAATCATCTCTTAATTTTGAGATCGATATAACTTCTTTGCTGATGATGTCTAGGGATATTTTTATAGCAAAAACTGTAAAAGTAGATAGCGGTTTTTTATCGTCACTTGAGGCGATCACAACAAATCTTGGGTTTTCTTTTTGCACGAATGTAGTTAGTGGCAGAGAGGGGAATGATAGATCTGCAGTGGAGGTTAGTTTTTTCTTTTTCCTGTTTGGTTCGGGTATGTCTGCTAGAGCAGAAAACCGGTTCCCAATTAAATTTGGTGGCCCGGGGGCCATTTTGCACACAAATACTATAAGAAAGAATTAAGATTAACTTTCGAAAAAGAAAACAAATATAAAGGTTGGAAAAAAAAAGTGATGTGAGGAAAGAGTCTATTAGTGGAGACTTAAAAGCAAAACAAATCACTCGGAATAACTGTAGGCGACGCGATGTGATCGGTTTGACGATTTAAGGTCGACGTTTTACTAAATATAATGATATCATCGATATACACGAAGCATATTTTACCAATGCACGCTGAAAGATCGTTCGATCGATCGATTTTTCAGTCCAAAGGGTAATCGAGTGAACTCATATTTAGCATTATTAATAGAAAAGGCAGTTTTTTTCTATATCTGATCTTTTTAGAGGGATTTGGTGAAAACCACTTTTAAGATCGAGCACAGAAAAGTAAGTATTATTACCTAATTGAGCGAGTAGCTCTTGAATTTGAGTTTGAATTGAATTTAATTAAATTTCTGGGATAGGATAGCGATCTGGAATAGTATTCTCATTTAATTTGCGATAATCGATTACCATCCTGTATTGTTTATTGCCTAGAGAATCTGGTTTTTTCTGAACAATCCACACTAGTGAATTGTATGGTGATATTGACGGTCTGATAATACCATCATCAAGAAGTTTCTTAACTTGACTTTCTATTTCTGTTTTGAGTGACATGGGATAAGGATCATATTAAGTGTAGATGGGGGTATCTGATTTTGTACGAATTTCTCCTACGTTTTTAGTAGTATTAGTTTTTCATCAGGATCGGAAAACAAATAAGGGAATTTTCCAACTAAGGAGATTATTGCATTTTTCTGTACAGATGTCATGTGATCGATTTTGATCTTCTTCCGTAGTAGTTATTGCGTATTGTTCTTGTTCTGCTAAGGTATGGAAATTGCGCTGTACCTTGGGAGATGGATGCGCTTGAAAGGAGGATTGAATTGGCCTCTTTTCCTGAAATTGGGGTGTTGTTTTTGGTCTGTACATGTAGTTGATATTTCGAGTCATAATACTTCGATGAACGTCCATGGGTTCGGGACGTGTTTGTGGTTTGGGAAAAAATGGTCGGGGGTTGGTTATACTGAAAAGGTCCGGATTGTATTTGGATATTTGTAGGGTAAAATTGTTGGTTTTGCTGACCAAATTGAAAACTTTGTACTAGATTGGTAGCAGAAAAATGTTGCGGTGGTGGGTATGATAGGTGTGAGTAAAATGGCATTGGCCTACCTGTATGCATATTGCGTCTTGGTGGTAATGGTTGTGTTGGTATGTTGTTATATTTTCTCGTGTTTCCGTGGGCGTAATTTGTCCTAAATGCTTGATTATCGAGCTTTTGGCAAAGACTTAACGCCTGAGGGAGATCCGTTGGTTCTCTCATGCCTAAAAGCCTTGGCATGTCTCCGTTAAGTCCTCTTATAAAAGTGTCGAGTGCCTTGTCGCGGATGTTTTTGTTAAGATGTTTAACGGTTCATTACCCATCTCGTATGAAGAGAGTTTGTTAAGGATAGGTGATAGACAAGTGTAGACTTCGTAGTAAAATTCCTGAAATGTTAATTTACCCTGAACAAGAGATGTCATTTGGTATTCTAAAGTTCTGACGTCTCGCATGTCCGCGTAATGTGTGGTAAGACAGCGTGATATACAATTCCAGTTGAGAGGGGTATTGTGTGGTTCTAATAATGGGTGTTTTTTTAGGAGGTTTGTTTTTCCGATAGATGTCGTTTTATTTTATGACAGTTGTTTTGACAGCTCAAAGTGGCATTTCTACTCAGTATTGTTTGGCAAATCATTATGAATAGGTTAACTCCAGAACAACGTTTTCAAATCGTGGAAATTTATTTTCAAAATCAGTGTTCAATTAAAAATGTTTATAGAGCACTTCGTGAATTTTATGGTGCACATAATCGTCCGTCAGAGACTACCATAAAGAACGTAATTACCAAATTTCGGTCTACATTCACTCTTTTGGATGCCAAGCCACCGACAAGAATGAGAAGAGTTCGTACAGAAGAAAATATTGCTGTCGTTGAGGCCAGTGTCGAAGAAAACGACAATTTATCGATTCGTCGTCGTGCTCAGCAAATTGGACTTTGTCCATCGACTTTATGGAAAATTTTACGTAAAGATTTGGGTTTGGTGCCATACAAAATTCAATTGGTGCAAGAATTAAAGCCACACGACCATCGTTTGCGCCGTGAATTCAGTGATTGGTCGTTAAATCAATTGAACGAAGATCCATTTTTTTACCGTAAAATTCTCTTCAGTGATGAGGCGCATTTTTTGTTAAATGGATACGTCAACAAACAAAATTGTCGCATTTGGAGCAAAGATAATCCACACGCCGTTCAAGAATTACCAATGCATCCTGATAAATGTACTGTTTGGTGCGGTCTATGGGCTGGTGGGATCATCGGTCCATATTTCTTTAAAAATGAGGAAGGACGACGCGTTACCGTGAATGGAAATCGATACAGAACCATGTTAAATGAGTTTTTGTTGTCAAATCTTGAAGATATGGATATGGATGAAATGTGGTTTCAACAAGATGGTGCCACTTGTCATACAGCACGTGAAACAATCGACTTATTGAAAGAAACTTTCAACGACAACATTATTTCGAGAAATGGTCCGGTGAATTGGCCTCCGCGTTCGTGCGATTTGACGCCGCTCGATTACTTTTTGTGGGGATACGTGAAGTCATTGGTTTATGTGGATAAACCTCAATCGATTGACGCTTTGGAAACCAATATTCAACGTGTCATTGCTGACATACGCCCTCAAATGCTTGAAAAAGTGCTGGAAAATTGGACCTCCAGAATGACATTTGTGAAAAATAGTCGTGGTAGCCATATGCCAGAAATTGTGTTTAAATGTTAAATGCCAAAAAATTATCTACCATTTTGGAAATTTTGGTCATTTCATAATTTTATATGTGTTTTATTCAAAAAAAAATCGGCAACCTCTTAAAAAAACACCCGTTACATTGCTTGTCCTATAATTTTGTTACGAATTACACTTATTATCCCGTAGTATTTTGCGGTACCTCTAATTGGTTCGTAAAGTTGTAGAATTCTTTCTACGCTTTTTTTCCACGATGTAAACTCTACATTGTTCCCTGAGAATTCTCTTAGACTCCTAACAATATCGGGGATTGTGTCTAAATCTCCAAGGTTTGCTCTATGTTCTTGATTTATTATCTGATCTACATCTTTAAACTGATCTGAATTTGGATTTAAAATGGAATTTATAAGCTGTACACCTTCTGTTCTGAGAGTCTGTGTTACTATATTTGTTATAGCAGTCCTTAATTCGACTGACATTCCTAAATCGCGTGCTTCAGGTACAGGTGGATTTGGGTTTTGAGTTTGAATTGGGTTAAGTACGGATGGACGAATTAGGTTATTTGGATTAGCCATGATGGTTAAAAGTATTTAATGGAAAAATTTAAATTTTAGGTTTGTATAATAGATGTTATTTTCTTACACTTAAATAGCTTAAATTTCACTTCAATTTGTAGATTCGTCGTTGTTTTACTTCCTTTTACTAGTAGTAAAAGTAAGTATAGTAATCATGAAAATTTTCGAACTCGGGATTTTTGCAGATTTACCCATTACCGTATCTCCTGAGTCAGAAAAAGCAAAAAAAAATCTCTGTCTGTCTGTGTGTCTGTGGCTCTGTGTCCACTCTACAGCCCAGACGGCTGAATTGATTGAGACGAAAATTCATATTTAAGCTTTTTACATAAATTGGGAGGGCTCAGTTGATTTTAGCGGAAATCGGCCAAACGGAAGTGGTATTCGTAGTAGTAAACTACTATGAGAAAATGCAAAAAAAATACAAAAAAAATGTTTTTTACTTTTCTGTCACTAAAAATGTTTGAACTCGAGATTTCCCACAGTTCACGGCGTCAGAAAAATGTTTATAAATACATGGGGGATAGAAACATTTATTTATAATCGTCTCTTTTAGAAGAGAGATGATTCATTTAAATGCCACACTTGATGTTATAACCTGCTAATATATTATACATTTACTAAAGATTCCCGGCTCGTCAGTAAAAGAAAGTCGTATGGTGGCCACATCATAATTTTTTTTTTTAATTTCTTTGAATTTCTGTGTGAATATTTTTAAAAGAAAATTTTCTATTTCTATTTTATTTCTCAAAATTTTAAATTTATTGATTTAAATAAGATTTTTTTTGTTAATATCTTCGAATTTTTAAATTTTTACTTAAATAAATTTTTTATTAATTTCCTCTCGCAATCTATTATTCCTTCAAATTAACTTAATTTAAATCATGGAAGAAATTACTTTTATCTATTTCTAGTCACTACACTTAAATATTTTAAAATCTTACTCACAATAAAATTCATCACACAGCTAGATCAACTTGGTCCGTTTTGTCCGTTATCCCACGTTGACTTCGAAATTTTCCTTAACTTTTTTCGTGTGTTTTCCTGCGTTGAGCAACTGCAGGAGCTGGTTTCAAGGTTTTCCTTACTTACACCGTTCTCGCGTTCAAAAAACAATTTGTGTACTATTAATTATTTATTTTACACCGTTTTTGCGTTCAAAAAATAATTCGTGTACTATTAATTACTTATTTTACACCGTTTTCAACTTGTGTATCAGGATACCCTTAGAACGTTGGGCGCCAGTTAATCTTCTCTTTGTTGAAAAGAATAAAAAAATAAAAATATATTTTTTGGGTCTTGCGACCTTTATGATTGCGACTGATTCAAAATTAATACTGATCTCTACTTATAATTCTAAGAACTTATATATACTAATGCTTCCTCGGCCGATGTATCGATGTACTCCCGCTGTCCGTACTATTGCAGGCAGATATTTAATTTATATGTTGTATTGTTTAGTCTACATTGCTGCAGACATACCGTCTTTTGTTTAGTCTACTCTGCTCCAGCCATATCGTCTATTGTTTAGTCTACTCTGATCCAGACATATCGTCAGCAGTTTTATTTGACCGGATGTTCCCATAGTCTGGTGACGGTGGCATGTCGTTCGTTAATATTATGATCTTCAACATAAACAGTGTTAACTCGCGTAAGCAAACAAAGCCGATGGTTTCCGACACTGGAACATGCGACATACAATTGACCATGCGAGAAGCATCGATTTTTAAGGTTAATGCCACAAACACTCAATGACTGCCTTTGTGATTTGTTTATTGTAATTGCGAATGCAAAACGCATCTTTAACTGCAAGTGCTTAAAGTCTTATGGCATGTCGGTCAGAATCATTGGGATGCGTTAACAGATCGCAAAAGAAAGTCAGTGCAAATAAATCAGCTGTCAAACGACATTTGCGCACATAGCACCAACTAATGGAATCTATTGGACTAGAAATTAAATAACGACTTTTGTTGGACAGATCGAGAATCAACCCAAAATTAAAAACTTATTTAATTTTATTTTAATTTAGGCTGGAATGCGTTTTTCCAGATTTTTCATTTTATCAAAAACATTCAAGTGAGTTATTTCCTCAAGAAATATCCAATTTATCGTTTTCCAAATTTTTCTACTCTTTTGCAATTTTCCCGAATTTTCGATTGCTAAAAATTTCTCCCGGAGCATAACGAACAAAACAAAAAAAGAATCAACTAAAAATATATCGTTCCTATCGTAAGTTATGATCGAAAGTCCATAAAAAATTATGATTTTTGCTGTTCGCATTTTTCGACTTTCCTTTTTAATTGTCTTTCTTTCACATGACCATAATGAACAAAACACAAAAAAAGAATTACGCAAATCCATTCGAATCGTGAGTTATGGTCGCAACTTCATACAAAAATCCTATGGAAAATAGTACTTTCAGTTTTTCCCGAATTTTCCCGGCAACTTTTTCAATTTGTTTTTCCGCATAAACTATTTGGACCATGACGAACATTTTAAAATAAGAATGTGCCAAAGCCGTCCAGGCGTTTTTAAGTGATGCGGTTGCCAACGAATAGCATTTCATTTTTATTTATATAGATAGAATATATCGGCAAAAAATATATACATGTTCGAATTGTTAGTTATGGTCGCGACCTCATTTCCAATTTTTCAATTTTTTGGGCAACTTTTTCAATTTTTTTTCCGTATAACGAAAATTTTAAAATAGATTCTCTTGCGTTTTTATTATGAAAAGAAAAAAGAATAATAAATTTGTGAATTATTTATTCTAATGCTCGCGAATATACTATTTTTTCTGTTTTTTCCATCCGTACGTAAATTAATAAATCACTTGGTTTTCCTACTCTGGACCACGCAACACGGGCGACTATAGGTTAGGTTAGGTTGAAGTGGCCGTCAGTCAAGACCGACGCACTTAGACCATGAAGGTCCGTTATGATACCACAAGGATCTAGACAATCCCACGTCTACTCGTTGAACCAGTTGGAGCTTCGTATGAAGCGCAATAGACTATTAATGTCAATTTGGTTTAGATCGTTGAAAAAGAACGCTCCCAGATAGAGCTTCCGCCTATTCGAGAGGTCTGGGCACGTACAAAGTAGATGGAGAGAGGTTTCCTCCTTCTCCTCATCCATGGAGCTTCTGCTGAAATCGTTGGAAAAGACTCCTAGTCTTTCTTCATGCTTGCCTATGAGACAGTGTCCTTTTATGACACCTATAATGGCACTGATGTGCAGTCTGTTTTGAGAGATCAAACACTTGGAGCGTTTCGGATCTAGCTTGGGCAAGATCTGCTTCGTTGCTATGCAAGTTGTAAATGGTCAAACTATAATTAGTTTTTATTATAGCATCCCATTTAAACATGAGTTTGCACGTAGCGATCGGCATGCCTAGTGTACCATATTCAGGCAATAGGGGTAGTGTGGTTCCATGTTTGGCGAGTTCATCGATCATACAGTTACCAGGACCGTCTTTATGCCCCGGCACCCAGCACAGGTGAATGTTGAATTGCTTCGCCATGTCCTCAAGTGACGATCGGCAATTCCGGGCCAGAATTGAATTAGTGGAGACAGATTCCATGGACCTTAGCGCAGCCTGGCTATCCGAGAAAACGTGGATATCCTTAACAGATATGACATTACTCTTCAGCCAAGACAAGACTTCCTTAATAGCCATGATTTCCGTCTGGAAAACACTACAGTGATCAGGAAGACGGATAGAGAGACTTAGATTTAGTCTTTTTAAAAAGACACCTCCGCCAACCTCTTCAGCAGTTTTCGACCCGTCTGTGTATGTAGAAATGAATTCCTTCATTTTCCAAGTATTCATCCCAAGAAGACCTGGAGGTTTTTGTTGAATTGGAGCTGCGGAATGGTATAGTCTAAGTTGACAAGTGGAGTCCTGACTGAATTCAGGATAGAAGAGTGGCCGAAATCATTCACGGTCCACTGAGAGATTGCTCTGAGGCGAGTAGCCGCGCTTGCAGCCAGTTGTCTGCCGAAGATGTCGAGTAGAGCAAGGTTGAGCAGAATGTCCAGTGCAGCAGAGGGAGTTGTGCGGAGCGCTCACACAAAGACAAGCTGATCTAGTTGGCTTAGTTTGTCGCGATTGATCGCTTTATCTAATGCAGTCCACTGAAAAGCCACACCGTATAGTGGAAAAGGTCTGACTACTGCTGTGTACAGTCAATGAGTAATATGCGGTTGGAGACCCCATTTACTTCCTTTGGCTTTTTTGCTTGAGAAGAGTGCCACTGTTGGGTTTCCAGCTCAGCTTCCTATCCAGAATAAGACCAAGATATTTGGCCTTATCGGAGAAAGTAAAACTTGTGTCCCTGATGGACGGAGGGTTGACAAGTGGGATTTTGTACTTCCTCGTAAAGGGGACTGCAGAAGTTCTTTCAAAGTGTGTGGGTTCTTTCCTGAGACGGCTAGGGCAACGTCGTCCGCATAGGCGATCACTCCGCATCCGTCCCCCCTAAGGCGAACCAGCACCCCATTACCGCCAGGTTCCAAAGAAGTGGGGACAGGACACCTCCTTGCGGGGTGCCTCTACTGACAAATCTTTTGGCAGATGACTAACCAAGTTTTGAATTTATGATCCTACTTGTGAGAAGAAGATCAATCTGTTCTCCTAGTGGGTCGTTCACCACCAAATTCGACAGCGCATCCGTGATCGCAGATGTTTTGAAGGAATTTTCAATGGAACGTACTAGCGTATACAGAGCTGTTTCTACAGATTTGCACTTGCAGTACGCGTGTTGATCGACGAACAGAAGTCTTTTGTCAATACTAGTACGAAGGTGAATTTCGATCAGTCTTTCTAATGTTTTTAAAAGGAATGACGAAAGGCTAATTGGTCTGAGGTCTTTTGGACTGACGTGGGAACATTTATCTGCTTTTGGAATGAAGACCACTTTCACTTCTCTCCATATGACTGGAATATAGACCAGATCAAGACAACTTTTGAGAATTGTCTCAAGCAAAGGAAGGATAATGTCCGACGTCCTTTGCAGTTCGGCCGGAACTATGCCGTCTGGTCCTGCAAATTTATATGGTTTGAAGCTATGTAGTACCCAAAGTAATTTGTCCTTATCAATTATATCTTTAGATATGGTATTATACCTAATTAATCTATTTAGATCAGTGTTGTAGGTAGTATGAGAGCTATCTGGGAAATGTGTATCTAGAAGCAGATTAAGCGATTCTTTGCTAGAAGTAGTCCACGAGCCATCAGCTTTTTTCAGACGGCTCGGCATTATTGGATTTGTTGAGAGGATTTCCCGAGCTTTGATGCTTCCGAAGTCTCTTCCATGTTGCCGCATAAGAGTCTTCAGTATGCGCGCTTGGCTTTCCTCAATTCTTTTTTATACACTTTAAGAGATTCTTTGTAGGTATCCCAGTCGGTCTCTCTTCAGCTTTTTCTAAATTGGCCCAGCTCAGAGTTCCACCAGTGTGGTCTCTTCTTACCTCTAGGTAGAATAAGAGAATAGGAAGCGGACATTGGTCTATTTAAGGCCAAGAGGAGTTCCTTGACCTTATTGTCAAGCTCAAAAAAGCTAGTGGGAGCATAACTTGTCCAATCCATCAGATGACGTCTAAAGGTATCTCTATACTTGAACCAATCGGTTTTGCGATAATTTCTGAATACTGATTTGATAGGGGGTTCATCGTCCAGACTAAACTGAATGTAACGGCGATCTGAGAAAGAGTGCTCAGCCGAAACCTTCCAGTTTAGAATTTTGTGGTGAATTGAGTCGGAGACAATGGTGATGTCTAGGACCTCTTGTCTATTTTTGGTAATGAACGTTGGTTCACTCCGAGTCCGAGGGGCGAGGGGGTGGTTTACCGGCTTTTAACTCATCCTTCTTATAGACACGAAGTGTGATTTTGTTCCATCCAAACTGAATCACGCCTTTTGTCCTTGCCAGGGGAGCAAGGGATTCCTGGTTGAGTAGACAGCAATTGCACCGTGCTACCGTCCGGTATAGAACAAGAACCGGTATTAGAGTTGCTAGTTTTCTCACAACTAGCAGAAGCAAAGTTATTTTTAGCTTTAATAGCCGCTCTGCGCTTGTGGACAGTGGATAAACCCCCATCTACCGTTACAGGGGCACTACCGGTAGCCAGCTACCGTCCGGTAAAGAAGAACCGGTTTGGAAGTTTTTGTGCTAGTTTTCTCAAAACTAGCAAAAGAAAAATATTTATTATTTGCTGCCATTTAATTCCCACGAGTGGTGGAGAAAGGAGGTACATCTGCACAGAGATCCGCCATATACAGATAAGGCTAGTTTAGTCAGGAGGGCGCCAGGTATCCGTGACACTCCGTTCGAGACTGGCTGAGCTGATTATCAGCACATATTACACCTTAATCCAGCCCAGGGGGTGAGGACGGGGATATGGATAGTAGATGAAGGAGATGGTAGGAGAAATTAGGAAAGATGGTACAATAGTACGAGCGCCTTTAATTTCAGGACTCATCTTAGGGAGAATTCCCAAGAATCTTTGACCTTACAAGCCCCTACAACTCTTCAAGTTCGACGCTCAGGTAGGAGACGGGCGACTATAACTGATTTTGATTTTAATTTGCAATCTGCTTTTTTGCTGAGCATGTGTAAATTAATTTTTTTTTATATTGATCCCATTGCAATATTTATTATTTAATATAATTTTAATAGCATTGAAAATTAATATTAAATCACCAACGTTCATTTTACCCTCTCTCCCTCTTGCCTTTTGCGGGTAGTTTTGTTGTTTCTTTCTCTATGCTTCTTGTAGAAAAAAGAGCCTCCTCCAGCAATAAAGTCGTATCGTCTTGGTATGAATATTGCTGGCAACGCACGGTATCATAAAGTGGTCGTTTTGATTTGGTTTTGTTTTGGTTTTATTTGCTTATAAAGGGTGTTTTTTTAAGAGGTTGCCGATTTTTTTTTTGAATAAAACACATATAAAATTATGAAATGACCAATTTTTTTATTTGGTAGATAATTTTTTGGCATTTAACATTTAAACACAATTTCTGGCATATGGCTACCACGACTATTTTTCACAAATGTCATTCTGGAGGTCCAATTTTCCAGCACTTTTTCAAGCATTTGAGGGCGTATGTCAGCAATGACACGTTGAATATTGGTTTCCAAAGCGTCAATCGATTGAGGTTTATCCACATAAACCAATGACTTCACGTATCCCCACAAAAAGTAATCGAGTGGCGTCAAATCGCACGAACGCGGAGGCCAATTCACCGGACCATTTCTCGAAATAATGTTGTCGTTGAAAGTTTCTTTCAATAAGTCGATTGTTTCACGTGCTGTATGGCAAGTGGCACCATCTTGTTGAAACCACATTTCATCCATATCCATATCTTCAAGATTTGACAACAAAAACTCATTTAACATAATTCTGTATCGATTTCCATTCACGGTAACGCGTCGTCCTTCCTCATTTTTAAAGAAATATGGACCGATGATCCCACCAGCCCATAGACCGCACCAAACAGTACATTTATCAGGATGCATTGGTAATTCTTGAACGGCGTGTGGATTATCTTTGCTCCAAATGCGACAATTTTGTTTGTTGACGTATCCATTTAACAAAAAATGCGCCTCATCACTGAAGAGAATTTTACGGTAAAAAAATGGATCTTCGTTCAATTGATTTAACGACCAATCACTGAATTCACGGCGCAAACGATGGTCGTGTGGCTTTAATTCTTGCACCAATTGAATTTTGTATGGCACCAAACCCAAATCTTTACGTAAAATTTTCCATAAAGTCGATGGACAAAGTCCAATTTGCTGAGCACGACGACGAATCGATAAATTGTCGTTTTCTTCGACACTGGCCTCAACGACAGCAATATTTTCTTCTGTACGAACTCTTCTCATTCTTGTCGGTGGCTTGGCATCCAAAAGAGTGAATGTAGACCGAAATTTGGTAATTACGTTCTTTATGGTGGTCTCTGACGGACGATTATGTGCACCATAAAATTCACGAAGTGCTCTATAAACATTTTTAATTGAACACTGATTTTGAAAATAAATTTCCACGATTTGAAAACGTTGTTCTGGAGTTAACCTATTCATAATGATTTGCCAAACAATACTGAGTAGAAATGCCACTTTGAGCTGTCAAAACAAGTGTCATAAAATAAAACGACATCTATCGGAAAAACAAACCTCCTATAAAAACACCCGTTATATCTAATGAGACGCCGTATTTTTACATGTGTTTCATCGTGATATATATTTATGCGTTGTACATAATTGGAAGAAATTGATATATTTTGGAAGATTTGCCTTTATGTGTGGCAAACAAGTCAGGCTCATATTGTCGGAAACTTAAAGCAAAGTATCGGAGTAAAACATAATGGCCTGTTGATGTATTCATTTTTCCTGTTTATATAATTTGCAGACCAAGTTAGAATCCTTTCGTTCGATTCAAGCTATTGGTAAAGAACTAAGTTCGGATCAAGAGGAAGCTGTTGCCAAATTTGATGCAGTAACATCAAAATTTGCTCGAGATTTATCAAATAAATGATACAATTCTCCAAGGATGCCGAAAAGGAACAGAAAAAACTAGGAAGAAAGGTAGATAATTGGGAATGTGACATTTTTTATTGTAAATAGCACGGATTAGCCAAGTTTATGCCACACACTTTAAGTGGCCTTGTGCTTTATTGATCGTTATCGTGAATGCAACTAGGAACGGATATTGTAAATGCTTGAATTGTAACGCCATCTCAGTTGGAATCATTGGAATTCTTGGCAGAAATACATCATCTTCTTTGTAAAGGGTCCGCCATCTAAAGTTTTTTTTTTCAACTGTGCTTATTTCGTGAATGGTAACACTTAGCTCATGTCTGATTTGACAGATAATTAGTTGTATCCTTCCGCTAAACGAATATGGTTGTGTATACGCTTGAACAACGCTATGAAATATTGCTACATTACTTTGAAAATCATGGTAATGTTGCAGAATGTGTGCGAAAATTGCGTACGGATTTTGGAAGAAGAGAAGCACCGTCAGCTCCGTATGTTCGTTATCTTGTGAAAAAAGTGAAAGAAACTGGCATCCTCATCGATAAACCAAAGCGTGAAAAGCCAAAAACAGTGCGTACACCCGAGAATATTGATGCTGTGGCAGAAAGTGCGCGTGAAGCGCCATCAACATCAATTCACCGTCGTTCTCAACAATTGAACATTTCGGAGACATCATTGAGACGAATTTTGCATAAAGACCTTGGTATGACGCCATACAAAGTCCAATTGGTTCAGGAGTTGAAGCCAACTGACCATCCAATGCGTTTTCGCTTCGCTGAGTGGGCCTGCGATCGACTTACAGAGGATGCCGATTTTGCCAAAAAAAATCATCTTTTCGGATGAAGCTCATTTTGATCTTGGCGGGTATGTAAACAAGCAAAATTGTCGCATTTGGGGCACAGAAAACCCGCACGCATACATTGAAAAGCCGGTACACCCAAAACGAGTCACTGTTTGGTGGGGATTTTGGTCCAGAGGCATAATTGGGCCATTTTTCTTCGAAAATGAGCAAGGAGTGGCCGTTACAGTCAATGGCGATCGTTATCGGGCCATGTTGAACGAATTTTTGTTGACAAAAATTGAAGAGGAGGATATTGGCAACATTTGGTTTCAACAGGACGGCGCTACGTGCCACACAGCCGAAGCTACACTCGATGTTTTGCGCCCTGTTTTTGAAGATCGCATTATCAGCCGCAGAGCTGATGTCGTTTGGGCACCTCGGAGCTGCGATTTGACACCGTTGGACTATTATTTGTGGGGTGCCCTAAAAGATAAATGTTACGCCGACAAGCCAGAGACAATTGACGCTTTAAAGGACAATATTCGTGAAGCCATTGGTGAAATACAGCTGCACACAATCGATAATGTGCTTACAAATTGGACCGATCGTGTAGGCTACTGCATGGCCAGCCGAGGCAGCCATTTGAATGAAATTATTTTCCATTGTTAACCGGAAGGATTGTACTTTCAAATAAAAAAAATTTGAGAAAATATTCAGTAGTTTTTTTTTATAGCATTTTCAAAAAAAAAAAAGTTATTTGGCGGACCCTTTATTTTTCGGTTATTATTGTCACTCCAATCATATTGTTGTTCAACTTTTTCACAGCAAGTCGAGTGACATTGCACAGGCGTAGTGGATCGATGGTTCTCAGAAAAAATAATCGGTACGCCAATTTTTATTTGTGGCTCATCGATTGAATTTAAAAATTCAACTGGATAGTTGACGCCATTATCTGCATTAGTGACAGTATCAATGGAATGTCTTTATGTTTCCACCAATTTGATATAAAATAAATATATGATGATGAATAAATTATGTTGTGCTTGTTCCCTCAACCATTGTTGATTTTTGGAATGCGTTATTGTATATTCTAGCTCTCTAGGTCGTGTAAAAGGTGGTTAAAAAGGACCTCAAAGAAGTCAAAAAAAAGTTCAACCCATCTTACGCGCCACTTTGATACCCACAAAATGTCAGGTGGTTAAAAAGGACCTCAAATTAGTCGAAATTAAAGACAAAGAGGGGTCAAGTCAAGTTATTAAAAGTTTCGTAAGTGAAACTACTGTGACGTCGGCCTAGCGGAGGAATCAGGAAATAGAAAACTTCGAACAAACCTAAAAGATGGCATAAAGGGAGGTCGGCTAACTATCGCTGTGATGATCCTGTTTCGTTCGTTTTCGTAAGAAAGCTTAGGCTCTAAAACGGGCGAAATATCGACATTTTTTTTGTTGGACTAAGACGAGTTCCGGCTTTGCAAAAAGCTTTCTTCTGCATTTGACATCCGACTAAGGTGGACGTGTTGATGATCACGAGAAAGGTTTTTTTTGCAGAAAACAATAAATAAAATTAAATTATTGAAAAAGAAGAATCGCCGTCACGTGCCAATACCAAGTGAAAGTTTTTTCTGTGACTCAAAGGCATTTCCTTTTTTTTTGTTAAAAATATCTGGGTTATAGTTAACCGAAGCAGTGTTTCATCTGTTTGCCGTCGTGTCAGCATCTGAACAGAAGTTCAAATATTGATCGGGAGATTGGCGTCACATCAGCCACCGCTCCTGCTTTCGTTGTTACCAGTAGTGTCTTGGACGCGCTCATAGTGGTTGTCGTAGTCAAATTATTGGAGCCGCACTTGTTGGATTCGCTGTGGGAATCTAAACTCCGACTAACAAAAGGAGTAGCCGTCATGGCATTGGTGCTAGTGTATTATACATATTAAGGTATATATGTACTGCAGTCGAAGCAACTAAACCGCTGCTCAGACCAGGAAGGCGAGTTAAAGTTTTTTTGTGGCACATTATCATCAAAGTTATAAAGAAAAAATCCAATTACATCTGGCGCCACACCAATGTGGCATTAAATCAATAAAGAACCATCGGTAAACGACAAACGGTAGGATTTGAAAGGTTCGTAAGCAGAGACCGGAGGAGACATAAAGGACTTTAAATCAAGATACGAAATAAAACGCGGAAGAAGAGAATTGCAGACGCTCCCTCCAAGTAGCCGCACAGCTGTGACCATTCCATCTTTTATTACAATTTGTTTCGTTTTGTTCGAACGGGTGGTGCACATAGAGCTTAAGTCCAATTGGCCGACAACCAGTTCTGTCTGTTGTCGTCGTCGTCATCTCCGCCTTCGTCGTGCACTATGATGTTGCCCTTACGAAAATAAGCAGCATGCAGTAGACCAGGAGTAATCACGAGCAGAGGAGTCACTGAAATAAATAGACTTTAGATCGAGAGCAGTGTCCATTGTTTCATGTAGTCTTTTCATAAATATCTCTATTGTTCGGTCTAGTGTAAACATAAAAAAAAATAAGTGCGACTCATGTGAGGCGATTGGTGACAAACGCCAGTTCCCCCCCCCCCCCCCCATTTTGTCAATGTGAGATCGTGATTTTTTTTTTTTAAAAACGTTAAAACGCAATATATTTTCTTGCAAAACAAATAAATAACATCCTTCACCATTCCAGATAAAATTTTCTTGTAAAAACAGCTATACCGAAGTGATGTGCACACCACGTCGGCAGCTCCAACAAAAAAAAAAGGAAAAAAAACCGTGAGTATTGTTATTGTTTAATCTAAATACAATTTTGCATACAATTCAATGAAAAAAAAAAAAAAAGTAAGAAAGTGTGATCGAGAACCTGTCGGTCATGGGAGTTCTTACTCATAATGGTTTAGTGAGGGATGATTCAAACCCCATAAATTATTCGATCGGAAACATAAATTCCGTTTGTCATCAATTCATGCCAGTCGCATAATTTACTTCCTTTTTTTCTAATACTGTTATCATAAGTTAAATTATTCATTTGTCATACCGATATTTAAATCTGTCTCTCGTTACTCGACGAGAAGCTTATCACTAACCCAAATTGCTTAGTTAGTTATTAGGATCTCTTAGTTTTAGACATTAATTATTAAATGAAGTTTAAGTCCAAGCGACATTTTTTTTGTACTAATATTGTTTGAAATAAAATAAAGGTCTTTCAAAGCTGTACAAGGACAGCATCTCCAAATATTCGTTTCTCCTTTTTTTTTATTTTTTTCGCAAATATGTGTGAATATTTGGAATACTCTGAACACTTATAGCCGTAGTCAAGCAGATAATCTGCGAACAGGATTTTTGCTTAGAAAAGAACAAGTAATACACATGTTTTAACAATAAAAATAAAAATACCGGGGCCATCATTTTAGGTGCTATGAACAACAAGGTCGAGATACTACATGAACAATTAATATATTTGATTGTGTTCAGAAATCTTATAAGTAAGATTATTTCTCGGACTCCTAAACTCGGTCAAAAGTGATAGAGAGTAGAGTTATACCAATATTTTGAGAACGGTGATATTGCTCAGCAGCCAAAAAAAAAAAAAAAAAAAATTAATGTAATAAGGGCAGCTGTAAGGAAGAGAATTCTGGTTCATACCTTTACCTTGTTCAGAAATTTCACGACATTAAAAATGATAAATTTGCAACGGAAGAAGTAATAGTTCCCAAATATCCAAGATCTTCAATTCAAGCCAACATAATTGATGTTCAAGCAAGATAAGCGCATAGTTTAGCAATATATGCTACAGCGTATGCAAATATACCCAGATATATAATTAAGTTTGTTGATTCTTTTGAAGCCTATCCATGGCTAAAAGATTTTTCTGTTCGATCACACGGTAGCACCAATTGCATCGAGCAAGGCATGCTTACAAACCGTTTTCTTTCTCCTTCGTTGTACATTTCCTTTCGCTTGCTGACATTGAGTTTGTTTAAGACAGGGCTTTTAAGACAAAAAGAATATTTCAAATACTGATTTTTGAATGAAAACGTTATGTAGATAAGGCGAGAAGTCAGTTCGGATGAGAGGAGGCAACGCGGCGTGAGCGGGACGGAAGACTCGCAATCAGGATCTGAATGAAGTTGAAGCTGTTAGTGTCGGTGTCATGGTGCAGCCCACGTTCCATAGCCGGGAATTTAAAATGTATTTACAGCGACGCCTTGACTTCCGGCACAGCGGTGTCACATTTCGTCATGCAACAGAACAAAAAGGTTCTCAGGTTGCGAGGCTAACAGCGCCCCTTACCAGGGCGAAATATGGCAACGTAAAAGAGATGGCGCCCAACGATAGGCCGCGAGGGGTAACGATCTCGACAGTCGTCCCTCGTGATTTGTCAATCAAAAATAATTTTCCTTTTCGTATTTTAGCAGATAGATTCTAGATCCTGATTGAGAGCCAATTACGAGTTTTTGGTTAAATTTTCACTGCATGCGCGACCAGTGCCTCAACGGAAACTGTTGCCGCTGGTGTAGTGACAGATAGTGACACTGTAGATGTTAACAGCTATATAGGTACAAGCTGAGGCAAGAACCGCTTTAAAGGCAAAAGTTGTGAGTCTAGTGACTCAGGCAAATATAAAACCCGAGTTCTATTGCCACAACGACAATAGCGTTAGTTTAGTTGTGAGTCTAGTAACTCAGGCAAATATAAAACCCGAGTTCTATTGCCGCAACGACAATAGCGCAAGTTTAGTTGTGAGTCTAGTAATTTGGGCTAGTAGAAAGCCCGAATTCTATTGCCACAACGACAATAGCGCTAGCTTAGTTGTGAGTCCTGTATTCTGGGGTGACATACGACCCGGAAACTGTTGCCACATCGACAAGTGCCAAGCGAAAGTGCAAGTTATAGCATCAGTGTCAGACCAAATGTAACATTCCGTAGATAGCAGAAAGAACGCGGCGTTGCCGTCCGCCTCAGTAGAATTTGATTCAAACGCTTGAAATAATTTTTTTTTTTTGATCTCCAGAATTGAGCTTTAAATTTTAGTCCTAATTAGAAACTAGTCTAATCATAAAATTTTTTTGGGCTGTTACATTAAAATGTACAAAACGCCTCCAAAATCCAAGGGTCCTACAGGGAGCAGGAAGAAGTCAAACTCGGACAATGAGGATAGACTCAAAACCTCCTCAGAGATTCCTTATGGGTCTCAGACCCCATTGGTGACCTAGGGCGTGACGAACATATTATAAAGAAAGGTTTGTCCACGGTTGAGGAGCCAATGACTGCTCCTCACCTGGACACGGGACTCCAGGCCTACATAGACACCATGCTGACACAAGCCATACAGGTTAGCCAACAGGAGAACCACAGATTTACCACGGATTACATAAACAGAACCATGACAACTGCAACGGGTAAAATAATAGACGAAATAAGTAAACGTCTGGATGAAAAATTTGGCCAACCAGCAACAGCAGATAGTGTTATGTGGCCGCAGGCACTGCCAAATGAAATGAATGGTATTCCTAATCTGGCAGTGCCACCACCATTTATTCCTCGACATGGAATTCCCTTCCAAAATAGTAGTAGAACTAACTTCATTAGCTTCGGTGGACAAAGTATCCATGCTTTGTCAGACACTGGTGCTAACCCCAATAATTTCAAACGCTTCTAAATAGATAAATGGGATGTCAAATATGACGGTACCTCATCAGTTTCGGATTTTATTTTTCAAATAGACACTCTGAAGCGTCAGAATAGATACAGTGACGAAGAGTTCTACCAGAACGTTCATGTGTTATTTCGAGATAAAGCAAAAGAATGGCTTTGGAATTTCATAAGGCGTAATCCCAACGCGAATTATGAATTATTACGCTATGCTTTAAAGTCAGAATACGGGAGAATCGAAAACGATTATGAAATATTTCAGAGTCTGGTGGCCAGATATCAGCTACCTGGCGAGACTTTCGATGATTACTTCAAAGCAATAATTCGCACACATGATAGACTGAGGAATCCTATGCCGATTAATGAGTTGATCGGCATTATACAAAGTCACTGTAGACCACGAGTGGGACAGATGTTGTTCAGCAGATCGGCAAACTCTCTTGATCAGCTTCGTGATTCGGGTAGACAAGCGGAGAAATTTATTAATACACAGAACGACACCAAAGCAATACACAGTGTGGGCAAACGACATGTGTCTGAGGTGGAATCTGACGTAACTACGGAAAATAATGTAGCAGTATCTGAGATCGAGCAGCAGATAGAAGCACTATCTAGTAAGTTGGCGCACTTGAGGAACAGACCTCTCGTTAGTGACAGCACCCTTATATGTTGGAACTGCAGTTCTCAGGGTCATGGATTTAGAGAGTGTAGAGCTAGGGTAATAAATCGATTTTGTTTCCGCTGTGGCGAAAAGGGGGTCATAGCTCCGCTTTGTCCAAAATGCCAGACGGGAAACCAGTGGCGGGGCGAGGAAGCGAAACGGTTACCTCGTCCCTCTCAAACGACCAGGGACCAGGGAGTTCCTTAAGTCCAAAAGGGAGTTTATACAGCGTAAATCAACATAGAAAAGACATAACAACAACAGATATAATGACACAGACAGACAACAATGAAGTGACACCAGTCAGCAATAAAGAAGAACTGCGCGAACGCGAGATAGTGTACGAGAAAGCAAGGAGAAGGATATTTGGTGAGATCACAGTAGGTGATTCAGAGCAACCAGTAAGCAATGCAATCACAAGGTGCCGAAAAAGATACAAGAGACGCAAGTGTGAGCGATTGGCCATCAGTTCGACACGATTTGTAGGCGAAGTGGACTTGAGACCATATGCTAAGGTAACGATCTTTGAAGAGAATCTTCTGGGACTGCTAGATTCAGGAGCCTCTATAACATGCCTTGGAGAAACAGGTGAAGCGTTTGTAAGAAAGTATAATGCGGCAGTAACTAAAGTAGACTTCAAGGTAAATACAGCAAATGGAAATAAGCAGAGGATAGTGGGTAGGTTCGTAGCTAAAGTTTCTTACAAAGGGCAAGACCATGACATGACTATATACTTGGTTCCTTCCTTAAAGCAAAGACTCTATCTAGGGATTGACTTCTGGAAGAATTCGGCATCGCGCCAGAAATAGTGGCAGAACTCTCTCTTGAAGACGCTGATAGTCTTCAAGGTAAATCGAACTTCCACAGTTTGACCACCGAACAAGCTTTCCAGTTGAGTGGTGCTAAGTCACTGTTCCCTTCTTATTCGAGGTTAGGACTAGGGAAAACCAAAGTCACGGAGCATGTGATAAAGCTGTCTGACCCAACTCCAATAAAGTCAAGACACTACCCGGTTTCACCAGCCAAGCAGAGAGGAGTTGGATAGGATGTTGCGCTTGGGTGTGATAGAGCAGAGTGAGTCACCGTGGAATTCGCCAATTGTATTGGTACAGAAGCCTGGGAAGATAAGGTTGTGTTTAGACTGCAGGAGGATAAATGAAGTCACGATAAAGGATGCCTATCCTTTGCCACACATAGACGGTCTTCTTAGTAGGCTACAAGATACATATTACATCTCTGGAATCGATCTAAAGGACGCCTTCTGGCAGATACCATTAGAAGAAGCTTCAAGGGAGTTGACTGCGTTTACGATCCCCGGTAGGCCATTATACCAATTTAAAGTAATGCCATTCGGGTTGTGCAATGCGGCTCAACGAATGTGTAGGCTAATGGATAAAGTCATTCCATCCAGTTTGCGAGACCAAGTATTCGTTTACTTGGACGACCTCTTAATAGTTTCTTCTGACTTTCAGACTCATATGGAAATATTGTCCAAGGTCGCGTTATGTCTGCGAGAAGCGGGTTTAACGATAAACATGGAGAAAAGCAAGTTCTGCCAACGCGAAATCAAGTACCTAGGGTATATCGTCGGCAACGGTTGTCTTAAAACAGACCCCTCGAAAGTAGTGGCTATCTCAGAATTTCCTCTACCAAAGACTCCTAAGCAGCTGAGAAGATTTCTGGGTATGGCGGGTTGGTATCGCCGCTTCGTTCCAAACTACGCGACGGTGTCCGCCCCAATAACGGACTGCCTCAAGAAGGCTAACCAGTTCGTACTTTCAAACGAAGCCAGATAGTCGATAGGTTCGCTGAAGAAACTTCTGTGTACAGCACCCGTGTTGGCACACCCAAATTTTTCAAAGCCATTTGTAATACAGTGTGACGCATCAAGGTTAGGTGTAGGCAGTGTCCTACTTCAAACGGATGATAATGGCGTAGAACAACCCATAGCGTACTTGTCTCAAAAATTGAACTCGGCACAGCGGAATTACACTATAACTGAGTTAGAGTGCTATGCGGCAGTACTCAGCGTAAAGCGGTTTAGGCCATATATAGAAGGGATGCCCTTCAAGATCTTGACGGACCATTCTAGTCTCCAGTGGCTTATGAGGCAAAAAGATCTTAGCGGTCGACTGGCTCGCTGGAGTCTAAAGTTGCAGGGCTTCAAATTTTCAATAGAACACAGGAAAGGGTCGTTGAATGTTGTGCCTGATTCACTCTCTCGAGTTTTTTGCGATGAACTAGCTGAGTGGGAACCAGAAATCGATTTCGCGTCTCGGAGTTTTAATTCAGCTCAGTATATAGAGTTAGTGGACACCGTAACAGAGAATAAAGCACGGCTCCCAGATGTCACGGTGTCAGACGGAATCGTGTACAAAAGGACTGAATTTGTCAAAGGTTGTTCCGAGGCGAATATCAATGTCTGGAAATTGTGGGTCCCGAGTGAACTTACTCACAATTTGATCGCTCAGTGGCATAACACTCCACAGACAGCACACCCTGGCCTAGCCAAAACGGTATCGAAGCTTCGGCAAAAATATTATTGGCCAGGAATGTATACCGATGTCCAAGAGTTCATAAGAAACTGCGAAGTTTGTAAAGTAACGAAACCCATTAACACGGTACAAAGGCCTCCTATGGGCAGACAAGTCGTTACAGAACGCCCAATGCAACGGTTATACATAGATTTCCTTGGACCGTATTCGCGCTCCAAAAGGAGAAATACTTGTATTTTCATTGCACTGGATCATTTCACGAAATACATATTCATAAAGGCATTCCCACACGCTACTGTTGGAAATGTTGTTAAATATCTAGAGTCCGAGGTCTTCCACATGTTTGGAATTCCGGAATATATCCACTCTGACAATGGTCGGCAATTCATTTCAAAAGAGTTTGCTCAGTTAATGAGTTCGTACGGCGTTACTCATGTAAAAACTGCATTTCATTCACCTCAGAGTAATGCTGCAGAACGTGTGAATCGAAATATACTCAACAAGATAAGAGCATACATCAGGGATGATCATACTAAGTGGGACACGTATCTTTCACATATAGGGTGTGCACTCAGAAGTGAATGCCATGAATCAACGAGAGTAGATCCTTATTTTGCAATGTTCGGGTCACACATGGTGCTCCATGCCTCGGCGTACGAAGTGCTTCGAAGACTAAAGAGTCTTCAAGATGGTGGAATTGAGGTGTTTCCACCCCACCTAAGGCTACAAGGACTGCGAAAGAAAATCAAAGAGAATCTAGATATTGCTGATAAGAAATCAAGAAGGACGTATAATATCCGATCTGCGAACGTCAGGTATTCGGTTGGCCAAGAGGTATATCGGAGGAACTTTGAACAAAGTAATTTTAAAAACCAAAGAAATGCGAAGTTTGCCCCAAAGTATATCAAGTGCAGGATCTCCAAGAGATTGGGAAAGTCCTTGTACGAAATTGAAAATCGAGACGGTAAGATCGTCGGTGTCTTTCACGCTAAAGACCTAAAACAATGACCAAGCGAACAAAAGGTTACGCAGGTAGATTATAGCTTCCGTAGTCCGGCTAACTCAGTCGGTAAAGCATGAGACTCTTAATTTCAGTGTCGTGGCTGAGTCCCACGTTGTAATAGGCGCTCCGTTTTTTGAGTAATCTATGCTAAGAAAGGAAGCAAGATTAGTCAATTTGTGACGTCGGCCTAGCGGAGGAATCAGGAAATAGAAAAATTCGAACAAACCTAAAAGATGGCATAAAGGGAGGTCGGCTAACAATCGCTGTGATGATCCTGTTTCGTTCGTTTTCGTAAGAAAGCTTAGGCTCTAAAACGGGCGAAATATCGACATTTTTTTTTGGACTAAGACGAGTTCCGGCTTTGCAAAAAGCTTTCTTCTGCGTTTGACATCCGACTAAGGTGGACGTGTTGATGATCACGAGAAAGGTTTTTTTTGCAGAAAACAATAAATAAAATTAAATTATTGAAAAAGAAGAATCGCCGTCACGTGCCAAGTGAAAGTTTTTTTTGTGACTCAAAGGCATTTCCTTTTTTTTGTTAAAAATATCTGGGTTATAGTTAACCGAAGCAGTGTTTCATCTGTTTGCCGTCGTGTCAGCATCTGAACAGAAGTTCAAATATTGATCGGGAGATTGGCGTCACATCAGCCACCGCTCCTGCTTTCGTTGTTACCAGTAGTGTCTTGGACGCGCTCATAGTGGTTGTCGTAGTCAAATTATTAGAGCCGCACTTGTTGGATTCGCTGTGGGAATCTAAACTCCGACTAACAAAAGGAGTAGCCGTCATGGCATTGGTGCTAGTGTATTATACATATTAAGGTATATATGTACTGCAGTCGAAGCAACTAAACCGCTGCTCAGACCAGGAAGGCGAGTTAAAGTTTTTTTGTGGCACATTATCATCAAAGTTATAAAGAAAAAATCCAATTACATCTGGCGCCACACCAATGTGGCATTAAATCAATAAAGAACCATCGGTAAATGACAAACGGTAGGATTTGAAAGGTTCGTCAGCAGAGACCGGAGGAGACATAAAGGACTTTAAATCAAGATACGAAATAAAACGCGGAAGAAGAGAATTGCAGACGCTCCCTCCAAGTAGCCGCACAGCTGTGACCATTCCATCTTTTATTACAATTTGTTTCGTTTTGTTCGAACGGGTGGTGCACATAGAGCTTAAGTCCAATTGGCCGACAACCAGTTCTGTCTGTTGTCGTCGTCGTCATCTCCGCCTTCGTCGTGCACTATGATGTTGCCCTTACGAAAATAAGCAGCATGCAGTAGACCAGGAGTAATCACGAGCAGAGGAGTCACTGAAATAAATAGACTTTAGATCGAGAGCAGTGTCCATTGTTTCATGTAGTCTTTTCATAAATATCTCTATTGTTCGGTCTAGTGTAAACATAAAAAAAAATAAGTGCGACTCATGTGAGGCGATTGGTGACAAACGCCAGCCCCCCCCCCCCCCCATTTTGTCAATGTGAGATCGTGATTTTTTTTTTTAAAACGTTCCGTAATATATTTTCTTGCAAAACAAATAAATAACATCTTTCACCATTCCAGATAAAATTTTCTTGTAAAAACAGCTATACCGAAGTGATGTGCACACCACGTCGGCAGCTCCAACAAAAAAAAAAGGAAAAAAAAAACCGTGAGTATTGTTATTGTTTAATCTAAATACAATTTTGCATACAATTCAATAAAAAAAAAAGAGAAGTAAGAAAGTGTGATCGAGAACCTGTCGGTCATGGGAGTTCTTACTCATAATGGTTTAGTGAGGGATGATTCAAACCCCATAAATTATTCGATCGGAAACATAAATTCCGTTTGTCATCAATTCATGCCAGTCGCATAATTTACTTCCTTTTTTTCTAATACTGTTATCATAAGTTAAATTATTCATTTGTCATACCGATATTTAAATCTGTCTCTCGTTACTCGACGAGAAGCTTATCACTAACCCAAATTGCTTAGTTAGTTATTAGGATCTCTTAGTTTTAGACATTAATTATTAAATGAAGTTTAAGTCCAAGCGACATTTTTTTTTTGTACTAATATTGTTTGAAATAAAATAAAGGTCTTTCAAAGCTGTACAAGGACAGCATCTCCAAATATTCGTTTCTCCTATTTTTTATTTTTTTCGCAAATATGTGTGAATATTTGGAATACTCTGAACACTTATAGCCGTAGTCAAGCAGATAATCTGCGAACAGGATTTTTGCTTAGAAAAGAACAAGTAATACACATGTTTTAACAATAAAAATAAAAATACCGGGGCCATCATTTTAGGTGCTATAAACAACAAGGTCGAGATACTACATGAACAATTAATATATTTGATTGTGTTCAGAAATCTTATAAGTAAGATTATTTCTCGGACTCCTAAACTCGGTCAAAAGTGATAGAGAGTAGAGTTATACCAATATTTTGAGAACGGTGATATTGCTCAGCAGCCAAAAAAAAAAAAAATTAATGTAATAAGGGCAGCTGTAAGGAAGAGAATTCTGGTTCACACCTTTACCTTGTTCAGAAATTTCACGACATTAAAAATGATAAATTTGCAACGGAAGAAGTAATAGTTCCCAAATATCCAAGATCTTCAATTCAAGCCAACATAATTGATGTTTAAGCAAGATAAGCGCATAGTTTAGCAATATATGCTACAGCGTATGCAAATATACCCAGATATATAATTAAGTTTGTTAATTCTTTTGAAGCCTATGCATGGCTAAAAGATTTTTCTGTTCGATCACACGGTAGCACCAATTGCATCGAGCAAGGCATGCTTACAAACCGTTTTCTTTCTCCTTCGTTGTACATTTCCTTTCGCTTGCTGACATTGAGTTTGTTTAAGACAGGGCTTTTAAGACAAAAAGAATATTTCAAATACTGATTTTTGAATAAAAACGTTATGTAGATAAGGCGAGAAGTCAGTTCGGATAAGAGGAGGCAACGCGGCGTGAGCGGGACGGAAGACTCGCAATCAGGATCTGAATGAAGTTGAAGCTGTTAGTGTCGGTGTCATGGTGCAGCCCACGTTCCATAGCCGGGAATTTAAAATGTATTTACAGCGACGCCTTGACTTCCGGCACAGCGGTGTCACATTTCGTCATGCAACAGAACAAAAAGGTTCTCAGGTTGCGAGGCTAACAGCGCCCCTTACCAGGGCGAAATATGGCAACGTAACACTACTTTATCGGCGGTGAGGAGAAAATTTAACACGGTATCAAAAATAATTTTGAGTTACGATTTTGCCTTATGATTTTGTGTTGCGATTTTGCGTTGCGATTTGTGGTACATTTTTGGCTTTATTTCTCAAACGATTTCTATGAAATTCGGTATGTAGGACAAAGATGCGACTATAAGACTTGTTCCTATGGAAATTCTGGAATATGATCATTATTGTCTGGAATTTCGGGAACAAAGCAATTTCTCAAGCGTTTTGCATGAAATTCGGAATGTAGGACTAAGATACGACTATAAGACTTCTTTCTATGGTAATTCTGGAATATAATGATTATGGTCTGAAATTTCGGGAACAAAGCAATTCCTCAAGCGATTAGCATTAAATTCGGAATTTAGGACTAAGATGCGACCATAAGACCTGTTCATATGGTAATTCGGAAGTAAAAACAAATTTAATTTTATTTTAATTTAGGCTGGAATGCATTTTTCCAGATTTTCATTTTACCAAAAACAGTTAAGTAGGTTATTTCCTCAAAAAATATCCAAATTATAGTTTTTAAAATTTTCCTACTCTTTTGCAATTTTCCCGAATGACAAAAATTTCTCCGGGAGCATAACGCACAAAACAAAACCAGAATCAACGAAAATGTATCTTTCCTATCGTCAGTTATGATCGAAAGTGTATTAAAAAGTTATGATTTTTAAATTCTCTTTATTGTTCGAATTTTTCGACTTTCCTTTCAAAGGACCATAATAAACAAAACAAAAAAAGAATTACGCAAATCCATCGTTCGAAGCGTGAATTATGGTCGCGAGTTCATACAAAAACCCCATGGAAAAGAGTACTTTAAGTTTTTCCCGAATTTTCCAATTTTCCCGGCAATTTTATCAATTTATCTTTCCGCATAAACCAATGACGAATATTTTAAAATAAAAATGAGCCAAATCAATCCAGCCGTTCTCAAATGATGCGGTTACCATCGAAGAGCATTTCATTTTTATTTAAATACATAGATAGAAGATATGGGCAAAAAATATATACGTGTTCGAATCGTGAGTTATTCATGGAAAAGAGTACTTTTAGTTTTTCCCGAATTTTTCAATCTTTCGAGTCACTTTTCCAATTTTTCCTTCCGTATAATTCTTGTTCAGACAATTCGGTTATTATTTTCGTTTCAATCAAATTGTTGTTCAACTTTTTTACAGCAAGTCGAGTGCCATTGCACAGGCGTAGTGGATCGATGGTTCTCAGCAAAATAATCGGTACGCCAATTTTTATTTGTAATCGGTGTGGTGGCTCATCGATTGAGTTTAAAAATTCAACTGGATAGTTGACGTCATTATCTGCATTCGTGACAGTATCAATGGAGTTGAATGTCACTATATTTCCATGATTTCGATTTATAATGATGTTGTTTATCGAATCGACTTTCGCATTTTTCGGTGGTTATAGTGCTTGTTCCCTCAACCATTGTTGATTTTTGTAATTGCGTTGTTGTAAATTCTAGCTCTCTATGTCGTGCGAAAAGTGGACCTCAAAGAAGTCGAACAAAAGTTCCACACGTTTCACATGCGGAATATAAAAATGCTATTTTGGACTTAGATACTCACAAAATGTCAGCTCTCTAGGTCGTGTGAAAGGTGGTTAAAAAGAACATTAAAGTAGTAAAAATTACAGACAAAGAGGGGTCAAGTCAAGTTAAATAAAAGTTTTGTAAGTGAAACTACTTTATCGGAGGTGAGTGAAAAATTTATCACGGAATCAAAAATAATTTTGAGTTTGATTTTGGTTTTATGATTTTGAGTTACGCTTTTGCTTTATTTTTTTGTGTTGCGATTCTGAGTTGCGTTTTTGTGTTACATTTTTGACTTCATTTCTCAAGCGACTTCTATCAAATTCGGTATGTAGGACAAATATGCGACTATAAGACTTGTTCCTATGGAAATTCTGGAATATGATCATTATGGTCTGGAACTTCAGGAACAAAGAAATTTCTCAAGTGATTTTCATGAAATTCGGTATGTAGGACCAGGATGCGACTATTAGACTTGTTCCTATGGAAATTCTGGAATATGATCATTATGGTCTGGAATTTCGGGAACAAAGCAATTTCTCAAGCAATTCGCATAAAGTACGGAATTTAGGACTAAGATGCGTCTATTAGACCTGTTACTATGGAAATTATGGAATATGGTCTGGAATTTCGGGAACAAATCAAATCAAATTAAAGTGATTCGGATGAAATTCTATACTATAAGACGTTCCTATAAAAATTCTGGAATATGATCATTATGGTCTGGAATTTCGGGAACAAAGCAATTTCTCAAGCGATTGGCATGCAATTCGGAATGTAAGACTAAGATGCGACTATAAGACTTCTTCCTATGGTAATTCTGGAATATGTTCATTATGGTCTGAAATTTCGGGAACAAGGCAATTTCTCAAGCGATTAGCATGAAATTCAGAATGTAGGACTAAGATGCGACCATAAGACTTGTTCCTATGGTAATTCTGGAAATAAAAACAAATTTAATTTTATTTTAATTTAGGCTGGAATGCATTTTTCCTGATTTTTCGTTTCATATCAAAAACATTAAAGTGAGTTATTTCCTCAAAAAATATACAATTTGAGTTATTTCCTCAAAAAAATACAATTTATCGTTTTCCAAATTTTCCTACTCTCTTTTGCAATTTTCCCGAATGCTATTTCTCAGGGAGCACGAAACAAAAAAAGAATCAACCAAATAAATCGTTCCTATCGTCAGTTATGATCGAAAGTGCATAAAAAATCATAAATTTTGCTGTTCGAGTTTTTCGAATTTCCTTTGTAATTGTCTCTCTTTAAAAGGACGATAATGAACAAAACAAAAAAAGAGTTACGCAAAACCATCGTTCGAAGCGTGAATTATGCAAAATTTACATTTGAGACGTGCGAGACAAAGTGAGCGGGCCGACTATAGTTCAATTGAAGTTGTGGTTAGCCAGAAGAGATTGACATAACACGAATGTTATAGTTATTTTATATCTGCAGTGGAAATATTATCTATAGCATTATGGTAACATTGAATAATATACTTACGAAAGTATTTTTTTATGTTAACATTTGGTGAATTTTTCTGTTTTCCCTCTTCACACAGCCTTTCTGCTTTTTGCCATAAATTTGCAGATCATTCGTCATTTAGCAGGTTCTCAGTGTTGTGTGGGAAACTGTGTTGCGCGTGTTTAATTTTAAACAAAAAAAATTTAGTTTATTTGTATATACGCGAAAGAAAATAACTTTTTATTGTTGGCTTGATTAATTTTGTACTGAGAATCGGCTATTATATTTCAATTCATTAAAATTAATTTGTTCTAGTCAAAAAAGTTAGGCTTATTGTGCAGTATTAAGTATAATTTTGTGTATCCTAAAAACTCGGCGACGCTATGCTCAGTTGAATTTTTGCCTTTCTAAAATTTCAAAATATTGTATTTTTCTTTGTGCTTAATAGCACAATAATCGAATGTTCTAATAACGCTATAATATGCTATAATGTACAGCTGGTGTTTATTTTTGTGTGCAGTTGTCTATGTTTTTTTTTCTTTATTTTATTAAGACCACAAATTTTACTAGGTTAAATATAATTGATTTAACAATTTAGTCAGTCGCTCGAACCTTATAAGGTTATAACGCAACTTTTTAGTAGTATATGCTAATACTTAAACTTCATTTTAACAATGATAAATTTAATTTTAAAAATATATGTATTTATACAAAAGACAATGTTATTTAATAAGTTACACTATTCAATTTCTTGTCACTTTCGCAAAGTGAATTTTTAATATCCAACTTTCCTTATTTTAGCAATTCACAATTTTCGTACGTTTTAAGGTATTCAGTTATTTTCATTTTAAATTTTGTTGAGTTTGTAATATTCTTAAGCACCGAAGGCAGAGTATTATATTTCAAGAGTCCTCGATACAATATATTATTATTTGATGCCTTTGTTCTGAAATAATTAACAACAAAATTTGATTTTCTTCTTGTATTATAGTCATGCTGATCTTGAGCTTTGATCAAATCAAAATTGTGTTTGATTTGGCTATTATGTATTTTATTTATCAAAATAAGAAGCTCTCTCTCCATTAAAAATCTTAGTGATTGAAACTCATCAAAAAGTTTCTTAGTTGGGTACCTTACTGGAACGTTTATAATGTTTTTGAGAACTCGTTTTTGCAAAATCTCTAGCTCTTTGACTTTATAATTCGCAGCACCACTCCAAATCGGATTAAGGTAGATTATTCTCGACTGAATGAATGCGAAATACATTAGCAAAAGTGCTTTTCTTGTAAGGATATATTTTAATCGATTAATAGCGAAAACATATGGTAATATATTCTTTTTAATTTTGTTAATTTGACTAGTCCAGTCCAGCTCGCTATTAATCACCAGCCCAAGATAGTTATACTTGTTAACTCTTTCAATTACGAAAGAACTATAAGTAATTGGGTGGTTGTTAAGAACATCCTCGTCCAATTTTCGATTTGTTAATATCATATACTTAGATTTAGTATGATTCAGCGTTAAATGGTTTATATTAAGCCAATGTTTCAATTTTTGTAAATCATTTTGAATTTTTATGAGCAATTCTTCTAGCGATTCTGCAGAGTACATTATCAGACAATCATCGGCATATAATTGAATTTTCCCTTCAAGTTTAATGAAAGTTATATCGTTAATGTATACATTGAAGAGAACGGGGCCTTAGATAGAGCCTTGTGGAACTCCTAAATTCGTAATTTTTTCTGAACTAACACTATCGTTAACTTTCACAAATTGACGCCTGTTGGATAAATAAGTCTCAAACAACTTTATTTGGTTGGAAGTAAAGCCTACTTTGGATAATTTTAACAAAAGAATGTATGGGTTAACAGTATCAAAAGCTTTACTTAGATCTAAGAACAGGCAGCCACAAAACAATTTTTTATCTATATTTGTGCTCATATAATCCGTAAAATTTAAGCACGTAGTGTTAGAGCGCAAGGTGAAACCAAATTGATGGTTACTAATGATACTGTTAGAGGTTAAAAATTGGCTTACTCGAGTAAGTATAACCTTTTCATAAACTTTAAATATAGCAGTTAATATTAATATCGGTCTATAGTTTGAGACATCTGTTTCATCTCCACTTTTATAAATAGGAATAATATTTGCAGTCTTATTACAATCCTGTTCCACTTCATAATCGTTTGTTGGCCAATGTTCGAAGGGATAAGAGATTATATATGATACATAATTAAAATCGTTTTCACCAGGGTGATTGAAATTTCTCGCAATAATACTCGTTACACTTGCAAAATAATCGTTGAAGTGATCTGCAATTGCTTTTTCTTCATTTACTAATATATTCCCAACTTTAAAACAAGTTATAGTTTTTTTAGTATGTCTTGTTCTATTGTAAATAAGTTCATTTAAATGTTTCCAAAGTTTCTTCATTTACTAATATATTCCCAACTTTAAAACAAGTTATAGTTTTTTTAGTATGTCTTGTTCTATTGTAAATAAGTTCAAGAACAGAAATGTGTTTGTGCATGTTGGATTCATTTTCATAATAAAATTCATAATGCAAATTCATCAGGCATGCGAATGAATCCAACATGCAGGAAGCCAAAGTTTCGAATTCCGGCTGAGCGAAACATGATCCCGGACTTATTACAGCTCACCTTGAACTCAAGGTAAAAAACAAATAGGTGCAGCAATGGGAATATGTTTCGCTTATCAGCAATTCGAACTATTTTTTTTGTGTCAGTCACTGCGTGTGCAAACTGACTGCATATTATTGCAGTATTTTTATTTTTTTTGGAATTAATTCGAATTAGGCAATAAGTTACCTTTATAAAGTTCTAAGTAGAATCATTTTTGTATTTTTTGTACTTGGCATTAATGCTAATTAATTAACGTAGGCAATATTATCCTTATAAATACTCCCGTATTAGGGAACAATAAAGCACTCAAGTTTTAATCATCTAAAAAGGTTGTTGTGTATTTTATTTTGGTTAGCTATCCCCCCACCAGTGGTAAGGTAGCTAACTAATAGGATTTTAATAAGATATATCGGTACAAGAACCGTTTATATCCACATCATTAGTCAAGGTACATGCACCTTGACTATTCCGTCGTTGGAACAAAATAGTTCCACCGTTAACATTTGGTGACCCCGACGTGATCCCAGCATTCACTTCCCCCCACCAGTGGTAAGGAGTGACTGCTGAGCGATCACAATTTAGGACGCGACAAGCGTTTGCCAGGGCTTTGAACACTGGTAAAGTACTCGTCGCGTTTTTTAATTCATACTACGTTCTTAAAGGCGTGTACCAGGGCTATACACTGGTACCAACGATAGCTGCATAAGGAAAATATCTAGTTAGAAACACACACAAGTCAGCGAGATTGAAGCAGTCATCGAGGGATATCATCATGGATATCGAAAAATTAGCTCAACAGCAAGAACGTAATGCTGAAAGTTTCAACAAGATCATCAGCAACTACAAGAAGGATCCTGCCGACAGGAAAACTCAAGAAAGTTATTTTCGAGAAAGGCTTCGACGGTTGAAGGAAGCTTGGGAAGCGTTCGAGGAAATCGACAACCAGATCAGGTCCATACCAGATGTGCCGACTAATCATGATTATTTTATTCATGAGGTATACGACACTGTATTAGAAAACTACAGAAAATTCAAAGGGCATTTTGAGGAAAAGATAGCCGTGCTATTGAAGGTCAAACCAACATTGGAAGGGGAAATTACAAGAAACCAAGATCAACAAGGGCCGCAACAATCCGATGCCGAAAACAAAAATATCGTCACGATGACGACTCAACCAACAGATGAGATCAACAGAATCATACGGCGACACAACGCCATAGTGGTGTCGCTACGTCGTGTATTGAGTGGTGTAGACTTCAATTTAAATCCAGAGCTACAGCATACAAGGTCACATTGGGAGTATAAGTTGAGAGCCATCGAACAATACTGGGTTCAACTTGAAGAACTTCATACATCAATTTATGAGCTAAGTGATGACAACGTAGCTAACGGCTACGATGAAGAAGAACATTTCATCTTGGCTGAAGAAGTTGAAGGGGTTGTCACAGCCTTAATTGCAAGACTGCAGGAATGTGCTCCTAGGACAGGCACAACAGCTGCACACACGTTACCACTTCCGAAAATGGAATTGCCAAAGTTTGATGGGGACTACTCCAAATGGCAACAATTCCACGATCTTTTTAAACAAATGGTCCACATGCAACCAATGGCAAATTGCCAAAAAATGTGGTATCTGAAAACAAACCTAACTGGAGAGGCAGAAAGGCTAATCAGACATTATTCAACGTCTGACAGCAATTATGTCGCGGCCTGGAAAACCTTAGAAGATCGTTACGCTAATCCGAGACTATTGGTTTCTGCACTTATAAGTAAATTACTCACTCAACCAAGTACTGCTGCAGAGAAAAGAAAAGAAAAGAAAAGAAAGAAAAGAGAAAAGAAACGCCATTAGAAATCTTCACGACGTTACTAAGGAGTGTCTCATGGGATTAGAAAATCTCGGTGTGTCCACCAAGGAATGGGATCCAATATTAACCCACGTATTGACGAAAAAATTAGACAGAGATACGCACACCATATATGAGCAGTCACTCGACAATCCAAAGGAACTTCAAACAACAAAGCAAGTGATGGACTTCTTAGAGAAACGATTTCAATCTCTGGAAGCTCTGGGCAAGGATCGGCACATCGAGGATCGACGAAGACTCCACCCTTTAAGGACATTAGTTGCGGCAGCGAGTTCATCTGAATGCTTGGTTTGCAAGGGAAATCACGCACTTTACGCTTGCAAGGAATTTTTAGATAAAACCCCCGCACAACGACTAATTGTTCTCAAAAAATATAACCTCTGCATAAATTGCCTGAAGGAAGGACATCGAGCAACAACTTGCCCGAGACGATCATGCACCAAATGCTCTAAAAAACACAATACTTTAGTGCATTTGGAAGCCGTGAATTCAAGCCAAAAAATTAATACAACATCTACACAATTCAAAGGAATCAACCCGACTAAAACAACAGGCCCATCTTCAGTGGAAAATAAGACGCAGGGACACGATCAAGCTCTATCACTTAGCACCGTTAGTCAACAACGTCTAGGATATGTTTTGCTGGGGACGGCTCGGGTCAAGTTAGAATCTCACAATGGTGAATTCGTCGAATGCAGAGCGCTGCTAGATTCAGGCTCTCAAGTAAATTTCATTACGGAGAGACTCGTTAAAAAATTGAAGATTCCAGCAAAGCATGATTCTTTGTGCATCCAGGGGATCGGTCATGCCACTCAAAGGGCACATAAGAGAGTGAATGTACATTTGCAATCCAGGCTGACTGGGTTCTCGGCTAGAATTGAAGCGTTGGTCTTGCCAAAATTACTTTCACCTCAACCAACACAATCAATAGACATCTCACAATGGAACATTCCAAAGAATATAAAATTAGCTGATCCAAACTTCAACTGTACGGAGCATATCGACCTACTCATCGGCGCAGAATTGTACCATGAACTTCTGTCTGTTGGACAAATAAGATCCAACATCGAGATGCCCACCTTTCAAAACACGGTATTCGGGTGGATGGCAACAGGGAGAATTGGACCACTTCCAAATACATCAATTACTTGCGGTATGTGCATCGAAGACGAAAACCTGAACAAACTAATTGAAAAATTTTGGACAACTGAAGAACCAGAGGAACCACAAACAGCTCTTACAACAGCAGAAAAGTGGTGTGAAAAGAACTTTATACAGACAACTCATCGGGATATCCAAGGCCGATTTACCGTAAAACTACCATTTTCAGACGATCCCACAAGTCTTGGGGAATCAAAACCCATCGCCCTCCGACGGTTATATGCCTTAGAAAGACGATTGGCTAACAATAAGGAGCTTAAGCAACAATACGATCAATTTATGAACGAGTATATCACTCTAAATCACATGACAGAAGTAGAGCTTCCACCAAGGAATTCACCACACTATTTTCTTCCTCACCACTGCGTGCAAAAACCTGATAGCAGTACCACCAAGTTGAGAGTCGTATTCGACGCGTCATGCAAGACATCCTCCAATATATCGCTCAATGATATCTTGCATGTAGGCCCCAGAATTCAAGATGATCTATTCACAATTCTGTTAAGATTCCGGTTACCACGGTTTGTTTTTACAGCCGATGTAGAAAAAATGTATAGACAAGTATTGCTACATAAAGAAGATCGAAAGTACCAGTTGATTCTGTGGAGAAAGGACGTATCAGATCCTGTAAAATGTTATCAGTTGAACACCGTGACCTACGGCACATCATCTGCCCCCTATTTATCAATCAAATGTTTACAACAGCTCTCTCAAACAACAACTAAAAGCCACCCCTTCGGCAGCAAGATACTTCAACACGATTTCTACGTAGACGACGTCATGACAGGCGCAAACAGTCTTTCCACTGCTCTGGAAATGCAAAGGCAATTGATTGACGTGCTTCAGGGAGCAGGCTTCAAACTGCGCAAGTGGTGCGCAAATCACCCACGGCTAATACAAAATTTCGGTTCAGAGGACAAAGAAGTACAGCTGGACTTCAAAAATGACTCAGAAGACAACATAAAAACTTTGGGTCTAACTTGGCTGCCCAAGGTAGACGATTTTTGCATCAAAACTTATGAGAATTACGACGCCAAAGTCACAAAAAGAAAGGTCTCATCAGAAATAGCACGAATATTTGATCCACTTGGAATCATGGCTCCAGTGGTAATCACCGCGAAAATCTTTCTGCAACAATTGTGGAAATTAAAATTAGATTGGGATGCAGCTCTACCTCAGGAATTACATTCACAATGGTCAAGATTTCGTGACGACCTCAAGGCAATAAGTCTCATCAGGATTCCACGACACATATTTTCACACCAGACTCCAGAAGTAACACAAGTTCACGTTTTTGCTGATGCATCCGAAAGGGCGTATGGAGCCTCCATCTATATACGATCAACGGTTGGTCACGGAACCATCATAGTGCGATTGTTGTGTGCTAAATCTCGTGTAGCACCACTTGAGAAGGAAAAGTTTAAGAAGCCGACCATTCCACGGCTAGAATTGTGCGCCGCCAAACTAGCAACGGATCTCGCCAATCGAATAAAAAGGGATATTGGGTACGAAGATGCTCCTACGTATTTTTGGAGTGACTCTGAAATTGTCTTGGCTTGGATCAACTCCTCCGAGAAATCCCTCCCAACGTTCATTGCTAACAGAGTATCTTCGATAAAGGTTAGTACCACACCACAACAATGGCGTCACGTAAAATCCAAGGAGAACCCAGCTGATTTACTTACACGAGGAATTACTCCGGAAAGGTTGAAGGAATGCAATCTTTGGTTTTACGGTCCCCTATTCCTTCATGGTCGAGAATCATCTTGGCCACAACCTTACAACAAATCGGCATTGTCTGAGCAGCAACCAAACTCTAATGCGTTACCAATAACAACTAATGATAAGGAGTCAGGTCACTTCATCTACGAAATCAAGCATGGAAACTCATTTCAAAGGGTCCAGCGGATCACTGCGTACATATTAAGATTCGTCAGCAAACTTAAAGGGCGTGAAGATAAGACAAGCAGTAAAAAAGAACTATCCAGCCAAGCATTAACAGATTCGCTTCATACCATTCTACGATTTCTGCAGAAAGAGGAGTTCAATTCCGACATCGCCCATCTTAAACAATACAGCGAGTGCGAGAAAACCAGCGCCATAAGCAGTCTCGCACCCTTTTTGGATACAAATGATATTATGCGGGTTGGAGGAAGACTAGAAGCATCAGCGCTTTCATACGATGCAAAACATCCTATCTTACTTCCTTACGGACATTCTTTCACAAAAATGATAATGACAGAGATTCATTGCAAAAATAAGCACGTTGGACCACAGACTCTTTTGGCCATTACTAGACAACGATTCTGGCCGATCAAAGGTAAAACTATTGCCAGATCTATAGTGCAAAACTGCATTCGGTGCGCAAAAGCAAAACCCAAGTTGCTCTCTCAGATGATGGGCAGTTTACCAGCCGATCGAGTTCAACCAGCACGACCGTTCATCAATTCAGGAGTGGACTTTTGCGGGCCGATATGGATTCACTACCGTGGGAGAGGAAGTCGACCACAAAAGGGGTACATCGCAATATTCTGCTGCTTTGCTACTAAGGCTGTTCACCTGGAGATCGTTAGTGCTTTAACAACGGAAGCCTTTATAGGAGCACTGAAACGTTTCATGGGAAGACGAGGCCATGTTCGTAACCTATACTGTGATAATGCGACTAATTTTGTTGGAGCTAGAAATCAGCTTCAGGACCTTAGCCAGACAGTATATTCCACGCAAGGTCAAGAATCAATCTCAAACTCGTGCAGCACAAAAGGCATCGATTTCCATTTCATTCCACCCCGATCTCCCCACTTCGGCGGATTATGGGAAGCTGCCGTTAAATCAGCAAAACATTTACTATATCGAAGCGTGTCATCAGCACCCTTGACACATGAAGAATTCGAGACCCTAATAATTGAAATTGAGGCAATTCTTAATTCACGGCCATTAACACCGCTTTCTTCAGATCCAAATGATCTCACCGCACTCACTCCTGGTCACTTCCTAATCGGTGAACCACTGACAGCACCGATTGACGCAAACGCTAAAAACACGAACGTCAACCTGCCGACACGATGGAAATTAGTGACGCACCTAAAAAATGAATTTTGGCGCAGATGGTCGAGTGAATACCTAAATGAATTGCAGCAACGGGTTAAATGGAAACAGCAAAAACCAAACTTACAACCTGGAGCCATAGTTCTAATTAAAGAAGATAACACCCCATCGATGAAATGGCCACTCGGACGAGTCATTAAAACTCACATTGGAGAAGATGGCCAGGTCCGCGTAGCAGACGTCAAAACATCAACTAGCATTCTTCGGCGAGCGATTCACAAACTTGCTCCTCTTCCGCTTAATGATGAAACCCCAAAACAGGAACGACCACATCATTTTGAATGTCACACAAAAAGAAAGGCAGCAGAATCAACATCTCAAATCACAGGGGAGTCAACAAACAATGACCAACCACCAAAGAGAAAATGTCGAAAATCATACGGCTCGGCAATGTTATCCATCTTAATAGTATGCCTGATAGTACCACTCACATGTAGTTACCCAGTGGAAGTCAGCCAATTTCCATCTAAGCTAGGCCTTCATTTTGAAGCTCTAGGAACAGCCAACTTGGCAGCCAACGAATGGAACCTGGTGGTATACTATGAGCTAACACCGTACTGGACTGAATTCCATGAAATCACAAAGGGAATTAAATCTTTGCGACAACTCTGCCAGGTGATACCGCAAAACAATTCATGCAAGTCAATAATCGATCAATTTAGTCATGTAAAAGAAGAGCTCACAACAGGGAACGAATTCTTCTCGAGGAACCTTCATAAGGCAAGACCAAGAGCAAGACGCGGAGCTTTCAATATAGTTGGAACCATAGCCAATTCCTTATTCGGAGTTCTTGATTCGGAATATGCACAAGAGGTATCAAAAACAATTGATGACATGAAGGGAAATGAAGACCACGTTCTGCGACTTCTCAATAATCAAACATCAATAATAGACTCAACTTTAAACATTATAAGGGGCAACCAGTTAAGTGTTCAAGAAAAATTTAGAGCGTTGAACGAGCAAATTAATCAAATAACTGCGCATACCACTCAAGAAGAACTAACTAGTACTTTTCTTTCCTTATCCATTGAACTGACGCTAATCATGTCCAACACACAACGAATACAAGCCTTACTAATCAGAGTGCTAATCGACACAAACCATGGAAAGATAAGCCCTCTTCTTCTATCACCACAGCAATTAAGTCACGAAGTCATAATGATAAAGGCGCATGTCCCTTCCTCACTTCGCCTACCAATAGACTCGTCAGACCTGCTGCACCTATATCAACTGATGTCCGTAAAGAGTGGGATCGTTAACGACCACGTGATCTTCCAAATCAAATTTCCTCTTGTCAATATAGAAGTGTTCGAGATATTCAGAGTATTGGCCATACCTATATTTAAAAACGGCTCCCTAATTGCAATCAACCCAGATTCATCTCATCTAATCATTAGTCCACACCGCGATCAATACTATCCAATAACGGAGCAGGAATTGGCAATGTGCTCAACAACGGAACCATCTACTTATATCTGCGAGCAAACAAAGCCGCTCTATCGCAAGAAGGCTAATATATGTACATGCGAGGTTGACTTACTGAACAATATGCCGTTACCAACACAATGCAAGATAACTGAGCTCACAGAAGACCAGGTATGGATACGATTGTCGCACCCCAATGAATGGATTTACGCCCTCAGAACGAAGACAACCATCAACACTGTATGCGGCAATGAGATTTCACCAATAACGCTGGAGGGCTCTGGCCTTTTAAAAATTCTGCCCAACTGCGTCATTAAACAAGATCTCTTAACATTCCAAGGACATAAAATCTATACCAGTATCGGCAAACCATCCTATACCAAACTGGTCAATCTAACGGACATCGCAATACCAAGCAATCTAATCCCAACTAACGAGTATTCATTGGCAGATCAACTTCAATTGGCAGAGATCGAAAGGTTGAGGCAAGAAATCAAGCAACTTCCAACAGAAATTCCACACAAAATAAGCAACCATGACCTTCACCAATACTCCGTGGCATACTTAGGACTTATTTTAACGGTATCAGCAATCATATTCTGGATATGGAAAACAAGGAAGACAAACAAACCTAGCAAACCATCGCCATCAGGACCTATCCCTAGAATACGTCGAAAATTCAGCCTACCTAGCGACGAAATCTGTTGAATGGTTGCATTCAACGGGGGGAGTATGTTCAAGAACAGAAATGTGTTTGTGCATGTTGGATTCATTTTCATAATAAAATTCATAATGCAAATTCATCAGGCATGCGAATGAATCCAACATGCACGAAGCCAAAGTTTCGAATTCCGGCTGAGCGAAACATGATCCCGGACTTATTACAGCTCACCTTGAACTCAAGGTAAAAAACAAATAGGTGCAGCAATGGGAATATGTTTCGCTTATCAGCAATTCGAACTATTTTTTTTGTGTCAGTCACTGCGTGTGCAAACTGACTGCATATTATTGCAGTATTTTTATTTTTTTTGGAATTAATTCGAATTAGGCAATAAGTTACCTTTATAAAGTTCTAAGTAGAATCATTTTTGTATTTTTTGTACTTGGCATTAATGCTAATTAAGCAATAATCCGTTTTCTTTTATGTTTGTATTTTCGTTATTTATGCCCACGTAGGCAATATTATCCTTATAAATACTCCCGTATTAGGGAACAATAAAGCACTCAAGTTTTAATCATCTAAAAAGGTTGTTGTGTATTTTATTTTGGTTAGCTATCCCCCCACCAGTGGTAAGGTAGCTAACTAATAGGATTTTAATAAGATATATCGGTACAAGAACCGTTTATATCCACATCATTAGTCAAGGTACATGCACCTTGACTATTCCGTCGTTGGAACAAAATAGTTCCACCGTTAACATAAATGTTTCCAAAGTTCCTTGGGTTTATTTATATTTTTGCTAATACAACTAAAGGCTTTTTCACGTTTTGCCTTTTTAATTTTTAAAGCTACCAGGGCACTAAGTGCTTTATGTTTACTAGCCAAGAATTGATCGCTAATAAATTTATTTTTTAACTTGAAGAATTTTTCTCGTTCTTTAATTCTCTCTCTTTAGAATGTACATAAATCGAACTCCCTCATAATTTTCTTATTTGTATCTTCATCTCTTTCTGTCTTCCTTCCTTGTCATTTTTTCTAATATTTTTCTGAATGTAAATCATGCATTATGGTCGCGAGTTCATACAAAAATCCAATGGAAAAGAGTACTTTTTCAATTTTCTTTCCGTACATTTTAAAATTAAAATGAGCTAAATCAGTCCAGCCGTTCTCAAGTGATGTGGTTACCAACGAACACAATTTCATTTTTATTTATATACATAGATTGAAGATATCGGCAAAAAATATTGCCGAGACAATACTCCCAAGATATTGGAAACTCTCTATTCTATCTACCGGCTGTCCAGGAATGTTAACTTGAATTACTGAGTCAGTGCCGAGGTTGATGATTCTGGTTTTGGCAGTATTAATCTTTAAACCCGCAACATTTGCCTCCCTCCCACATTTTTTGTCATTTGGTGCAGCTCCTGTGTGAGAGTAAACAAACGTCTTCAGTCCAGTCCAGATGTCTGAGTTGAGATGTAAGAGTCCAACAAATTCCTCCGTTTCCAGTAGATAAAGCTGCGCGAAGTACATCGCTAATCACCAACAAAAAAAGTATCGGCGATAGAATGCAACCTTGTCGTATCCCACTTAGGATCTCGAATTCCTCTGACAGCTTTCCTCTATGCAGCACATGACATTTAGAGCCATCATAGGTTGCTTTAATAGTATCTATTAGTTTATCGGGTATACCTCTCGTGCGCAAGGCGAGCCAGATAAACTGTCTGTTGACAGGGTGTTTATGTGGTCTACACAGGAGATTCCAATGCGGAAACCTCCTTGTTCGCCATCGAGTGTTTCTTCTAGATGTTCTTTAATTCGCTCAAGTACTTCTTTGGCTATTATTTTTACAACTGCAGGAAGAACGCAAAAGCCTCTCCAGTTTTCGCACTCCATAAGGCTACCTTTTTTAGGGAGCTTCTCATCTTTACTGGGAGTTGAGGTGCAAATTCGGGAAATTGTTACTTTTGGCAGCTCCGTTTGATTTGGGTGCATATCGTTTGCGAAAATACACGGTTAAGGTCCGTAGAGAAATGCTCCTTCCATCGCTTGAGCTGGTCCTCTATGAAACGAGTACGGCACCATCTAGGCCATCGGATGTTGGCTAGAGCGGTGACCACCTGTCAGCTCTTTGGTGATTCTTTAAACGGTTCTACTATCGCACCTGCTCGCTGCTTCCTCTGCTTCTGAGGCCAGGTTGTTAATATAACTACGTTTGTAACATCTTAAACTACGCTGCACTTCACTCATTTCTCTTCGATACAGAGACTCTAGCTCGATCCTCGCTGCTGCTGGGGTATCTACAATACGAGCTTTAAGTAGCTTACGTTCTTCAATCCGCCTCCAGGTATCTTTGGTAAGCCACGTGTTGTGCCTTGCCTGGCTTCTACCAACAATACTTTCCGCTCCAGATGTGAAAACATTTTTCACAGTCTTCCAATGCTATTGGATGGTTGTCGGCAGTGAGCTGCTGATTGCTTCCACTCCATGCGATAAATGATCCCTTAATTGTTGGCGTACTGAGAAGACTTTTAGGCGGTCAATGATATACCTAGGCATTCGGGTGATATTGCGGATTCTTTGAACTGATACAGTACGTAACTGGACAGTAGCTACCATAAGCATACCGTACCGTACCATACCATGTCTAAAAGACAGCTCCTAAAACGTCGGCTGATCGCCACATGGTCGATTTGGTTAGATGATGATTGCCTGTCAGTTGACACCCAGCTGACCTTGTGGCAGGTCTTGTGCTCAAACATAGTGCCTCCTATGACAGATGGTTCTTTTCTTCTTTATGTCCTGTATCCCCTTATGGGTCCTAGGGCCTCTACTACGCCTACGCGCCATCGCGTGCGGTTCCTGGCAATGAGCTTCAGCTCTCTCCAACTCTTCCCCAATTGCCGTGCCTCCTCCTCAACTGTTCTGCGCCATGTATTTCTCGGACGACCCGTTCTTCTACCATCCTGAGATAACGGGTTCCATTGCATTGCGTAGTTTGCTATGGAACTGTCGCCTTTTCGGAGTGTATGACCAATCCACTGCCACTTCCGTCGTTGGATGGTTGTGCCTATTGGTTCCTGACCCGTTCTCTGGTAAAGATGTTCGTTAGAGATACGGTTAGGCCAGAAAACCCTTATGATGTTCCGTAGGCACCTATTTACAAATGTTTGTAATCTTTTTGTGATAGTAGCGGTCACCTTCCAAGTGCTGCACCCATACAACAGCACAGATTCAACATTTGAGCGGAACAGTCGCAGCTTGGTGTTTAAGCTGATCGCATTGCTTCGCCATATCATGGACATCATTCCAAACACCGATTTTGCTTTGCCGATTCGGTTGGCAATGTCCTGTTCGGTTCCACCTTCGGTCGAGACAATACTCCCAAGATATTGGAAACTCTCTACTCTCTCTACCGGCTGTCCAGCAATGTTAACATGAGTAACTGAGTTAGTGCCGAGGTTGATGATTTTGGTTTTGGCAGCATTAATCTTCAAACCTGCAACATTTGCCTCCCTCTCCACATTTGTTGTCATTTGGTGCAGCTCCATAATTCTATGTGAGAGTAAACAAACGTCGTCAGCGTAATCCAGATGTTTGAGTTGAGATGTAAGAGTCCAACGAATTCCTCCGTTTCCAGTAGATAAAGCTGCGCGAAGTACATCGCTAATCACCAACAAAAAAAGTATCGGCGATAGAATGCAACCTTGTCGTACCCCACTTAGGATCTCGAATTCCTCTGACAGCTTTCCTCTATGCAGCACATGACATTTAGAGCCATCATAGGTTGCTTTAATAATAGCTATTAGTTTATCGGGTATACCTCTCCTGCGCAAGGCGAGCCAGATAAACTGTCTGTTGACACTGTCAAACGCCTTCTCAAAATCGATGAACAGCAGGTGCAGTGGTGACCGGAATTCAACGCACTGTTCAATAATGATCCGCAGGGTGTTTATGTGGTCTACACAGGAGGATCCAGTGCGGAAACCTGCTTGTTCGGCATCGAGTGTATCTTCCAGATGTTCCTTAATACGTTCAAGTACTACTTTGGCTATTACTTTTGCAACTGCAGGGAGAACGCAAATGCCTCTCCAGTTTTCGCACTCCATAAGACTACCTTTTTTAGGGAGCTTGACAATCATTCCCTTCTTCCACTCTTCGGGGAAACTTTCTACCTCCCAAGCTCTCTCTACAAGAGGATATAAAAGCTCTGCTGATGTCGTTGGAGCTGCACGCAGAAGCTCTGCGGGTATACCATCTAGTCCTACCGACTTGTTGTTCTTTAGTGCGTTAATCGCGGTAGCGATCTCGTCTTTACTGGGACAATAGCCAAAAGTCGTCATTATTCGATCATTACTTATCCGAGGCGTTGTGTCAGTTTCAGTAGCGGGTATTTTTCGGTACCGCAGGGTGCTAGCCCACGTTACCTAGACTAGAAACGCTAGACCGTTCGCACTTGCAGTTTTAGCCTACATGTATAAGGATTTATACACATAGTTGCCCGGGGACCACCACGAGGAGGTAGAGCAAGCACTACATCACGAACTTGATTGTTACGCTACTGGCCCAAACCAAGTTTTGAGCAGTCAGTAGTTTCCCGATCAATCGCAATGCAGATCCCCAACAGATGGTTGGTGTTGCAGAAATCAACAAATCTTTAACCATTGTCATTTCGTTCGCCAAGGCCGTGCTTCCCAATCACATGTTTGAGTCCTTCATTGTCGTTGGGGATTTTAGTTCACTTTCTCCCAGTATGTCCAAAGTATATCGAAGAAACTCACGTTCCAGTTGAAGAAATCTGGCAAATCCCTGAGTAAGGAGCGTTCTCACATTCCAGAAACGAATTTTAGTTCGTCATTATTTGATCATTACTTATCAAACCAAGTTTTGAGCAGTCAGTAGTTTCCCGATCAATCGCAATGCAGAACCCCAAATGTAAATGTTGATGGCGTCACGTAAATGTACATAATTTTCTGCGTGTAATGCAGTGTTCATTCGCATGTATAGCAATCGTTCAGTTTCGAATTTTTGCATACATATCTACAAGGAATTGGTGAAATAATTCACGGCATTTTAGTATATGGCTTTCGTTTTTTTGTCGTATCATTAGTCGAAGCGCATAAGAATGCATACTGCTGACTTTTTTATTAGTTGGTTGATCTATATAAATTTGAATTTATAAAAAGTATAGTACATTTTATTTTGTGCATTAGTAAGTCAGTTCGAAATGATAGCCATCTTCGCTGTATGGAACAAGTAAATGTAAAAAAACTTCGTTTTTCTGGTACAAACCTTTATGTATACATCGAAACACTCCACACAGTCGTTTATTATTTGGTAACAACCTCCAAAATATCTGTTTTTGGATCAGGGCTATTTCAAAGTATTTTCTTTTTTTACGCTTCTCATACGCCACAAGCGACTCGCGCCATGCGTCAAACGCGGGATATCAAAATTGGCCCCTGCCATTGAGCCGCTCGTTAGGTCGATTGAGGTCGTGCGAAAGGTAGTTTAAAAAGACCTCAAAAAACGAGAAAATGGGGCAATTTCAAACCATCACACACGCCTGATGCAAACCTGACACGCGTAATACATGGAATATAAAAAATACTATTTTGGACTTAGAGACTCACAAAACTTCAGCTCTCTAGGTTGTGAGAAAGGTGGTTAAAAAGTACCTTAAAGAAGTCGAAAAAAAATTTCAACCCATAAACACGCGACACGCGTCATACGCGGAATATAAAAAATGCTAATTTGGACTCAGACTCTCTAGGTCGTGTGAAAGGTGGGAAAAAATTACCTCAAAGTATTCGAAATTACAGATAAAGAGGGGTCGAGTTAAATAAAAGTTTTGAAAGTGAAACTACTTTATCGGCGGTGAGGAGAAAATTTTAGTTACGAGTTTGATTTATGATTTTGAGTTACGATTTTGCTTTATGATTTTGTGTTGCGATTTTGCGTTATGATTTTGTGTTGCAATTTTGTGTTACATTTTTGACTTCATTTCTCAAGCGATTTCTATGAAATTCGGTATGTAGGACAAAGATGCGACTATACGACTTGTTCCTATGGAAATTCTGGAATATGATCATTAGGAATGTAGGACTAAGATATGACTATAAGACTTTTTCCTATGGTAATTCTGGAATATGATCATTATGTGAAATTCGAAATGTAGGACTTAGATGCGACTTTAAGACTTGTTACGATAGAGGCTCCCCCTTGTGGTTCTCCCACTGGAAGAAGATGACGACACCTTGTGGTTGCCCCACCATAGCTCATCGGATGGGCGGTTCTTGTCATCATCCAGTGACACATCCTGATAATTAGAAAAAATGTTGTGTCGTGTTACAAGGAGAAAGTTCATAGTATAAGAAGGAAGCAAAAGAATAAGGGAAAGAATGGATGGTAGGGGAAGGTCTCCGTGTCCAGGTGCGAGTGGATCATTGGTATAGCTTATAACAAATCGAACTATAACAAACTTAAAATTAAGGTTATCAAAAGAGTTGATATCTTTTATTTTATAAAAACTTACAGACTTACTAAAAACCAAAATGCCAATTTGACCCAGTAACATCTGCACTTGGAGCCTCACTAAAACCCGTCGAGGCAAAATTCAGTTACAGTCCGTCGTTAAGTCTTCGTAAAAAAAAGAATGTCCTCGTCACGGCATCCTTTTTCGTTCGGAAAGAGCTTCACCCCTGGAATCGGCATTCCAACCACACACCTTGGCCAGTTAAATTTACACAGCCATGTTTTATTTCAGCAAAAAAAAACAAGAAAAAATAAAACAATAAAGCAATAAAAGATTTTAGCTTTTTTCCATCAACGTTATAAATTTTATTAAAATTAAGTTTCTTTAATGATTTGATTGTGTTAAATTTCAAGTTAAAACTGCAGTAAATATCAAAAAAATTATGAGAAAAAAAGATAAAAATGAATAAAATACAAAAATAAAAATCGTGAAGAAAATTCACGTCAGCCGCTAAGCTTGAGGCTACCAAACGCAGTTTACAGTGCAATTTAAATAGATTGAAATTATTCAAAAAAGAAAAAGGAAAATGTTTTACAACCACTGTTGGCTCTAATTTACGATGAATTGCGAAATAAATTGAAGCACTCCAAAACAAAAGAAAATAAAGTTGCCATAAACTGTTGGAAAAAAACAACCAATAAAAATAAAAATTGTTCATGTAAATTCTTTAATCACTAACATTATATATAATTCCACTATAAACCTGCAACCCAACAATAAAACAACCCCAATCGTAAAGCAAGCAGCGCTGCCCACAGCACACAACACACACAGAACACAGTCATTATAGTATGAAATGATCTGATGTCGGGAAAATAATTTGTATATGAGCCCCGCGGCCCGATCACTCTCAAATTTTAATAGAAAGTATTTTTACCGGAAATATACATAAGTGCAAAATTTCAATAAAATCGGGCTTTGGGAAGTGGGTTAAAAATGATGATTGTTAAGTACGATTTCTCTCGCATATATTTTTCAGCACTTTTCACAAAGTTTATTTTTGTAGATTATTAATTTGTTTCTAACTTATAACTGAAACTTTCGCGTATCTGCACAATTTCACTTTTCTGCTAGGTTTTATGCGGACTAACATTGTTGCTTTTTTTTGCACTGGTTTTATTTTTTAAAATTAATTGATTACATAACACTTTTCGCAATCCTTTCATTTAAGTAAAATTTAAAAAAAGCTAAAAATTGTTTCTTTATTTCCTGAATTGCTGTTATGTCAGCATTATATTTGGACAGGGTATCGGCTGGCTGCTGTTTAGCTCGAGCTCTACGTTCCATGAGAAAATTCTTAAATCATTTAGCCGTTTTCGTTGCCGTGGTTGTCGTCGTTCATCAGTGTATCCGAGGCTGATTTTGGGCTCCGTAATATGGTTTTTTACGGGCGAGGTTATTGGCCTCGCGCCAACCTTACTTTGAAGGGACTAGCCCGATCATTTCGCTTTTCCTGTACTGGAGGAAAATTACCAGCTACCACCACGTGGAGGTTTGATCGCACTTCCACCAGGCAGAGATAGTTGCGGCCACATGCATTTCTGAAGCATTCTGTGTTATTCGTCCTACTCTGCTGATGGCTGACCGCCGACCAATGTTATAAGCCAAGTAAAAATATCCGGATCACTATCAAGACCATTCAACATCTATAACGGGCTCCGACAAGGGGATGGAGTAGCCTGCGTCCTCTTCAACCTGGCGTTGGAGAAAGTGATCCGAGACTCTGACGTAATGGCGAGAGGAACAATCCTCTATAAGTCCATTCAGATACTGGCTTACGCTAACGATATTGACATAGTTGGTAGAAACCGAAGAGCTGTATAAGAAGCTTTCAGATCGAGCAGGCGGCACGAAATCTGTGGCTGCACATGAATGAGAGCAAAACAAAGTACATGGTGGCCACAATACGCGCACGGTTGCTTAAAGCCAACAAAGCCTACTATAGTCTGTCAAGACTCTTCAAATGCAGGAATTAAACCATAACATCCAAGCTGCTGGTATATAAGACAATTGTCATACCAGTACTTACATATGGATTCTGACCTCTTAACCGCGTTCGAGAGAAAAATCTTACGGAGAATTGTTGGCCCCGTATGTGAGGAAGGAAAATTCCGGAGACTTTATAATGATGAGATCTACGAGCGTTACCGCGAAGTTGACATCGTGAAAAAAAATTAAGCTCGCATGAGCGAAGAGGATCCTGCTCGGAAAGAACTTTGTGGTAGGATTTATGAAACACGACAGCGAGGCCGGCCCAACCTACGCTGGAAGGATGGCGTAGACCAGGACACCCAGAGTTAAGGGATGCCAAACTGGATGTGATCCGAGACTCTGACGTAATGGCGAGAGGAACAATCCTCTATAAGTCCATTCAGATACTGACTTACGCTAACGATATTGACATAGTTGGTAGAAACCGAAGAGCTGTATAAGAAGCTTTCAGATCGAGCAGGCGGCACGAAATCTGGGGCTGCACATGAATGAGAGCAAAACAAAGTACATGGTGGCCACAATACGCGCACGGTTGCTTAAAGCCAACAAAGCCTACTATAGTCTGTCAAGACTCTTCAAATGCAGGAATTAAACCATAACATCCAAGCTGCTGGTATATAAGACAATTGTCATACCAGTACTTACATATGGATTCTGACCTCTTAACCGCGTTCGAGAGAAAAATCTTACGGAGAATTGTTGGCCCCGTATGTGAGGAAGGAAAATTCCGGAGACTTTATAATGATGAGATCTACGAGCGTTACCGCGAAGTTGACATCGTGAAAAAAAATTAAGCTCGCATGAGCGAAGAGGATCCTGCTCGGAAAGAACTTTGTGGTAGGATTTATGAAACACGACAGCGAGGCCGGCCCAACCTACGCTGGAAGGATGGCGTAGACCAGGACACCCAGAGTTTAGGGATGCCAAACTGGATGACATCGGCTCGAAATCGGCACCGGTGGAGAGAAATTTTGCGGGAGGCCAGGACCCCGGTTGTAGAGCCAAATATGATGATGATGATAACACTGGTCATGGTCAACCTACATAGTCGTGCCAGTTTATTTGGGATGCCGAATTCTCTCATAGCTTTATAAAGTTCTACTCTGGCTATCCTATCTTAGGCGGCTTTAAAGTCGATAAAAAGATGATGTAGTGAGTTTTGAAACTCCAAATATTTTTCCATCACCTGCCTAAGGTTGTAAATCTGATCAGTTGTTGATTTGCCTGGGATGAAGCCACACTGGTATGGACCAATGATGACTTTATCGTTTGGGGCTATCCAGTCTTGAAGGATAGAGGTGAAAATCTTAAACGCGGTACTTATAGCTTCTTCCTCCCATACTTGCACTATTATTTCACGAATTGCTTGGTGTAATGTGGGTCAACCTATTTTTATCAGTTCCACTGGGATCCCATCAGATCCCGGGACCTCATTATTTTTGAGCCGATTTATCGCTCTGCTCTGTCTATGCTTATGGGCGGCAGCATAGTATGATATTCGGCCATTGGTGAACCTCCAATTCCTCTGTTAACTGGCCATTTAGCAATTCATGAAAGTGGTCTTCCCATTGCTCTAAGATGCCTTTAAGATCGGTGATCAGATTATCCTCTTTGTCCTTGTAGTATGTGCAACGCGGTGTATATTGCGTCTTTGCTCTCTGTACTGCTCTAGTTCACGGACGAGATTCTTCTCCCAGGCTGCTTCTTTTCGCCGGTGAACTGTTTTTCCATAACTTCTGAGCCTTTTATATTCATCTTCGCGTGCCCTCGTTCCATGACATTGTTGCATTGCTCGGTACGCAACATTCTAACGTTCAGTCGCTAGCTTACATTCGTCAGTCGTTCCGATTTCTACGACTACTCCCTAAGATTGAGTCAGCAATACTAATGACAGTATTTTTAAGGCGTGTCCATTTCTCTTTTACGCCTGACATATCAGCCCCAGGTCTTAATCTCCCTGCATTTAGGGCGAGTCCTATCGCTTGACCGTAGTGGTTCCTGGTCTCTTCGTTGCGAAGGGCAGTCGTGTTGGCTCGAATGTGATTCGCGTATGCAGTCTATCGTGATGATGCAATCCGCGCTCGGAGCACCATACCAACAAGATAGTGGTCCGAGTCGACGTTTGCACGTTCGTACCGTCATCAGGTTCAGGTTGTGGCAGCGGTCTATCAACACATGGTATATTTGGTTGCTCCATCAGGAGATACTCTGGTGTCTTTGTGGATATTTTTACGCGCAAACATTGTACTCGCAACGACCAAAGTATGGCTTGCTGCCATCTCTACGACTCCATGTCCATTGTCATTAGTGTTCTCGTGTAAGCTATGGGTGCCAATATACTGCCTGAATACTGGCTCCCTACCTATTTTAGCATTCATATCCCCCAGAATGATTTTTACATAATACTAAGGGCAGGCATGTAGTTCCCGTACGACTGATTCAAAGAATTCTTCTTTTTCATCATCTCGGGAATCCTCTGTAGATGCATGAACGTTTATGAGGCTTTCGTTTTAAGTTTGCTTCGCACGCGAAGGGTGCATAGCCGTTCATTTATTGCTTTAAAGCCGATAACGGTGGGTTTCATCCTTTTGCTGACTAGAAACCCCAACCCGAGCACAGATTCTTATTTTTGTAAGACACTATTCCCCGTTCGCCACATCTCCTGGATTGCTCTTATGTCAGCCTTATTTTTAGACAGAGTATAGGTCTTCTGCTGTGCAGCTCGAGCTCTATACAGTAAGCGTACGTTCCATGACAAAATTCTTAAATCGTTTACCCGTTTTCGTTGCCGTGGTCGTCGTTGTTCATCAGTGTATCCGGGATTAATTTTTGGTTCCACATGGTATATCGGTTTAACTTGATTGCTTTGTTTGTGTTTATTTGAGAAGCTTTTTGGTTTGTTTCATCGTAGTTGATGGTTCCCATTCAGCCTCGATGGCGTTATTTGCCCACTCTTTTATCTTGTTTTTGAGGTGGCTCTTGCCGTAGGCAATGCTTGGTTCGGGACAAGTGAAGGTCTCTTCCGCGCCTCCTCTTGAGCAGAGGACTGCTGCCTCGTTCCCTTTAATGCCTGAATGGCCTGGAGACCACATCGGCGTGACCTTGTTGGTTTTGGCCAGTTCGTTTAGGTGGCAGTAGCAGCTCCACGTTGTTCTTGAAGTGAAAACTGGGCCTTTTAGCGCTAGCAGAGCGGCCTGGCTAGCAGAGATCATATAGATCTCGGTTCTATATTTTCTCTTAATGCATTCTAATGTGCAGTCTTCTAATGCTATTGTTTCTGCCTGGAAAACGGTTGGGGATTTTCCTAGGGGTATTCGTAATGTGATTCTGGGTCCGAATACCCCTGCCCCTGTTCCTGAGTTTGTTTTAGATCCGTCTGTGTACCAGATAGATGCATGATTACGGAGGTTATTTATGATATTTTCAACTTGATTACGGTCCAGTACTCTTACTGAGAAGTTCCTTTGCAAATTAGTTGTTTTTATCCTTGAGTCTGATTGGAGGACAATTCCGCTTTCTAAGTTGTAACGAAATTAAGACTTTCGTAATGCATTTTGCAAGTAAAACACAACACAAGTTTAATAATTTAAAAATAACAACTTTAATGAACAAAAAATTAACACAAATTCTCAATTTATATTGGTGATTACTTTTAAATGCACACAAAACCACTTATAATACTTATACTTGAAAATAATTCACTTAGGTGATAGCAGTAATACTTTATAAGAACTTTTACAACTTTTAAATTCCAATTTACAAATCAATTCTCTGCAGTGAACGCCACCTTTTATACTCATTGAAAAGCTTCCAGAAACTTCCAATATTATAGACAGAATATAGACAAATATCAAGAAAATACCAGAAAATTGTAGCCTTATTCACTTATTTACAACTAACGACACTTATATGCAATGAGTCATCTTTTATAAAAAAAAATTACATGTTCTTTTACAAAAACCGTGCAAACCGCACAAACCGGTTTGACTAGATTTTTGAACAGTACATAATGATTTAAACTTGCAGGTGGTTATATTTAAAATTTAAAATAATCTTAAGTCTTACAGCCTAAAAGTATGCTACATAAAAGTGCTTATTTTTAGTATGCAGTATTTACATTGCTATTTATTTTAAGAATTCAAATTCTATTATACTCGTATGCGCTACTAACTACTTCTCGTAACATTACTCCCACATTAATTCTGTTTCAGCACTCCTTCTGATGTTTTACCTTGTCAATCTCTCGTTGTGAACAACTTTCATTTTACATCTGGGGCTTTGTTGAATCCGATATACGACATCATTAATCCTCTTAATGATCTTATAAGGTCCTTCCAAACTTTGCTGTACTTTTGGAGATTTACCATTTCTTCTCTCGGGATTGTAAAGCCAGACCGAAACTCCTGAAGTAATCAATGCACACGAGTAATTAGCGATTTCCATCTCTTGTTTCTGGGAATTGACCAGATATGTCCATTGTCACCCGCTCAAATGGTGCTCCAATATAGTACTGTTGCATTTTTCCTCTAGTTTTTGGTTGCGGTCCTTTGCTTGCTGCGCATATGTCACACGTTCGACACAATTTTTTCACATCTCTAGGGCAATTTTCCCGATAGAGGCGATTCCTGACTTTATCTAGCGTCTTATTAACGCCCAAATGTGCTCCTGATGTTCCACTATGTAATTCTTGGAGAACTTCTTTGACTCGGTTTGTTGGTAGCACAATCTGTGATTTTGTGCTTCGACCATCAGCCGATTCCCATTGCCTTACTTGCTTTTGTCGCTAGATACGGAGTAGATGCTAATCCATATGTGACTGTACATAATGTAAAATATCGCATAGCGTCTGAAGGTCCTTCTCTCCAAATAATTTTTTGAAATTTTGTATCGTCGACATAAAGTCGAATTTGCCTGTACATTTTCTCAATGTCAGCGCAAAAGACAAACCGGTTGCCACGAAAGCGTAGAATTATTGAGTACAATGTGGATTGTATTGTAGGGCCAACTGCTAAACAATCTTTAGTGAAACACCAGTGCTAGTTGGTGCTGTACAGTTGATAGAGATGTTTGTCTCGAATGAACCGACGTTCCAGTCCCTTCATTCGTTGGATTGCCATACTAAGTGATGACCCAAGTAATGTAGTGGGTTTTTTGAATGGCAATCGAACCTGGAATCGCTCATCCGCATCTCTCTGATGAGTTTCGTTGAAACTTTGCTCACACAGTTGTTACTCTAGAGATGGAATTAATTCGTTTGGAATTGATTCTAGTTCCCAAAAGCGCTTAAGTGTCTCATCAATGTTAAATGCATGAACACTGCAGTTGAATCCACCAAGTGCATCTTCTTAACACTGACTATGGTTGTTAACAGTACCTGCTACAACCCATCCGAAGATTGTATTCTGGAGTACCGGATCATTATCCTTGCCCTTTATTTGGCCATCGACTAAAACATTGAAAAAATAATCAATTCCAATTAATATGTCTACCTCATTATCCTTATAAAATTCTGGATCGTCTAATGGTAACGTTTTCCAATTTTCCTACTCAGAGGAACTAATGTGAATATGTGGAAGTCTTGTGATACGTTTCAAAATTAAAGCTTGTATATTTAAACTTGAACCTGACAGTGGCTGGATATGTATGGTAGCAATCCCTTTGGTGATACCTGCCTCGACTTGTCCAAGTCCCTTGACGGTGATTCTCCCATTGCAGCGTGGAATGCCGATACTTTGAAGACATGATTCTGTAATGAAGCTCGCTTGGGAGCCTGAATCTGTTTGTATCCTTGTTACCACAGTTGGCAGAATTGATTGAAATTTATTTTGTTGGTTACAGTTTGATACAATAGCATTAGCAGAGCTCGTGGTAGTTTCCCGCGTATGTTCTATAGTCTGCCTTGCCATCTCAGCTTCCTGCATGTGAATAAGTGTATGATGTTTTCCTCTGCAAACTGAACATCTTCGCTTAGATAGACATTTAAATATGACGTGCTTGTCACTTAAACAATTAAGACATCTCTTGTTATTTTTCACAAACTCACGACTTTTGGTTACTTGCATTGCATTAAATACAGGGCAATGGTATTGTTGACAGTGCTTTTACTGCCAATAGTTTTAGATCATGGTTCTTGTACCGTGACTAATTTGATGTAACTAGTGCAGTACTAGGTACACCAATATTGGAAAAATCGCAACAAAATGAAATAAACAATTTGGTAGTTTAACGATAACTTAAGTTTTTAATTTGCTCTCTTGGACAATCATTTTGATAGGATTTGTTATAGCCATTTGTTCTTGAATGGTAATGTTTGGTATGTCACTAAATCTTGTGATAGATAAGTGAATACTTTGATGATGAATGCCGTGAGCACGTATGGTTGTTATGTCGTTCTTGGCGATGCAGCTATGTTGTAATTTCAGGATTCCTGAACCTTCAATAGTTAGTAGTGATTCCTGGTGGTCGCATACCACATTTAATGAAGTTTTTGTAGTCACGGCGTATATCCATTGATTGTTGTGTAAGTATTGCGTCCAAATTGTATTGTTTCGGATTATTTTTATTTGACATGATGATAGGTTCGCCATTTTATTTAGGATATGTATTTCGCATCTACTTGTCATCGCACCACGGTGGTAAATCGAGTGCATCTGAGTGCAGAGGTGTCTTGTTTTTTCCACGATGATGCAAGAGGCTAATTCTTGCTCTGTAAGCGGGTAGTACTGGTCATGATGACGGCTAACAGCTATGAACTTCGATGAGGGTTCTATTATTACGAATGTGTTGTTTATAACTGTTGGTATCGGTAGAAGTCGATACAGTTCGAAATCCGCGGAGCTTATTAGTGGGATTTTGAATTGAATGATCACATAATTGCTTGTTATTCGGCTTTCAGTCACCATTATTCTATATAACTCAAGTATGTTGTCGGTGTTTACCGGTAAGCGATAGGTGGGTGGTAAATGGTTTTTTATTTCGATGGCTCGTTGCTTCATTTGCTGTGGTGACATAAGTAAGTGGCTTACTCTTTCGTGATGAGTTTCTGACAAGGCGTTGGTTATTGCTGTTTGCGTTCGTTGAAAGTTGGTTATAAATAATATGGTGAGTAGTGACCACGAAGTGAAGAGTTGTTGAAGCTTCAGCTGATGAGATTCATCTATGGTGTTGTTAATTTGATTGATCACTTCAGTAAATTGCTTCTGCAATGTTCTTTGCCTTTCGTCCAGAGTTTCCTGATTTTCCCTGATGATGTTATTGGCAGACTCTGTTACTGATGTAAGGTTTTTGGCGAGGGTTAGTAAATAATCCTCATTGCCCTTAACCTTTTCCATGATTTTCGACATTTCTTCTGTATATTGCGAGTCCAGTACACCAAATAATGAGCTTGCCATATTGCCAATAAGATTGAAGGCGCCTCGTTTGCTTCTTTTAGGTTGTTTGTATTGAAGAAGCATGTCATCTTGTAGCAACTCCTGATATGTGGCCTGAATTGAATTTGTTACTCGAGTACATAGTGTTTTTTGTTGCGTATTGTCACAAAGATGTTGCAATACTCTAGTGCTATTTTCAAGTGTCCTTAGCTCCTTCCAGTATGGTTTCAAGTCATAGTATGTGACTAAATTCCATGAGTGAGTTATTAACGTGGAAGTCCCAATATTGTCAAAATATATTCCCGGTCCGGACGTGAATCTGGCGGTTTCAATTTCACTTGCCGAACTTGCGGGTAACATCGTGAATGCACATGCAATAAAAAATGAAACTAATGCAGATCCATAGGATAACCCTTTCTTCCGTTTGCTTGGTCTGGGATCTTTAAAAGCATGATCTTGTGTAGATGATGTTTTATCGGGAGTATCGATTTCGTCATTATAGCGTTTTAAATGATTTTTGTATGCCATGTTATCTTCCTCTGACGATTGTTGTATCGGAAGTGGTGCTAGTTTTTGAATAGCACGGCGAAAGACTCCAGTGGCAGTTTGAACATCCGCTACTCTAACACGCCCATCGCTTCCTTGAACTGTGTTGATTATTCGTCCTAGTGGCCATTTGAGACTGGGTTGATCATCTTCTTTCAGTATGACCATCATTCCTGGTTCCACGCTCTGAAATCTCTCCTTCCATTTATATCAATGTTGTAGTTGATTTAAGTATTCATTTGACCAACGTTGCCAAAACTCGTTCTTCACATGGGTGACGAGCTTCCATCGGGTAAGAAGTGATGATCGTTCAGGTTTTGCGAGAATATCGATGTTACTGGTGAGTGGTTCCCCAATGAGGAAATGACCCGGAGTCAGAGCGTTGAAGTCATCTGGAGATGCTGACATCGGTGTTATCGGTCGTGAATTTAAGATAGCTTAAACTTCAATTACAGCAGTTTCGAGTTCTTCATATGTTAACGACGCCGATGCTAATGTGTGTTGAAGAAGATGCTTTGCAGACTTCACTGCAGCTTCCCACAGCCCTCCGAAGTGTGGTGAACGTGGAGGTATGAAGTTGAAGTCACATCCCTTGCTCGTACATATTGCGGTAATTCGTTCTTGTTCCTTGGTTGAATTTATGAAGTGTTTAAGTTCCATCAGTTGATTTTTGGCTCCCACAAAGTTTGTTGCATTGTCACAGTAAATGTTTTTGCAGTGACCTCGCCTTGCCATGAATCTCTTCAACGCACCAATAAATCCTTGCGAAGTGAGATCGCTTACTAGCTCTAAGTGGCAAGCCTTTGTTGGAAAGCAGCTAAAAACTGATATGTATGTATTTTTGGGGTTGTTTTCCCCTGACTTTGTAACGAGTCCATATGGGTCCGCAAAAGTCGATGCCTGTATTTACAAACGGTCGTGCTGGTCGAACTCTGTTAGCAGGAAGATTTCCCATTAATTGAGTTAAAAGTTTTGGTCTTGCTCTTGAACACTTGACACATCCTTGTACTATGGACCGGGCGATTGTTTTACCCTTGATTGGCCAGTATCCTTGTCTTGCGAATGCTAGTATGGCTTGTGGTCCTGCATGGTTGTTTTCTTGATGGATGTCAATCAGCATTAGTCTTGTAAAAGGATGGGAGTAAGGCAGTAACACTGGATGCTTGGCGTTGTAGGATAAAACTGAAGATTCCAGCCGTCCGCCGACTCGGATGATCCCATTGTTATCGAGGAACGGTGTGAGACTGGAGAGTGAACTTTTCCTTGAAACCTCACTATGTTGCCTTAGGTGATTGATGTCATCTTGGAATTCTTGCTTCTGCATCAACTTGATAATGGTGTTCGATGATTGTTGAAGTTCATCACAATTTATGATTGAATTCTTAGTTCCCTTACCAACATCGATTCGACGTTTGTTGGTGTTTTTGAATCGGAGCATGTATGCTACAATTCGCTGAGCCCTTTTGAACGAGTTTCCATGATTGATAAATCCTAGAATTTCGGAATCTGTTGATCCCTGAGTTTCAGCTGTTGCTGATAATGCGATGATGTCTTCACGTATCTCTAGTTTCTTCGCAAATTTGTGTGGCCAGAGGGTTTCTGATCCTTGCAAAAATACCGTTTAAACAGAGGTATATGCCTCGAAACCCAGCAATGCAGGCCGTAATCGATAAAGAGATAAATCAACTGCTAGCTGAGGATAAGATCGAGCCCTCCATTAGCCCATACAGCTCACCCATTGTCCTGGTAAAGAAAAAGCAAGGGACCTGGAGACTATGCGTGGACTTCCGCCAGCTTAATGAGGTGTCAATTAAAGATGCATACCCGCTACCGCAAATAAATCATATCCTAGATAAGTTGAGAGCGGCTAGATACATATCTACTATTGACCTAAAACAAGGCTACTGGCAAATACCTATGCATCCAGCCAGTCGACAGTACACTGCCTTTACCGTCCCGGGGCGTGGCTTATTTCAGTGGAAGGTAATGCCATATGGGCTCCACTCAGCACCCGCGACGTTTCAACGCCTCCTAGATCGTATCATAAGTCCTGAACTAGAGCCATTTGCGTTTGCGTATCTGGACGATATCATAGTTATAGGAACTACCTTCTCCGAGCATATGAAGGCCCTCACGGAAGTATTTCGCCGACTAGAGGTAGCCAAGTTGAAAATTAATCCTGATAAATGTGAGTTTGGTCGATCAGAGATGAGGTACCTCGGGCATATGGTAAGCCAAGATGGTATCCACACCGACCCCAGCAAAGTGGCGGCCATAAAATTGCTACTAGCACCTCAAAATGTCAAAGAACTCCGCCGAGTACTGGGAATCGCATCTTGGTATAGACGATTTGTGCCAAATTTTTAGACAGTAGCCGCTCCTCTCACTCAATTGCTAAAGAAAAAGCAGAAATGGCAGTGGAACGAAGGCCAGGAAAGGGCGTTTGAAACATTGAAGACTAAATTGACCGAAGCACCGATTCTTGCTTGCCCGGACTTCACGAAAACTTTCTTGCTCCAAACCGATGCCAGTGCCGATGGACTAGGGGCCGTTCTGTCCCAGTCAATAGACAACCAGGAACATGTCATCGCCTATGCCAGCCGTACTCTCAATGACGCCGAGAAAAACTATTCGGTAACCGAGCGAGAGTGTTTGGCAGTCGTATGGGGCATCAGAAAGATGCGACCCTATTTAGAAGGGTACCGGTTCGTTGTGCACACTGACCACCGCTCGCTGAAGTGGCTGCACACCCTAGAAAACCCGTCCGGCCGACTCGCCCGGTGGGCCATCGAGTTACAACAGTACGACTTCGAGATCCGCTACCGAAAAGGGTCTTTGAATACCGTAGCCGACGTACTGTCTCGACATCCGACCACGATTCCCCCAGTGCGGATCATCTTGCCCATTACTGCCACCTGCCCATGGTATGGAGCAAGGACCACAATGGTGAAGGAACGGCCAAAAGAAAACCCCGACTACCAGGTATGGAATGGAACATTACACCGACATATATATAATCCAACATATCAAACCGAACCCGCCGCAACTGCATGGAAGATATGCGTCCCAAAACCGCTTCGCTGGCAAGTGATGCAAGACAATCATGCAAACGTCACATCCGGTCACTTAGGCGTCGCCAAAACAATCGCCAGATTAGCGCAGAATTATTATTGGCCTGGACTTTTCCGAGACGTGGCTCGTTTTGTACGACGCTGTTCGACATGCATCCAATACAAGGTCCCATCCAGCAAACCAGTCGGCAAAATGCACATGACTACCACCGAACAGCCCTGGGAAGTAGTATGCTCGGATTTCATTGGACCACTGCCCCGTTCCACCAGAGGAAATACCGTGATATTGGTGTTCCATGATAAGTTCACCAAGTGGACCGAGTTTCTGGCCCTGCGCGATGCGACTACGCCTGCACTGATTAAAGGTTTCAAGGAAAGAATCTTAAGTCGATATGGGTGCCCGAAAACCTTAATTACCGATAATGGCACCCAGTATAGAAGTAAGCAGTTCCAAGCACTACTGCAGGAACTACACATAGACCAAAGATTTACTCCTCCCTACACCCCCCAGGCAAACCCCACCGAGCGGGTTAATCGGGTCATCAAAACTATGGTAGCTCAGTTTGTCCAGAAGGATCACCGCCGATGGGATGAGTATCTCCCCGAGTTCATGTTGGCCATAAACACCAGTCAGCATGAAACCACCGGTTATACCGCCGCCTATCTAAATTACGGCAGGGAACTTCGACTCCCGACTACTCCAACCATCGAACTAAATAAACCGCCAGACACCACCGAGAGAATAACCGCCCTGCAGGATATCTTAGCCCTAGTACGTATCAATATAGCCAAAGCATTCGGAAAGCAAAAGCGGTATTATGACCTGCGACGTCGGACCTGGTCACCCAAAATAGGAGAATCAGTATACATCCGCCACAGGCCACTCTCATCCGCCGCAAACCAATTCTCGGCGAAATTAGCTCCCCGTTTTGTAGGACCATACCAAGTCACCAAGAAACTCTCCCCAGTCGTCTATAACGTCCAAGGGCCAGCAAAAGAAGTAATAACTGCTCATATAAAGGACCTTAGAAAAACCGGAAATTCAGCTGATGACGACATCGCCGAAGTTATGGGTATAAATAACTCTGGCAATCAACCGATATCACCAGTCGAAAACGAAATGTCGGAACAGACAGTCGCATTCACCGCACCGCTACCGCAGCCAAGCACTCGTCGTCGTACGCGCCCAGCCAAAATACCGACCCCCCCGCAAAAGACCGCCGCCGGAATACTCAGGGCAGCCCAGTTCCGACGACCACCACCCCCGGCCAACCGGCCCCTCAATGCAGCCGAGGTCGCAACCATCTGCCGGGTGATTCATCGGCAAAGGGGGGAGGACCCTAATCAACTGGTTCCGAATCCACTACAACCACAAGAAGACGAACCCCAGCCGACCAGTTTTCCCAAAAACATAGTGGCCATCACCACGGCCCGATCGACCGCAAACCAAGTACCGCCGTAACCGTCAACAGGGACACAACAACCGTCGCTAAGACCACCAGCGGACCTAGGGTCGCGCACACACCCCGAGGTGCCCCCATTACAACTCCGCCGAATCACGAAGAGACACCAGCCTCCAGTCCATCGCCACTCCAGCAAGCCGGAAAAGGGTCTCCCAGCCACAGGCCGAGTCCTACAGCCGTGACCATAAGCTCCGTCCACCAATTGCCACACTTAGGTACACAACAGCAACCCCTGGACCTGGAAGGAGAAATTTCCGCAGAGTCGGGCCGTATGGGTTCATCTATGGTCAAAGACTAGGGAACGGCATCACCCACCTCAAGGGAGTCACCCGATCCGTCATAGTAAAAGACGGAGCATTGTACGCCGCAGGGCAAAACCACGATTAAATTTATTATATTAAAGTAAGATATTATTGAAAATTATTTTCTTTTATGGTTTGTTATTTTTTAGTTTACTCCTGTTCATTATGAATTATAAAAAAAAAAAAAAAAAAAAAAAACAAAACTAAATGAATTATAAAAAAAAAAAAAAAAAAACAAAACTAAATGAATTATAAAAAAAAAGAAAAAAAAAACATGAATTAAAGAAACGAATTGAATTATAAAATTGTTTAATTTAAGAGGATAGGAAAAAAAAAAAGAGAGAAAACGAAAAGATGGACGCTATCCGACCAGGTCCACACTACCTAGAACTAAGATCCTAATATTAAGGAAATAGTTGTAAATTTAATTTTAAGACCAGAGGATAAAAAAAAGAGAGAAAAAGCGAAAAGATGGACACTATCCGCCCAGAAGTCCACACTACCTAGAAATAAGATCCTAAATGTTAACAAAATAATTATAAGTTTAATTTTAAGAACCGGATAGAAAAAAAAAAGAAGGGGAAAAACAAAAGATGGACACTCTATCCGTCCGCCGTCCACACAAATTAGCAATAAGACGAATTGTATTAGTATTAGTTTATATTAGACTTAGTATTAGTTTATCCTGTCGCACCGTCAGCTCTGTCTCCCCCCCCCCCTGAAGTAAGAGGGGAATGTAACGAAGTACCTTCGTTACAAACCCTACGGCTAAGCATTGTCCGTCCCATCACCCAAAAATACGAATTTGCCAACGGCATGTGGTGTTGCCGGCTGCTGCTTTTGAACAGCGAACACACAACACCACACGTGTAGCTGCCGCCAGTAACAAGTGACCGTATACAAGTCAAATATAATTTCGACTACACAGCGAACACACAACACCACATGTGTAACTGCTGCCAGTCACTATTGATCATATATGAGGCAAATATAATCAATTAATTTTCGGTGGATAAAATTCCCAACAAGTCCCACAAAAAAGTTAGTTAGGTTCGGCAATTTTCATATGAAAAATTGTCGAACTCCCTATGAGTTTGACGGTCAGATTCCTTTGGAATTAGACAGAGTGCGAGTATTCTTTAGGAATACCACACTCATTTTTGGAGGCGTTCTTATCAGAACGCCAAATTAAATAAATAACACAGACTGGGCGACCGTCGGTAAACTTGCGCACAATTTAGGGAGTGTTCTTCTCCGAACACTCCAGTATACATTTCACCAGACCAGACGACCGTCTCTAAACCGCGTCACTACCTACCCTTCTCCCCCTCTCCCAGCTTCTGCAGGTAACCCTGCAGCAGCCCCTTTCCGAACAAGCTCAGGAAAGGGGTACTTGGCACTCGCTGTTGATGTCTTGTTTCATAGACCTGCAGCATTCCTTATTCCGACCGCTCGCTGTTGACGTCTTGTTTCATAGACCTGCAGCATTCCTTATTCCGACCGCTCGCTATTGACGTCTTGTTTCATAGACCTGCAGCATTCCTTATTCCGTACCGCTCGCTGTTGACGTCTTGTCGAATAGACCTGCAGCATTTCCGCCATCCCGCTCCGCCGCTGTTGATCACGTCTTGTCGAATAGACCTGCAGCGTTCCGTCCTCTCGCCCCGTGCGCTGTTGACGTCTTGTCGAATAGACCTACAGCACCCTTTGTCCCGCGCTTATCGAGCCTTGTGCGCTAGGCCGTCACATACCGACCGCGACGGTCCCTTAGTATATCTATAGTAGTTTGTAAGTTATCAAGTATAGTAGAGATTACAAACATTGTTAAGTATAATAAGCATCAAGAAGAAAAATAAAGGAATAAAAACCAGAAATTTAATTTGTAACACGTGATTTTATTTGAACCCTGGAAAGCCGCTGAGTCATACCTCAGCTGGGAAAACACGTTACAGTTGTTAAAATAATTTTGCAGTCACCACGACTGGGGCCATAAGGCCAAGAGGATCGAAGAGGTGAGCAATGTCAGAGTATGCGATTCTTTTTGTCACCTTTTCCTTTCCGACCCATGAGGTTTTAATACAGAGATCGTCAGATTTTGGTAACCATGTCAGTCCAATGGTTTTGACATGTTTTTCGATGTTATTGTTGAAGTTTAGCTCTGTTTCACGATCACTGATTGGTATGGTTTGAATAAGTGACTGGTGATTGGCACACCATTTTCGAAGCTTAAACCCTGCACTTTGCAGCAATTTTTGTAATTCTGTTTGTGTTTCAAGAGCTTTACTCATGCTGTCGGATCCTGTCATCACATCGTCAACATTTTAATTGCATATTAAGCATACAAAATTTTGACCCTACATCGACTCTAGTGCCTCTCAAAATAAAATACAAAAATCTTAGATATGCAGTCATTAATTAATAGCACACTTGGTGCATGAAAAACAAAAGCAAACAAAATGAAATAAACAATTTGGTAGTTTAACGATAACTGACTATTCAGTAAATTTTATTCACCTTTTATAATAAACAAATTGCTTACATAATCATAAAATAATTATTAAAGTCTAATAAACAAATTGCTTACATAGCTAAATTGTAATGTGCACGTAAATTCTATACATCAAATTCAATACAAGAAATTGCTTACATAGGTAAATGACACGAAAATGTGCGGAAAAGAAAACAAAAAAATGGATTATTTGATGTGCTGACTGTTGCTATTGCAGCTAAGGTGATTGTACAAAAAATAAAGGAGAATATGTGCAATGTGCAATGTGCAGAAATATTGTAATACGAAATATATTCAAGGTTATTACTATGCGGTTATTGACTTATAACTAATATGTGTTAACATCCTGCCCCCATTGAATGTAATTCAATAATCTGGTTAGGTGATGATTCTACATTATGTCCTTGTGATCCTCTTGGTGCGGGAACAGGATACTCGGCTGCTCGCTGGTTGCAAATCCGCAGTTTCAATGCTAGTATGATACATGCTGCGAGGATCATAAACAGTCCGGCTGAACTTACAATAGTATGAGGCAAACCATGTCGTTGGATGATATTTGGTAATTCTAGGTGGCTTGAATCCATTCGTGCTGATAATGTTTTTAATTTGCTCTCTTGGACAATCATTTGGATAGGATTTGTTATAGCCATTTGTTCTTGAATGGTAATGTTTTGTATGTCACTAAATCTTGTGATAGATAAGTGAATAATTTGATGATGAATGCCGTGAGCACGTATGGTTGTTATGTCGTTCTTGGCGATGCAGCTATGTTGTAATTTCAGGATTCCTGAACCTTCAATAGTTAGTAGTGATGCCTGGTGGACGCATACCACATTTAATGAAGTTTTTGTAGTCACGGCGTATATCCATTGATTGTTGTGTAAGTATTGCGTCCAAATTGTATTGTTTCGGATTATTTTTATTTGACATGATGATAGGTTCGCCATTTTATTTAGGATATGTATTTCGCATCTACTTGTCATCGCACCACGGTGGTAAATCGAGTGCATCTGAGTGCAGAGGTGTCTTGTTTTTTCCACGATGATGCAAGAGGCTAATTTTTGCTCTGTAAGCGGGTAGTACTGGTCATGATGACGGCTAACAGCTATGAACTTCGATGAGGGTTCTATTATTACGAATGTGTTGTTTATAACTGTTGGTATTGGTGGAAGTCGATACAGTTCGAAATCCGCGGAGCTTATTAGTGGGATTTTGAATTGAATGATCACATAATTGCTTGTTATTCGGCTTTCAGTCACCATTATTCTATATAACTCAAGTATGTTGTCGGTGTTTACCGGTAAGCGATAGGTGGGTGGTAAATGGTTTTTTATTTCGATGGCTCGTTGCTTTATTTGCTGTGGTGACATAAGTAAGTGGCTTACTCTTCCGTGATGAGTTTCTGACAAGGCGTTGGTTATTGCTGTTTGCGTTCGTTGAATGTTGGTTATAAATAATATGGTGAGTAGTGACCACGAAGTGAAGAGTTGTTGAAGCTTCAGCTGATGAGATTCATCTATGGTGTTGTTAATTCGATTGATCACTTCAGTAAATTGCTTCTGCAATGTTCTGTGCCTTTCGTCCAGAGTTTCCTGATGATGTTAAGGCAGACTCTGTTACTGATGTAAGGTTTTTGGCGAGGGTTAGTAAATAATCCTCATTGCCCTTAACCTTTTCTATGATTTTCGACATTTCTTCTGTATATTGCGAGTCCAGTACACCAAATAATGAGCTTGCCATATTGCCAATAAGATTGAAGGCGCCTCGTTTGCTTCTTTTGTCATCTTGTAGCAACTCCTGATATGTGGCCTGAATTGAATTTGTTACTCGAGTACATAGTGTTTTTTGTTGCGTATTGTCACAAAGATGTTGCAATACTCTAGTGCTATTTTCAAGTGTCCTTAGCTCCTTCCAGTATGGTTTCAAGTCATAGTATGTGACTAAATTCCATGAGTGAGTTATTAACGTGGAAGTCCCAATATTGTCAAAATATATTCCCGGTCCGGACGTGAATCTGGCGGTTTCAATTTCACTTGCCGAACTTGCGGGTAACATCGTGAATGCACATGCAATAAACAATGAAACTAATGCAGATCCATAGGATAACCCTTTCTTCCGTTTGCTTGGTCTGGGATCTTTAAAAGCATGATCTTGTGTAGATGATGTTTTATCGGGAGTATCGATTTCGCTATTATAGCGTTTTAAATGATTTTTGTTTGCCATGTTATCTTCCTCTGACGATTGTTGTATCGGAAGTGGTGCTAGTTTTTGAATAGCACGGCGAAAGACTCCAGTGGCAGTTTGAACATCCGCTACTCTAACACGCCCATCGCTTCCTTGAACTGTGTTGATTATTCGTCCTAGTGGCCATTTGAGACTGGGTTGATCATCTTCTTTCAGTATGACCATCATTCCTGGTTCCACGCTCTGAAATCTCTCCTTCCATTTATATCAATGTTGTAGTTGATTTAAGTATTCATTTGACCAACGTCGCCAAAACTCGTTCTTCACATGGGTGACGAGCTTCCATCGGGTAAGAAGTGATGATCGTTCAGGTTTTGCGAGAATATCGATGTTACTGGTGAGTGGTTCCCCAAGCGGCGCATGGAAATGGTAATGAAATAATAAGGTCATTCGCTTGTGGAAACAAATATGTCAACACAGCAGAATAGGCGAGCGAACCCAAAAACACTTGACGCGGTCGGTCATAAATTACGTACATACATACATGCACTATGCCGATAAGGCAATATTAGGGAAAATATGAATATCGATGAGTAGGCATTCCAGAGTCGATGTATGGTCAAAAATCGATCAGTAAATTGGTATAAAAGAAGGAAAAATTATCAAATAAAATCATTTCCTCAAAGTGAACGTTAAACTACAAAACCTCGTCTTATTTTAATTTCCCTTGTAAAAATATCATCCTGATACTGACGCCCTAAGGAGCTCCGGCTTTTGGGTTAGCGGCTATACGGCAACACGCCGAACGCAGTCAAGTATCGAGTTTGATACAAACTCTAACAGCAAAGTTGGCTTCGGTTCGGTTCGGTGGCGATCCTGCGAATACGCGCAATATAAATTTTTTTTTTAAAATCAATTTTTAAGATCCTGCGAAAACGCACAGCATTTTCACAAATTTTTCTGCGACCACAATCCTGAACGCAAAAAGACCATAAAACATAACTATTTTTTTTGAACAAATAAAATTTTAAAATTTTTTCAAATAAAATTTTTTTTTCTGCAAACACCGCGCCTAAAATATCAGAAATTAATATTTTTAAAATCCTACAAGAATCATACGGACATCGACTATTCCAACTACTAAGAACAATACATGGTCAACCTTTAGCAAAAGATAAAAATTCCTTTATCTAAATATCTTTCGATAACACAAATAGTTGACGATCCAACCTTTTTGTTTGTTAAAACATTTTATCCTGTTGGAACAATACAATTCAAACAAACAAGATGAATTCATTGGCGACACTAAGAGCTTTTAGTAGCATTTCCAGCGACATTTTTGGAGCAGACAAACGATCAACTCGTGAATCATCCAAACACTAACATTTGCCGAAAGCGGAAATTGTACACATCAACAACATACAAATTTTCTTGACGAGCCAGGACATATAACCACTTAATTACTTATATTACTTTTACTTAAAACGATCTTTAATGAATTTTAGAGAACATTAAACTATAAAATTAAAGATTTAGAAAATAACGGCTTATAATACCATAATCATAGAAAATAAATACATAGATAAATAAAATTTTTCTTTTTATATAATTTCTAATAATATATAGTAATATAAATAATAATCTCTAAAATAAAGTGAACTTTTCCTTGAAACCTCACTATGTTGCCTTAGGTGATTGATGTCATCTTGGAATTCTTGCTTCTGCATCAACTTGATAATGGTGTTCGATGATTGTTGAAGTTCATCACAATTTATGAATGAATTCTTAGTTCCCTTACCAACATCGATTCGACGTTTGTTGGTGTTTTTGAATCGGAGCATGTATGCTACAATTCGCTGAGCCCTTTTGAACGAGTTTCCATGATTGATAAATCCTAGAATTTCGGAATCTGTTGATCCCTGAGTTTCAGCTGTTGCTGATAATGCGATGATGTCTTCACGTATCTCTAGTTTCTTCGCAAATTTGGGTGGCCAGAGGGTTTCTGATCCATGCAAAAATCTTGGTCCATAAAGCCAAAGGGTGTGATTTTGGAGTTGATCTGGTGCTATTCCACGTGACAAGACGTCAGCAGGGTTGTCCTTAGAGCCTACGTGTCGCCATTGCTGTGGAATCGTAAGTTCTTGTATTGTTGAAACACGATTGGCAATAAATGTGGGAAGAGTGGCTGATGATGATGCATTTATCCAATTGAGGAAAACCTCTGAATCGGACCATAAGTGTATCCTATCGCGTTGAATATCCAAATCTGTCTGCAGACGATGAGTCAGCTCAGCAGCAAGCTTAACAGCACAATGTTCTAAGCGAGGAATGGTAGCTTGGTGCGATATGTTTGATTTCTTTGAAGGGGCTACCCTCGACTTCGCGCAGAGTAAACGAACTATAATAATATTGTCCTTGTCTATCGATCTGACGTAAGTTGCTGCTCCGTAGGCCTTCTCCGATGCATCTGCGAACACGTGAAATTGCACATCCTTGGGAACCTTGTGAGAAAACACGTGCCTTGGTATTTTGATGTTGTGAAGTGTTTTTAACCCTTCACGAAAACCAGTCCACTTCGTTTGCATCTCTTGGGGAAGTGCTGCATCCCAATCAAATTTTAGTTCCCATAATTGTTGTTAAAATAATTTTGCAGTCACCACGACTGGGGCCATAAGGCCAAGAGGATCGAAGAGGTGAGCAATGTCAGAGTATGCGATTCTTTTTGTCACCTTTTCCTTTCCGACCCATGAGGTTTTAATACAGAGATCGTCAGATTTTGGTAACCATGTCAGTCCAATGGTTTTGTCATGTTTTTCGATGTTATTGTTGAAGTTTAGCTCTGTTTCACGATCACTGATTGGTATGGTTTGAATTAGTGACTGGTGATTTGCACACCATTTTCGAAGCTTAAACCCTGCACTTTGCAGCAATTTTTGTAATTCTGTTTGTGTTTCAAGAGCTTTACTCATGCTGTCGGATCCTGTCATCACATCGTCAACATACGTATTTCTCTGTATTGTGAGGGATCGCACCAGCGACCACATAAATACTATGCCTAAAAGCATACAACATTTTAATTGAACTAAGCATACAAAATTTTGACCCTACATCGACTCTAGTGCCTCTCAAAATAAAATACAAAAATGTTAGATATGCAGTCATTATTTAATAGCACACTTGGTACATGAAAAACAAAAGCAAACAAAACCCACACGTATTGTTTAATAGCGCACTCGGTGCATGGGAACAAAAAATATAAAACATCTCCAATAGCATAATTTATGACCAGCGGTCGCTCGCCTATGAAAATAAATATGCAGTCTAAGCACCATGGGCAAACGACCGCCGACCGCTTAGAACGTTAATTACCCTTTCCATGCAATGTGCTGAGTAAGCGGCGCATGGAAATGGTAATGAAATAATAAGGTCATTCGCTTGTGGAAACAAATATGTCAACACAGCAGAATAGGCGAGCGAACCCAAAAACACTTGACGCGGTCGGTCATAAATTACGTACATACATACATGCACTATGCCGATAAGGCAATATTAGGGAAAATATGAATATCGATGAGTAGGCATTCCAGAGTCGATGTATGGTCAAAAATCGATCAGTAAATTGGTATAAAAGAAGGAAAAATTATCAAATAAAATCATTTCCTCAAAGTGAACGTTGAACTACAAAACCTCGTCTTATTTTAATTTCCCTTGTAAAAATATCATCCTGATACTGACGCCCTAAGGAGCTCCGGCTTTTGGGTTAGCGGCTATACGGCAACACGCCGAACGCAGTCAAGTATCGAGTTTGATACAAACTCTAACAGCAAAGTTGGCTTCGGTTAGGACCAACATTACATGGCGATCCTGCGAATACGCGCAATATAAATTTTTTTTTTAAAATCAATTTTTAAGATCCTGCGAAAACGCACAGCATTTTCACAAATTTTTCTGCGACCACAAGCCTGAACGCAAAAAGACCATAAAACATAACTATTTTTTTTGAACAAATAAAATTTTAAAACTTTTTCAAATAAAATTTTTTTTTTCTGCAAACACCGCGCCTAAAATATCAGAAATTAATATTTTTAAAATCCTACAAGAATCATACGGACATCGACTATTCCAACTACTAAGAACAATACATGGTCAACCTTTAGCAAAAGATAAAAATTCCTTTATCTAAATATCTTTCGATAACACAAATAGTTGACGATCCAACCTATTTGTTTGTTAAAACATTTTATCCTGTTGGAACAATACAATTCAAACAAACAAGATGAATTCATTGGCGACACTAAGAGCTTTTAGTAGCATTTCCAGCGACATTTTTGGAGCAGACAAACGATCAACTCGTGAATCATCCAAACACTAACATTTGCCGAAAGCGGAAATTGTACACATCAACAACATACAAATTTTCTTGACGAGCCAGGACATATAACCACTTAATTACTTATATTACTTTTACTTAAAACGATCTTTAATGAATTTTAGAGAACATTAAACTATAAAATTAAAGATTTAGAAAATAACGGCTTATAATACCATAATCATAGAAAATAAATACATAGATAAATAAAATTTTTCTTTTTATATAATTTCTAATAATATATAGTAATATAAATAATAATCTCTAAAATAAAGTGAACTTTTCCTTGAAACCTCACTATGTTGCCTTAGGTGATTGATGTCATCTTGGAATTCTTGCTTCTGCATCAACTTGATAATGGTGTTCGATGATTGTTGAAGTTCATCACAATTTATGAATGAATTCTTAGTTCCCTTACCAACATCGATTCGACGTTTGTTGGTGTTTTTGAATCGGAGCATGTATGCTACAATTCGCTGAGCCCTTTTGAACGAGTTTCCATGATTGATAAATCCTAGAATTTCGGAATCTGTTGATCCCTGAGTTTCAGCTGTTGCTGATAATGCGATGATGTCTTCACGTATCTCTAGTTTCTTCGCAAATTTGGGTGGCCAGAGGGTTTCTGATCCATGCAAAAATCTTGGTCCATAAAGCCAAAGGGTGTGATTTTGGAGTTGATCTGGTGCTATTCCACGTGACAAGACGTCAGCAGGGTTGTCCTTAGAGCCTACGTGTCGCCATTGCTGTGGAATCGTAAGTTCTTGTATTGTTGAAACACGATTGGCAATAAATGTGGGAAGAGTGGCTGATGATGATGCATTTATCCAATTGAGGAAAACCTCTGAATCGGACCATAAGTGTATCCTATCGCGTTGAATATCCAAATCTGTCTGCAGACGATGAGTCAGCTCAGCAGCAAGCTTAACAGCACAATGTTCTAAGCGAGGAATGGTAGCTTGGTGCGATATGTTTGATTTCTTTGAAGGGGCTACCCTCGACTTCGCGCAGAGTAAACGAACTATAATAATATTGTCCTTGTCTATCGATCTGACGTAAGTTGCTGCTCCGTAGGCCTTCTCCGATGCATCTGCGAACACGTGAAATTGCACATCCTTGGGAACCTTGTGAGAAAACACGTGCCTTGGTATTTTGATGTTGTGAAGTGTTTTTAACCCTTCACGAAAACCAGTCCACTTCGTTTGCATCTCTTGGGGAAGTGCTGCATCCCAATCAAATTTTAGTTCCCATAATTGTTGTTAAAATAATTTTGCAGTCACCACGACTGGGGCCATAAGGCCAAGAGGATCGAAGAGGTGAGCAATGTCAGAGTATGCGATTCTTTTTGTCACCTTTTCCTTTCCGACCCATGAGGTTTTAATACAGAGATCGTCAGATTTTGGTAACCATGTCAGTCCAATGGTTTTGTCATGTTTTTCGATGTTATTGTTGAAGTTTAGCTCTGTTTCACGATCACTGATTGGTATGGTTTGAATTAGTGACTGGTGATTTGCACACCATTTTCGAAGCTTAAACCCTGCACTTTGCAGCAATTTTTGTAATTCTGTTTGTGTTTCAAGAGCTTTACTCATGCTGTCGGATCCTGTCATCACATCGTCAACATACGTATTTCTCTGTATTGTGAGGGATCGCACCAGCGACCACATAAATACTATGCCTAAAAGCATACAACATTTTAATTGAACTAAGCATACAAAATTTTGACCCTACATCGACTCTAGTGCCTCTCAAAATAAAATACAAAAATGTTAGATATGCAGTCATTATTTAATAGCACACTTGGTACATGAAAAACAAAAGCAAACAAAACCCACACGTATTGTTTAATAGCGCACTCGGTGCATGGGAACAAAAAATATAAAACATCTCCAATAGCATAATTTATGACCAGCGGTCGCTCGCCTATGAAAATAAATATGCAGTCTAAGCACCATGGGCAAACGACCGCCGACCGCTTAGAACGTTAATTACCCTTTCCATGCAATGTGCTGAGTAAGCGGCGCATGGAAATGGTAATGAAATAATAAGGTCATTCGCTTGTGGAAACAAATATGTCAACACAGCAGAATAGGCGAGCGAACCCAAAAACACTTGACGCGGTCGGTCATAAATTACGTACATACATACATGCACTATGCCGATAAGGCAATATTAGGGAAAATATGAATATCGATGAGTAGGCATTCCAGAGTCGATGTATGGTCAAAAATCGATCAGTAAATTGGTATAAAAGAAGGAAAAATTATCAAATAAAATCATTTCCTCAAAGTGAACGTTGAACTACAAAACCTCGTCTTATTTTAATTTCCCTTGTAAAAATATCATCCTGATACTGACGCCCTAAGGAGCTCCGGCTTTTGGGTTAGCGGCTATACGGCAACACGCCGAACGCAGTCAAGTATCGAGTTTGATACAAACTCTAACAGCAAAGTTGGCTTCGGTTAGGACCAACATTACATGGCGATCCTGCGAATACGCGCAATATAAATTTTTTTTTTAAAATCAATTTTTAAGATCCTGCGAAAACGCACAGCATTTTCACAAATTTTTCTGCGACCACAAGCCTGAACGCAAAAAGACCATAAAACATAACTATTTTTTTTGAACAAATAAAATTTTAAAACTTTTTCAAATAAAATTTTTTTTTTCTGCAAACACCGCGCCTAAAATATCAGAAATTAATATTTTTAAAATCCTACAAGAATCATACGGACATCGACTATTCCAACTACTAAGAACAATACATGGTCAACCTTTAGCAAAAGATAAAAATTCCTTTATCTAAATATCTTTCGATAACACAAATAGTTGACGATCCAACCTATTTGTTTGTTAAAACATTTTATCCTGTTGGAACAATACAATTCAAACAAACAAGATGAATTCATTGGCGACACTAAGAGCTTTTAGTAGCATTTCCAGCGACATTTTTGGAGCAGACAAACGATCAACTCGTGAATCATCCAAACACTAACATTTGCCGAAAGCGGAAATTGTACACATCAACAACATACAAATTTTCTTGACGAGCCAGGACATATAACCACTTAATTACTTATATTACTTTTACTTAAAACGATCTTTAATGAATTTTAGAGAACATTAAACTATAAAATTAAAGATTTAGAAAATAACGGCTTATAATACCATAATCATAGAAAATAAATACATAGATAAATAAAATTTTTCTTTTTATATAATTTCTAATAATATATAGTAATATAAATAATAATCTCTAAAATAAAGTGAACTTTTCCTTGAAACCTCACTATGTTGCCTTAGGTGATTGATGTCATCTTGGAATTCTTGCTTCTGCATCAACTTGATAATGGTGTTCGATGATTGTTGAAGTTCATCACAATTTATGAATGAATTCTTAGTTCCCTTACCAACATCGATTCGACGTTTGTTGGTGTTTTTGAATCGGAGCATGTATGCTACAATTCGCTGAGCCCTTTTGAACGAGTTTCCATGATTGATAAATCCTAGAATTTCGGAATCTGTTGATCCCTGAGTTTCAGCTGTTGCTGATAATGCGATGATGTCTTCACGTATCTCTAGTTTCTTCGCAAATTTGGGTGGCCTTGGTCCATAAAGCCAAAGGGTGTGATTTTGGAGTTGATCTGGTGCTATTCCACGTGACAAGACGTCAGCAGGGTTGTCCTTAGAGCCTACGTGTCGCCATTGCTGTGGAATCGTAAGTTCTTGTATTGTTGAAACACGATTGGCAATAAATGTGGGAAGAGTGGCTGCTGATGATGCATTTATCAAATTGAGGAAAACCTCTGAATCGGACCATAAGTGTATCCTATCGCGTTAAATATCCAAATCTGTCTGCAGACGATGAGTCAGCTCAGCAGCAAGCTTAGCAGCACAATGTTCTAAGCGAGGAATGGTAGCTTGGTGCGATATGTTTGATTTCTTTGAAGGGGCTACCCTCGACTTCGCGCAGAGTAAACGAACTATAATAATAATGTCCTTGTCTATCGATCTGACGTAAGTTGCTGCTCCGTAGGCCTTCTCCGATGCATCTGCGAACACGTGAAATTGCACATCCTTGGGAACCTTGTGAGAAAACACGTGCCTTGGTATTTTGATGTTGTGAAGTGTTTTTAACCCTTCACGAAAACCAGTCCACTTCGTTTGCATCTCTTGGGGAAGTGCTGCATCCCAATCAAATTTTAGTTCCCATAATTGTTGTTAAAATAATTTTGCAGTCACCACGACTGGGGCCATAAGGCCAAGAGGATCGAAGAGGTGAGCAATGTCAGAGTATGCGATTCTTTTTGTCACCTTTTCCTTTCCGACCCATGAGGTCTTAATACAGAGATCGTCAGATTTTGGTAACCATGTCAGTCCAATGGTTTTGACATGTTTTTCGATGTTATTGTTGAAGTTTAGCTCTGTTTCACGATCACTGATTGGTATGGTTTGAATTAGTGACTGGTGATTTGCACACCATTTTCGAAGCTTAAAACCCTGCACTTTGCAGCAATTTTTGTAATTCTGTTTGTGTTTCAAGAGTTTTACTCATGCTGTCGGATCCTGTCATCACATCGTCAACATACGTATTTCTCTGTATTGTGAGGGATCGCACCAGCGACCACATAAATACTATGCCTAAAAGCATACAACATTTTAATTGAACTAAGCATACAAAATTTTGACCCTACATCGACTCTAGTGCCTCTCAAAATAAAATACAAAAATCTTAGATATGCAGTCATTAATTAATAGCACACTTGGTACATGAAAAACAAAAGCAAACAAAACCCACACGTATTGTTTAATAGCGCACTCGGTGCATGGGAACAAAAAATATAAAACATCTCCAATAGCATAATTTATGACCAGCGGTCGCTCGCCTATGAAAATAAATATGCAGTCTAAGCATCATGGGCAAACGACCGCCGACCGCTTAGAACGTTAATTACCCTTTCCCTGCAATGTGCTGAGTAAGCGGCGCATGGAAATGGTAATGAAATAATAAGGTCATTCGCTTGTGGAAACAAATATGTCAACACAGCAGAATAGGCGAGCGAACCCAAAAACACTTGACGCGGTCGGTCATAAATTACGTACATACATACATGCACTATGCCGATAAGGCAATATTAGGGAAAATATGAATATCGATGAGTAGGCATTCCAGAGTCGATGTATGGTCAAAAATCGATCAGTAAATTGGTATAAAAGAAGGAAAAATTATCTAATAAAATCATTTCCTCAAAGTGAACGTTGAACTACAAAACCTCGTCTTATTTTAATTTCCCTTGTAAAAATATCATCCTGATACTGACGCCCTAAGGAGCTCCGGCTTTTGGGTTAGCGGCTATACGGCAACACGCCGAACGCAGTCAAGTATCGAGTTTGATACAAACTCTAACAGCAAAGTTGGCTTCGGTTAGGACCAACATTACATGGCGATCCTGCGAATACGCGCAATATAAATTTTTTTTTTAAAATCAATTTTTAAGATCCTGCGAAAACGCACAGCATTTTCACAAATTTTTCTGCGACCACAATCCTGAACGCAAAAAGACCATAAAACATAACTATTTTTTTTGAACAAATAAAATTTTAAAATTTTTTCAAATAAAATTTTTTTTTCTGCAAACACCGCGCCTAAAATATCAGAAATTAATATTTTTAAAATCCTACAAGAATCATACGGACATCGACTATTCCAACTACTAAGAACAATACATGGTCAACCTTTAGCAAAAGATAAAAATTCTTTATCTAAATATCTTTCGATAACACAAATAGTTGACGATCCAACCTATTTGTTTGTTAAAACATTTTATCCTGTTGGAACAATACAATTCAAACAAACAAGATGAATTCATTGGCGACACTAAGAGCTTTTAGTAGCATTTCCAGCGACATTTTTGGAGCAGACAAACGATCAACTCGTGAATCATCCAAACACTAACATTTGCCGAAAGCGGAAATTGTTAACATCAACAACATACAAATTTTCTTGACGAGCCAGGACATATAACCACTTAATTACTTATATTACTTTTACTTAAAACGATCTTTAATGAATTTTAGAGAACATTAAACTATAAAATTAAAGATTTAGAAAAAAACGGCTTATAATACCATAATCATAGAAAATAAATACATAGATAAATAAAATTTTTCTTTTTATATAATTTCTAATAATATATAGTAATATAAATAATAATCTCTAAAATAAAATTCTCAATATAATATTTTATAATATTTTTAGTAATTAAAATTGTTTACGAAAATGGGAAAAACCCAGTCAAAAGTTGAAGAGGTCATTGTAAATAACAATGGACCTCAGACCAATAAGAGTTACGACAATATGAACTATGGCATAGACATAGTCACAATTATATTAATACTAATAATAATTATAGGATTTAATTATATCCGTAAAATACTAAGCAGGAAGGTAAACAAAGTTATAAAAAAAGAAATCATAAAACATAATGTAATAGGAAGATCAGTATAGTAATTATTTGAATTGAATAACACAACTTCTCATGGAAGAGCTCGGTTCTTTGGTAGAAAATCTTTATGCCATCGTAAAAAATCTAAGGAAGGACGGACCAAATAGAAAAAAAACGAGGGAATCAGGAGAAAAGAAGTTAGAACAAGTTCATGCAATTTTTAGACAGGCACAAATATAAGCAAAAAAAGTATAATACAGGAAGAAGTAACAAAAGAGACAGAGTGCACCAAATGAAACAATAGCAGACGTAGGTAAAATGACGGACGAATTTAGTTTCAGCTTCGCTCAGAAGCTTCCAACCCCTACATGTGAGGAAGAGGGTAAAAGACTAGAAAACATCAGGGATTTTTTAAACAGTATTGAGTTTTATTACGATACACTCTCCCCGACCGCAAAACAAACCCTAATAAAATCCTTACTTAAATGCAAAATTCAAGGGCACTCACCGAGTTGGGAAGTCAGAAACCAGAAGATTTTGCACAATTAAAAAAATACCTCACAGAAAAATGCGGACCTAAAGAAACCATTGAACTAATACAAACAAAACTTAGTAGAACTCATCAGGGAAACCGACCTATAAGAGAATTCGTAACGGACATCGAGACATTAGTAACTAAAATGACAAAGCTGGAGGTAGCTTGCCATGGTGAAAGCACCTGAGCAACATTAACCACAGCCAATGATCGTAGGGGATTAGCTTTCCTAAAAAGGGGGTGAATGACAGACTACGTACTATACTCGACAGCGCCAGACTTTTTAAGAAGCAGCGCAGCACCTGCTGGAAATAGACCAAGGGTCAAAAAATTCATCGATTAACTAACTCAATTACAACCAGAACGTTAGAGGACAGAACCTTAGGGAACAGAGCTTTAGAGACTAGAACTTTAGAGGAAACAACTTTAGAGGACAAAACTTTAGAGGACAGAACTTTGGAGGACAACACTTTAGAGAGGAAAATATTAGAGGGCAAAACTTAAGAGGACGGTACGACAATAACATGACCAACGGTTACAACTCCAATAACGATAACAGAGTCATTCCACACAACAATTCTGATAACCGCTATAGAGCGAGCTACCAGAATAACAACTACCGCCAGAATAACGACTACCGCCAGAATAACGATAATAGAAACTACGTCCCGAATAGAAATATTAATAATAATAATAATAGTAGGGCAACCAATGGTAATCCAACTAACAACCAGAGGGTAAGAGTATTGGGAAACGAACAACCCACCGAGGGGACAGCCGACCCTTCGGAGGGGAGTCTATAAATCCCGACATACCAAGTACCATATATACGACGGGGATAGAAAACGGCCTTTACGTACAATTAAAAACCAACAATAAGAAAGTCATACGATGCTTACTAGACACCGGAGCATCCATTTGCGTAATAAAAAGTTCCGTAGTTGAGGGAATTATACCAATAGAAGAAAGCTTTAGTACAAACATTATAGGTATAGCAGGGAATCTACGTTCACAGGGCACCTGTACTAGCACCTTACATTTCGGGAAAAACAGCATTCCATACGAATTCCATGTAGTACCCGATTCCTTCCCGATACCCGTCGATGGTATTATTGGAGCAAACTTCCTAATGGAGTTTGGTGCGGTAATCGATCTAGAAACCTTACATTTAAATTTCAAAATTAATAACAGACAACTTGCGGTACCGATATATGTGCAACATAGTTTAAATAACATAACAGTGTCTCCAAGATGTGAAGCTACATATTGGGTGAATACAAAGCATATAGATTCCAGAATATTCTATCCTCAGGAATTGTGCAAAGGTGTTTACATGGCTGGATCCATATCTACAGTCATACAAGGAAAATTCCCAATCAAAATTCTCAACACTCGCGAAACTGCTGTAAACCTTAAATGGGCAGAACCAATATCATTCCCAGCATCCGAGCATTACGTTTTACAGTACAAAAAGGAAGACGCTGTACCAAGCACGAGAATAAAGAAGTTACTAAGCGAAATTAATTTCGATACACTGAATAATGAGGAGAGAACTGAAATCGAGTCAATATGCACAAAATTCCATGATATTTTTCACTTGGAAGGAGACAAGTTAACTTACACTCACATAGGACAAGCAGATATAACACTAAAAGAGGGAGCGTCACCAAAAATACCTGTTGTAATTTCAGTGGAGGGAAAACACGTTTTGTCGCCTTGAAGGTTAAATTGCAAGAGAGCAAGTAATTTATTTTACATATTAATGTACAAGATAAAATGACAGATGTACTGTATGAAAGAGACGACAGTATAGTTCATTATATCATTATTCTTACAGAGTGTTGGAACACATATATATAATTTAATTACAACAGCCTCACTAGTGTTCCAAGAAAAAGTTATAGCATTAACATTATCAATAAAAATAAGAATTCAAAAATTAGATATCAATCTCCAAATTAAAAAACTTTAAATATGGTAATTAAAAAATCCTGGGCAAAAATCTGTTTAGTTTACAGAAATTTACCGGCTTGGTAAAAATATCGGCAACCATTTCATTCGTTGCTATATATTGTAAATCCAATTTAATTTCACCTTCAGCTTCTTGGTTTAAGTGCTCCTGGATAAAATATTTGCGTACATCTATGTGTTTTGTACGAGCATGATAGCTTTTATTTTTCGCGAGATGTAGTGCTCCTTGGTTGTCACAATATAAAGTGATGATCTTCGTTGCACCTGGAAACAATTCACACTCGAAACGTTTTAGCCAGAGCGCTTCTTGTATTGCAGCAACCATGGACATAAATTCTGCCTCTGTCGAAGACAATGCGATAGTTGGTTGACGCCTTGTTGTCCATGAGACAGCTCCTCCTTGAACAAGAAATACATAGCCTGTGGTTGATCGTCGCTTGTCAGGATCACCGGCCCAATCAGCATCACAAAATCCGATGAGGTCTTCATTTTTCTCAGGATAAAAGGTCAGCTTGTAGTTGATTGTACCCTTAAGATATCGCAGCACCCTTTTAACCGCTGCCCAATGTACACTACCATAGTTTTTGTTGTACCTACTGAGTGCACTGACAGCATAACAGATATCAGGACGACTGATTTGAGCAGCATACATTATGCATCCGATCGCTTCCTGATATGGGATTCGGCTCATATCTCTTTGCTCAACTTCAGACTTTGGAGAGAATTCTTCCGATAATTTTTGGTTTGGGTCCATTGGAGTGTTAGCTGGATTGCAATTTTCCATATTAAACCGCTTGAGAACATTTGTAATATAGTGGCTTTGATCAATAGATATGGAGCCCGAGGAATTTCGAGAAATGTTCATACCAAGTATTGATTTAGTTTCGCCTAAATCCTTCATCTTAAAATGAGTTGACAATTCTGTCTTCAATTTCGTGCACATCGTTGCATTTGTTGAAAAAATCATTATATCATCGACCCAGACAGCTAATATGATTTTGTTCTGTAGTGAATGCTTGTAGTAAATACACTGGTCAATTGATGATCTCTTAAATTTCATTTGCCCCACCAGTACATCATTCAGCTTGTCGTTCCAAACACGACTTGACTGTTTCAAACCATATAATGCTCGCTTAAGACGACAAACCCTCCCCGATCCGTCATCGAAGCCTTCCGGTTGATTCATATACACTTCTTCAACTAGTTCACCTTGCAGAAAAGCAGTTACTGCATCCATTTGATGTATAATCATCGTATGTTTAGCTGCCATTGCCAACAGAAATCGAATTGATGCATAACGTGCTACAGGTGAGTAGGTTTCGTCGTAGTCAATGCCTCTGACTTGACAATACCCTTTGACAACAAGTCGAGCTTTATATCGGTCGATATTGCCGATACCGTTTCGTTTTATTTTGTAGACCCATTTACTGTCTATCGCCTTTCGTCCATCAGGTAGCTGGCACAAGTCCCAAGTATTATTGGACTTCAAAGAGTTTAGTTCGGTATTCATCGCTGCTTCCCATTTCTCGCTTTCGTCACAGTGTCTAGCTTCTTGAAAGCATTTGGGTTCGCTAATGTCTCTGGTAGCTGCTGCCAACATCGCATATAGACTGAGAGTATTGCGTACATCTTCAGTATTTTTCGAAATTGAGCTTTTTTCCACTACGATCGGGCATGGAACAACTGAGAGTTCACTGTTAGCAACGTCGAAATCAGTTTCAGCAACAGAAGTGTATGACGAATTCCTACTATCTACCGCCTCACTGAATTCGTTATCTGCTGAGTTGATCTCAATAATGGTGTCGTCCATCTCTGTTACGATGTCGTCAGAGTTCTCCAACACTGAATGTCTTCTATCAACACTTGACGTCACTGTAGTCTCACTGAAGTCATTGTCCGAATCACTGTCATCACTTGAATCGCTTCCGGAAAAAACATTATCAACATAATGGATATCTTCTGATGCCTTGGATGAGAGAACAGAGTCAATAGAAATGTTATTTTTGAAGATAACCTGATTTCCACTCGGTTCTATAAATGTGACATCTCTACTGACGATGATTTTTCTAGCCCTTGGGTCGTAAAGTCGATATGCCTTTGACTGCTCGCTGTATCCAACCATGATGCACTCACTAGCTTTTGCTGATAACTTGTTGCGTTGTGCTTTGGGTATATGGGCAAAAGCTTTGCTTCCAAATACTCGCAGCATTGATAAGTCCGGCTTTCGTTTCGTCCAACGCTCCTCCGGCGTTTCACCTTCCATTCCACGACAAGGTATTCTGTTTGTCAGGTAGGCTGCTGTCGCTGCTGCTTCGCCCCAAAAACTACCGCTTAAGTTTCCGTCAAATAGCATGCATCGGATCTTCTCTACTAGCGTACGATTCATTCGCTCCGCAACGCCATTCTGCTCCGGAGTGTGAGGCACGGTTCGTTGATGTAGTATGCCATGATTTGAAGTGAATGTTTCGAACAATTTGTTGCAGTATTCCTTACCATTGTCTGTACGAAGTATTTTGATTTTGCAGCCTTGTTGATTTTCAACAAAAATTTTGAACCTCTTAAAAATGTCAAAAACTTAATTTTTATGCTTCATCGGGTACAAAAACACTTTGCGACTGTAGTCGTCAATAAATGTGACAAAACATTTAGCCCCTCCAAATGAACGCACTGGCATGAATCCAACATCACTTCGAGAACACTTTTTGCATGGTTTTTGCTTTCTTTAAATGAAGAACGGGTCTGTTTAGCTTTGATACATACCGCACATTTGATCTCCTTCTTGTTACTTCTCGAGAACTCCATTCCGGTTATGGCTGTTTTAACTTTGTTTAATTTCGATTCACATGGATGTCCTAATCGACGATGCCAAATATTTTCATCCATTGCTACTGATGTAGTTGCTGCTAATACAAATTCTGCTGATGAATTTTCTGCTAATGTACTTGCTGCTAACACAGTTTCTGCTGATGCATTTTCTGCTAATGTACTTGCTGCTAATACAGTTTCTGCTGATGCATTTTCTGCTCGGTCCATTGAGCAGTTTAATTTGTACAAATCGTTAATAAGCGGTGCCGTTGCAATTAATGATTTGATAGCATCAAAAATCTTGCAGCTTTCTTTGTCAAAAACCAATGTGTTACCGCGTTTTGCCATCTGACTCACTGACATAAGATTTGCACAAATGTCTGGTATATGAAGAACGTCTTTCACAGTAACATCGCCATTTTGTGACATATAATTTGTGCCAATAGACATTTTTATATCACCTGCACATTTCACATTTAGATGAGAATTGTCTCCCACAATTATTTCTTTCTTCGAAGGCTTTCGGACATTTGTCAAACTAGCATCGCTCATTGAGATGTGAGCAGAAGCACCTGAGTCTATATACCACTCATCATGTTTTGCTTGAGCCACAAATGAACATAAAAAAAGTTTTTCAGATTTTCTTCTTTTGTTTGGACACTTGTTTGCGAAATGGCCCAATTCATCACAAATATAACACTTCACAGATTTGTTGATTTTCTGTCTAGAATATTGCGGCTTATTTTTCTGGTTATTGTATGACTTTCTCGCAACTAATGCTGCCGCATCAACAGCATCCGACTTAGGTGAAACCTCTTGCAGTAGACGATTTTGGACAAAATCAGATGTTAACTCTGGCTTCGAATTTTCAATGGCCATTACCATTGGACGATATTCGTCTGGTAAATTTGCCAACAATAGCGCTGCCACAACATCATCTCCGATTTCCAGACCAGCTTTCTTGACTTTTGTCGACATAAGCTTCATTTTATGAACATAGTCCTCCATCGATGCACAATCAGCTTGCTTGAGTCCGACCATTTGTTTAAGCAGATCTACACGCCGCCCAATTCCATTGTCCTCAAAAGCACCACAAACTGCATCCCACGCTTCTTTGGCCATTGTGCACTTTTCAGTGTACGTATATAGAGCTGATGAAAGTAATAAATTTAACATTTGGATCGCCAAAAAATTTTTTTCTTCATCCGTCTCTGTTCCATTGAAGCACTTCCAGTGTCCTTTTGTCGCAAGATACGCCTTTGCTTCAACCTTCCAATCGTCGTAATTGCTCCTACCTTCCAATTTCTTAGGTTTTCCCATTTTTTTTTTGCAAGCTAAGGGCCCATAACCTGTTGTAATTTCAGTGGAGGGAAAACACGTTTTGTCGCCTTGAAGGTTAAATTGCAAGAGAGCAAGTAATTTATTTTACATATTAATGTACAAGATAAAATGACAGATGTACTGTATGAAAGAGACGACAGTATAGTTCATTATGTCATTATTCTTACAGAGTGTTGGAACACATATATATAATTTAATTACAACAATACCCTAAACCCTACCGATTACCACATACACAAAAACAGGATATAAAAAACGAAATCGACAACATGCTAGAAAATGACATAATAGAGCCATCAGTATCCGCTTGGAACTCTCCCATACTCGTAGTACCAAAAAAGAGAGATCCCGTTACCAATCAGCAAAAATTCCGAATGGTTATAGGTTACACACTCGAAACGTTTTAGCCAGAGCGCTTCTTGTATTGCAGCAACCATGGACATAAATTCTGCCTCTGTCGAAGACAATGCGATAGTTGGTTGACGCCTTGTTGTCCATGAGACAGCTCCTCCTTGAACAAGAAATACATAGCCTGTGGTTGATCGTCGCTTGTCAGGATCACCGGCCCAATCAGCATCACAAAATCCGATGAGGTCTTCATTTTTCTCAGGATAAAAGGTCAGCTTGTAGTTGATTGTACCCTTAAGATATCGCAGCACCCTTTTAACCGCTGCCCAATGTACACTACCATAGTTTTTGTTGTACCTACTGAGTGCACTGACAGCATAACAGATATCAGGACGACTGATTTGAGCAGCATACATTATGCATCCGATCGCTTCCTGATATGGGATTCGGCTCATATCTCTTTGCTCAACTTCAGACTTTGGAGAGAATTCTTCCGATAATTTTTGGTTTGGGTCCATTGGAGTGTTAGCTGGATTGCAATTTTCCATATTAAACCGCTTGAGAACATTTATAATATAGTGGCTTTGATCAATAGATATGGAGCCCGAGGAATTTCGAGAAATGTTCATACCAAGTATTGATTTAGTTTCGCCTAAATCCTTCATCTTAAAATGAGTTGACAATTCTGTCTTCAATTTCGTGCACATCGTTGCATTTGTTGAAAAAATCATTATATCATCGACCCAGACAGCTAATATGATTTTGTTCTGTAGTGAATGCTTGTAGTAAATACACTGGTCAATTGATGATCTCTTAAATTTCATTTGCCCCACCAGTACATCATTCAGCTTGTCGTTCCAAACACGACTTGACTGTTTCAAACCATATAATGCTCGCTTAAGACGACAAACCCTCCCCGATCCGTCATCGAAGCCTTCCGGTTGATTCATATACACTTCTTCAACTAGTTCACCTTGCAGAAAAGCAGTTACTGCATCCATTTGATGTATAATCATCGTATGTTTAGCTGCCATTGCCAACAGAAATCGAATTGATGCATAACGTGCTACAGGTGAGTAGGTTTCGTCGTAGTCAATGCCTCTGACTTGACAATACCCTTTGACAACAAGTCGAGCTTTATATCGGTCGATATTGCCGATACCGTTTCGTTTTATTTTGTAGACCCATTTACTGTCTATCGCCTTTCGTCCATCAGGTAGCTGGCACAAGTCCCAAGTATTATTGGACTTCAAAGAGTTTAGTTCGGTATTCATCGCTGCTTCCCATTTCTCGCTTTCGTCACAGTGTCTAGCTTCTTGAAAGCATTTGGGTTCGCTAATGTCTCTGGTAGCTGCTGCCAACATCGCATATAGACTGAGAGTATTGCGTACATCTTCAGTATTTTTCGAAATTGAGCTTTTTTCCACTACGATCGGGCATGGAACAACTGAGAGTTCACTGTTAGCAACGTCGAAATCAGTTTCAGCAACAGAAGTGTATGACGAATTCCTACTATCTACCGCCTCACTGAATTCGTTATCTGCTGAGTTGATCTCAATAATGGTGTCGTCCATCTCTGTTACGATGTCGTCAGAGTTCTCCAACACTGAATGTCTTCTATCAACACTTGACGTCACTGTAGTCTCACTGAAGTCATTGTCCGAATCACTGTCATCACTTGAATCGCTTCCGGAAAAAACATTATCAACATAATGGATATCTTCTGATGCCTTGGATGAGAGAACAGAGTCATTAGAAATGTTATTTTTGAAGATAACCTGATTTCCACTCGGTTCTATAAATGTGACATCTCTACTGACGATGATTTTTCTAGCCCTTGGGTCGTAAAGTCGATATGCCTTTGACTGCTCGCTGTATCCAACCATGATGCACTCACTAGCTTTTGCTGATAACTTGTTGCGTTGTGCTTTGGGTATATGGGCAAAAGCTTTGCTTCCAAATACTCGCAGCATTGATAAGTCCGGCTTTCGTTTCGTCCAACGCTCCTCCGGCGTTTCACCTTCCATTCCACGACAAGGTATTCTGTTTGTCAGGTAGGCTGCTGTCGCTGCTGCTTCGCCCCAAAAACTACCGCTTAAGTTTCCGTCAAATAGCATGCATCGGATCTTCTCTACTAGCGTACGATTCATTCGCTCCGCAACGCCATTCTGCTCCGGAGTGTGAGGCACGGTTCGTTGATGTAGTATGCCATGATTTGAAGTGAATGTTTCGAACAATTTGTTGCAGTATTCCTTACCATTGTCTGTACGAAGTATTTTGATTTTGCAGCCTTGTTGATTTTCAACAAAAATTTTGAACCTCTTAAAAATGTCAAAAACTTAATTTTTATGCTTCATCGGGTACAAAAACACTTTGCGACTGTAGTCGTCAATAAATGTGACAAAACATTTAGCCCCTCCAAATGAACGCACTGGCATGAATCCAACATCACTTCGAGAACACTTTTTGCATGGTTTTTGCTTTCTTTAAATGAAGAACGGGTCTGTTTAGCTTTGATACATACCGCACATTTGATCTCCTTCTTGTTACTTCTCGAGAACTCCATTCCGGTTATGGCTGTTTTAACTTTGTTTAATTTCGATTCACATGGATGTCCTAATCGACGATCCAAATATTTTCATCCATTGCTACTGATGTAGTTGCTGCTAATACAAATTCTGCTGATGAATTTTCTGCTAATGTACTTGCTGCTAACACAGTTTCTGCTGATGCATTTTCTGCTAATGTACTTGCTGCTAATACAGTTTCTGCTGATGCATTTTCTGCTCGGTCCATTGAGCAGTTTAATTTGTACAAATCGTTAATAAGCGGTGCCGTTGCAATTAATGATTTGATAGCATCAAAAATCTTGCAGCTTTCTTTGTCAAAAACCAATGTGCTACCGCGTTTTGCCATCTGACTCACTGACATAAGATTTGCACAAATGTCTGGTATATGAAGAACGTCTTTCACAGTAACATCGCCATTTTGTGACATATAATTTGTGCCAATAGACATTTTTATATCACCTGCACATTTCACATTTAGATGAGAATTGTCTCCCACAATTATTTCTTTCTTCGAAGGCTTTCGGACATTTGTCAAACTAGCATCGCTCATTGAGATGTGAGCAGAAGCACCTGAGTCTATATACCACTCATCATGTTTTGCTTGAGCCACAAATGAACATAAAAAAAGTTTTTCAGATTTTCTTCTTTTGTTTGGACACTTGTTTGCGAAATGGCCCAATTCATCACAAATATAACACTTCACAGATTTGTTGATTTTCTGTCTAGAATATTGCGGCTTATTTTTCTGGTTATTGTATGACTTTCTCGCAACTAATGCTGCCGCATCAACAGCATCCGACTTAGGTGAAACCTCTTGCAGTAGACGATTTTGGACAAAATCAGATGTTAACTCTGGCTTCGAATTTTCAATGGCCATTACCATTGGACGATATTCGTCTGGTAAATTTGCCAACAATAGCGCTGCCACAACATCATCTCCGATTTCCAGACCAGCTTTCTTGACTTTTGTCGACATAAGCTTCATTTTATGAACATAGTCCTCCATCGATGCACAATCAGCTTGCTTGAGTCCGACCATTTGTTTAAGCAGATCTACACGCCGCCCAATTCCATTGTCCTCAAAAGCACCACAAACTGCATCCCACGCTTCTTTGGCCGTTGTGCACTTTTCAGTGTACGTATGATGAAAGTAATAAATTTAACATTTGGATCGCCAAAAATTTTTTTTCTTCATCCGTCTCTGTTCCATTGAAGCACTTCCAGTGTCCTTTTGTCGCAAGATACGCCTTTGCTTCAACCTTCCAATCGTCGTAATTGCTCCTACCTTCCAATTTCTTAGGTTTTCCCATTTTTTTTTTGCAAGCTAAGGGCCCATAACCTGTTGTAATTTCAGTGGAGGGAAAACACGTTTTGTCGCCTTGAAGGTTAAATTGCAAGAGAGCAAGTAATTTATTTTACATATTAATGTACAAGATAAAATGACAGATGTACTGTATGAAAGAGACGACAGTATAGTTCATTATATCATTATTCTTACAGAGTGTTGGAACACATATATATAATTTAATTACAACAATACCCTAAACCCTACCGATTACCACATACACAAAAACAGGATATAAAAAACGAAATCGACAACATGCTAGAAAATGACATAATAGAGCCATCAGTATCCGCTTGGAACTCTCCCATACTCGTAGTACCAAAAAAGAGAGATCCCGTTACCAATCAGCAAAAATTCCGAATGGTTATAGATTACAGGAACGTAAATGAGAGAATAGAAGACGACAAATTCCCGTTAACCAATATTAGTGACATTTACGACATGGTAGGAGGGGCAGTATATTTTTCATGTATTGATTTAAGTCAAGGATATTACCAAATGGAATTGGAACCAAAAAGTAGACCTATGACAGCATTTTCAACGGAGGATGGTCACTATCAGCTAAAACGACTACCAATGGGACTAAAAATCTCACCAAGCAAATTCTCAAGGATGATGTCAATACCGATGGCCGGACTTACGTACTCACGCTGTTTCGTTTACCTTGATGACTTAATAGTGTTTGGTAAGAACTTGATAGATCATAACAAAAATCTGATAGACGTGTTCAAACGACTTAGGGAAGTAAACTTAAAAATTCATCCAAGAGAGTGTGCATTCCTACGAAAAGAAGTATTGTATCTAGGGCACATTATTTCCGAAAAGGGAATTCACCCAGATCCGACAAAATCTGCAGCAATAAGCAATTATCCTACCCCAACAAATGCAGACGATGTAAGAAGATTCGTAGCATTTGCTAATTACTACCGTAAATTTATTCCAAACCAAAACTGTAACAAATCCTTTCAACTTCTTAAAACAATCCTTACTAGTCCCCAAATTTTACAATTCCCAAATTTCGACAGAGAATTCAATTTACGGACAGACGCCTCAGGTTTTGCACTAGGGGCAGTATTGTCCAATTTCGATGACAAACCTATTGCTTATGCGAGAAAACTCTGAATAGCGCCGATAAGAATTATAGCACTATAGAAAAGGAGTTACTGGCAATAGTGTGGGCGATAAAACACTACCGACCATATTTGTTTGGAAGAAAATTCAAAATTATAACAGACCATAGACCATTAGTTTACCTTTTTTCCCTTAAGGAACCCTCAAGTAGATTAACAAAATTCAGACTGCTACTAGAAGAATATAATTTTCACATTGAATATACACCCGGAAAAGATAATTGCACAGCTGACGCTTTAAGTCGCATTAAATGGGATTCTGACCAACTTAAGGAACTACACGTATGTGTCATAACAAGATCTAAAACACAAGCAGAGAAGTCAATACAGAAAAATATAACCGACAGACAGGAAACCGAAGCAGAAGAAAATAATCGTGTAATTACAGATCTACTCAAGCCACCAGAGCATGGAAATAAAATAACTGAGCTAAAAATATGTAACAGTTTCGAGGACAAGGAATATCAGATAAAAGATATAGATATAATCCTGGGACCCAACAAAGTTTTGGCATACGTCCCAGTGAAGAATTGTATACTCCTAAGAAGGGACAAGGATGGCACTACAGCCCGATCGACATCATTTTGCGATTTGTTGTCGAGGGACGTGCATCGCATCTGCGGACCGTTATCAATTAATAAATTGTACATTACAAAAGAAGAAATTAAGAAACTCGAGGACGGCCGTCGAGAATAGAATATTCGCGAGTTGCAAAAAATCTTAGGAGATATGTTTAACAAAAGTAATGTAAAGGTGCACCTAATAGATAAATGTATAGAAATTACAGATCCTCATAAAAAGAAAATATTGCTCAACGATTATCATATATTACCAACAAGTGGACATGCAGGAATAAACCGCATGATGAAAACGATAAAACAAAAATACTTCTGGACAGGAATGCAGAACGACATAGCTACATACGTAAAGCATTGCACAATATGCCAAAAGAATAAACATATTACACCCAAGAAACAACCAATCGAAATAACATCAACTGCAGAATCAAGTTTTGACAAAATATATTTTGACTTAGTAGGTCCTCTAGACGAATCGGTGAGTGAATATAGGTACGTACTGACTTTACAAGACGAACTGACCAAATTCACGGAAGCTATTCCAATTCGAAATAAGGAAGCTGGTACAGTAGCCAAAGGTCTAGTAGAATGTTTCATCCTTAGACACGGAGTTCCAAAAACTGTAGCCTCTGATCAAGGAACAGAATTTATAAACAAAATCTTTAAGGATAAGTGCAAATTATTGAAAATAGAACAATTGCAATCTACAGCCTACCATCACGAAAGTATAGGAGCGTTAGAAAATTCCCATAAAGTTCTCGGAGCACACCTCAGGAGCTATGTATCCGATAAACATACAGACTGGTGTACTTGGTTACCGTATTACGTATTTTGCTACAACACCACAGTACATACGGAAACAGGGTATACACCATTTGAATTAGTATTCGGTCGACGATGTACATTACCTTCAAACTTAATAAGACATGTAGAACCGAGATACAACTACGAAGATTACGTAATTGACTTAAGAGAAAAGATACAGATAGCTCATAGAGATACAAGGGATACACTTCTAGACAGAAAAAACGTTAGGAAAACTGACTACGATAATAAGGCTAGAAGTAAACAAACTAGTTTTGAAGTAGGTAGTTTAGTTTTGCTAAGAAATGAGAATAGAAGAAAACTGGATCCTATTTACATAGGGCCATATGAAGTGTTATATGAGGAAGGAGTAAATTGCGTAATAAAATACGAGGGAAAGAAAACGAAGATCCATAAAAACCGATTGAAGAAATTTTATGTGTATATATTAAAACAGTTCTTATTCAGTTTAGACTAAAATATAATTTTTTTTTTAAAAAAAAAGAAAAGAAAAGAAGGGAGAGAGCATGCGCATGCCATAGAAATAAGTATTTTCAGAATAAATATTATAAACATTAGGAAGTATTAGGAATAAGAATAATCCTTAGAATGGGATAGAAATTAGTATTTTCAGAATAAATATTATAAACATTAGGAAGTATTAGGAATAAGAATAATCAATAGAATAGAAATAAGTAATTAGTAAACAGAATAGGAATGAGAAACAAAAATTTAATTATATCTATAATATCAAAATATTGAAACACTACATTGTAAATATTCTTTTGAGATATAACAAAAAATTTTATTATATATATAATACCAAAACATTGTAAACATTCTTTTGAGATCCCTTATTTTAGAAGTGGCGCGGAAAATAAGAAATCAAGACATGTCATGATTTCTCCTTTTCCCCCTGGAAGGGTGGTGTGAGGGATCGCACCAGCGACCACATAAATACTATGCCTAAAAGCATACAACATTTTAATTGAACTAAGCATACAAAATTTTGACCCTACATCGACTCTAGTGCCTCTCAAAATAAAATACAAAAATCTTCGATATGCAGTCATTAATTAATAGCACACTTGGTGCATGAAAAACAAAAGCAAACAAAACCCACACGTATTGTTTAATAGCGCACTCGGTGCATGGGAACAAAAAAAAATAAAACATCTCCAATAGCATAATTTATGACCAGCGGTCGCTCGCTTATGAAAATAAATATGCAGTCTAAGCATCATGGGCAAACGACCGCAAACCGCTTAGAACGTTAATTACCCTTTCCATGCAATATGCTGAGTAAGCGGCGCATGGAAATGGTAATGAAATAATAAGGTCGTTCGCTTGTGGAAACAAATATGTCAACACAGCAGAATAGGCGAGCGAACCCAAAAACACTTGACGCGGTCGGTCATAAATTACGTACATACATACATGCACTATGCCGATAAGGCAATATTAGGGAAAATATGAATATCGATGAGTAGGCATTTCAGAGTCGATGTAAGGTCAAAAATCGATCAGTAAATTGGTATAAAAGAAGGAAAAATTATCAAATAAAATCATTTCCTCAAAGTGAACGTTGAACTACAAAACCTCGTCTTATTTTAATTTCCCTTGTAAAAATATCATCCTGATACTGACGCCCTAAGAAGCTCCGGCTTTTGGGTTAGCGGTTATACGGCAACACGCCGAACGCAGTCAAGTATCGAGTTCGATACAAACTCTAACAGCAAAGTTGGCTTCGGTTAGGACCAACATTACAGTATAGCTCTTGACGCTAACGGGAATTGGCCCTGATTATCTTCTGCCAATCGCTGAAGGCATTTTATAGCTAGATATGGGGCAGATGTTGTACCGTAGGTTACTGTGTTCAGTCTGAAACATTTAAGAGCATCGTTGGGACTGTTTCTCCACCATATTAGTTGATATTTTGTATCTTCGTTGTGCATTTGTATCTGTCGATACATCTTCTCTATGTCTGCCGTAAACACGTATCTGGGCATGCGAAATCTTAGTAGAATCGAGAAAACGTCATCTTGGAGGGAAGGGCCTGTCGATAATATGTCATTTAGTGAGACGTTGGATGATGTTTTTGCTGATCCATCAAAAACTACCCTGAGCTTAGTTGTAGTACTGTCAGCCTTTGTTACACAGTGATGTGGCAAAAAGTAGTAAGGTCTTTTCAACTGGTGAAAGTTAATTTCTTCCATGTGGCCAAGTTGTTGGTATTCTTGCATGAACTCGACAAATTGTATCTTAAGTTCCTTCGAATTAGCAAGTCTGCGTTCAAGTAACATAAATCGTTGGAAAGCTACATCTTTTGATTCGCCCAATACGAGTGGCTCGTCCTTAAATGGTAGCCTTACAATAAATCTTCCTTCGTGACTTCTTGAAAGTGTGTCGTTAAAATTGATCTCACATTGTTTTTCGGACGCTGTAAGCCGTCTTTCGTTGGGCTGTGGTTCCTCTAATTGCCAAAATTGCCTAATTTCTATTTGGTGGTCAAGTGTTTCGTCTGCACTGCATATTCCACACACTGCATTCACATCCTGAGTGCCTTCTATTTTTCCGGAGACTGTCCATCCAAATACTGTATTCTGCAACGTGGGCATGGCTTGGCCCAATTTGATCTGTCCTACTGAGAGAAGTAAGTAATACAACTCAGCTCCAATCAGAACGTCTATTGGACCCGGTTTGTTAAATGTGGGATCCGCAAGTGGAAGGTTGTCTGGAATCTTCCAGGATTGTATGTCAAAGAACTTGCTGGGTTGATATGCAACTATTTTTGGGAGCACATGAGCCTCAATCTTTATAGAAAATGCATTGAGACGAGATCCGAGATGTATGCTGACTCTCCTCTTTGCCTGTTGGGTCTCTTGACCAATACCTTGAATACGCATTGTGTGATAGATTGTTGATACTCCAAGTTTCTTCACGGTTCCTTCGGTAATAAAATTTAACTGCGATCCAGAATCAAGTATGGCCTTGCATGTGATGCTCTTACCATGCTGATTTGTCAAGTTGATGATGGCTGTAGAGAGAAAAACGTAACATTGATTTCTATGACTTCCTTGCGTTGCTAATGTAATTGATTGGTCCCTTGTCTGATCTGCTGATGTTGATGGAAATTACTCGTGGTGAGTAAATTATTTGTTGATGGTTTCATAAACTGCTCCAAATGCAAAAGTGTTTTGTGTCGCTTTGAGCATTTTCTACATCCTCCAGAAGTGCATTTGGATGAGGTGTGTCCATATTTAAGACAGTTTATGCAATAATTCGAGGTCTTCACTAAACTTAGACGCTCTTTTGGACTTAACTGCAGAAAGTTTTGACAACTGAATAAATTATGTTCGCCTTTGCAGGCTATGCATTTAAGTTTTGATGACGTGGTGATTGTCAATACCCTTGACGTTCCTTGTTTTTTATGAGGTTCCTCTGAATAAACCTTGGGCACTTTCGCTCCTAATGCTTCTAGGGATTGAAAGCGGGTTTCAAGGAAGGACAAGAAATCAGTCAATGAGGTCAATGATCTTGGTTGTTGCAATGATTGCTCCCATAGAGAGTGCGTGTTACGATCCAATTTTTTTATTAATGTATGTAATAAAAGTGGATCCCAGTTTGATGTGTCTACGCCAAGATTTTGTAAATTTAAGAGACACTCACGTGATGTGTCGTGCAGTGCCTTGATCATGAACGAATCTTCTTTGTGTATTGTTGGTTGTGCCATCAATTTATTGAGCAACGCTGTTACCAGTAGACGTGTGTTTTCGTAACGATCTGTTATAACCTTCCAGGCGGCCGACATCTTCAGCTCATAAAATGCCTTGGTGTGAGATACGTTCATATCACTTAGACTACTAATTTGACGTTGAAGAGTATCAGCAATGAGGTTGTGTCTTCGCAATAGCCTTTGGAATTCTGGTACTTCGTCAGCTGTCGGTGGAAGAGATCCTCAGGATTTTGGTATGGGTTTTGGATTGACGATAGAGGTGTCCTGATTGGAGATTCCTACTACCTTGATACCCTTGACATTATCTGCCGTAGGTTCCGGATCTTCAGAAATACTTTCTTGGAGAAGGTTCTTTAATTCGTGGTAGAGAAGTTCTACCCGATGAAATGTGTTTTTTGCGATATATGGAGTGTCATGTTTGATCACGCCTTCTATCTGTTTGTGGTTAGCTTGAAATTGTTGCCAAATGGTTTCAATCCGCTGAATACTATCCGCTCAATATTGCCTGGTTTTCCTTGAACTGGAGTCCTTGGAAATATTGGTTTTTAGGCTCCCAAGCTCATCTGCTAGGGCCTTTTGTTTGCATACGATAAGGGACACTTCTGTGTCGTCCATTTCGGCCGTTGATATCGTCGGTTGGATCTATGCTTCCTCTGAATAGCACGATGTGTGTTGTAAGAGACTCTCTTCTTTTATTAAGAATGTTAGATTGTCACTACTAGTGTCTTAGCCCTGGTAACGCTTTTTTGTTCAGTGATTGCTAAATGCTCCTTACCACTGGTGGGGGGAAACAATCACGTCGGGGTCACCAAATGTTGACAGTGCTTTTACTGCCAATAGTTTTAGATCACTTTTCTTGTACCGTGACTAATTTGATGTAACTAGTGCAGTACTAGGTACACCAATATTGGAGAAATCGCAACAAAATGAAATGAACAATTTGGTAGTTTAACGATAACTGGTTTTTCAGTAAATTTTATTCACCTTTTATAATAAACAAATTGCTTACATAATCATAAAATAATTATTAAAGTCTAATAAACAAATTGCTTACTTAGCTTAATTGTAATGTGCACGTAAATTCTATACATCAAATTCAATACAAGAAATTGCTTACTTAGGTAAATGACACGAAAGTGTGCGGAAAAGAAATCGCATAATCGGTTTAGTTGAAAAACCGGTTTGGTCGTGTGAAAAATAGCGTACATTACTCGCAGAAAAGTGCTCATCGTGCTCGTTAAATTTTTTATTTTTTTTAATTTGCGCACGCAAAAGGGGTTCGCACCCTTATTATGTTCGGCAATATGCTTGGCATAGCGTGGGCGTTAAGGAAAAGGAGAAGAAGAGAGGAGATGTCTATGAGCTTGTGTCTTGAATGTCTGTGGATCATAGTGATGTGGAAAGACAGAGCTTGGCAGAGCATTCCACATACGTGTTGTACGGCTGAAGAACGCATCCCTGAATTTAACTGTACGTCCGAAGATGGGCTTAAGGGTAAATTGATGTGCATTTAGAGCGCCACGAGTATTGCGGTTGAATTCAAGGAGAGGTGGCATGCAACTGGCTATTTCTCTTGAACACCGCTGGTGGAAGAAGCGATAAAACAGTGACAAGCAGGAGACGTTCCTGCGGTGTTCGAGCGAATCTATTGATTTCGCAATGTTTTCGTCACCGATAAGTTTTATCGCACGGTTTTGTATTCTATCTAGTTGATGCAAGGTGGTTTTAGGCGCACCAGACCAGATATGACAATTGTACTCAAGTTTAGGGCGAATAAAGGCCTTGTAGATAGTAGCCAGGTCAGAGGGAGTGAAAATTTTCTTGCACCGGGTTAGAAAACCTAAACATTTCGCAGCAATTTTGGCGACGGTAAATATGTGGTCATTCCAACGAAGCTTGTCGTTGACGCACATACCGAGAATTGTGAGATTTTCAGTTTCCTCGATGCATGTCCCATTCATGGATAATGGCATGGGATTTGGGATTCGCTTGGACGACAGGAGACAGCATTGGGTTTTGGAAGCGTTAAATTCTACTCGATTGTTTTCTCCCCATTTTATTATGCTGTCTAGGTCAGAGTTTAACGTGCTTAACATACGAAGTTGTTTGAGTTCCACATGAGATGTGGAGGGACGTTCCTCAAACTTATATGAGAAGCTAAGAGTGCTGTCATCAGCGAAGGAGTGAATTGGATTAGAAGTCACAGATAAGAGATCATTAATAAAAATGAGAAAGAGTGTCGGGGACAGAACAGAGCCCTGGGGAACGCCAGCATTTATGTGGTGAATTTCAGACTTAAATCCGTCCAAAACAACTTGAATTGAGCGGTACAAAAGATAGCTTCTAATCCAATGAAGCAGTTTATCATCGACACCAAAGGGACGCATTTTTGACAAAAGAGCTTGATGCCAAACTCTGTCAAATGCCTTAGAAATATCAAGTGCAACAGCTTTGCTTTCACCAAATTGATGCCCGGTTCAACTGTTCGGTGAGATATACCATCAAATCAACAGTGGAACGTTTTCCACGAAATCCGTACTGCCGGTCACTAAGGATTTCATTGGTTTCAAGACATTTCATGAGCTGAAAATTTATCAGCGTTTCCATGACCTTGGAAAAAATGGATGTAAGTGCTATGGGTCGGTATGAAGAAGGAGACGACGGCTCGCCTTTTTTGGGTATGGGCTGGACAAAGGCTGTTTTCCAACTTCTCGGGAAGAGTCCAGAAGAATAGGATAGATGCAATGGTAATGCCAGCTTGGAAGAACACCTCTTTAGAACTAATGGGGAAATACCATCTGGCCCAGCGGATTTGTGAATGTTGAGATCGTTTAAAACTCTAGCAACTGCACGAGTACGAATGAAGATCTATCCCATAGAGTGTTCAATACTCGGGGGTACAGGCGGCATCAATGCACAATGTGGAAGCGTGGAGCTAGCTGCAAAATGTGCAGCAAACAGATTGGCTTTGTCTTTAGAGTTGACAACTGGAGTGTCATTATAAATGAGCGTTGGAATGGCCGACGAGGCTGTATTTTTGATTCTTTTCGCGAATGACCAAAAATGTTTACTACCTTTGGGACATTGTAGTATTTTTTGCCTCAATTTTCGGTCGTAGGCGAATTTGACTCGCCGAAGATGAGCATTGCAATCATTTCTGGCTCGCTTAAACTTTTTTCGGTTTTCATCTGTAGGGTTTGCTTTGTAACGGGTGTTTTTTTGGGAGGTTTGTTTTTCCGATAGATGTCGTTTTATTTTATGACAGTTGTTTTGACAGCTCAAAGTGGCATTTCTACTCAGTATTGTTTGGCAAATCATTATGAAAAAAAAAAAAAAAAAAAAAAAAAAAAAAAAAAAAATGACATTTGTGAAAAATAGTCGTGGTAGCCATATGCCAGAAATTGTGTTTAAATGTTAAATGCCAAAAAATTATCTACCATCTACCAAATTAGATATAACGTGTTTTTTTAAGAGGTTGCCGATTTTTTTTTTGAATAAAACACATATAAAATTATGAAATGACCAAAATTTTTTTTTATTTGGTAGATAATTTTTTGGCATTTTACATTTAAACACAATTTCTGGTATATGGCTACCACGACTATTTTTCACAAATGTCATTTTTTTTTTTTTTTTTTTTTTTTTTTTTTTCATAATGATTTGCCAAACAATACTGAGTAGAAATGCCACTTTGACCTGTCAAAACAACTGTCATAAAATAAAACGACATCTATCGGAAAAACAAACCTCCCAAAAAAACACCCTATAAAACCAAAAGCATACCTCTCTAATCCTAGAAGCCTCTTTACAGCTCGAGTCGTACCATCCATCATCCTTTGGTTTGAAAGACTTATCCCTGAAGGGGATAAACTCTCTCATACCAATAAGAATGATGTTTGTGATTGCATCAGCGGCGGCATCCACGTTGTTATCGCGAAACAATAGCGACCAGTTATAACTCCCAAAGAAGTTGTTAAGGCCGTCCCAATTGGCTTTCTCGTATTGCCATACTGTTTTTTTGGGAGTTTTTTTCTCTAACTGCGTGGTTTGTTAACGAGAAATTAGCTGATACAACACAATGGCCAGACGAGCCTAGAGGCGATAATACATTGACGGAGTAATTATCAGGACGAGAGGTAAGGAACAAGTCAAGGGTGTTTGCGGAATGATTTGCAATGTCAGGTATTCGTGTAGGCTCATTTACAAGCTGAGTAAGGTGATTTAATTCAGCGAACAACTCAACATCCATTCCTACGGGTGTTGTCTGGCCAGAATGGCGAAGCCATCCAGACAGTTCTGGGTAATTTCTATGTATCCCAGAGTTAGAGCCCTGACGTCCGAGAGGTTTCAGCCCTAGACCTCTCGGTTCTTTCCCGAGTATCTTAACCCCTAGGTCGAAGTAAGATCATTAGTTAATTGGATTTAAACCAGTGAAGTTGTAAAAGTCCTTGTAATGTATTACTGCTATCGCCTAAGAGAATTATTGTAAAGTACAAGTGTTTTTGTGTGCATATAAAAGTAATCACCAATATAAATTGTCAACTTGTGTTCATTAAAGTTGTTATTTCTAAATTAATAAACGTGTGTTGTGTTTTATTTGCAAAATCCTTTACGAACTCGAAAGCCTGAATTTCCTGAATTTCGTAACAATATTCTTCATGGACTATACCAATAGATATGCATTAAATCGTATGAGTAGGTGTTGTAATTTCTTTGGAAAAAAAGGCAAAGCATTTGTTAAACGAAACAAAGAGAGAATATATTATACATATACAGAAAAAGATAAAAAAAACTGTGTACTTTAATAATTCAAGGGTTCACGCTTGACAGTTTGTCACATCCCAGATGAATTCTAGAAGAGCTAAAAGACAACCGGGAAGGCTTTAATTTAGTAAAATCTTACAGGTATGTCTCAGCGCGTTTTAAACTCAAAAACATAATACTACCACTGATAGTGGTGCAGCTATCTCCGGATTGCAAGATCCAAGACTTGAAGAACGTTAGGTAGGTCAGCGGGTACTTAGTGACATTATAAAAAAATATACCAAGGAAGTGGTGTTCTGCGATATCACCGATGTCAGAGACTCTGACACACTTCATCCAATTGCAAAATGGTGCATTAATTGACAAACGTGGAGTGCAAGAAGATGCAAGCTAATAGCGGCTATTTTGTATGCTTTGCGGAAAGGCGAGGTACCCTGCTTCTTGGAGAGGTTGCGAGGCTTACAAAAAGCCAAGCCAAGCCAAGAGAAGGGTAGAGTAAATCAAAAGACCAATTATATCGAAATTTTCCTGAGAACGGGAGTTTTATTTGTTGACAAAGCAAGAAATAATTGGCAGCCACACTGTTGCCATTCTTTAAATGGAAGTTTGGAGGATACAGTTAACACATTTTCCAAAGATGTAGTAGATCAAAAGGTGCAGCTAAACACCATTTCGTATCTGCTTCGTGTTTTTTTAAATGTTCGAAAATAATATAAAATAATTTTGTTATTTACTGCAGTCACAGCGAACACACATTCTCAGAGTAATTTTGCATTGCGCATAATCGGTTTAGTTGAAAAACCGGTTTGGTCGTGTGAAAAATAGCGTACATTACTCGCAGAAAAGTGCTCATCGTGCTCGTTAAATTTTTTTTTTTTATAATTTGCGCACGCAAAAGGGGTTCGCACCCTTATTATGTTCGGCAATATGCTTGGCATAGCGTGGGCGTTAAGGAAAAGGAGAAGAAGAGAGGAGATGTCTATGAGCTTGTGTCTTGAATGTCTGTGGATCATAGTGATGTGGAAAAACAGAGCTTGGCAGAGCATTCCACATACGTGTTGTACGGCTGAAGCACGCATCCCTGAATTTAACTGTACGTCCGAAGATGGGCTTAAGGGTAAATTGATGTGCATTTAGAGCGCCACGAGTATTGCGGTTGAATTCAAGGAGAGGTGGCATGGAACTGGCTATTTCTCTTGAGCACCGCTGGTGGAAGAAGCGATAAAACATTGACAAGCAGGAGACGTTCCTGCGGTGTTCGAGCGAATCTATTGATTTCGCAATGTTTTCGTCACCGATAAGTTTTATCGCACGGTTTTGTATTCTATCTAGTTGATGCAAGGTGGTTTTAGGCGCACCAGACCAGATATGACAATTGTACTCAAGTTTAGGGCGAATAAAGGCCTTGTAGATAGTAGCCAGGTCAGAGGGAGTGAAAATTTTCTTGCACCGGGTTAGAAAACCTAAACATTTCGCAGCATTTTTGGCGACGGTAAATATGTGGTCATTCCAACGAAGCTTGTCGCGGACGCACATACCGAGAATTGTGAGATTTTCAGTTTCCTCGATGCAAGTCCCATTCATGGATAATGGCATGGGATTTGGGATTCGCTTGGACGACAGGAGACAGCATTGGGTTTTGGAAGCGTTAAATTCTACTCGATTGTTTTCTCCCCATTTTATTATGCTGTCTAGGTCAGAGTTTAACGTGCTTAACATACGAAGTTGTTTGAGTTCCACATGAGATGTGGAGGGACGTTCCTCAAACTTATATGAGAAGCTAAGAGTGCTGTCATCGGCGAAGGAGTGAATTGGATTAGAAGTCACAGATAAGAGATCATTAATAAAAATGAGAAAGAGTGTCGGGGACAGAACAGAGCCCTGGGGAACGCCAGCATTTATGTGGTGAATTTCAGACTTAAATCCGTCCAAAACAACTTGAATTGAGCGGTACAAAAGATAGCTTCTAATCCAATGAAGCAGTTTATCATCGACACCAAAGGGACGCATTTTTGACAAAAGAGCTTGATGCCAAACTCTGTCAAATGCCTTAGAAATATCAAGTGCAACAGCTTTGCTTTCACCAAATTGATGCCAAGACCGGTTCAACTGTTCGGTGAGATATACCATCAAATCACCAGTGGAACGTTTCCCACGAAATCCGTACTGCCGGTCACTAAGGATTTCATTGGTTTCAAGACATTTCATGAGCTGAAAATTTATCAGTGTTTCCATGACCTTGGAAAAAATGGATGTAAGTGCTATGGGTCGGTATGAAGAAGGAGACGACGGCTCGCCTTTTTTGGGTATGGGCTGGACAAAGGCTGTTTTCCAACTTCTCGGGAAGAGTCCAGAAGAATAGGATAGATGCAATGGTAATGCCAGCTTGGAAGAACACCTCTTTAGAACTAATGGGGAAATACCATCTGGCCCAGCGGATTTGTGAATGTTGAGATCGTTTAAAACTCTAGCAACTGCACGAGTACGAATGAAGATCTATCCCATAGAGTGTTCAATACTCGGGGGTACAGGCGGCATCAATGCACAATCTGGAAGCGTGGAGCTAGCTGCAAAATGTGCAGCAAACAGATTGGCTTTGTCTTTAGAGTTGACTACTGGAGTGTCATTATAAATGAGCGTTGGAATGGCCGACGAGGCTGTATTTTTGATTCTTTTCGCGAATGACCAAAAATGTTTACTACCTTTGGGACATTGTAGTATTTTTTGCCTCAATTTTCGGTCGTAGGCGAATTTGACTCGCCGAAGATGAGCATTGCAATCATTTCTGGCTCGCTTAAACTTTTTTCGGTTTTCATCTGTAGGGTTTGCTTTGTAAAACCAAAAGCATACCTCTCTAATCCTAGAAGCCTCTTTACAGCTCGAGTCGTACCATCCATCATCCTTTGGTTTGATAGACTTATCGCTGAAGGGGATAAACTCTCTCATACCAATAAGAATGATGTTTGTGATTGCATCAGCGGCGGCATCCACGTTGTTATCGCGAAACAATAGCGACCAGTTATAACTCCCAAAGAAGTTGTTAAGGCCGTCCCAATTGGCTTCCTCGTATTGCCATACTGTTTTTTTGGGAGTTTTTTCTCTAACTGCGTGGTTTGTTACCGAGAAATTAGCTGATACAACACAATGGCCAGACGAGCCTAGAGGCGATAATACATTGACGGAGTAATTATCAGGACGAGAGGTAAGGAACAAGTCAAGGGTGTTTGCGGAATGATTTGCAATGTCAGGTATTCGTGTAGGCTCATTTACAAGCTGAGTAAGGTGATTTAAGTCAGCGAACAACTCAACATCCATTCCTACGGGTGTTGTCTGGCCAGAATGGCGAAGCCATCCAGAATTGTGTACGTTGAAATTGCCCGCAATAACGATTTCAGTGTTTTCATCATTTCTGACAATTCTTGCAATTGAGTCAGACAGCGCATCAATCTCGCGAAGAGTTGAAGCTCTGTCTAAGTTGGGGCTTCTATAAAGAAAGCAGTAGTGGATGTTGCGCCCCTGTACCATTACTCTCAGACATATGAAGTTAAATTCCGCATTGGAACATTGGCTTAATTGAGGCAAAAGTTTGAACGCAACATCACTACGGACATAAATTGCGAGCCCGCGTGTTGGGAAAAATAATGGCACTAAGCAATCTGAGACTAAACAATTAAACTACGACGATAGTTCAAATTCGTCAAATATTACCGTGGACTACGTCCCTGCACAAGGCTCCAACATGCCATTATGCTTGGACAACACGTCCACATCGACAACCACTGACTTAAGAGACGGACTTAATAGTCTAGCACTTGAGGACAGCAAGAAACAGCGACAACACCTTAGTGGAGCAGCCAGGAAAAGACTAGCTTTCCTTAAGCAAAAGGGGCTCACCCATGACGAGGCATTAGCACAGTGCCTGAAAAAAATCAGAGACAGGACTGAAACAATGACTGTCAAACGAGGACGATCGAACGACTCTAGCCCCAAAAACCCCCCCAAACGAGAGAGGCAAGCCCCTACTCCAAAAGTAGCCGAAACGACAAATACCACAGCCATATTGGGCCTAGGCGAAAAAGAGGTAGCGAGCGGGTCAAGGACAGTGCCAGACTACAGCGAGATCGTGAAGGCAATCAGGTTGGCAATCATCGACCAAAGCTTTCCCGATGTCAAACTAGACACGGCACAGATGTCCAAAACCCAAAACCTCATAATGGAGGAGGATGAAATCCCCCAAAACCAAATATTTTTCGTATATCTTCCCCACTGCTGGAACGAGACAAATGAAAATATATGCAGGCACCTGGTGGTCCAAAATAAGGAGCTTCGAAACGCAGATTGGAAGATTCTCTCGCGCAAAGATAGAGAAAATGATAATCTCCAACTGACTGTTTCAGCGTCGCCAAAGATAGCGGAGAACTTAAAAGGCTCCAACTACAGGGTCAACTTGCTCTTCGGGTCGGTCTACTTCCGACTGAAAAAAGACGAAAAAAGTAAAAAAGATTCAGCGGGATTCAGACCCGACAGCAACAAGTCAAAAACAGCAAAGAAAAACCCGGCTGCCAAGCCGCTCCACTGCCCAAAAACCTCCGTCAACAAGGTCAATCCTAAGACCCAATTACCAAAGCCCGGCCAGTCGGTTCATGGCATAAGCAAGGCCTGTAGTGCCAAACACGGCCTAGAAACAGCTAAACCCATCAAGCCGGCCGCAACTCCAACCACACAGGGACCGAATAATAGACCAAAAAGTCCCAACTGCAAACAATCTGTTGAATTGCGTGCAGATAAACCTTCATAAGTCAAAGGCAGCCACTGCCAACCTCTGCCACCTCTTTGTGGCTCATAACTGGGACATCGCTCTTATTCAGGAGCCATGGACCAACAAAGGTAGAATCCAGGGTATCCCCAATAAAATAGGTAAGTTGATCTATAGCAAAGGTGACGAGAGGCCAAGGACAGCTATCCTATGTCGCCACCAATACAACATCTACTCTATAAATCAATCTATTTCCAGAGACATAACCGCGATCTCCCTAGAGACGCACACTACTCAAGGCAGCACGAGCATCATCAACTTTGCCGCTGCCTATTTCCCGGGAGACGATGAAGAATCGCCACCAAAAACAACACAGAGCTTCGTTGAATACTGCATAGCTCATAACCAAAAATTTGTGATCGGATGCGACGCAAATGCACACCACGAAGTCTGGGGAAGCACCGACACTAACACAAGAGGTGAGTTACTTCTTAATTACTGTCTATCTACTAACGTAATTATAAACAACGTGGGAAGTGATGCAACTTTCATAAACGCCATAAGGAGAGAAGTTCTGGACCTTACTCTATCGGATAAGGGTACGGCCAGCGCAATCCGTAATTGGCATGTTATGAAAGAGGCATCGCTATCAGACCACATGTACATAAAATTTAATGTAAAAACTCCCAATAGAACCCCCAAACACATCAATTGACAAGTCTTTCAAGACTCACTGCAATTAAACTTGACTGGTATTAGTACCCGAATAAACTCGATAGCCGACCTAGACTCCACAGCAAACGACCTTACCGAGGCAATCATAAATGCCTATCACACAAGTTGTCCTGCAGTCCGAGTCAAAGGTACAAGAGACGTTCCCTGGTGGAACATTTGGACGGCCTATCGAACTTCTCTCATAAAATATAACGCGGCATTAAGAAGCAGCAAACGCAACAGCTGGAGAGAATTCTGTGAAAGCATCGACAAACTACCAACAGCGTGTCGACTTCACAAGGCTCTATCCCTCGACCACACAAATCCACTCGGGTCTGTCAAAAAACCTAACGGAGATCTGACAACCTCAAGAAATGAAACACTCAACTGCCTGGTAAAAAGCCACTTCCCAGACTGCTTAATACTGGGTAACGATGAGGAAAACGAGGACATAAACTCACATCCTTATATCATACCAATCGAGGCCTACAAGCGCTCAAAAAACATATTTTCCATTGAAGGAGTCCGCTGGGCTGTAAATTCATTCGGCTGGAGGAGACGGGGTTTACCCAATTTTGATGTAACGTGGGCTCCATCAGATAGAATTTTTGCTCGTGAAACTCTACAGAGCCAGCTATAGCCTAGAATACGCTCCAAGGTGCTGGAGAGAAGTGCGAGTTATTTTCCTACCAAAGGCTGGTAAAAAATCTCCCGAAGATACAAGGTCCTACAGACCAATCAGCCTATCTTCATATCTACTCAAATCCATGGAGAAGATACTATGTCACCACATAAAATCTAATGCACTCCAAATTAACCCACTAAACCCCAGCCAGCATGCATATCAGACAGGGAAATCAACAGAAACTGCACTGCACGAGCTAACAGACGAAATCGAAGATACACTTCGGAACAAAGAAATGTTAATATGTGCCTTCATAGACATTCAAGGCGCTTTTGACAACACTAACTTCGAAGTGATTCAATCACAAGTCAGAAACAAGGGTGTAGAATCCTCAATCATAGGATGGGTTATAAGCATGCTAAGGGGTAGGAGAATTCGGGCCTCATTCGGCGACGAAGCCATCACAGTAGCGGCAACCAGAGGTTGCCCACAAGGCGGAGTCCTATCACCTCTTTTGTGGCTGCTGGTGATGGACCAGTTACTCTCAAGGCTTAAGAATAATCATATTACCAATATTGGCTATGCGGATGACCTCGTCCTTATGGTCCGTGGCAAATTCGAGAGTACGATAACAGAACGGATGCAAATTGCTCTCAAACTAGTAAACGATTGGTGTAAAGAGGTGAACCTAAGTGTCAACCCAGATAAGATAGTGTGCACCATCTTCACAAAGAGGAGAAAAATAAATCTTCCCATTATAAATTTCCAAGGCAAGGTCCTCCAAATAATGCCGGAGGCCAAATATCTGGGAGTTATGTTCGATCAAAAACTGACATGGAACTCCCATATGACGTACATTATTAACAAAGCTAATAAAGCTTACTTCACATGCCAACGCATGTTCAACAAAACGTGGGGAATAAGCCCGCAAATGACTCTTTGGCTATACCAGAGCATTATCAGACCTAGGCTGACATACGCAGCCTTGATATGGTGGCCAAAAACAGAGAAATTTAAGACACGCTCAAAACTCAATAAGATACAAAGACTCATATGTCTTAGTGCAACAGGTGCCATAAAGACTTGCCCTACGGCAGCCCTCGAGAAGATTATAGGACTGACACCACTTCACATACACATTAAAAAAGAAGCTGGCTTAAGACTCTCTAATCTCAACATACACAACCAGGTTAAATCCAACAGACCAGGACATACAAACATCATCTCAAAAATTAACTCGGATCATGGTATTGTCCTACAATCAGACTCAATGATGAAAACAACTGATTTCCAAAGGAACTTCTTGGTTAGAATTCCAGAACGTCATCAAGTTGAAAATATCATCAATAACCTCCCCCATCATGCATCCATCTGGTACACAGATGGATCTAAAACAGATACAGGAACAGGAGCAGGAGTATTCGGACCCAGAACCACACTGCGAATACCCCTAGGCAACTCCCCAACCGTTTTCCAGGCAGAAACAATTGCACTTGAAGCCTGCATCTTGGAATGCACTAAAAGGAAATACAGAAGAACTGAGATTTACATGATCTCAGATAGCCGGGCCGCACTACTTGCACTAAAAGGTCCTACTTTCAACACAAGGACAACGTGGAGCTGCTACTGCCACTTAAAACCATTGGCCAAAATTAATAAAATCACCCTTATGTGGTCCCCAGGGCACTCAGGCATTGCAGGGAACGAGGCAGCAGATCTCTGCGCAAGAGAAGGCGCAGAAGGTACCTTCATTGGGCCGGAACCAAGCATTGCCTACTCCCTTAGCCACCTCAAAAACAAAATTAAAGAGTGGGCCAACAATGCCATCGAAGCTGAATGGGCATCGTCAACAGGGATGAAACATACCAAAATGCTTCTCAAGTACAACATTGTACATATAGACAAGGCAATTAAACTGAACCGTCATGCACACAGATCTCTAGTCTGGTACATAACGGGACACGGCCCATTCAACAGACACCTATTGAAAATGGGAAAATCCCAGACGGACAACTGCCGGTTCTGCAACAAGGCAAAAGAATCGCCAGAACATATATTGTTCGTGTGTGATGCTCTTATAAGGAAAAGACTCAAGTACCTCAAGGCTTACACAGTCCCAGGACAGAATGTCACTTCAATCGAACTGTCAGACGTAATGGCATTCATTAAGGAACTAAGCCACCACATAAAGTGGTAATCATCTGGGATGCACAATAGATCTCTAGGTCACAGTGTACCAGGCTTTTCAGCCCACCCAACAATAATAATAATAATAATAATAATACCCGGCAGATTTAAATCTGAAGTATCAGAATTCATAAAAACCTGAGTTTCGCTCACTGCCAGAATTGCTGGACTGTGAAATTAACATAAGCAAAAACAGCGAAAAAATTCGTTCTCAGCCCACGTATGTTGCTGAGATCCACTCGGAAACTACACATCACTACACAAAACAAACACACAAAACACAGCTTACCGCTTCTTTTAACCGAATTGAGAAGAGTATGTCTCAAATTAAAGAATTTGCAAATAATCTCACTCTGACGATAAACTCCACTTTCATGAAAGATTCGTTAGTTGAAGCGGGTCGAAAAAAAGATATCGAAATAGTATATGACTCGTGGCGGAAATCATGATAGGGCCCCAGTTTAACGTCGAGCTCGAGAAATTATTCGAGACACTAGGATAAGATAGTTTAAATAACTATTTTATCCTAGCGGGAGATCTGAACGCGAAACCGTCTTGGTTGGACTCAGCAGCAAACGGAAGAGGCAACTTCCTTAAGTGCTTTGTTGATGACAACCAGGTCAGGTATAAATTTTAATTATACAGCCCGGTTACACAGTTAAACTTCCGGAAACTCATATTTGTATTTGTGTATTGCAGATGCGCGGCCGCAAACAGAAACGGCCCACGATAATAAGATTCTGGTATTGCCGAATAATAGCGACCATAACGCGTTTGCTTGCTGAGGACTCCATATTCGCACTCGCAACCCAACCAGAAATTCCTTAATTAAATTTTAGAAAAACCAACTGGCACAGGTTTCAAAAGCGGGCCACAAGTGAATGCTGAAACAGTATTTTCTCGTTTGAAGTTCCTAAAAATAGGAATCTGAACAACTAGGAGTGTGATTTCTGCATCGAAACACTGAATTCGATGATCTCGAAAATTAAAAGCAACATTTCTACGGATTGTTATCTAATACGTTGCAGAGGCACAAGAGTTTTCTAATCACTCAGATCAACAGAATACGACTGGCATTCCCTGGTGTTTTGGGTAACAGAGAATTAATCAGACTTAAGTCCCTCTTGAGAAATGAAAAAACCTTAGTGGAACAACAATTCCGGAAGAGTGTGAACAATTATTGGTAGCACCGAGAAGAAAACATTATAAAGTCTGACTGAAGGAACATGTTTCCGAAAATAAATCGTATTTATAAGCCTCGTAATGTTCTTACGGTTCCGCAATTAAAGATACCAATTGCCTCAGGGCATCTTGTTTCTCGATCGGGAATTGATAGCAGAACGATACCAATTGTCAACAACTCTGGAGAATTTTGTTGGATCGCATTTTGAAACGACCCACCAAACAGCACACCTCCCAAGTGATTCTGCATTATTCGGAAACTCTTGTAGGCTTCTCAGATGACATGAAAGCTGACAAACTAACCCAAGACCAAACGAACAACTACTTCTCGACGATGACTGAAACTGAGTAACAAGCCTTGACAGGTTATTGTTACGAAAAGAAGTTAGTAGCGCAGATAATCCATAAATAGTCCATAAAATCGTCCAAAAATAGGCACTAAATTAGAATTAAGAATTGCTTACTCTATATCATTTCACACCCTGTAACACTTGAGCGCTTCTAGCTACAAAGTCACTGTTGGTCTTGTTTGAAAGAAAATTAAATTTATAAGGTCAAACAATGTACATTTTTTTTTAATTCTTAAAACTGTTACCGATATGAGCGTCTGCAAAGCCTATATACACATGGCATATGAAAATGGTGGTGAAAATTGACAAATGAAAATTGTGTCCACTCACAAAGTTAGCTCCTTGTTGGCAAGTTCGTTTAAAGCAGATTATGCACTGGAGGGAAGTAGTATAAGTACATTCGTTCCAAGTGTAATTTTGTTGCACTCTGTTGCTGCAGAAACACTGAGACGTCATGCAACTCTTCTTATACGAAGTGGTAGTAACACAACTCGCACTATTTCGCTTTTGTTCTTTGTGACGAATGCACCAATATTGTGCCATGGATTTGTAGGAAATTTAATAGGCTTTAATACTGTATTTGACAAAGAAAATGTATCCAAGATCATTTAACGAATTTAATTTTTTTATTTTATTTTAACGACCTTAATTTTGTTATGGCTTAAATAATTTAAAAAATGAACATTGATCTTACAAATTAAATTTTTTCCAAAAAAAAATAATAGTAACCTTTCAGCTGGATGCGTTCAAGAGTTATAGCTTATAGGGTGTGAAGTTATGTAAGGTCAAAAGTACGTTTTCGTTCATTTTAAAAAATTTTCAGTTTTGATTGAATACATAAAAAAGAGCAGGGTAGGCTGTGTCGAGGACACGGCCGTGGGTTTTGAGCGTGACAACGTCTGTCCGGGATGAAAGAAAAGAAAACGAAGATCTTGTTGTCTGTGGGACATAAACACGGACGTATATATTAAACATTTTTTCTATACTAAATACAAGTCCTACAACTTGCACCGTAGCTCATCACATACATCATCATCACATCACATTATATATAAATTATTTATAAGCGGCTGCATATTGCATATCACTGCCCAAACAGAGTAATCAGCTTTTGGTTTCAACTCATAAAAAAATTTTAGTTGTTTTAAATTAAATGTGAAGAGAAGAGAAGTGAGCAGCACTAACCAATGCTTCGAAATGGTATGCTAAGAATGTCGCTTTGAAACATGCAGGTCAATTATTCGTGATTAAATTTCTTTTGCATGGTTCTCTCCCTTCTGTAATAGATCAAAGAGTTATTCAATATATAAAAAATTCAGTAATTTTAAAATTAATTGTAAGAGAAATGAAATTGAAGAAAGAAGAATTTCGCTTTGATACATGAAGGCCAATTATTCATAATTAAATTTCTTTTGTATGATTCTCTCTCTTCTGTAATTGAAAGAAGAGTTATTTACTCTAGTTACTGTAAATATGACTAAGGATAAGATAAGCGAAAAGAAAAGGAAATAGTTGCAAGGAAGCTTGCAGGTTTTCATTGTTATCTGCCTCTTTTTTGTAACTTATGGTAGTTTTGTTTTTCTGCACGTCACGAGAGCACTGTATCGAGCGAGCAGAGGACCAATAGAAAGTGAACAGAGACTATACTATCACTACGGCTGCGGTAAAGAATTAAGAATCTTCGCAGCTTGTGCTGCACAAAAAAATGGCAGGCAGTCGATATGCACGAAATTGCGGCTATATTTTGAACCGACTTACAGTCTGCTTGTAGGGCGACAATTTGACATTTACATTTTGCTATTTGCATCCGATTTTAAGTAGCTGCGTAAACTGCGAAGTCGATTTTTCTTTAATGCATTGGCTGATAAGTGAATTTTTGACCAACATGCAGCATAAACTGCGCAGCGGCTGAATTCTTGACCGCAGCCTACTACTGCATATGTTTGTTTCGTTCTGTTCTGCTTGATTGTATGTTATTGAAACCAGATACATGATCATCAATCACATCACATACAACGAATAAATAATTTATAAGCTGATTTAAATGTTCATAACAATTTATTGTGAGGTGGGTACATATTAAATATAACATATCACTGCACAAACATATAAATGTAGTTGCGTCGAAAGTAGTAGGAGAAGTAAGAGCTGTTAAAAAAATATGTGCGTGTAATCTTTACGCGCGGTTGGAGTGAAATTCTTTGACGTTGTGGCCAATATTACGATTAAAGTAAAAGGCACGAGTCGCTTGAGAAATTGCTTAGCTCCCGAAATTCCAGACCATAATGATCGTATTCCAGAATTCCCATAGGAAGAAGTCTTATAGCCGCATATTAGTCCTGCATTCCGAATTTCATTTGAATCGCTCGAGAAATTGCTTTGTTCCAGAAATTCCAGACCATAATGATCATATTCAAGAAGTCTTAAGCCGGAACTATAATGTAATTTCATCTCTTTGCGCTAGTGTCAAAACCAGAAGATTAAATGAGCGAATACAATGAAAATGTATGCTGCGCCCATAATAGCGTTCGCAATAGTTTCGTTACTTTGGCAATCGATTAGATGTGCGCTGGCGAGCGCATTTTCTTAAGAAGACTTGACAGTTGTCATATGTTATTTCGTCGAGGTGACAAAATTACATTATGGTCGGAAGAGAAACTTTAGAATCTTTGGAAAGCATTTCGTCGGATTTTGACTTTAACGTAAGGGGGCGAAATTGCATTATAGTTTAGCCTTTATAGTCGCATCTTAGTCCTACATTCCGAATTTCATGCGAAGCGCTTGAGAAATTGCTTTATTCCAGAAATTCCAGACAATAATAATCATATTCCAGAATTTCCATAGGAAGAAATCTTATAGTTGCATCTTATTCCTACATTCCGAATTTCATGCGAATCGCTTGAAAAATTGCTTTGCTCCAGATATTCCAGACAATAATGATCATATTCCAGAATCCGAAAATAAATCGTATTTATAAGCCTCGTAATGTTCTTACTGTTCCGCAATTAAAGACACCAATTGCCTCAGGGCATCTTGTTTCTCGATCGGGAATTGATCGCAGAACGATACCAATTGTCAACAACTCTGGAGAATTTTGTTGGATCGCATTTTGAAACGACCCACCAAACAGCACACCTCCCAAGTGATTCTGCATTATTCGGAAACTCTTGTAGGCTTCTGAGATGACATTAGGCGATAATACATTGACGGAGTAATTATCAGGACGAGAGGTAAGGAACAAGTCAAGGGTGTTTGCGGAATGATTTGCAATGTCAGGTATTCGTGTAGGCTCATTTACAAGCTGAGTAAGGTGATTTAAGTCAGCGAACAACTCAACATCCAATCCTACGGGTGTTGTCTGGCCAGAATGGCGAAGCCATCCAGAATTGTGTACGTTGAAATTGCCCGCAATAACAATTTCAGTGTTTTCATCATTTCTGACAATTCTTGCAATTGAGTCAGAGAGTGCATCAATCTCGCGAAGAGTTGAAGCTCTGTCTAAGTTGGGGCTTCTATAAAGAAAGCAGTAGTGGATGTTGCGCCCCTGTACCATTACTCTCAGCCATATGAAGTTAAATTCTGCATTGGAACATTGGCTTAATTGAGGCAAAAGTTTGAACGCAACATCACTACGGACATAAATTGCGAGCCCGCGTGTTGGGAAAAATAATGGCACTAAGCAATACCCGGCAGATTTAAATCTGAAGTATCAGAATTCATAAAAACCTGAGTTTCGCTCAGTGCCAGAATTGCTGGACTGTGGAAATTAACATAAGCAAAAACAGCGAAAAAATTCGTTCTCAGCCCACGTATGTTGCTGAGATCCACTCGGAAACTACACATCACTACACAAAACAAACACACAAAACACAACTTACCGCTTCTTTTAACCGAATTGAGAAGAGTATGTCTCAAATTAAAGAATTTGCAAATAATCTCACTCTGACGATAAACTCCACTTTCATGAAAGATTCGTTAGTTGAAGCGGGTCGAAAAGAAGATATCGAAATAGTATATGACTCGTGGCGGAAATCATGATAGGGCCCCAGTTTAACGTCGAGCTCGAGAAATTATTCGATACACTACGATAAGATAGTTTAAATAACTATGTTATCCTAGCGGGAGATCTGAACGCGAAACCGCCTTGGTTGGACTCAGCAGCAAACGGAAGAGGCAGCTTCCTTAAGTGCTTTGTTGATGACAACCAGGTCAGGTATAAATTTCAATTATACAGCCCGGTTACACAGTTAAACTTCCGGAAACTCATATTTGTATTTGTGTATTGCAGATGCGCGGCCGCAAACAGAAACGGCCCACGACAACAAGATTCCGGTATTGCTGTATAATAGCGACCATAACGCGTTTGCTTGCTGAGGACTCCATATTCGCACTCGCAACCCAACCAGAAATTCCTTAATTAAATTTTAGAAAAACCAACTGGCACAGGTTTCAAAAGCGGGCCACAAGTGAATGCTGAAACAGTATTTTCTCGTTTGAAGTTCCTAAAAATAGGAATCTGAACAACTAGGAGTGTGATTTCTGCATCGAAACACTGAATTCGATGATCTCGAAAATTAAAAGCAACATTTCTACGGATTGTTATCTAATACGTTGCAGAGGCACAAGAGTTTTCTAATCACTCAGATCAACAGAATACAACTGGCATTCCCTGGTGTTTTGGGTAACAGAGAACTAATCAGACTTAAGTCCCTCTTGAGAAATGAAAAAACCTTAGTGGAACAACAATTCCGGAAGAGTGTGAACAATTATTGGTAGCACCGAGAAGAAAACATTATAAAGTCTGACTGAAGGAACATGTTTCCGAAAATAAATCGTATTTATAAGCCTCGTAATGTTCTTACTGTTCCGCAATTAAAGATACCAATTGCCTCAGGGCATCTTGTTTCTCGATCGGGAATTGATAGCAGAACGATACCAATTGTCAACAACTCTGGAGAATTTTGTTGGATCGCATTTTGAAACGACCCACCAAACAGCACACCTCCCAAGTGATTCTGCATTATTCGGAAACTCTTGTAGGCTTCTCAGATGACATGAAAGCTGACAAACTAACCCAAGACCAAACGAACAACTACTTCTCGACGATGACTGAAACTGAGTAACAAGCCTTGACAGGTTATTGTTACGAAAAGAAGTTAGTAGCGCAGATAATCCATAAATAGTCCATAAAATCGTCCAAAAATAGGCACTAAATTAGAATTAAGAATTGCCTACTCTATATCATTTCACACCCTGTAACACTTGAGCGCTTCTAGCTACAAAGTCACTGTTGGTCTTGTTTGAAAGAAAATTAAATTTATAAGGTCAAACAATGTACATTTTTTTTTTAATTCTTAAAACTGTTACCGATATGAGCGTTTGCAAAGCCTATATACACATGGCATATGAAAATGGTGGTGAAAATTGACAAATGAAAATTGTGTCCACTCACAAAGTTAGCTCCTTGTTGGCAAGTTCGTTTAAAGCAGATTATGCACTGGAGGGAAGTAGTATGAGTACATTCGTTCCAAGTGTAATTTTGTTGCACTCTGTTACTGCAGAAACACTGAGACGTCATGCAACTCTTCTTATACGAAGTGGTAGTAACACAACTCGCACTATTTCGCTTTTGTTCTTTGTTGACGAATGCACCAATATTGTGCCATGGATTTGTAGGAAATTTAATAGGCTTTAATACTGTATTTGACAAAGAAAATGTATCCAAGATCATTTAACGAATTTAATTTTTTTATTTTATTTTAACGACCTTAATTTTGTTATGGCTTAAATAATTTAAAAAATGAACATTGATCTTACAAATTAAATTTTTTCCAAAAAAAAATAATAGTAACCTTTCAGCTGGATGCGTTCAAGAGTTATAGCTTATAGGGTGTGAAGTTATGTAAGGTCAAAAGTACGTTTTCGTTCATTTTAAACAAATTTCAGTTTTGATTGAATACATAAAAAAGAGCAGGGTAGGCTGTGTCGAGGACACGGCTGTGGGTTTTGAGCGTGACAACGTCTGTCCGGGATGAAAGAAAAGAAAACGAAGATCTTGTTGTCTGTGGGACATAAACACGGACGTATATATTAAACATTTTTTCTATACTAAATACAAGTCCTACAACTTGCACCGTAGCTCATCACATACATCATCATCACATCACATTATATATAAATTATTTATAAGCGGCTGCATATTGCATATCACTGCCCAAACAGAGTAATCAGCTTTTGGTTTCAACTCCTAAAAAAATTTTAGTTGTTTTAAATTAAATGTGAAGAGAAGAGAAGTGAGCAGCACTAACCAATGCTTCGAAATGGTATGCTTAGAATGTCGCTTTGAAACATGCAGGTCAATTATTCGTGATTAAATTTCTTTTGCATGGTTCTCTCCCTTCTGTAATAGATCAAAGAGTTATTCAATATTTAAAAAATTCAGTAATTTTAAAATTAATTGTAAGAGAAATGAAATTGAAGAAAGAAGAATTTCGCTTTGATACATGAAGGCCAATTATTCATAATTAAATTTCTTTTGCATGATTCTCTCTCTTCTGTAATTGATAGAAGAATTATTTACTCTAGTTACTGTAAATATGACTAAGGATAAGATAAGCGAAAAGAAAAGGAAATAGTTGCAAGGAAGCTTTTCATTGTTATCTGCCTCTTTTTTGTAACTTATGGTAGTTTTGTTTTTCTGCACGTCACGAGAGCACTGTATCGAGCGAGCAGAGGACCAATAGAAAGTGAACAGAGACTATACTATCACTACGGCTGCGGTAAAGAATTAAGAATCTTCGCAGCTTGTGCTGCACAAAAAAATGGCAGGCAGTCGATATGCACGAAATTGCGGATATATTTTGAACCGACTTACAGTCTGCTTGTAGGGCGACAATTTGACATTTACATTTTGCTATTTGCATCCGATTTTAAGTAGCTGCGTAAACTGCGAAGTCGATTTTTCTTTAATGCATTGGCTGATAAGTGAATTTTTGACCAACATGCAGCATAAACTGCGCAGCGGCTGAATTCTTGACCGCAGCCTACTACTGCATATGTTTGTTTCGTTCTGTTCTGCTTGATTGTATGTTATTGAAACCAGATACATGATCATCAATCACATCACATACAACGAATAAATAATTTATAAGCTGATTTAAATGTTCATAACAATTTATTGTGAGGTGGGTACATATTAAATATAACATATCACTGCACAAACATATAAATGTAGTTGCGTCGAAAGTAGTAGGAGAAGTAAGAGCTGTTAAAAAAATATGTGCGTGTAATCTTTACGCGCGGTTGGAATGAAATTCTTTGACGTTGTGGCCAATATTACGATTAAATTAACAGGCACGAGTCGCTTGAGAAATTGTTTAGCTCCCGAAATTCCAGACCATAATGATCGTATTCCAGAATTCCCATAGGAAGAAGTCTTATAGCCGCATATTAGTCCTGCATTCCGAATTTCATTTGAATCGCTTGAGAAATTGCTTTGTTCCAGAAATTCCAGACCGTAATGATCATATTCAAGAAGTCTTAAGCCGGAACTATAATGTAATTTCATCTCTTTGCGCTAGTGTCAAAACCCGACGATTAAATGAGCGAATACAATGAAAATGTATGCTGCGCCCATAATAGCGTTCGCAATAGTTTCGTTACTTTGGCAATCGATTAGATGTGCGCTGGCGAGCGCATTTTCTTAAGAAGACTTGACAGTTGTCATATGTTATTTCGTCGAGGTGACAAAATTACATTATGGTCGGAAGAGAAACTTTAGAATCTTTGGAAAGCATTTCGTCGGATTTTGACTTTAACGTAAGGGGGCGAAATTGCATTATAGTTTAGCCTTTATAGTCGCATCTTAGTCCTACATTCCGAATTTCATGCGAAGCGCTTGAGAAATTGCTTTATTCCAGAAATTCCAGACAATAATAATCATATTCCAGAATTTCCATAGGAAGAAATCTTATAGTTGCATCTTATTCCTACATTCCGAATTTCATGCGAATCGCTTGAAAAATTGCTTTGCTCCAGATATTCCAGACAATAATGATCATATTCCAGAATCCGAAAATAAATCGTATTTATAAGCCTCGTAATGTTCTTACTGTTCCGCAATTAAAGACACTAATTGCCTCAGGGCATCTTGTTTCTCGATCGGGAATTGATAGCAGAACGATACCAATTGTCAACAACTCTGGAGAATTTTGTTGGATCGCATTTTGAAACGACCCACCAAACCTCACACCTCCCAAGTGATTCTGCATTATTCGGAAACTCTTGTAGGCTTCTCAGATGACATGAGGCGATAATACATTGACGGAGTAATTATCAGGACGAGAGGTAAGGAACAAATCAAGGGTATTTGCGGAATGATTTGCAATGTCAGGTATTCGTGTAGGCTCATTTACAAGCTGAGTAAGGTGATTTAAGTCAGCGAACAACTCAACATCCATTCCTACGGGTGTTGTCTGGCCAGAATGGCGAAGCCATCCAGAATTGTGTACGTTGAAATTGCCCGCAATAACAATTTCAGTGTTTTCATCATTTCTGACAATTCTTGCAATTGAGTCAGAGAGTGCATCAATATCGCGAAGAGTTGAAGCTCTGTCTAAGTTTGGGCTTCTATAAAGAAAGCAGTAGTGGATGTTGCGCCCCTGTACCATTACTCTCAGCCATATGAAGTTAAATTCTGCATTGGAACATTGGCTTAATTGAGGCAAAAGTTTGAACGCAACATCACTACGGACATAAATTGCGAGCCCGCGTGTTGGGAAAAATAATGGCACTAAGCAATACCCGGCAGATTTAAATCTGAAGTATCAGAATTCATAAAAACCTGAGTTTCGCTCAGTGCCAGAATTGCTGGACTGTGGAAATTAACATAAGCAAAAACAGCGAAAAAATTCGTTCTCAGCCCACGTATGTTGCTGAGATCCACTCGGAAACTACACATCACTACACAAAACAAACACACAAAACACAACTTACCGCTTCTTTTAACCGAATTGAGAAGAGTATGTCTCAAATTAAAGAATTTGCAAATAATCTCACTCTGACGATAAACTCCACTTTCATGAAAGATTCGTTAGTTGAAGCGGGTCGAAAAGAAGATATCGAAATAGTATATGACTCGTGGCGGAAATCATGATAGGGCCCCAGTTTAACGTCGAGCTCGAGAAATTATTCGATACACTAGGATAAGATAGTTTAAATAACTATTTTATCCTAGCGGGAGATCTGAACGCGAAACCGTTTTGGTTGGACTCAGCAGCAAACGGAAGAGGCAGCTTCCTTAAGTGCTTTGTTGATGACAACCAGGTCAGGTATAAATTTCAATTATACAGCCCGGTTACACAGTTAAACTTTCGGAAACTCATATTTGTATTTGTGTATTGCAGATGCGCGGCCGCAAACAGAAACGGCCCACGATAACAAGATTCCGGTATCAAGGGTGTTTGCGGAATGATTTGCAATGTCAGGTATTCGTGTAGGCTCATTTACAAGCTGAGTAAGGTGATTTAAGTCAGCGAACAACTCAACATCCATTCCTACGGGTGTTGTCTGGCCAGAATGGCGAAGCCATCCAGAATTGTGTACGTTGAAATTGCCCGCAATAACAATTTCAGTGTTTTCATCATTTCTGACAATTCTTGCAATTGAGTCAGAGAGTGCATCAATCTCGCGAAGAGTTGAAGCTCTGTCTAAGTTGGGGCTTCTATAAAGAAAGCAGTAGTGGATGTTGCGCCCCTGTACCATTACTCTCAGCCATATGAAGTTAAATTCTGCATTGGAACATTGGCTTAATTGAGGCAAAAGTTTGAACGCAACATCACTACGGACATAAATTGCGAGCCCGCGTGTTGGAAAAATAATAGCACTAAGCAATACCCGGCAGATTTAAATCTGAAGTATCAGAATTCATAAAAACCTGAGTTTCGCTCAGTGCCAGAATTGCTGGACTGTGGAAATTAACATAAGCAAAAACAGCGAAAAAATTCGTTCTCAGCCCACGTATGTTGCTGAGATCCACTCGTAAACTACACATCACTACACAAAACAAACACACAAAACACAACTTACCGCTTCTTTTAACCGAATTGAGAAGAGTATGTCTCAAATTAAAGAATTTGCAAATAATCTCACTCTGACGATAAACTCCACTTTCATGAAAGATTCGTTAGTTGAAGCGGGTCGAAAAGAAGATATCGAAATAGTATATGACTCGTGGCGGAAATCATGATAGGGCCCCAGTTTAACGTCGAGCTCGAGAAATTATTCGATACACTAGGATAAGATAGTTTAAATAACTATTTTATCCTAGCGGGAGATCTGAACGCGAAACCGTCTTGGTTGCACTCAGCAGCAAACGGAAGAGGCAGCTTCCTTAAGTGCTTTGCTGATGACAACCAGGTCAGGTATAAATTTCAATTATACAGCCCGGTTACACAGTTAAACTTCCGGAAACTCATATTTGTATTTGTGTATTGCAGATGCGCGGCCGCAAACAGAAACGGCCCACGATAACAAGATTCCGGTATTGCCGTATAATAGCGACCATAACGCGTTTGCTTGCTGAGGACTCCATATTCGCACTCGCAACCCAACCAGAAATTCCTTAATTAAATTTTAGAAAAACCAACTGGCACAGGTTTCAAAAGCGGGCCACAAGTGAATGCTGAAACAGTATTTTCTCGTTTGAAGTTCCTAAAAATAGGAATCTGAACAACTAGGAGTGTGATTTCTGCATCGAAACACTGAATTCGATGATCTCGAAAATTAAAAGCAACATTTCTACGGATTGTTATCTAATACGTTGCAGAGGCACAAGAGTTTTCTAATCACTCAGATCAACAGAATACGACTGGCATTCCCTGGTGTTTTGGGTAACAGAGAACTAATCAGACTTAAGTCCCTCTTGAGAAATGAAAAAACCTTAGTGGAACAACAATTCCGGAAGAGTGTGAACAATTATTGGTAGCACCGAGAAGAAAACATTATAAAGTCTGACTGAAGGAACATGTTTCCGAAAATAAATCGTATTTATAAGCCTCGTAATGTTCTTACGGTTCCGCAATTAAAGATACCAATTGCCTCAGGGCATCTTGTTTCTCGATCGGGAATTGATAGCAGAACGATACCAATTGTCAACAACTCTGGAGAATTTTGTTGGATCGCATTTTGAAACGACCCACCAAACAGCACACCTCCCAAGTGATTCTGCATTATTCGGAAACTCTTGTAGGCTTCTCAGATGACATGAAAGCTGACAAACTAACCCAAGACCAAACGAACAACTACTTCTCGACGATGACTGAAACTGAGTAACAAGCCTTGACAGGTTATTGTTACGAAAAGAAGTTAGTAGCGCAGATAATCCATAAATAGTCCATAAAATCGTCCAAAAATAGGCACTAAATTAGAATTAAGAATTGCTTACTCTATATCATTTCACACCCTGTAACACTTGAGCGCTTCTAGCTACAAAGTCACTGTTGGTCTTGTTTGAAAGAAAATTAAATTTATAAGGTCAAACAATGTACATTTTTTTTTAATTCTTAAAACTGTTACCGATATGAGCGTCTGCAAAGCCTATATACACATGGCATATGAAAATGGTGGTGAAAATTGACAAATGAAAATTGTGTCCACTCACAAAGTTAGCTCCTTGTTGGCAAGTTCGTTTAAAGCAGATTATGCACTGGAGGGAAGTAGTATAAGTACATTCGTTCCAAGTGTAATTTTGTTGCACTCTGTTGCTGCAGAAACACTGAGACGTCATGCAACTCTTCTTATACGAAGTGGTAGTAACACAACTCGCACTATTTCGCTTTTGTTCTTTGTGACGAATGCACCAATATTGTGCCATGGATTTGTAGGAAATTTAATAGGCTTTAATACTGTATTTGACAAAGAAAATGTATCCAAGATCATTTAACGAATTTAATTTTTTTATTTTATTTTAACGACCTTAATTTTGTTATGGCTTAAATAATTTAAAAAATGAACATTGATCTTACAAATTAAATTTTTTCCAAAAAAAAATAATAGTAACCTTTCAGCTGGATGCGTTCAAGAGTTATAGCTTATAGGGTGTGAAGTTATGTAAGGTCAAAAGTACGTTTTCGTTCATTTTAAAAAATTTTCAGTTTTGATTGAATACATAAAAAAGAGCAGGGTAGGCTGTGTCGAGGACACGGCCGTGGGTTTTGAGCGTGACAACGTCTGTCCGGGATGAAAGAAAAGAAAACGAAGATCTTGTTGTCTGTGGGACATAAACACGGACGTATATATTAAACATTTTTTCTATACTAAATACAAGTCCTACAACTTGCACCGTAGCTCATCACATACATCATCATCACATCACATTATATATAAATTATTTATAAGCGGCTGCATATTGCATATCACTGCCCAAACAGAGTAATCAGCTTTTGGTTTCAACTCATAAAAAAATTTTAGTTGTTTTAAATTAAATGTGAAGAGAAGAGAAGTGAGCAGCACTAACCAATGCTTCGAAATGGTATGCTAAGAATGTCGCTTTGAAACATGCAGGTCAATTATTCGTGATTAAATTTCTTTTGCATGGTTCTCTCCCTTCTGTAATAGATCAAAGAGTTATTCAATATATAAAAAATTCAGTAATTTTAAAATTAATTGTAAGAGAAATGAAATTGAAGAAAGAAGAATTTCGCTTTGATACATGAAGGCCAATTATTCATAATTAAATTTCTTTTGTATGATTCTCTCTCTTCTGTAATTGAAAGAAGAGTTATTTACTCTAGTTACTGTAAATATGACTAAGGATAAGATAAGCGAAAAGAAAAGGAAATAGTTGCAAGGAAGCTTGCAGGTTTTCATTGTTATCTGCCTCTTTTTTGTAACTTATGGTAGTTTTGTTTTTCTGCACGTCACGAGAGCACTGTATCGAGCGAGCAGAGGACCAATAGAAAGTGAACAGAGACTATACTATCACTACGGCTGCGGTAAAGAATTAAGAATCTTCGCAGCTTGTGCTGCACAAAAAAATGGCAGGCAGTCGATATGCACGAAATTGCGGCTATATTTTGAACCGACTTACAGTCTGCTTGTAGGGCGACAATTTGACATTTACATTTTGCTATTTGCATCCGATTTTAAGTAGCTGCGTAAACTGCGAAGTCGATTTTTCTTTAATGCATTGGCTGATAAGTGAATTTTTGACCAACATGCAGCATAAACTGCGCAGCGGCTGAATTCTTGACCGCAGCCTACTACTGCATATGTTTGTTTCGTTCTGTTCTGCTTGATTGTATGTTATTGAAACCAGATACATGATCATCAATCACATCACATACAACGAATAAATAATTTATAAGCTGATTTAAATGTTCATAACAATTTATTGTGAGGTGGGTACATATTAAATATAACATATCACTGCACAAACATATAAATGTAGTTGCGTCGAAAGTAGTAGGAGAAGTAAGAGCTGTTAAAAAAATATGTGCGTGTAATCTTTACGCGCGGTTGGAGTGAAATTCTTTGACGTTGTGGCCAATATTACGATTAAAGTAAAAGGCACGAGTCGCTTGAGAAATTGCTTAGCTCCCGAAATTCCAGACCATAATGATCGTATTCCAGAATTCCCATAGGAAGAAGTCTTATAGCCGCATATTAGTCCTGCATTCCGAATTTCATTTGAATCGCTCGAGAAATTGCTTTGTTCCAGAAATTCCAGACCATAATGATCATATTCAAGAAGTCTTAAGCCGGAACTATAATGTAATTTCATCTCTTTGCGCTAGTGTCAAAACCAGAAGATTAAATGAGCGAATACAATGAAAATGTATGCTGCGCCCATAATAGCGTTCGCAATAGTTTCGTTACTTTGGCAATCGATTAGATGTGCGCTGGCGAGCGCATTTTCTTAAGAAGACTTGACAGTTGTCATATGTTATTTCGTCGAGGTGACAAAATTACATTATGGTCGGAAGAGAAACTTTAGAATCTTTGGAAAGCATTTCGTCGGATTTTGACTTTAACGTAAGGGGGCGAAATTGCATTATAGTTTAGCCTTTATAGTCGCATCTTAGTCCTACATTCCGAATTTCATGCGAAGCGCTTGAGAAATTGCTTTATTCCAGAAATTCCAGACAATAATAATCATATTCCAGAATTTCCATAGGAAGAAATCTTATAGTTGCATCTTATTCCTACATTCCGAATTTCATGCGAATCGCTTGAAAAATTGCTTTGCTCCAGATATTCCAGACAATAATGATCATATTCCAGAATCCGAAAATAAATCGTATTTATAAGCCTCGTAATGTTCTTACTGTTCCGCAATTAAAGACACCAATTGCCTCAGGGCATCTTGTTTCTCGATCGGGAATTGATCGCAGAACGATACCAATTGTCAACAACTCTGGAGAATTTTGTTGGATCGCATTTTGAAACGACCCACCAAACAGCACACCTCCCAAGTGATTCTGCATTATTCGGAAACTCTTGTAGGCTTCTCAGATAACATGAGGCGATAATACATTGACGGAGTAATTATCAGGACGAGAGGTAAGGAACAAGTCAAGGGTGTTTGCGGAATGATTTGCAATGTCAGGTATTCGTGTAGGCTCATTTACAAGCTGAGTAAGGTGATTTAAGTCAGCGAACAACTCAACATCCATTCCTACGGGTGTTGTCTGGCCAGAATGGCGAAGCCATCCAGAATTGTGTACGTTGAAATTGCCCGCAATAACAATTTCAGTGTTTTCATCATTTCTGACAATTCTTGCAATTGAGTCAGAGAGTGCATCAATCTCGCGAAGAGTTGAAGCTCTGTCTAAGTTGGGGCTTCTATAAAGAAAGCAGTAGTGGATGTTGCGCCCCTGTACCATTACTCTCAGCCATATGAAGTTAAATTCTGCATTGGAACATTGGCTTAATTGAGGCAAAAGTTTGAACGCAACATCACTACGGACATAAATTGCGAGCCCGCGTGTTGGGAAAAATAATGGCACTAAGCAATACCCGGCAGATTTAAATCTGAAGTATCAGAATTCATAAAAACCTGAGTTTCGCTCAGTGCCAGAATTGCTGGACTGTGGAAATTAACATAAGCAAAAACAGCGAAAAAATTCGTTCTCAGCCCACGTATGTTGCTGAGATCCACTCGGAAACTACACATCACTACACAAAACAAACACACAAAACACAACTTACCGCTTCTTTTAAACGAATTGAGAAGAGTATGTCTCAAATTAAAGAATTTGCAAATAATCTCACTCTGACGATAAACTCCACTTTCATGAAAGATTCGTTAGTTGAAGCGGGTCGAAAAGAAGATATCGAAATAGTATATGACTCGTGGCGGAAATCATGATAGGGCCCCAGTTTAACGTCGAGATCGAGAAATTATTCGATACACTAGGATAAGATAGTTTAAATAACTATTTTATCCTAGCGGGAGATCTGAACGCGAAACCGTTTTGGTTGGACTCAGCAGCAAACGGAAGAGGCAGCTTCCTTAAGTGCTTTGTTGATGACAACCAGGTCAGGTATAAATTTCAATTATACAGCCCGGTTACACAGTTAAACTTTCGGAAACTCATATTTGTATTTGTGTATTGCAGATGCGCGGCCGCAAACAGAAACGGCCCACGATAACAAGATTCCGGTATCAAGGGTGTTTGCGGAATGATTTGCAATGTCAGGTATTCGTGTAGGCTCATTTACAAGCTGAGTAAGGTGATTTAAGTCAGCGAACAACTCAACATCCATTCCTACGGGTGTTGTCTGGCCAGAATGGCGAAGCCATCCAGAATTGTGTACGTTGAAATTGCCCGCAATAACAATTTCAGTGTTTTCATCATTTCTGACAATTCTTGCAATTGAGTCAGAGAGTGCATCAATCTCGCGAAGAGTTGAAGCTCTGTCTAAGTTGGGGCTTCTATAAAGAAAGCAGTAGTGGATGTTGCGCCCCTGTACCATTACTCTCAGCCATATGAAGTTAAATTCTGCATTGGAACATTGGCTTAATTGAGGCAAAAGTTTGAACGCAAATCACTACGGACATAAATTGCGAGCCCGCGTGTTGGGAAAAATAATGGCACTAAGCAATACCCGGCAGATTTAAATCTGAAGTATCAGAATTCATAAAAACCTGAGTTTCGCTCAGTGCCAGAATTGCTGGACTGTGGAAATTAACATAAGCAAAAACAGCGAAAAAATTCGTTCTCAGCCCACGTATGCTGCTGAGATCCACTCGGAAACTACACATCACTACACAAAACAAACACACAAAACACAACTTACCGCTTCTTTTAACCGAATTGAGAAGAGTATGTCTCAAATTAAAGAATTTGCAAATAATCTCACTCTGACGATAAACTCCACTTTCATGAAAGATTCGTTAGTTGAAGCGGGTCGAAAAGAAGATATCGAAATAGTATATGACTCGTGGCGGAAATCATGATAGGGCCCCAGTTTAACGTCGATCTTGAGAAATTATTCGATACACTAGGATAAGATAGTTTAAATAACTATTTTATCCTAGCGGGAGATCTGAACGCGAAACCGTCTTGGTTGGACTCAGCAGCAAACGGAAGAGGCAGCTTCCTTAAGTGCTTTGTTGATGACAACCAGGTCAGGTATAAATTTCAATTATACAGCCCGGTTACACAGTTAAACTTCCGGAAACTCATATTTGTATTTGTGTATTGCAGATGCGCGGCCGCAAACAGAAACGGCCCACGATAACAAGATTCCGGTATTGCCGTATAATAGCGACCATAACGCGTTTGCTTGCTGAGGACTCCATATTCGCACTCGCAACCCAACCAGAAATTCCTTAATTAAATTTTAGAAAAACCAACTGGCACAGGTTTCAAAAGCGGGCCACAAGTGAATGCTGAAACAGTATTTTCTCGTTTGAAGTTCCTAAAAATAGGAATCTGAACAACTAGGAGTGTGATTTCTGCATCGAAACACTGAATTCGATGATCTCGAAAATTAAAAGCAACATTTCTACGGATTGTTATCTAATACGTTGCAGAGGCACAAGAGTTTTCTAATCACTCAGATCAACAGAATACGACTGGCATTCCCTGGTGTTTTGGGTAACAGAGAACTAATCAGACTTAAGTCCCTCTTGAGAAATGAAAAAACCTTAGTGGAACAACAATTCCGGAAGAGTGTGAACAATTATTGGTAGCACCGAGAAGAAAACATTATAAAGTCTGACTGAAGGAACATGTTTCCGAAAATAAATCGTATTTATAAGCCTCGTAATGTTCTTACTGTTCCGCAATTAAAGATACCAATTGCCTCAGGGCATCTTGTTTCTCGATCGGGAATTGATAGCAGAACGATACCAATTGTCAACAACTCTGGAGAATTTTGTTGGATCGCATTTTGAAACGACCCACCAAACAGCACACCTCCCAAGTGATTCTGCATTATTCGGAAACTCTTGTAGGCTTCTCAGATGACATGAAAGCTGACAAACTAACCCAAGACCAAACGAACAACTACTTCTCGACGATGACTGAAACTGAGTAACAAGCCTTGACAGGTTATTGTTACGAAAAGAAGTTAGTAGCGCAGATAATCCATAAATAGTCCATAAAATCGTCCAAAAATAGGCACTAAATTAGAATTAAGAATTGCCTACTCTATATCATTTCACACCCTGTAACACTTGAGCGCTTCTAGCTACAAAGTCACTGTTGGTCTTGTTTGAAAGAAAATTAAATTTATAAGGTCAAACAATGTACATTTTTCTTTAATTCTTAAAACTGTTACCGATATGAGCGTCTGCAAAGCCTATATACACATGGCATATGAAAATGGTGGTGAAAATTGACAAATGAAAATTGTGTCCACTCACAAAGTTAGCTCCTTGTTGGCAAGTTCGTTTAAAGCAGATTATGCACTGGAGGGAAGTAGTATGAGTACATTCGTTCCAAGTGTAATTTTGTTGCACTCTGTTGCTGCAGAAACACTGAGACGTCATGCAACTCTTCTTATACGAAGTGGTAGTAACACAACTCGCACTATCTCGCTTTCGTTCTTTGTTGACGAATGCACCAATATTGTGCCATGGATTTGTAGGAAATTTAATAGGCTTTAATACTGTATTTGACAAAGAAAATGTATCCAAGATCATTTCACGAATTTAATTTTTTTTTATCTTATTTTAACGACCTTAATTTTGTTATGGCTTAAATAATTTAAAAAATGACGTTGATCTTACAAATTTAATTTTTTTCCAAAAAAAAAATTATAGTAACCTTTCAGCTGGATACGTTCAAGAGTTATAGGGTGTGAAGTTATGTAAGGTCAAAAGTACGTTTTCGTTCATTTTAAAAAATTTTCAGTTTTGATTGAATACATAAAAAAGAGCAGGGTAGGCTGTGTCGAGGACACGGCCGTGGGTTTTGAGCGTGACAACGTCTGTCCGGGATAAAAGAAAAGAAAACGAAGATCTTGTTGTCTGTGGGACATAAACACGGACGTATATATTAAACATTTTTTCTATACTAAATACAAGTCCTACAACTTGCACCGTAGCTCATCACATACATCATCATCACATCACATTATATATAAATTATTTATAAGCGGCTGCATATTGCATATCACTGCCCAAACAGAGTAATCAGCTTTTGGTTTCAACTCATAAAAAAATTTGAGTTGTTTTAAATTAAATTTGAAGAGAAGAGAAGTGAGCAGCACTAACCAATGCTTCGAAATGGTATGCTAAGAATGTCGCTTTGAAACATGCAGGTCAATTATTCGTGATTAAATTTCTTTTGCATGGTTCTCTCCCTTCTGTAATAGATCAAAGAGTTATTCAATATATAAAAAATTCAGTAATTTTAAAATTAATTGTAAGAGAAATGAAATTGAAGAGAGAAGAATTTCGCTTTGATACTTGAAGGCCAATTATTCATAATTAAATTTCTTTTTCATGATTCTCTCTCTTCTGTAATTGATCGAAGAGTTATTTACTCTAGTTACTGTAAATATCACTAAGGATAAGATAAGCGAAAAGAAAAGGAAATAGTTGCAAGGAAGCTTGCAGGTTTTCATTGTTATCTGCCTCTTTTTTGTAACTTATGGTAGTTTTGTTTTTCTGCACGTCACGAGAGCACTGTATCGAGCGAGCAGAGGACCAATAGAAAGTGAACAGAGACTATACTATCACTAAGGCTGCGGTAAAGAATTAAGAATCTTCGCAGCATGTGCTGCACAAAAAAATGGCAGGCAGTCGATATGCACGAAATTGCGGCTATATTTTGAACCGACTTACAGTCTGCTTGTAGGGCGACAATTTGACATTTACATTTTGCTATTTGCATCCGATTTTAAGTAGCTGCGTAAACTGCGAAGTCGATTTTTCTTTAATGCATTGGCTGACAAGTGAATTTTTGACCAACATGCAGCATAAACTGCGCAGCGGCTGAATTCTTGACCGCAGCCTACTACTGCATATGTTTGTTTCGTTCTGTTCTGCTTGATTGTATGTTATTGAAACCAGATTTGCGCTGGCGAGAGCATTTTCTTAAGAAGACTTGACAGTTGTCATATGTTATTTCGTCGAGGTGACAAAATTACATTATGGTCGGAAGAGAAACTTTAGAATCTTTGGAAAGCATTTCGTCGGATTTTGACTTTAACGTAAGGGGGCGAAATTGCATTATAGTTTAGCCTTTATAGTCGGATCTTAGTCCTACATTCCGAATTTCATGCGAATCGCTTGAAAAATTGCTTTGCTCCAGATATTCCAGACAATAATGATCATATTCCAGAATTTTCGTAGGAAGAAATCTTATAGTTGCATCTTTTTCCTACATTCCGAATTTCATGCGAATCGCTTGAGAAATTGCTTTGTTCCAGAAATTCCAGACAATAATGATCATATTCCAGAATTTCCATAGCAAGAAGTCTTATAGTCGCATCTTATTCCTACATTCCGAATTTAATGCGAATCGCTTGAAAAATTGCTTTGCTCCAGATATTGCAGACAATTATGATCATATTCCAGAATTTCCAATTGCTTTGCTCCAGATATTCCAGACAATAATGATCATATTCCAGAATTTCCGTAGGAAGAAACCTTATAGTCGCATTTTAGTCCTACAAGGTACTGACATAAAAATCACAACAGTGGGACATTTAACAGTGTCTCACTTAACAGTGACCACAACAGTGGGACATTTAACAGTGTCTCACTTAACATGGGACATTTAACATTTGACTTTTTGAAAATGCACCCCTTGTAGTGAGACGTTGTCACGTCAAAATATTGTGAGGTGGATTTGTAGAAAGTTGAATAGTCTTTAAAACTGCATTTGTCAAAAAAATTATACAAGAGCATTTCTCGAAATAATCGCGTTTGAAAAAAAAAAGCATTTTTTTTCTTTAACGACGTTCATATCGGTAATGGTTTTAATAATGTAAAAAAATGTACATTTTTTGACCTTAAAAATTTTAATGCCTTTTTAAAAAAAATTAACAATGACAAAATCAACAATAATAATAAAAGCCTGCAAGAGGTACAGAGTGTGAAGTGATGTAAGGTCAAAAGTACGGTACCTACGGTTAAAACGGTACGTACACAGCCGAGGTTGAAAGTAGACGCCACCCTCCCATACGATTTTTTAACGAAATTAACCAACGAATCATCCCTTTAAGTATTTTACCTTAACTGATACACCCTGTATATGAGTATGGTTAGTTGTAAATAAGGGAAGTTGCCACAATTTTCTGGTCTCTTCTCGATTCTGTCTATTAAATTGGAATTTTCTGGAAACTTTTTAATGAGTATAATTATTAAGACGTTGCCGCAGGAATTCATTCATTGCTTAGAGTTCAACCAGTCAAGTTCAAAAAGTTCTTGCAAAGAGATAAAGCTACCACATAAGGGAATTATAGTGAAGTACAAGTGCTGTTTTTTTTTACGTGTTTACGTTCTTCAATCCGCCTCCAGGTATCTTCGGTAAGCCACGTGCTGTGCCTTGCCTGGCTTCTACCAACAATACTTTCCGCTCCAGATGTGAAAACATTTTTCACAGCCTTCCAATGTTCCTGGATGGTTGTCGGCAGTGAGCTGCTTATTGCTTCCAATCCTTGCGATAAATGATCCCTTAATTGTTGGCGTACTGAGGGGATCTTTAGCCGGTCGATGTTATACCTAGGCATTCGGATGATATTGCGGATTCTATGAACTGATGCAGTACGTAACTGGACAGTAGCTACCATAAGGTGATGATCACGTACCATACCCATGTCGGCTCCTCGTCTAATTCGGACGTCTAACAGACAGCTCCTAAAACGTCCCCCATCACGATGACGATATCTCGGCTTTGCGTTGAATACAGCGTTTAGTTGATTGTAGAAGTTGTCCTTTTCATCCTCAGTCGAGGGATTCGTTGGGGCGTAGCACTGTATGATCGTGACGTGCCGTACTCCAGTCCGAAATCTGGCCGATATGATCCTATCACTATGCGGGTGCCAGGAAACTTGATTGTTACGCTACTGGCCCAAACCAAGTTTTGAGCAGTCAGTAGTTTCCCGATCAATCGCAATGCAGACCCCCAATGTTGCGGGTTTGAAGATTAATACTGCCAAAACCAAAATCATCAACCTCGGCACTAACTCAGTTACTCATGTTAACATTGCTGGACAGCCGGTAGAGAGAGTAGAGAGTTTCCAATATCTTGGGAGTATTGTCTCGACCGAAGGTGGAACCGAAAAGGACATTGCCAACCGAATCGGCAAAGCAAAATCGGTGTTTGGAATGATGTCCATGATATGGCGAAGCAATGCGATCAGCTTAAACACCAAGCTGCGACTGTTCCGCTCAAATGTTGAATCTGTGCTGTTGTATGGGTGCAGCACTTGGAAGGTGACCGCTACTATCACAAAAAGATTACAAACATTTGTAAATAGGTGCCTACGGAACATCTTAAAGGTTTTCTGGCCTAACCGTATCTCTAACGAACATCTTTACCAGAGAACGGGTCAGGAACCAATAGGCACAACCATCCAACGACGGAAGTGGCAGTGGATTGGTCATACACTCCGAAAAGGCGACAGTTCCATAGCAAACTACGCAATGCAATGGAACTCGTTATCTCAGGATGGTAGAAGAACGGGTCGTCCGAGAAATACATGGCGCAGAACAGTTGAGGAGGAGGCACGGCAATTGGGGAAGAGTTGGAGAGAGCTGAAGCTCATTGCCAGGAACCGCACGCGATGGCGCGTAGGCGTAGTAGAGGCCCTAGGACCCATAAGGGGATACAGGACATAAAGAAAGAAGAAGACAAGTGCTGTTGTAATAAGTGTTTTGTGTACATTTAAAGTTATCGCCAGTATAAATTTGTGAACTTTTGATATTTTTATTGTTTGTTTGATAAAGTTGTAATTTATAAATTAATAAACTTGTGTTGTGTTTACGAACTTGAAAGCCTAAATTTCGTAACATTTGGTGTCAGAAGTGAGATTTTGCAAATCGGAAACAATAAAATTTTGCAAATTGTCAGACAGTAAATACATATAAGTTTCTTTGCCGGCGTTTCTCTGCTCTTTCGCTGCCAAAAACGTCGTCGTATAACGTAGTTTTACTTCTAGATTAGCCGGTCGGTTGCTACGTCTATACATAACAGCATTTCGCTGCCAAGATTTATCTGCTCTTTCGCTGCCAACGTCGTCGTATAACGTAGCTTTACTTCTAGATTGCCTGGTCGGTCGCTATGTATATACTATCAGCATTTCGCTGCCAAGATTTGTCTGCTCTTTCGCTGCCAACGTCGTCGTATAACGTAGCTTCACTTCTAGATTGCCCGATCGGTTGATACGTCTGTTATTTCGCTGCCAACGCCGTAGCTTCACTTTAAGATTGTCCGTTCGGTTACTACGTCTATACATATCAGCATTTCGCTGCCAAGATTTTTGTGTTATTTCGCTGCCAACGCCGACGTCGTATAACGTAGATTGACTTCTAGATTGCTCGGTCGCTTGCAACGTCTATACATATAAGCATTTCGCTGCCAAGATTTTTCTGCTCTTTCGTTGTTGGACAACGTCGTCGTATAACGTAGTTTCACTTCTAGATTGCTCGGTCGGTTGCTACGTCTATACATACCAGCATTTCTCTACCATGATTTCTCTGTTATTTCGCTGCCAAGGCCGACGTCGTATAACGTAGCTTCACTTATAGATTGTCCGTTCGGTTGCTACGTCTATACATATCAGCATTTCGCTGCCAAGATTTGTCTGCTCTTTCGCTGCCAACGTCGTCGTATAACGTAGCTTCACTTCTAGATTGCCCGATCGGTTGATACGTCTGTTATTTCGCTGCCAACGCCGACGTCGTATAACGTAGCTTCACTTTAAGATTGTCCGTTCGGTTGCTACGTCTATACATATCAGCATTTCGCTGCCAAGATTTTTGTGTTATTTCGCTGCCAACGCCGACGTCGTATAACGTAGATTGACTTCTAGATTGCCCGGTCGCTTGCAACGTCTATACATATCAGCATTTTGCTGCCACGATTTTTCTGCTCTTTCGCTGCCAACAACGTCGTCGTATATCGTACCTTCACTTCTAGATTGCACAGTTTACGCACTCATCACACGCAAAGGCTCACGTCATCAACGCTCACGTCAAGAATCGCGTTGCTCAGGCTAGCGCATCATTAAAACATAATACATTTAAAAAAAAAAACCCCTGAATTAATCCGACAAGTCCCATCAAAGAAATTTTTGTTGTAACGACCTCTTTTCTCTGAACCCTGTTCACGCTGAGCTTACCCCGGCTAGGAAACACCGTTACAATTGGCGCCCGAGCAGGGACGTTTCGATAACAAAAACCAAAATAACACAAAATTGCACACATAATAAGAAAAATGGTCAAGACTAGCTGGGTATATACGCTCTCGAAAGAAGAGTTACAAACTGGACACTACCGGCGGATTATATGAATTGAGAAAGCGCTGTTAGAACTGAATCATTCTCATAACAAAAGTACTGTACTCCAGTTTTACTACACTTGTATTTTATGATCGCATAAACATGTGTTTTCACTTTCTGTTATAATTAAATTCAGTTTAATAAATATTCATTCGTTGTTCAAAATCATTCTTAAGCAGTTGTTGTTTTATTAGGTTATGGGCCCAGAATACGTTTAATACTTAAAATAAGGAGAATAAATTAAATTGTAATATACCATGACCGCTATTGAAAATAAATATCACATACAAAAGTTAAAAAGTAACAACTACTTTGTATGGAAATTTAAGTTAAAAATGTTGCTGATCAAAGAAGGAACGTGGAATTGGACGACAGATAGCCCACCGAATCCGAATACCGATGAATGGAAAAAGAAGGATGCACAAGGCTTAGCGTCAATTGCCTTAAGTGTGGATGATGACCAATTGATTCATATCCGCTCAGCAGAAACAACAAAGGATGCATGGAACGCTTTAAAAGACTATCACGAAAAAGGAACAGCGAATAGCAAGGTACGTTTTATGAAACAAATAATGCGATTACGTTTAAGTGATAATGGATACATGGAGACGCATATCGGCCGTATTAATGAGTTATTCCAACAAATGATAGACTTGGGTCAAAATGTGAAACCTAGAGACTGGAAAACTGAAACACTGCTGGGAAGCCTTTCCGATAGTTACGACAATTTGGTTACTGCTCTGGAATCACGCAAGGAGGAAGAGCTTACATCAGGTCAAAATTGATTGACGAATACAAACGTCGCATGGACAAATCGTATAATTTAGGTAATGGAACAGTAATGTATGTTGGAAAAAGCAATTCAACACAACAAAAGCGAACCAATAAAGAATGCTACATCTGCAAGAAAAGTGATCATTTCATGAAGAATTGTCCACAGTATGATGCTAATTACAAACAAAATCAGCAAAAAGGCAATTACAAATCAAATGAAACCAAAAAGATGGTAAATTTGGTTTCCGATTGTGGCAATAATGAATCATTTGAGTATTTGTTTATGATAGACAATATCAAGCGTGGATGGATAATTGATTCAGGTGCAACCTCACATATCACTTCGCACAAATCAATATTCAATGTTTTGGATGAAAAATATCAAGATAAAATATTCATCGCAAATGGAATGCCAGTTGATGTGAAAGGTAAAGGTACTATTATTATTGAGGTTACGAATCAAATTGAACAGCGAAGCACAATCACATTGAATGATGTGCTATGGGTACCATCTATTACTGGTAATTTGAATTCGGTAAGAAAATTGATTTCAAAAGGAAATCAATGCACCAGATAGACAAATTGCAATCGGAATTGCGCATAAAAATTTTTATCTAATGAAACAGCCAGATATTGTTTGCTTGGCTAATGGAAAAGAACCGAAAAACGAAAATACAAATGATGGATGTATACACAAATGGCATGAGATACTAGGCCACAGAGACACTGAAGTAGTGAAATCTATTCCGAAAATAGGATGTATAAAAGGCACCCAAATTGTAAAATGTTCAGCGGATTGCAAAGGAGCGTATGTTAATTGTGCAACGTGCATGGAAGCCAAAATGGCAAGACCAAAGTTTCCGAAGATGACAGAAAATCGTTCGAAGAAAATATTGGAGCTGGTTCATTCAGATGTTTGTGGACCTATGCAAACTGAGACAGCTCCTGGTAAGCTATACAAACTAACACTAATTGACGATTATTCCAGATATACAACAATTTATCTACTTAAAGAAAAATCAGAGGTTCTAAGCAAATTTAAAGAATTTGTTGAAATCGTTAAAAACAAATTCAATGGATTAAAACCAAAATGCATTCGTAGTGATCGAGGTGGTGAATACACTGGTCACAATTTTATCAAATATTTAGCAAAGGAAGGGATCACAATCCAACGCACGGCACCATATAATCCTCAGCAAAATGGAGTAGCTGAAAGAAAGAACCGAACATTAATTGAAATGAGTCGCTGTATGTTGTTGGATGCGAAATTATCAAAATTATTTTGGGGAGAAGCGGTGGCAACTTCGAATTATTTGCAGAACAGATTGCCAACAAAAGGATATTTATCCACCCCATATCAACTGTGGCACGGAAGAAATCAAATGATTGCACATTTTCGCCAATTCGGTTCCAAATGCTTTGTGTGGATCCCATCTGAGAAAAGAAGAAAGTTGGATGCTACAGCAATGAAAGGTATTTTGGATGGTTACGATGATGCTTCTAAAGCATATCGCTGCTACATTCCATCAAAGCAAAAAGTTATGATTAGTAGAGACGTGTGCTTTACCAACAAAGCTAACGACGTAAAGATTACTGTTGACAATAATAATCGTATTGAGCCCATGAATGTGAATGACGAATTAACCATTACAATGCATGAGTACATACCCGATAAAAGTTTACCTTCCTGTGTGGAAACTATTGAGGAAAATGTCGAAGAAAATATAATCTCTAACGATAAGAGAAATGAATTTAATGAATCGTTTATGAAAAATAGCCAATACTTCAGCTTCAACAGTTTCAGGAGAAAATGATGAAGCTGAAACTCCGAAAATGGATCATAATTAACACAATGAAACGAAGTTTCCTTGGCGATCAAATCGGTTGAATAAAGGTATTCCACCCAAGCGTTATGAAGATATTTGGAGCTCAGGAGGTATCGATTGAACCTAAAAGTCTTAACGATGTGATTAAAGGGCCAAACAAAATTCAATGGTTGAAAGCCATGAAGGAAGAGCTACAATCGTTAAAAGAAAACAAGACATATGAGCTCGTGGACCCACCATCTGACCAAAAGCCCATAGGTTGTAAATGGGTATTTAAAATAAAAACCGACGATAAAGAAATGCCAAGTCGTTTCAAAGCTCGACTTGTTGCGCAGGGTTATTCGCGACAATACGGATGCGATTATGATAAAGTGTTTTCCCCGGTAATTCGTCATACAACAGTTCGTATATTGCTTTCAATCGCAGCACATAAAGATATGAAAGTAATTCATTTTGATGCAAAGTCGGCATTTTTGCAGGGTTATTTAAAGGAGACTATATGAAGCAGCCACCTGGTTTTGTTGATAAAGGAAAGGAGAGTCATGTATGTTTGTTAAAGCGCAGCATTTATGGTCTAAAGCAATCTGCCGGTGTTCGTTTACTTTATATCAGTATCAACACGCGACCGGATATTGCAGCCGCAGTATCAATACTGGCGCAAAAGGTGTCACAACCAACTCAAGAGGACTGGAACGAGACGAAGCGTATTCTCAAATAGTGGATTCTAAATCCAACAGTGGCTATGTGTTTCAATTATTCGGTGGAACAATCAGCTGGAGCTGCAAGAAGCAAACTTGGGTCGCATTATCAACCACAGAAGCAGAGTTCATAGCACTCTTAGAGGCATGTCGAGAAGCGCAAGTATACTCATGGACTTTCATTTGAATATGGAACTTCCGATTACTATCTATGAAGACAATCAAAGTTGCTTAAAGTTTGTGAAGGAAGAGAAGGTGTCAACAAAAACAAAGCATATTGACCGAAAGCTTCATTTCGTTAAAGATCACGTTGAACGAGGGTCCGTGGTCTGCATTTATTGTCCTTCTGAAATTATGGTAGCTGATATTCTCACAAAACCGTTGCCACGTGACCGAATCAAAACATTGCGTGTAGCCTGCGGGTTATTCGAATGAGGAGAAGTGTTAGAACTGAATCATTCTCATAACAAAAGTACTGTACTCCAGTTTTACTACACTTGTATTTTATGATCGCATAAACATGTGTTTTCACTTTTTATTATAATTAAATTCAGTTTAATAAATATTCATTCGTTGTTCAAAATCATTCTTAAGCAGTTGTTGTTTTATTAAGCGCTTCTCAACCTAAACCGCGGGACGAGACGTAACATCGGACGATGAGTTCCGCCTTTGCGAGCTAGAAGCGAATACCGACGCAGCACATCACCGTCACCGCCAGTGATCCTGAAACCAAAGGACTCAAAGAAGGAAGACAAGACTGCGGTGGCCAGGATGGCGTCCCTGGTATCACGAAATGCAGTGGCATCTCGCCAGCTCAAGGAAACGAAACCACGACAACTATTGCAGCTGCTTTGAAACCGCACGAGGCAACACCGGCACATGAGACCAAGGAAACAAATATTGTAGCAAACAGCACAAGGTCCTGGGAATCGCAGGTCGCAATGTCATCCCATCAAATGAAGAAGACATCAGTAGCGTCATACCCAATGGTTATCGACACGGTGCGGCAGAAAGAAGCACAAGCCGTATGATGGCTGGAAAGACCCGATCTCTTTCGTTGAGCGATTGGTCGATTATTTCTTAAACAAGGACCTCCTAGCCAGGACAGTGCCAGAAGTGTTGCATGACCGAGCCCTCGTTTGGTTTCGGAACAATAACCAGCGGTGGTCGAACTGGCACACATTTAAGGAAGACTTCCTGCGTGTCTTCCTCCCAGCAAGGTATTTAGAGCAACTGGATGACGAAATCCGTCGACGACGAAAAAGGCCCGTAGTCAATTTTAAGGATTTCGTAATGACCATACAAAATCTCATGCGACATGCTGGTTATTCGACGACCCAAGAGAAAGAACAGAAACTGTCGCCAAGAATATCAGCTATATGTTCAAAGAAGACATTTTCACGATCTGCACGATCTGCAGGATCTGATTAGTTTAGCAGAAGACCTGGAGAATATCACCGCCAGTCCAGAAATAACCCGACAAACACCCAGGCCACAACCGATCGAGAGGAACCTCATGGTCGCAGAGGGCATGGAGAATCGCATCAACGTGCGAACCGCGCGTCGACGTTGCGGAAAGGACGGGCACACATGGCAAGATTGACAAAGACCACAGATGCTCTTCTGCTAGGAGCGTGGCCGTCGAGATATAAGGACTGTGGAGTGTTGCCGAAGAAGTTTGGGAAACGCCCAAGGAAAACGTCGGGGGAGAGGTGCGACGTGTCCTCAGAACCATTAAACTTCCTATACTATGATGCCTCCAACATCTTCGCCAAAATAGCACTTAGAGATGAGCTGGTAAAAGCGTATATAGACACGGGAGCATCAAGGAGGTTCATGGGCGGGTCAAACGTTGGAACTCCAGGAACAAACCAAAGAGATCATAGACACCACACGTTACATCGCTATCCAACCGAAACCTTAGACAGACGAGGAGAAACTTAAGACTTTCCTCCAGGAAGAGTTCCCGAAGTTTGAACAATTGCCAGCAATCTCAAACATAACGGAACACAAAATTACTATGCAAATGAACGATCGATAAAGTAGCGCTATTTTCCATGAAACCCTGCGATGCAGCAAATAATTAATATAGAGGTAGACGAACTGCTTGATCGAGGATGTATCGAACCATCATACAGCCCCCACAGCTCACCAATAGTACTGGTCAGGAAGAAAACGGGCAAGTGGAGGCTGTGCATCGATAACAGAGAGCTGAACGCGCTATCGGTGCCAGATGCATACCCACTTCCATGTATCCAACACATTCTGGACTGACGCACAATTTATTAGCAGCTTGGACCTTCGCAACGGATACTGGCAAATTCCAATGGAGAAGCATAGTAAGGCTTATGCACCTTCACCGTACCTGGACGCGATGTTTTTTGGGTTGCACTCACCGCCAGCTACTTTCCAGCGGGCGTTTGATCAGGTGACAGGACCCGAGATGGAACCACATGCATTCGCCTACCTTGATGACATCATCGTCATTGGCCGAACATTTGAGGAGCACCACGAGAATCTCAAAAGGGTATTTTGGCGTATACAAGCAGCAAAATTACAGAGCTCCGTAACTTTGAAAATCGTCAACACGAGTACTTTATGGAGAACTACTATGTCCAAACGACAAAGTTGTGCGATACATATACGAAACGCTTCGAACAATAAATCCAAACGTTGGAAGAAGCAGCGTCGATGACAGAATCGAAGAAGGCTTTTACACAAATAAAGCCAAACAAACTGAAGAAGCGAGCAAATCGGTGCCTTAATTTGAAAGGCGCATCGAAAAATGGCAATACTGAATGCCAGACTTTCAAACATCTTGCTCTTGGAGAAAAAATCCGGACAACATAACGACCTGAAGGTGAATTTCGTCAATGAACTTTGGCAGGACATGGTTACAATCGATGATATCATTTGGGAGCAATCATCCGATCCAACGTCATCACGCTGCGATATGCAAAGATTTAAAGATCTGAAGCAAGGATGCATCAAAAAGTCACCGATATCACTCTAATGCGTATGCAACCAGCGTTCCCATCTCTTCAACATCATCAATAAAAACGAAATTCTCTACCGATTCCAACGGTAAAAATCCCAATATTCGATGGGGATTATCTAAAATGGAATCAATTCCACAACATTTTCTCGGAGTTGGTTCACAAACAGCCACTTTTAAATGCAGTGAAAATGTGACATCTCAAGACGCAACTGGTTGGCGAGCAGCAAGTCTCGTCAGTCATTTTTCAATCACTGACGTAAATTATGTAGCATTAAAACAAGTTCATGGGATCCGTTGCTGATTCACTTGCTGATAAAAAGAAATGGATCGACCTACATATATCCGGTATGGGCAGTCACTATCAAAGCCGAAGGAGCTACCGACAGTGAAAGAATTTTTTTCGTTTTTGGAATTGCTGTTCCAAACAATGGAAACAATTGGATACCGAGAAAGGGCAACTATTCCTCAACCATCAACAAAGGTTTTCACCAGCCGTTATTGTCATGCGACCAGTTCCTTAAACTAAGAGTGAATGACCGCATTAAGTTCCACTAGAAGCACAAACTTTGCTTGAATTGTTTGAAGCAACTGTAGCAACAATAAACCATGCAAAGGGAAGTCATAAATACGTTATTTTAGCAACCGCTAAGATAACAATAGTGGCGAATAACAGGCAAGCCTGCGACACGTTCGGTACTCAACTCTGGTTCACAAGTCAATTTAGTGACAGAGGTTAATCAACAAATTATCACCACCTAGGGCCCCCTAGCTAAGCAATGTGCTTGGCGACATTTCACCAAGTGCACTAAAAAACACAACTCATTACTTCATTTGGAGCATCAAAGGACTGAAGTATCATCAAGTACCGAGAGAAAGGAAGATTCACGTACAATTGTAGCAAAAATAAACCATGCAAAGGGAAGTCATAAACACGTTCTTTTAGCAACCGCTAAGGTAACAATCGTGGCGAATAACTACCAAACTAAGAGTGGTATTTAACGCGGCTTGGCTTTGAACGACATTTTGCATAAGGATCCAACAGTTCAGAGCGAATTTTTTTCAATTCTATTGCGCTTCAGAGCACAGCGTTTTGTTTTCACAGCTGACATTGGAAAAATGTATCGGCAAATTCGCATGCACGAAGAAGACTCCTCTCAACAACTCATTGTGTGGCGGTAGGATTCATAAAGTTTATACAGTTTTATCGTCTTAAACCGTCAGGTATGGAACAACGTCAGCTCCATATCTTGCAACTAAATGCCTCCAGCATATCGCAAAACAAAACATGCATTAGACATGCTGCATCAACATTACATTACGATTTTTATGTAGACGATTGCTTAAGTGGTGACAACGACATCAACACGTCGCTTTACATCCAAAACCAACTCACAACTACTCTTCATGAGGCTGGACTCAAGCTCAGAAAATGGTGCGCTAATAATTCCAAGCTACTGGCAGACATGCCAATAAAGGATCAAGAAATCAATTTAGATTAAGATGACTCATCAAACAAGGCAACAAAACCATTAGGAATCATTTGGCTACCAAAAACGGATGAGCTGTGCGGATGAGCGCAAGTGTCATCATTAAAATCTATCACCAATCGAATAGTATCATCGATTTGGCTCGAATTTTCGATCCTTTGGCCCCGTAACAGTATAAGCAAATATATTTATGCAGGACCTGTGGCAGCAAAAATATACGTGGAAGATGAAGAACTGCCACTTAAGGAGCAACAAGAACGCAAAGGTACCAGTTTCTGTTCTACATACATTTTCTGATGCTTCACAAAAGGCATATGAAGCAGCTGTTTATGTGCGAGACAAAACTATAACATCAAGATTGCTCTGCACAAAATCAAAAACAGCACCTTTGAAGAAACAATCGTTGCCTCGATTAGAATTATGCGCAGCCTTCTTGGTAGCCAAACTAACAGAAAGTGTGAAGCTGGAACTCACATACCAAGCCATGCTCCCTTTTTTTAGATCTGACTCTGAAATTGTTTTATCCTGAATCAAGTCATCAGCTTCATCACTACAAACATTCGTAGCAAATCGGGTAATTAAGAGCTTTCACACGCCATTCAATGGCACAATGTTTCATCCAAATTAAATCCTGCTGACATAATTTCCCGTGGTATTAATCCTGAAAAATTTAGATCATGCTCCACATGGTTTCTTGGACCAATGTTTTTACATATAACCAATGAACTTTGGCTTAACCAAGAAATAAGGACGTTTGACATACCAAATGATATCGAAAGAAAGAGGCAATCAACTGTGGCAGCAGCAATACCAACTTTAAAATATAGAATAAACCACAGAAACTCGTTTCTATTTCCATAACTTACGGTCAGATATATGCTTCGCTTCATTAAAAATCTCAAAGGGGGAAAGGCCAAGGGGTCAAGTCACAAATCTTTAGGCGCGCAGGAAATGGAGAAATAAGTCATAGTAAAGACTATTCAAATCTCTGATTTCAAGGATGAAATCAAGGAACTGCAGCGATAAATGAGTAAACCAAACCAACTTGCAAGTCTCTGCCCGCTAGTAGACGATCAGCAAATTATTCGAGTGGGAGGGCGACTAGAAGCTTGAACTTTGTCGTTCGACGCCAAGCATCTAATGATTTTGCCATATAATGACCCATTGACTAAACTCATTTTAAAAATGATTCATGAATAAAACCAACAATGCGGCCCGAAGGTTTTAATGGCCACCTCTCGGTCATTATGCATATTAAAAGAAAAAAGAGTAGCACGCAACATAGTGCAGAACTGTGTACGCCGTAAAAGGCAAAACCAAAATTATTTACACAAAGAATGGGCAATCTACCAGCTGATCGAGTGACAGAATCACGCCCATTTATGATATAAGGCGTAGATTATTGTGTTCCCATTTGGGTACATCGGCGGTCAGCCATCAGCAGTGTAGGGCGAATAAAACAGAATGCTTCAGAAATGTATGTGGCCGCAACTATCTCTGACTGGTGGAAGTGCGATCAAACCTCCACGTGGTGGCCGCTGGTAATTTTCAAAATCAGCCTCGGATACACTGATGAACGACGACGGCTAAACGAGTTTACGCTCACTGTATAGAGCTCGAGCTGCACAAAAGCTAGCCGATACCCTGTCCAAATATAATGCTGACATAACAGCAATTCAGGAGACGCGATGGACGGTCTTACAAAAATCAGAATATAACATATATTACAGCATATCGGGGTGGGGTTTCAAGTCAGCAAAAGAATGAAACCCACCGTTATCGGCTTTAAAGCAGTAAATGAACGGCTATGCACCCTTCGCTATGACCCTTCGCGTGCGAGGCAGATTTAAAAACATAGGCCTCATAAACGTTCACGTACCTACAGAGGATTCCCCAGATGTACTTTAGTACTAGGACAAGCTTTTATTAATATATATAAGGTAACCTAATTTTTGTTGCTTACTAATAGTCATATAAAAACTTAGTTATTAGTACTTCTATTCCTGTATATATTCTATCATCATAATAGTTGTTACTTTTGCAGAATAAATCGTAAATTTTCTTTGGTTTTTCAACATTAAGATGATGAGTTTCAGTTAAAAAAAGGCAAAGTGGCACCTTTCTTCTCCTTCGCTCCCTCCAATGGTAAGCTGTGATGACTGGTGGTCTGGAAATCCGTTGGTAGATGTTTCCTCAAGTCCCGTAAATTTCATTATCTCTGAATGATTCTCAATTGATATTGTACACGCAAATATAAAATGGTAATGGTAGAATTGGTTGGAATGATAAATAGATAATATAGATAAGATGATGTTTTATTCATTTCCAACTTAAAAAACAAGTTACAAAAAATGTTTTCTTATACAAATGGAATTAAATAAATAGTGTTCGTTCTTTAAATTGAACAGTTAGTGTTGAACGACACTTCAACAGATTGATTTTTCAAAAGAGATCTGATGTGGGGTGACAATCAGTATGTACTAAATAAGTTCTTACAATACAGTGTGCAACAAGAAGAAAAAAATTGCTTATAATTCGTATCAAATGTTTCTGTGCCATCAACAGGGGTACAAAAGCATTAGCATATGCACCACCCCAGCTTGTTATACCGCATTGCAACTTTGAGTGTGCAAGGCCGTAATAGATCAAGGTCAGAACTTTTTTACAGCAAAAGGGCTTTATAAGGTACATTTTACGAGTCACCAACAATAAATGCGATTAATGGATATGGTCTTTCCAGTTTAAGTTATAATAAATTACTACACCAAGATACTTAAATAGACGCACTGACTCAATTTTAAAGCAACTAGACGAGAATTGAGTATTGCTTGTAAAATTACATTTACCACATTTATGAATTGGTAATCTAAACTGTTTACAATTGTGCGCATGAAAATAAAGGTTAAAGTCATATAGCCTATTACTAAATATTTTAAACGACATTAGTTTTGTTTTCTCGCTAATGATAAACTTATGAGCAGCAAACCACAACCTTAATGTTTCAAGATCTACCTCGATGTTAGCAATACAAAAATTTGTCTGGAATTGGTATGTGATAGCTATATCATCGGCAAAAGCTGTAGGTAAACCCTTCAATTTGAGATTGAACAGAGAATTAATGTATATTAGGAAAAAAAAAAGTGGACCGAGTACGGAACCCTGAGGTACACCATTTTTTAAAAACCCGGGCTCCTAAATGTTCCATTTATTTTAACTGTTTGTTTTCTGTATTTTAAATACGATTGCAACCAAATAAATATTCTTCCTCTTAAACCAGCGTTATATAATTTGCTTAGCCATGGTAGATTCATTAACATTGGTACTGTCGTATATCTGACTACACAATCTGAGAATGGCATCTTCTGTTGACATACCCGATCTAAACACAAATTGATTGCTACTAAAATATCTATTTTTGTCCAAAAAGGACACAATTCGAACTTTGATTAATTTTTTAAAAAGCTTGGAAAAGGTGGAAAGTAAAGATATAGGTCTATTGTTAGTAACGTGTTTTCTATTACCTTTTTTAAAAAGCGGTACAACGTCAGCACATTTCAAACACTGAGGGAAACAACCTTTTTTAACACTTAGGTTAAGTAAGAAACTTAATACCTCAACTACGTACAACGCAATTTGTTTTAGTAAGATACTTGAATTACCATCACCAGTGCATGAACTCTTATGGCCGGCAATGAACCCCCCACATCCCGACGAGCTGGGCAAGAGTACCGCTTGGCGTGTACACCGCCGTTAGCCATCCCAATCCGCCCCCATAAGCGTTACCATCGAGTTAGCAAACAGGACATTAATTGTTAATTGGGTAATGAGCATTAACACAAAGGCTAGCTAAGAGACGCATTAACACGCATCAACTTCGATCGTATTGATGTGTTCTTTACGATTATTGTGGGGTTAACCTTTTTTTTGTTTCCTTCTCCGTAAGCTAGTAAAAAAATAAAAAAAACTACTATCAAAACATTACATAAAATGGCGCCCAACGTGGGGCCCGAAAATGGTTAAGACGGTGTGCTAGCTTCTTTGGGTTTCAATAACATTTACTTTCCTTTTCAAATTTCACCCTTTGCTGAAGATTATTTAAACTTGGTGTCTTATTGACACCGCTTAAGTTTTGTCTGTCCAGTGGGAGAGACGTGACTTAGATCGTCCGAAATTGCAATTGATTTGGCGTGTTACTGCTGGATACCTGACCAATGATTCTTGTTCAATTATTTTCTATGGAAGTTATTTTGTTTTCAGTTCCGAGTTATCTCCCACTGGATTAAACCCATTTTTTTGTATTAGCGCTATTTCAAATGTTACTTACGTAGTCGGATTAATTGAAATTGGTGTCACAACGACAAGGAATATTTTTTGGTGCCCAGCGTGAGGGACGGCCTAGATCCATCCGGAATAGCAAGTGATCTGCCGTATAACGGCTGGATACTTGAGCGATGACTCTGAGTTGCTATGTTGCTCTGGAAATGCAGGTGATCTGGCGCATGACTGCTGGATACTTGACCGATGAAAATTGCCTAAGTTAATTCTTTGGGAAGATTTATTATCACGCTGAAGGATCCTAAACCCTTTTCTCCTTCAGTTCGCTTTTCGTTCTTTGAACTGTTCAGGGTTGGCTTTAAGGGCAAGATATTGTCGAAGGCTGAATACCTGGCCGTATACATAGGCTGTAGTTCGATGAAGCGAAAACGGTAACTTCCCTCCTAAATCCATTCCCTTTACGTCAGTTGGAAATGCAGGTGATTTGGCGCATGGCTGCTGAATACCTAACCGTCGACACTTGCCCCTGTTTAATATCTTTAACAGCTTTCTATTGGAACTTTGTTTTCTGGTGACTACTGATTACATTAATGTATGTATGATATGTGTCTCGAGCCGCGTCGAATCTTTTGCTATTGCTGTGGCGCAGCGAACATCTATAAGCGAAACTGTCAAAAATTTAATCGACGGGGAAACTGAACGAGGGGTGTGAACAAAACCACCAGCTTAAAACCTCACACCCACGTTAAACTTAAGCTGTTCTAGTGGTGAAACCTCTGACCAATAGAAATCGATGCCACCAAAGATAATCCTTGCTAATGAATAAATTGCTCCTGGTATTAGATTGTCACGCGAACCGACTGACATTACAGGGAAACTGAACGAGGGGTGTGAACAAAACCATCAGCTCACACCCACGGTAAACTTAAGCTGTTTAAGTGATGAAACCTCTCACCAACAGAAATCGATGCCACCAAAGATAATCCTTGATAATGAACGAATTGCTCCTGGTATTAGATTGTCATGCGAACCGACTGACATTACGTAGTACCCCATCAAACCCTATCACCTCCACATAACGGAATACAATTTGGCCCGTGCAAAAATTTTCGACTCGGTTGCTGGCTTGCTAAAGACTACAACTAGTAGATCCTCCAAACGGATGGCGCACTTCTGGAAAAAGGTTAGGGAAAACGTAGTTTGGTAATGAGAACTATTTTGGTTAAACCCAATGATGCCCGACCTTACGCCTTCGTAACATTGTTAGGTAAAGAGGTATCAGGATATGCTGGATAGCAGAGCTTCAATAAGATGTGTTACTGGTTCGTTAGCCTTGGAGGTTCTGAAAAGCGAGGTTAAACTAAAGCAATTCATTTCACCCATCAAAACCTCAGATGGAAATTCTCAGAAAGTCTACGGGTTCTTCATTGCAGACATCAAATTTTGAGGAAAGTCAAATCGTCTCCCCTTTTATGTGGTTCCCTCGCTAGCTCAAAACTTGTATCTGGGCATTGTTTTTTTGGAAATCGTTTGACTTGGTGCCCGAGATTGTGTCTGTGATAACACTGACTAATTCGAACAGTAACTTATCAGATACCCATGATTTCACTGACTCACAAGTTAAAAGGATAGAGGTTAAAACAATTATTCCCGTCTTACGACACAGAGGGCCTTGGGAAAACTTCGCTTGTTGAGCACGTAATAGATACAAATGATTGTAAGGACATAAAATAGGGTCATTACCCCGTTTCGCCAGCAGTCGAAAAACAGATTTTCGGCGAGTTAGATCGAATGTTTAAACTAGGAGTGATAGAAGAATCGCAAAGCTCATGGAGTTCGCCGGTTGTATTAGTCAGAAAACCCGGGAAATTTAGGCTGTGCCTTGACTCTAGAATGCTCAATAAAGTGACGGTTACCGATGCCTACCCCTCCCACATATTCAGGGGATATTGAGTAGAATCCCCCGGGCTGAGTTTATTTCCAGCTTGGAATTGAAGGACGCTTTTTGGCAGATTCCCATTGAAACCAATTCTAGAGGGACAACGTCCTCTGTATCAATTTAAGGTTACGTCTTTCAGGTTGTGTAATGCTCCACAAACAATTTGTAGATTGATGGATAAGGTTGTACCTGCGGAACTTCATGGGAAAGTCTTTGTCTACCTTGATGATCTATTGTTAAATGTCGTAAAGAATAAGTTTTGTCTTAAAGAAGTGCGGTACCTTGGACATTTTATTGGAAAGGGGAAAGTCCAAGCGATCGTGGACTACCTGGCTCCAAATTCTGTGCGCCAACTGTGACGATTCCTGGGTGTGGCGGGGTGGTAAAGATAGTTCATTTCAAATTTTGCCTCAATTTGTACACCTTTGAGTGGCCTATTGAAAAGTATAAAGTGGAACAACGATGCACAAGCTGCTTTTGACGAGCTAAACTTACGTCTGCACCGGTGTAGTATACGCCGGATTTCTCTAGGCCCTTTATGACCCAATGTGATGCTAGTCAGTCGGGAGTTCGTAGCGTACTAGTCTAAACCCCCGTTGATGGGTCGGAGGTGCCGATAGCTTATTGGTCACAAAAACTCAATAAGGCGCAACGCAACTACAGCGTCACTGAACAGGATTGCCTCGCCGACGTACTTAGCATTTAACATTTCCGTCCTTTCTATGAGGGCCTTGATTTTACCGTAATACTCTGATCACGCATCGTTGCAATGGCTCATGCGTCAGACTGATTTGAGTGGTAGACTTGGTAGATGGGCGCTAAAACTATAAGGTTTCCAATGTTCTATTCAACACCGTAAAGGATCAGAAAATAAAGTTCCGGATGCGTTATTCAGAGTCCATGAGAATAACGTTGCTACGCTAGAAATATTATTGCCCGAAATAGATCTATCCTCGTCGCAGTTGTCCTCCACAGAGTACGAAAATTTAAAACGACAGGTCATAGAAAACAGCCAGCAACTACCAGATCTTAAAGTGGTAGACCGTTACCTTTACAAGCGCACTGAATATTATAGCGGCGATGCTTACAGGAACAATCTGCTTGGAAGCTCTGGGTCCCCGAAGTTCTCAGGAAGCAGGTGATAGAACGAGCGCACGCATCGGAACGACTGGTTCGATGACGAATGTAAGCGTACAGAGCAATGTAACAATCTCATAGAAAGCGGGTGCGCGATGATGAATTTAAAGAGCTCAGAAAATATGAAAAAACAGTTCACCAGCGAAAGAAAGCAGCCTGGGAGAAGAATTTTGTCCCTGAACTAGAACAATACAGAGAGCAACCAGTCGCGGAAGTTCTACCAAAGAGTCCGTGGTATGACGCTATATACACCGCGTTGCACATACTGCAAGGACAAAGAAGGTAATCTGATCGCCGATCTTAAAGGCATCTTAGAGGGATGGGAAGAGCACTTTCATGAGTTGCCAGTTAATTGAGGAATTTAAGGCTCCACCAATAACCGAAGATCATACTATGGTGCCGCCACCAAGCATAAAAGAAGTTAGCAGGGCGATAAATCGGCTCAAAATTAAAAATGCCTCGGGATATGATGGAGTCCCAGCGGAACTGATAAAAATAGGAGGCCCCACATTACACCAAGCAATTCATGAAATAATAGTGCAAGTATGGGAGGAAGAAGCTATGCCAGAAGACTGGCGAAGAGTCATCCTTTGCCCCATACATAAAAAGGGAGATATGACAAAATGCAGCAATTATCGTGGTATAACGTTGTTGAGTATCGCGTATAATGTTTTCTCCTCTATCCTTTCAAGACAGGATAGCCCATACGCTAAAGTCATCATTGGTCCATACCAGTGTTGCTTCATCCCAGACAAATCAACAACTGATCAGATTTACCCTTAAGCAGGTGAATGTCTAGAGTTTCAAAACTCACTACGCCATCTTTTTATAAACTTTAAAACCGCCTATGATAGATAGCATAGCCAGAGTAAAACTTTATAAAGCCATGAGAGAATTCGATATCCCGAATAAACTGACACGACCATGTAGGTGGACCCTGACCAATGTTATAAGCCAAATAAAAATATCCGGATCACTATCAAGCCCATTCAACATCTATAACGGGCTCCGACAAGGGGATTACTTTACCGTCAAACTTACCCTGACCAATGTTATAAGCCAAATAAAAATATCCGGATCACTATCAATCCCATTGAACATCTATAACGGGCTCCGACAAGGGGATGGACTATCACAGTAGACGCCATCGCCTTTCTTTACTTTACCGTCAAAATTGGAGCCGTCCTTGAAGAATTTCACTGAAGAGTTTCTTGTTGCGAGCCATCCCTCCATTGCTCCCTGGAGCAATAGATTGTTAAAGCATAACACCGGCAATGTGTAGTCTATGTTCCCCAGTTCTGCCTTTAGCGAGTTATTGATCGTCAAGTGTCCCGATTGAAAACAAATCCACTGAAGTGTGCTGACAGCCGCGCGGCCGTATTGGCTGCTCTATGCCTGCCGTATATATCTACAGGAGTCAGGTGCAACATTACCTCTAGGGCACGTCTAGGTGTTGTTTTTAATACCCCACTTATGTGCAAACAGGCTGCCCTTTGTACCTTCTCCAAGAGTTTTGCGTAGGTGGATTTTCCTAGAGCCGGCCACCAGACACTTACCCAGTACATAATAATTGGTTCTACCACGGCAGTTTATAGCCAGTGTACCACCTCCGGCTTTAATCCCAAACTTTTGCCGATATCACTTTTACACGCGTATAGAGCTTTAGTAGCTTGCTTTATTAACTCTCTCTAAAATATTCGGTTTCCAACTTAGTTTTTTATCCAGAATACTCCCAAGAAATTTCGCCTTATTTGTGAAAACTAAACTAGTACAGTTTTGAGTGGGTAGAGTAACTGTTGAAATTTTCTATTTATTTGTAAAGAGAACCAACTCAGGTTTGGACGGGTTCACTCCTATTCCGCAGCTTTTAGTCCATTTTGTGACGATTGAGAGAGTATTTTGCATAATCTCTGTGGTCGTTATTAGAAACTTATGACACAGATATGGCTAAATCATCAGCGTAGGCAACTACGCTCATGCCCCCCCCCCCTTTCTAGCTTCTTTAGAAGTCCGTTGCTTACAATGTTCCAAAGCAGAGGGGATATCACGCCTCCATGCGGCGTCCCTCTATCTACATGCCTTCTAATGGTAGACCCACCCAGCTCAGCATTAACGATCCTGCTTAAGAGCATATGATTGATTAGCTTGCATACTGCATGGCTTATTCCCAGAAGATGCATGCTATTCATTACAGCCTCCGTCTTTACATTGTTGAAGGCACCTTCAATGTCGACGAACGCTTCGAGTATTCCTTCGAGTCTAGTGATATTTCAATCGTACGCACCGGCGTGTGACGCGCCGTCTCAAACGACTTCCCTTTGCAGTAAGCGTGTTGAGGTTAAGACCATTTGCAGTGTCCTACCTGGTTTCTTGTGTAAACGTCTTATAACCTTTCCAAGGTTTTCAAAAGAAAGGAAGATAGAGTCATTGATCTTAGGTCCTTTGGATAACCATGTAAGCTTTTTCCTGCTTTTGGAATGAAGACTACTTTAACTTCCGTCCGTTTCACAGGAATGTGTATTAATTTCAGGCACCCTTTGAGAATCACTTCTAACCATGGAAGGATAATCTCCGATATATTCTTTAATTCTTCTGGTATAATTTTGTCTGGACCGGCTGCCTTATAATGCTTGAATCCACTAATTGCCCACTTGATCCGCTAACAAATTCATCTATGCAAATCATATGAGTTCTATGCTGAGTGTTGAGTTTTAACTCGTTCCTCGAATCGGTCGATCCTGGAAAGTGAGTTTCTAGGAGAAGCTCAGAGTTTCATTGTTCCATTAGTATTGAAAAGATGTCATCATACTTTGGCAAAACCGCTTAGCGAATTGTTTCATCTCTCAATGAAGTCAAGTGTTTTTCCATCAATTTGGAAAATAGCAAATTGTTTGGAGCGAAGCATTGAAAACCTAGGTGAATTAAGCGTTGTTTCCTTAGATATTTCTAAAGCTTTTGATAGAGTTTGGCATGATTGTCTTATTAATAAGATTCGTGCACTGAATCCTTGTCGCCCACGCTCTTCTTGATATATATCAACGACCTGTTGTCTTCTACAACCTGTGATATCCATTCATTTGCTGATGATACAACACTATCGGCTTCCATTGAGTTTGTCAGTCAAAAAGAATGCAATTCTCGCTTTATTGGTTCGCGTGAATTAATGAATTTTTGGATTCTGATTCAAACAGTCGAAGCTTTTGGTCGTTTGCTGCATTGGTTAAAAGAAACTTTGAAGACAATACTTCGTCTATTCCATCTTTATTTCATAATGGTATTCATTATAGAACTGATATTGAGAAAGCTAATCTCTTAGCTTCTTATTTCGCTGGTGCGTCTACCCTTCCTTTAACTAACAAAAGCCCTCCAATTCTCCCGAATCGAGGCCCAGGTATGTCTAAAATCTATTTCCGGAAACGGGTTGTTTCAAAGATTCTTAAAGAACTTGACCCCAATAAAGCGACTGGCCCCGACGGTATTCCGCCATTAGTATTGAAAAGATGTCATCATACTTTAGAGTTTGGCATGATTGTCTTATTAATAAGATTCGTGCACTGAATCCTTGTCGCCCACGCTCTTCTTGATATATATCAACGACCTGTTGTCTTCTACAACCTGTGATATCCATTCATTTGCTGATGATACAACACTATTGGCTTCCATTGAGTTTGTCAGTCAAAAAGAATGCAATTCTCGCTTGATTGGTTCGCGTGAATTAATGAATTCGAAAATTCTGTCGAACATTCAAGTCATTCATGATTGGGGCAGATCTAATAGGGTGGAATTTAACCCAAATAAATTCCAGGCTAGTCTTTTTTCTCAAAAGGCAATTCAACATTACGTTCCACCAGTAATTAAAGGTGCCACTTTTGCAAGATCAGTTTCACTTAAGATGTTAGTTTTGAAAGTTTCAAGTGATCTTTCCTGGAAGGATCATATTTATGAAATTTCAAAAAGAGCTAGCCTTCACATGACGTTGTGACTTCTACTTCACTCCCTCTGAAGTGTTAAGATTATATAAATCTTATGTTAGACCAATTTTAGAATTTAATTCATATGTGTGGGGTTAGGCTTCAAGATCGCATTTGGTTCATCTTGATGGAATTCAGAATAGAGCTATCCGTTTGATAAACGATGTTACCATTACTTCGTCTCTTGATACTTTGGAGCACAGACGAAATGTAGGAGCTTTATCTGTTTTCTACAAATTTTACAACGGAAGATGTTCTTTAGAAACCAATTCTCTAGTTCCAGGTCCTTTTATCAGTAACGTAAACACTCGTTTAAGGTCCAATCAACATAGATTTGCCTTAAAACCGTTCTCATTTAGAACCCAACACTTTAAATCCTCCTTTTTTCCGAGAGTCTTTTCGATGTGGAATCAATTGGTCGAGCGCGTGTTTCCCGAATCTTATAATCTGCAGGCATTCAAGTTAGCCGTTAACAACTTCCTGAAGGATGATGGATGAAGTATTCATAAGTTGTTTATTGATATGGAATGTGTATTTCAGTATTTTTTACATTACTTTTATAAATCGTGATATTTTCTTGGTCAAGGGTTTTTGTAGTTTTCCCTGACCATGATCCATTGATTAAAGCATTTGGACTCGCGTCGTTTTAGTTTTGTGTTCGTTTTTTCACATTGCTTTTTTAATGAATCAGAGAGAATTCTGAGAAAATAAATTGAAACCGGCTACAAACGGGAGGAATGTGATATATTGTAAATCACATTCCTTCGATTTTTATTTTATTTTGAATTTAATAAAGGGCTTAGCCCAACTTATTGCCGTGACGCAAGTCATTCAGGGAGTCCTCCCTTGGCAATAAGTCTCTATATAAAAAAAAAAAAAAAAAAAAAAGTCAAACGCGTGCTCTAGGCCTGTTCAGAGAGACCTCTGCCTTTTCGGCACGCAGTCTCTTTCAGAGTTTCTGACGTAGTCAGTCGTTTTCTTTGCCCATGCTAGAGAGTCCTTGGGCTCCTTCGTGAACCCAGCTCGCCCACCTTTCTAGTATCTTATGGGCCAAACGACGCTCTCTATATTACCGCTTGCCCAAAGAAAGGGGTTTGGCATTGCTGGACCCTGGAGTTGGAGCCTTAGGATCAGTCAACACTATAACTTTGGAGGGAGACCCACCTTTAAGGTTCGAGCTACTCCCCCAGATGTTTCAAGCGCTTTACCACCGGTCTCGATTCCCGGCCTTTGGAGAGTACCTACACGACACATCAACGACAGGGGTGAGTCATTTCTTCGATTACGTATCAAATACTAACCTCCTAGTCAGAGCAGTCAGTGCAGAGATCCGAAATACCCAGGATAGGCCGGATACCACTGGAGGTCGCAAGGTATCCAGAGGGCTCCGATCACGACTGGGCTATTTAAAAGGGCCTGCAGCCGGGATGATCTACGGCTCGGGTCGCATGAGACCTTGATCCAGCCCACAGCTGCCATTTAGCGTGACCCGCTTCGCACCTAGGTCACTTAATCACCAGTTCCGGGTCCACAACCGCAACGAGGACCTGGAGGCGACAGCACTGCAAAGTATTTAATAAAAGTTATTTAATATTTTTTTGTGCGGCCGCATCTTCACAAATTGTATCGAAAACTATCCTGCTAATCAGAAACGGAAATTCACAATACCATGCGAAAGTGAAAAGAATTTTCGAGAACAAACTAAGTTCCAGGCAGTCGACAAGTAACTTTCGGTGCTTCTTTCTTTTCTTTTGTTTTGCGGTCATGTGATAAAAAGAAATGGCCGCATTTTTTACCACATTTTGGAAAAACTATTCATTAAATCGGATTTAATAATATTTAATCAATATTTTTTTTGCGGTCATCGGTGAAAAGTAATGGCCGCATCTTCACAATTTGTATCGAAAAATTAAAATCAAAATTAATCAAAACAGAAATTCACAATACCATGCGAAAGTGAAAAGAATGTTCGAGAACAAACTCAGTTCCAGGCAGTCGACAAGTAGGTAAATTTCGGTGCGCGCGGTCGCGACTAGATTTCTTTTGTTGTGCGGTCATGGATAAAAAGAAATGGCCGCATTTTTAAACACATTTTGGAAAAAAAACTATTCCTTTAATTAGAATTACCAATAATTAATCGACTTTTTTGTGCGGTCATCGGTGAAAAGTCATGGCCGCACCTTCACAAATTTTATTGAAAACTTTTTCGTTATTCGAAACGGAGCCCAGTACTACTGTGCGAAAGTGAAAATAATGTTTCAGAACAAACCTAATTACAAAGAGTCAGCAAGTAAATTTCGGTGCGTGTGGTCACGATTACATTTTTGTGCGGTCATATAACGAAAAGAAATGGCCGCATTTTTACCCACATTTCGAAACAAAAACTATTCCTTTAATTGAAATTAATAATAGCTGCATTTTATTGCCGAGCGAATTCGGAATTCGAATGTCGAAACCAGCCAAACAGCAGGTTTTCACAATTCCATAGAAGGAATTCGACAGTGCAATTGTTGTTGTTCCTCGGCAATTAAATACGGCTAATAATTAATCAACTTTTTTTTATGCGGTCATATGACGAAAAGAATTGACATGAATTTTGGAAAAACTAATCCATTAATTGGAAATATTAACATTTGACAGAATTTTTGTTGTGCGGTTATGTGATGAAAATAAATGGCCGCATGAAATGAAACTGAAATTAATCTTTTAATTGACAAGTAACAAAAACAAAACATTTATTTGGTAACGGAATCGTGGAGCCAACGATTGCTGAGTACTGGTTAACTTGAGATTAGGAGGCCCGGCCAACGCGCAGTTAAATGGAACTTCCAGCCACCATCACCATAATATTGCAGTACCACGGAGCGATTCGACCCCACTGAGGACGTCGCATATTTGAAATTTAATTGAAATCTTTTAGCTTTAGTAAATATATATACAATTTTAAATTCTCTATATTAACTTCGCGTGCCTGTGGCTGGCTGGCTGGCTGGTCAGATTTTCTGATCAATTTTTAACCCACTTCCCAAAGGCCAATTTTATTGAAATTTTACACACATGTATATTTCCGGTGACAATACTTTCTGTTAAAATTTGGGGGCTCCCATACAAATATTTTACAAAATTTACCCGATTTTCTTTTAATTTTATTTACATGTGTATCTCCGATGGAAAACACTTTTTTTCAAAAAATTTTGGACACCCCGGGGTCGTGAGGCCCCATACAAATTTTTTAAAAAAAATTAACTCCATTTTCTTCAAATTTTATACACGACGGACAACATTTTTTGTAAAAATTTAAGAGACCCCGGGCCTCTGGATCGTGGGCCCCAAAAAACTTTTTTAAAACAATTTACCCGATTTTCTTCAAGCCCAATGTCATGGGGCCCCAACAAATTTTTTTAAAAAAATTAACCCGATTTTTTTAAAATTTTATACAAATTTCCGATGCACAATACTTATTGTAAAAAATTTACAGGCGCCAGGCCCTGGGATCCTGGGGCCTCATACATATTTAAAATAAAAATTACCCCAATTTTGGTAAAACACATGTGTATCTCCGATGGACAAAACTTTTTGGACATTTTTTGAGCGAATAGGCCCTGAGGCCCGAGAGGTGCCCGTATAAATTTTTTAAAAATTGGCCCTATGTATGGCGGGGCCAAAAATTTTTTTTTAAATTAGCCCGATTTACTTTAAATTTTAAACGTATGTGTATCTCCGATAGATCGAACTTTTTGTAAAAAATTTTGAGTTTTTGATTTGCATTTTTTTTTTCCATACACATTTTTTTACACATGTGTGGTGAATTTTGAAGTGAAGGGGGCTCTAATATTAACTTTTTCTAAACTAACCCGGTTCAAACTTTGCACACATATGTATCCCTTATTAAAAATTTACATGAAAAATTTTAATTTTTATGAGTTGTTTTTTTTGTTAAAAAAAATAATTTTGATTTTTTTCGTATTTCGTATTAAACTTTCCGAGGGATACATGATGAAAGAAAGAAAAGAGAAAGGGATTTCACTTTTGGCCCGGGTTCAGTTTTTTTTGCGTTAGCCAATTATTGGAGATGAACGCTGGGTTCGCATCTCCCCTTAACTTTAATTAAAACTCCTTTTTTCAGTACATCGATCTCGTCAGCGCTGTCGAAGGGAATGTACTGGAATACACCGTAAGTCCAATAAAGAAATTTTTCCGTTTTTTGGCGTAACGCTTGAATGCATCACATCTCGTCCGTCCTAGGCTTTAGTACTAGGACGAGGTCTTATTAATATATATAACGTTAACTCATTTTTGTTGCTTTCTTTAGTCATATAGAAACTTGTTTATTAGTACTTCTATTCCTGTATATATTCTATCCTGATAACAGTTGTTACTTTTGCTGAATTAATCATAAATTTTTTTGGTACGAATACATTCAGATGATGAGTTTTAGTTAAAAAAGGCAAAGTGGCATCTTTCTTCTCCTTCGCTTCCTCCATTGGTAAGCTGTGATGAATGGTGGTCCGGAAATCCGTTGGTGAATGTCTCAAGTCCCGTAAATTTCATTATCTCTGGATGATTCTCAATTGATATTGTGCACGCAAATATCAAATTTTTACGTAATGGTAGAATTGGTTGGAATGGCAGGCAATGAACTCCCCCACATCCCGACGAGCTGAGCAAGAGCACCGCTTGGCACACCGCCGTTAGCCATCCCAATCCGCCCCCATAAGCGTTACCCTCGAGCTTTTCGATTCTTGTGGGGTTAACTTTTTTTGTTTCCTTCTCCGTAAGCTAGCAAAAAAATTTAAAAAAACTACTATCAAAAACATTACAAACTACTTTCTATAGGACAAATAAAAATAAATTTTAAACTGGCCCTACGTTACAAAACACTTTACTAGGATGGTTAGTGATGGGAAAAACTATCACTGGAGTTTCTTCAACACTGTTTTGTGGAATAGGAGTGGAGACTTCCCCTCATAGCTTGGAGAATCCTTAACCTTAAGCGAGCAAAAAATTATCGACCTCTAGACAAGGTGCTGTCTATACATGAACTTAAAGCAGCAACAACAACTATAGTAAGACACATTCAAGAAAAAACTTTTCCAGAGTATTTAGAATCACTTAATAAATCTGGTTGTGTGCTTCGGAGCAGCTATTTAAATTCACGACGATTAGAAGCTTCTTATCTAACATACGATACAAAACATCAAATGATCCTTCCAGGCTCTCATAAGTTTGTGATATTGCTGATAACAGAGCATCACAGAGCAACGAACATAAGCATCCCGGTCCCCAAGCCTTACTTGCGATTGCCAGACAAAATTACTGGATTCTGCGAGGAAAACGGTTAGCGCAAACTATGGTGAACAGCTGTGTGAGATGCTTTAAGCCAAGAAACATTGAACAATTAATGGGAAATATAGAACCAGAACGTGTCCAACCTGCAAGACCATTCATAAATGTTGGTGCGAACTTTTTTGGGCCAGTACAAATTCACTACAGAATCCGGGGAAACCAATCCACTAGGGCCTACGTTGCAGTTTTTATATGCTTCGCGACAAAGGCTATACATCTAGAACTAGTTACAGACCTCACAACTCAAGCGTTTCTGGGAACATTAAAATGAACAGCTCAACGAACTCTACTCAAGCCTTTTTACTGAAGAAGGTCAGACATCCATCAAGACGCATTGCGCTGGAAGAAACATAGACTCGAACCAAATACCCCCACCAGCTCCTCACTTCGGAGGTTTTTGAGAAGCAGCAGTTAAATCCGCTAAACATCATATGAAGCGGATATTTTCGAGTGCATCCTTAACCCAAGAAGAATTAACAACAACTCTTGCTCAAATAGTAGCTGAACTAAACTCCCGATCATTTACACCTATGTCTCCTGATCCGAATGATCTTGAAGTTCTCACTCCAGGTCATTTTTTCACTGGGGCACCACTGACTGCATTGGTTTATCCTGAATCAAGAACATCTCAATTAACTCATATTCCTAGATGAAATCTAGTTACATCAATACATCTAGAATTCTGGTGCAGAAGGGCAAGCGAATTTTTGCAAGAAATTCAAAAGAGGCATAAGTGGAAACATTTTCGAGAAGATATTTAACCAGGAACACTAGTTCTCATTAAGGAAGATAATCTGCCCCCTCTTAAATGGTTAATGGGACGAGTTTTAAGAACTATCCCATGACAAGACAAGCTCGCTCGAGTTGTAGATATTAAAACTGCTACTGCCCTCTTCCTAAGGAGGCTCAACCAAACAAACTAGCTGAAGCCGCTAGCAAACCTCAAATGACAGAAGTTCTACCAAGCACAACAGCGGAAGCTACCAGCCAGTCTAACCAACGAAAGGCAAACAGGTTCAAACTAATACAGAAGCAACATGAACCCATTGACAAACCTAATCACAAACGAAGTAATCCGGAATCACCTTCCTTGTCAAACCGGAAAGTAAAAATAAATCCAATCAAAAAGCTACTGATGAGTTTATTTCTACTAGGAACTGTCTTGGGGCAACCACAACAGAAACTACAGTAGAAATTCAGCACCTCGAATATAACCCAGGATTATACTTTGAAGACATTGGCGAAGCAAGACTTATCACGGACGAATGGAATCTTTTTATATACTTCCACATGTCCAGTTATTGGCATGAATACTAAGGACTTTAAAATGGTGTTACCCAACTAAGAGAACTATAGACTTAGCTTCCAAATAACTTTTGCAACGCCATCATTAATCTCTTGAAAATGCGCCTTGCGGAATCAGAAAATCTGAAGGAAGTCCTGAATCACAGAAACGGAATCGCTATAAGAAAGAAAGAAATAAGACGACAACACACGACGGCAGTTAGAGATCGACTGAAGTATATTTTATATATGTTTGACGAACTAGAATATGTACACTTATTTTGATCGTATATACAGGGTGTATCCGTTAAGGTGGCAAATACTTAAAGGGATGATTCCTTGATTAATTTCGTTAAAAAAATCCTATGGGAAGGGGGTCTATTTTCTCCCCCTACGGTGTACGTAGTGTTTTATTGCGAAGAGATGTACTTTTGACCTTACTTCACTTTACACCCTGTAACTCTTGAACACTTCTAGCCACAAGGTTGATCTTTTTTGGAAAAGAATTAAATTTCTAAGATCATACGATGTACAATGGTTTTAAATTCTTAAAACCATTACCGATATAAACGCCGTCAAAGTCAGAAAAAAAAATTTTTTTTTAAATGTATTTTCAAACGCGATTATTTCAAAAAATGCTCTCGGATAATTTTTTCAATTTTCTACAAATCACCTCACAATGTTTCTAGATTCGGTCAACAGGAGCAGGGTTAAAATTGAAGGTTGGTAAAATGAAAGCAAACGTACTTTTGACCTTACATGACTTCCATATAACTATAACTCTTGAACGCTTCTAGCTACAAGACCACTGTTGGTCTTTTTTGAAAGAAAATTAAATTTTTAAGATCAACAATATACATTTTTTTAAATCCATGAAACTATTACTGATATAAAAATCGTAAAAGTCAAAATAATTGTAATTTTTTTAAATTGTATTTTCGCATCTGTTCTCGATGGAATGCGTATTGAAGATTGGATGTCGCTGCTTGCAGAAATATTTTCTTTCATCGGTGTTTATACAGCTCTGGTATTCCGTTTGTGATAATGCAAAATGTTGGTCTCTATACGGAGTTATAGCCAAAAACGATGTTGATGGTTGGAGAAAGATGAAGGAGTTATTTTGCTGAACAAGCAATGGTATTAGTTTGAACAGCTGGAATATCTTAATAACGGAAGTTTGACGTGAAACAAAATTGCCGCTGATGTTACTCTTAGCAGCTCGTACAGTTTAGGAAGGTTGTATTTGTCGTATCCAGGCAGTGTTAATATGGTTGGTATCATCTTGCGATACCTTTGTCTAGTTCCGTTAATAGTTGTCTTGGGGAAAGTAGCAGAGGATTTATTCTTCCTTGATGTGTGTCGGATATTATCTCGAGGATTGCTATTTGAGTTCGTTGAAAGCGGTCCATTATTTGGGTAATATAGATGGTGACATAGTTAAATACTTCTGTTCTTTGTGACGTTTGATTTAATTTGATCATGGAATCATAAACTACTGTTAGTTGCTGTTTAACAATATTAAACTGTTCCTTTATAGACGTTAATGATTTATTTAGAACGTTGCTTGTTGATTCAATAATAGAAGGTTAATTTTTACTTAAGTCCAGTAGATGTTTTTCATTGTTGTAGGCCATCTGAATATTGTCTTCTATGTATTAAGCATACTCTTGGTCAAGAACCCCAAAAAGTTTGTTCGCGACTGTGCCAATAAAATCAAATGGAGATCTTCTCTTTCTTATCGCGATACCGTTTCTGTGATTCAAGATTTCATTCAGATTTTCTGATTCCACAAGGCGCATTTCCAGGAGACTTATGATTGCATTGCAAAAGTTATTTGGATGGTGAGTCTGTAGTTCCTTACATTTTTCTTTTAGTTGGGTTACACCCTTTTGAAGTCCTTGGAATTCATGCCAATAACTGGACATGTTGAAGTATATGAAAAGATTCCATTCGTCTGTGATAAGTTTTGCTTCGCCAATGTCTTCAAAGTATAATCCTGGATTATCTTTAAAGTGCTGAACTTCTACTGTACTAGGTACTGTACTAGTATAAATAAAGTCATCAGTAGCGTTTTAATGGGACTGAGGTATGGATTTATTTTTATTTTCCGTTTTGACAAAGAAGGTGGTTCTGGATTACATCGCTTGCGATTAGTTTTGTCAATGGGTTCATGTTGCTTCTGTATTGGTAGAGAAGGTCCTTTACGTGGTTGTTTTACCCTGTTTCCCTTTTGTAGGCCATGAGACTGGCATGTAGATTCGGCTGCTGTGTTTGTTTGCACTGCAGTCAGCTCAGGTTTGCTAGCGGCTTCAGATAGTTTATTTGGTTGAACCTCTGTAGGAAGAGGGCAAACTTTGCGATTGATCGTCTTATTTCCCCAGTAGCAGTTTTAATATCAACCACTCGAGCGAGGTTGTCTTTTCCTGGGATATTTCTTAAAACTCGTCCCATCAGCCATTTAAGTGGAGGAAGATTATCTTCCTTAATAAGAACAAGTGTTCCTGGTTGAATATCTTCTTTAGGATATTTCCACTTATGCCTCTGTTGAAGTTCATGCAAATATTCGTGCGCCCACCTGCGCCAGAATTCTCGATGCATTGATGTAACTAGATTCCATCTAGCAATATAAGTTAGTTGAGATGATTTTAATTCAGGATCAACCATAGCAGTCAGTGGTGCCCCAATCAAAAAATGGCCTGGGGTGATGGCTTCCAGATCATTTGGATCAGGAGACATAGCTGTCAGTGGTCGGGAGTTAAGTACAGCTTCGATTTGAGCAAGAGCTGTGGTAAATTCTTCTTGGGTTAAGGATGCACTGGAAAATATCCGCTTCATATGGTGTTTAGCGGATTTAACTGCTGCTTCCAATAAGCCTCCGAAGTGAGGCGATCGTGGAGGTATTGGTTTCCAATCGATGTTTCTTCCAGCGCAATGCGTTTTGATCGATGTTTGGCCTTCTTCAGTAAAAACGTTTGAATAGAGCTCTTTGAGTTCGTTTCGAGCCCCCATGAAGTTTGTCGCATTGTCTGAAAAGATCTTTGCTGGACATCCTTGCCTTGCCCCAATTCGTTTTAATGCTCCTAGGAATGCTTGAGTTGTCAAGTCTGTAACCAGTTCGAAATGTACCGATGGTAAATTTCCCATTAATTGTTCAATACTTCTCGGCTTTGCTTTAAAGCATCTCATGCAGTTGTTAACCATAGTTTGCGCTAACCGTTTTCCTCGTAGAATCCAGTAATACTGTCGTGCAATTGCAAGTAAAGCTTGGGGCCCGGGATGCTTATGTTCATTGTGTAGCTCTGTCATAAGTAATCTCGTAAACTTATGTGGACATCCTTGCCTTGCCCCAAATCGTTTTAATGCTCCTAGGAATGCTTGAGTTGTCAAGTCTTTAACCAGTTCGAAATGTACCGATGGTAAATTTCCCATTAAGTGTTCAATACTTCTCGGCTTTGCTTTAAAGCATCTCATGCAGCTGTTAACCATAGTTTGCGCTAACCGTTTTCCTCGTAGAATCCAGTAATACTGTCGTGCAATTGCAAGTAAAGCTTGGGGCCCGGGATGCTTATGTTCATTGTGTAGCTCTGTCATAAGTAATCTCGTAAACTTATGTGAGCCTTGGAAGGATCATTTGATGTTTTGCATCGTATGGGAGATTAGAAGCTTCTAATCGTCCTCCTACTCTAATCACATTTCTATCGTCAAGAAATGGAGTGAGTGAATTTAAATGGCTGCTTTGAAGAACACAACCAGATTTAGTCAGTGATTCTAAATCTTCTGGAAAGGATATTTCCTGTACGTGTCTTACTATAGTTGTTGTTGCTGCTTTTAGTTCTTGTATTGATATCACCTTATCTAGCAGTCGATAATGTTTTGCTCGCTTAAGGTTACTGATGAAACGTATAACATATGCTGTTACCCGTTGTAGCAGCTTAAGGAGTTTTTGTGATTGATTCGTTCAAGAAAATGATCCGGTGATACTGATAGTAGAATGGTCTTTATAATTTTTGTTTCTGGAACTTCCTCTTCTTGTTGCCTATATGGTTGTTTTGGCCATTCTGCTAGGGGTTTCTTTAGAAATGCTGGGCCATGGAACCAAACTTTGGAGTTCAACAACTGTTCTGGAAAAACTCCTCGGGATAGTAAGTCGGCTGGATTCAGCTCTGACTTCATTTGTAGAGCAGTTTTAAGGTCCACATTTTAACTAAGTCTAAACATCCTCTATATTCTGATTTTGTCGCCTATTTACTTCACTTGCCCGTGGCGGCCGGCTGGCTGGCTGGCCGGCTGGCTGGCAAACCAAATCTTATGATCAATTTTTAACCCACTTCCTAAAGCACGATTGTATTGAAATTTTGCACACATGTGTATCTCTCATGACAACACTTTCCATTAAAATGTGTATCTCCTCGGGCCGCGGGGTCGGGGGGCATGTGTATCTTTAATGGACAATACTTTCTTTTAAAATTTGGTAGTGATCGGGCCCCGGGTTCGGCCGCAAGGCCCTTATACATTTTTTTAAATATCATATAGTGGCATCAGATACCGTCGTACTTTAATGACTGTGTGTGGTGTGTGCTGCGCAGTCGGCTGCGCTGCTTGGTTTTGGGTCGTGGATTTTGATTGCAAAATCTATTCTGCCTGTTCATGGAAGCACTACGAGTTTGCGTCGCCATATTTTTAACTTGGCACTTACACGGTTATTAATAATGTCATTATTTCTAATAATGAACGAAAACAGAAAATTTCGGTTACACAATCATTATTAATGCAATTTCACAAAGTTACAATGAATGTGAGTAATAGTATAAAAGTCGAATCTATAGCTGTATTGCTTTGGTAAAGCTAAGCTGGTTTAACTTTATATCTCAAAGCAACAGCTTTTGGTTTTACCGCCTTACGGTGAGCACCATAACTATAAAATGGCTTTAGTTTCTTAATCCTAAAATTTTGTCTGATGGCAGTGTCTGATACGTTAACCACCCAAAACCAGGTTGACCCGTGTTTGTTGAAGTATTTTCCGTTGTTGATGATTCCGTTGATGGTATTTCAACCAGTGGTGTTTCGGCCGTTTGGTTGTTTGTTGCTTCGAATTCTATCGATGGTGAAACAGGTGATGGTATCTTTGCTTTTGTTGTGTGAAGGTGTATGTTGTTTCTTCGATATTTTCTACCATCCGGCGTTTCGACAAACACCGATCTTGGATTTTCAGTGATTTCGACTACCTTGGCTGGTTTCCACTCGCGATGATTTGTTTGCATTCTGACATTTTCGCCCATTTTAAATCATAATCGAGGTGTTGCTACACGATCCGCATAACGTTTTTGATTCGTCCTCAATTCTCGAAGTTCTTCAGTGACACCGTTGATGATTTTGGGGTTTAAGTCTATCCTATTTTTCGGCAAAATTGTTCGCGTTTGACGGCTGAATAATCGCTGAACCGATGATCCCAATGTTTCGTTTCGTGGAGTATTGCGAAGTAATAACATTGCTAAGTATGGATCGGTTCCGTCTTTCCAGCAGCGCCTTAATATTCCTTTTACAGTTTGAACATTTCTTTCGGCAAATCCGTTTGACTGAGGATATTGTGGTGACGATATTCGATGTTTGAATTGCCATTTTGACGCGAACGCCCTAAACAGTTTGCTCGTGTGTTGTGGTCCACCGTCCGATTCCGATTTCGGGTATTCCATGTACTGAGAACCACTGGCTTAGTAGTAATATTACCTCTGCCGACGTTGATGATTTTAATTTTCTGAAATCAGAAAATCCGGAGTAGTGGTCCGCCAAGAGTACGTAATCGTCCCCCTTGAACTCGAATATGTCCGTAGATACCAGTTGGAATGGGTATTCGGGTATCTCTCACAATAATAATGGCTCCTTTGTATTCGCCCTTTGGGTCTGTTGACAAATTGCACATCGCTCTACGTAGTTTTTTGCATCAACGCTTAGTCCGTTCCAAAACAATGTTTGTCGTAATCTGCGCAATGTTGTAGAAATACCGCTGAGGCCCGCATGTGCCTCAGTCATTATTAATTGAATCATTGCTTTTGGCACGATTATTTTGTTACCCTTCAGCAGTAATCCCTCTTCGTATGTGATTTCCTGTATGTATGGGGCAAGCGCCCTGATCAGCTTTGGTATTTTGTCCTCTTCAGCCGGCCATTTGCCCATGATTGCTACTTTTAATGTCTGTAGCTCAACATCAGCTGCCGTTTCCCTTGTCAATCTGTCACGTAGGTCTTCACCAAATGCGTGAATTAAATTTATGGCGCATGTCTCGTCACTTTCATATTCGTCGATCTCGCAGTCCCGGCTTAATGCATCTGCTGTATCGCCGTTCCTTTGATATACTTAATCTTTGGCGAATATTGCAATATGTAGAATAGTATACGCTGCAATCTCAATGGTGCGTTTTGTTTCTGTCACTTTTATTTGCCAGAATCCCTTTTCACAATCCAATTTTGTGAAAAATTTGCTGCCCCGTGTGTTAGCTGCCACTTCTTCGACTGTTTTCATTGCATATATACGCCTCTTAATATTTTTGTTTAATTCCGTTGGGTCCATGCATACACGAATTTTACCCCTGTTTACAACCAACATAGGGCTTATTGCCGGCGTTGGCTCTCTGACGCTCTCGATGACACCAAGTTTTATCATATTTTGTATCTCTTGTCTCACCTTTTCTTCAAATGCGTAAGGTATTTTTCTTGCCGGTATTATTTTGAACTTTGGGTTATCTATGAAATCCATATCATACTCAAAATTTTTGCAGCACCCAATCTGATTTACTCTTTTCACAAATCCCAAATTTTCGCCGTCATACGATTTAATTTTTTTAATTTCGCTTGCCTTAATGACCGCGCCGATTGCTCTTGCCGTTTTATTTGACATTACATTGCAAAATGCACCAGTGTCTAGTCTTATTTTAAGCTCGTATTTACCGACACGCACTTTTTCTGTCCACTTTTCTTCACTTATTGAATTTACTGTGGTGATCCTACCAATGAATTTAAAGCCCGTCTCGTCACCCGTTGATTCTGTTTCATTGTCACTACTATCACCTTCGATGACGTTAACTTTTTTATTCTTTTGACCTCTGTTCTTTTCGTGAGATCTTTTATAATTCGACTCACTTTTCGAATCACTTTCTTTTCTATTATTATGCGATCTACACACGATACTAAAATGTCCTGTGCCACCGCACTTTAAGCATTTCTTTTTATATGCCGGGCAACTTTTAGGTCCGTGCGTCGTATTGCACCGTCTGCACTTGAATTCTTTGTTGATTCTATTCACCCTTCATTTATATCATTAATTTGCTTATTTGCTCTTTCGGCCGCGCGACAAATTTTAATTGCTTTTTCCATTGTTAGTTCGTCTTCGATCCATAACTTCTGCTGTGTATTTTCACATCGGATTCCTAACGCGATTTGGTCGGTGATAAATTCGTCGATATTATTGAATTCGCATTTCTGTTTTATTGACGTGTTCATGTTTGACAGTGGTAAGTATATGTATGTAAGTATTAATATATGAATAATAACTTCATGTTCACATGACACTAATGTCTCTTCCAAATTGCACAAACCATATCCAAAGCCATACCCATAGGTTAGCTTTCAAAGTGACAGAGTTTTCGAGGTGAACGAGGTGAGTGCCCGATGTACCCGATTGCCGACGGGTAACATTATAGGTTAAAAACAAAGGTACATAAAATCAAATTGTAATCCGGGCACAGTTCGCAAATGCAACGTTAAACTGAAACCACGAGAGAGAAATCTTAGCTCACCCACAAATGAACCTAGCAAATGAAACGAGATGTTTTATGCTTAATTCAACTTACTTACTTATTTACTGAATTGTATTTTTATTGATGTCGTTTTTTGTTGTCGATATCAACTTACAGATAGAACAAAAAGTTTTCACAATATTCTGTCATTTGGCGTTTTCATAAATTAGTTCAGAGCAGTCAAAGAGTTCTCAAGAAAAATGCTCGTGTTTCTTATTTGCTCAGAGTATGAGCGTGCTCTAAGTGCTCAGAAAAAATGATCTGGGCATTTTCAAATTTGAGATCTGATGTCAAATGTCTCTTTCGATGATTTTCTCCTACAATAAAAAAAAATGACCCAGGATCGAGGGGCTCCCATATCAATTTCTGGGATTAGATAATTTAGATGAAAAATTTGAATTTTTATGGGTTGTTTTTTTATTATGACTTTTGCTATTATGACGTATCTTTCAGCAATACCGTTTGATCGTGGGTACTTGGGACTGGATGTTTGGTGACTAAACTCCCATTCAGCAGAAAAGTTTAGAAAATCGCGCGATGAGAACTGAGGACCATTGTCAGATTCGACTTCCGACCACCTATTTAACTTACCGAAATCAAAATAACCAGAATAAGTGTCAGCTATAAGTAAATAATTGGAATTGTTATATGTACAGAGATCGACCGCAACTATTTGCCATGGTAATTTCAGAATCTTCTTGATGATTATTGGCTCCTAGGCTTTGAGACTTGATAACGTTGACAAATATTACAGGATTCGACAAATCAAGATATATCCGATGTCATATTAAGCCAGAAAACGATGTCTCCTGCGCGATTCAGATATCGTTCTATTCCGAAGTGACCAGCGTGTATTTTTGATAATATGCCAAGTTTAATGTTTTTTGGAACTATAACTTTGTTACCTTTTAAAAATACTCCGTCTCGAATGCTGATCTCTTCGCGAACATATTTTCTAAGTTCCTGCAGTTGTCCGTCTAGTTTTGTTTCGACAGAAATTTTGTCCAGAGTGGTTTCGCTTACTTGTTCAACGCTGTGTATTTCTAGATCGTTTTTTTTTTTCAATTTATGGATTTTCCTTGTGTTCACAAGCACGGCTGGAGTATCTGCTAAGGATATTTCGATGCCTTTGCGATAAACGATCTTTGGGGACTATTGCATGACATGCAGCAGAATACGCTGCAGTCTGTTTGATGCAGAATACAATTGTTTCTCGAGGATCGTCTCCAAAGGCTTGTGATCGGTTTCAATCAACAATTCTTTGCCGTACTAGTACTCGTGAAATTTTTCGCATGCAAATTTGTTTGCAGTGGCTTCCTTTTCTATCTGTGCGAAGTTTAGCTCACTTGCAGACAGAGCCTTCGATGCATTCTGCTCCTAACTAATGCTTGCTTGCCTCAACTTGCAATTTAACACTGCTTTTTGGGTCATAGTACTTAAGCATTGGAGTTGATAAGAATTTTTGTTTAATGTTGATGAATACTTCTTCCTAGGAAGATGTCCACTGCCATTCTACGTCTTTTTTAAGCAGTTGTCTTAGGGGGTTGCGTGAGTTCTGAGAGATTTTCGATGAATTTTCTGAGGTAGGTCGCCATTCACAAAAGTCCCTGCAGCTGTATTCGATTTTATGGTTTCTTTAGGGCATTTATAGCCTCAATTTTTTCGGGATCAGCTTGAATGCCGTTAGAGGACAGTATATGGCCTAAGAACTTTATTTTTGACGAGTTAAAAACAAATTTTTCTCGATATAATTTCAACCCTGAGTCGGAAATAATTGTAATGATCATTTTCGTCTTTTGTTCCAATTCCTTGAACGTGCATGCATTAATAAGGTTACAATCCATCGATATTTCGGTATCGTCACAGTTTTCTAGAAGTTCAGACATAAAATTTTGATGTACTTCGGAAGTTGATGGGAGTCCAAACGGGAGTCGTTTATAGGTATATCTTCCCCATGGGGTAGCCATCGTCAACATTTTCTGGGTTCGTTTTGTTACTGGTATTTGCCAGAATCCTCGTGTGCAATCTAGTAATGTCAAATATTTCGAGTTCTTTATCCTTGCTGTGATTTCCTCTATAGTATTTAGGGGATAATATCTCCGTAAAATGTTTTTATTGACGTCTGTCGGATCGATGCACACTCTAATCTTACCCTTTTCCGGACGACCACCATTGGGAACGTTGCTGGAGTAATACCTTTTGTTTATTTAAGCACCTCCATTTTTACCATATTATCAATTTCTTTTTTGACACTTCGCGAATTGCGTGTGTTTTTTCACAGGCTTTTATGCCTAAAATAAGTTCCATCCATTTGAAGATATCTACTATTCTGAATTTTAAATAAAAAGATTTTTCGGGAACTACACAATCAATGTCTACTTCGCCATGCACATCAATGTTTCCACCGCCGAACGCAACTAGTTTTTTGGTTTGTTTTACTGCTTTTATCTCTCCGATTACGACTGATCTCAGTATTTTTAGCAATAATACGTTGCACTGAGCAGCACTGTCTAATTTCAGTTTTACTGGTTTTCCGTTAATGTAGACTTTTTTGTACCAGTTATTCATATCGACTTTGTTCGTGTTGGTATTCGTTATCGATAGCACTACTAGTTCTGAGTCAATGCTTTCTTCTGAATCCGATTTTGCTTATGTTTTTTTGTTTTCTACACTGCACACTTTATTCGGTCTACTAGTGCTGCCTTTTTTTTTTTCAAAATTACCTTTTAAAAGCACTTGTTGCATTTTTTGTTGAATGCTGGGCAACTTCGTCTTTCGTGTTTCGTGTGTATAGCCACAGCACTGGCATTTGAATGTGTAGCTGTTCATTCTGTTTAACGGGGTTTCGTTGACGTACCAATTTGACCGACTTTTATCTGTTGCGATGCCATCTCACTTGCTCTGCAGGTTTTCATCGTTTTGTCTAAAGAAACATCATCTTCTGACAGCAATTTTTCTCTAACTGGGTCGCTTGCAATCCCAACAACAATTTTATCCCTTAAAAGTGAGTCAGCTATGGATCCAAAGTCACATTTCTTGCTTTGGTTTTTTATTTTCGTGTAAAATTCTTCGAAATTTTCTCCAACTCATTTAATTGAATGTATATCTTTCAAAAGTAATACTTACTTTGGGATTGAAGTACTCTTCGGATTTGGCCTGAATTGATGATAAAGATTTTTTTCCGTTTCAGTCAATATAAACGAATTATATATGGTAGCGGCTTTGCTTCCTATAGATGCCATAAATGTAGCCACTTGGATTTCTGGTGTTTTGTTGTTCATTTGTGCTGCAGTGGCAAATCATTTGTATTGTTGTAGCCAATTTTTCCAGGTGATCGCCATGTTGTTGCAAATTTGCAAGCATTTTGGCGGTTTGGCGAAATTTGTACTTGCTGTATTATTATTTAACCATGTTTCCAAAAAACTATTTAACCAAGAGTATGCTCAATCATTACTTAAATAATGGACTACTTCCCACGAACTCAAATACCAATTCTCGAAGTAATATCAGACACACATCAAGGAAGAATAAATCCTCTACTTCTAACACTAACGCAACTTTAAACGGAGCTTGACAAAATTCACAAGATGATACCAACCACATTAACACTGCCTGGATACGACGAATACAACCTTCCTAAGCTGTACGAGCTTTTAAAAGTTACAACGCGAGTATCACCAACGGCAATTTCGTTTCGCGTCAAACTGCCTTTATAAAATACTCGGACATTTCAACTATTCAAATTAATACCACTGCCCGTTCAGCGGAATAACTTCTTCATCTTTCTCCAACCATCAACGTCGTTTTTGGGTATTATTACGTTTAAAGACCAACACTTCGCATTATCATAAACGGACTACCAGAGCTGTATAAACATCGATGACATATAATATCTCTGCAAGCAGCAACATCCAATTTTCAACACGTATTCCGTCGAGAACCAATGCGAAATTTATATGGTTAACCATAAAGTTATCAGTTATCATATTATTGTGTATTAAAGTCCATCAATCCTGGAAAGATATGGATCCAACAATACAATCCTAATCACTCTCTATACGTCTATACTATGTGGATGTACTTTTTCAACTACAAAGCTACAAGGAGTATGACTTCTGAAACTGGCTCCGAACTGCGTCATAAGACAATCAACCATGACGATTAATGCACACAATTTTTACGCATCAAAGTCTGCGGTGTCTTTCTTGCCATCACTTAACTTAAGCTTTTAACTTTTGAAAGAATCCGGACCGTTACCACTGCAGAAAGCAATTTCGAACAACAAGGAACTAATCAATTAGGGAGACGATGACTTAAAATTTTTAAGGAAGGAAATATCCTACCATAAAACTCAGCAAACATTGCCAAACTCCATCTCTCACCATGATGCCCATCAATACTTTGTCGGATATCTATAACTTATCACTATTTTGATCCTGGTCAGCAGAGTTTACTCAAACAAAGAAATAGCAAGACTACCCGATCTATACGCGACATAGAATTTGAGCTCAAAGATCTCAATGCCGAGGAGAATGTTTAGAATTTACAATAAACTAAAACAATTAAATAATTTAAACTCCCTGTTCATAACAAATTATACATTGCTACAGCCATAAACAAAAGTGTCATATTACATCATTCCCATTCCCATCAAATTGCTATCTGTTAACTTCTTGCTATCTGATGCTAGAAAAAGCATTAATCCTGTTTCCCATCAAATTGCTGTCAGCTGCAATAAACGATATTGTCAGCATTATTCCCATTCCCATTAAATTGTTATCTATACACCTCTTACACCTGAGGTAAGGAGAAATATAAAAATAACTTAACATTGGAACCAAAAGAGGTTCCAAGACAAAACAACGTCTATACATATCAGCATTTTACTGCAAAGATTTCTCTATTTCGCTGTCAACGCCGACGTCGTGTAACTTGTGTTCACTTCTAGACTGCCCGGTGGTTTGCTACGGCTATACATATCAGTATTTCGCTGCTAGGTTTCGTCTGCACATAGATTCGTAGCTAAAACATTAGTTCCAACAATTTTTCTGTCAAGTAACTAATTAGCGAAGTCCGATATCTCAGACCATAGATCGCCAAGCGCATCGACCACGCTCTTGTTAAGACTCGTCAGGCTCACGTCAAAAGCGTACAAAGATTCACGCTTGTCGCAGGTTTACGCACACATCCCACGTCAAAGGCTCACGCGCAAAGGGTCACAAAAGGCTCACGCAATCAGGCTCTTGTCAAGGCTCCTCAGGCTCACGTTAAAGGCGCGCAAAGGCTCACGTTCCTTTCAGTTTTACGCACACATCACACGCAAAGGCTCCCAAAGGCTCACGTCATCAACGCTCTCGTTAAGGATCGCTTCGCTCAGGCTAGCGCATCATTAAAACATAATACATTTAAAGAAATAAAACACTGAATTTATCCGAAAAGTCCTTTCAAAAAATTTTTATTGTAATGACCCCTTTTCTCTGAACCCTGGTCACGTTGAGTTTTCCCCGGCTTGGAAACTCCGTTACAAAGGCGAGGTCTAAGCACCGCTGGAAATAAGTAAGAGTTATTTCTCCGATTGGAACAAGTCGTTAATAGGGAAAAGCAGCAAGCCGGTGAAGTGTTTTCAATCGAGACGGAATTAGTGGAGCGAAAATCGTCTACTACGGAAGAAAAGGGAGGGGTGTCAAGCGTTGCAAGCGATGTTGCAAGTTATAATTCAGCAAATGAAAGAAATGAAGCATCAAAGTGAACAAATAGCAAGTTTGACCCAAGCAAAGAGAAGAAATGAAGCAGCAAAGTAAACAAACGAACAGTTAGTTTGACCAACAAAGTGAAAAATTGTAAAAAAAAGAGTTGTTTTAGGAAAAGCAACAATCGCAGTATCAGAGTCAGGAGAATAAAAATATGAAGCCTTCTCGGACTTGTCGTGGGGTGCGCATCTCTTAGAAAACATTAACTCTTTCAAAATGAATTGTTTTAAGTGTGGTCAAAAATAGATCGCAATTGTTTAAATAAAATTAACTGTCGTGATTGCATGCATTTTTTTTTTTATAATAATAATAATATTTGGCGCGACAGACCATTGCGGTCCAAGGCCTAGGTTTTCGCAACCTTTCGTGTTCGTTCGTGTTATTACGCTCGGAACTTTTGTCACCCATTTGCGAGAGGTGAAAAATGAAAAATACTTTTGGTGTTACTGGAATTCGAACCACGAACCCCATGCTCAGTAGCCATGCTCATTTCCACTGAGCCACGGCTCATTATGCTTGTGTAAATATAACTGAAAGAGACGCTGAATTTTTTAATTAAAGTGGAAATCAATTCCGATGTGATAAATGTGCAGTGCTAAGACGACGTGAGCCCACCGCTTTCTAGTGAAAAAAACATGTCTCGGGCAACGGTAATGCACAAAAAACAGCGAGTGTTTCGTCAGCACAAATGAAAGGCATTGAGAGTGAATGTACTCTAATGATATACATAAAGCTCTCTAATTTGGAGGAAACAAATCAGCGTTTTCTTACAGAACTAAACGAGCTACGTACAGAAAATGCTGTACTGAAATCCAAAGTGGATATTTTGGAGAGCAAGATAAATTGGCAGCAACAGCAACTATTAAGTAATTGCATCGAAATTGTTGGAGTGTCTAACGTCAATGATGAAAATGCAATCAGCAAGGCAAAGCAAATCTTCAACAAAGCCTTGTCAATCGATGTTACTGATGGCGAAATTGAAAATTGTTACATAAAGAAAGTGCAAACTTTAATTTAATAGCAATGGTGTGCTCTCTACGTCTCCGAAATCAAAATTCATCATCTGCGTGAAATTCTCGGCTCTTTCTACAAAACTGCGAATAATGAGCGCAAAGAAGTCGAACAAAAGAACTCTCAACACGCATGTGACTGGTCTCGATGGAGTGTGCAAAAACAGCAGCAACAACAACAGCAGCAGCAGCAAGGGAACCGGTATCTTTATAAACGATTGCCTTACGAAGTACACGCAGGCTCTATTATATAAAGCAAAAGAAGCAAAAATGCATAAAGATGTTAAATATGTTTGGTATAAAGATAACAAACTTCTTGTGAGAAAGGTTGAGGGTGGTAAAGTAATTTTAATTAGATCTTTTAATGATCTTGCACTCATTTAGTGCATTTTGGTTTTTCCCCTCTAGTAAATGATTAATATAAATGATTTTGTCGATGGCTTTCCTACCCATAATCTTAGTAGTACGATATAACAGTTCGTACTACTAAGATTATGTTTTTTAAAATTTTGTTTAAAATAATTCCTACTGCGACGATAAGTTTTTGATTGTGCACCAGAAGCTTAAGAGAAAACTTTTCAGCTCTTGTCACCCATCACGACTAGCATCGAATGGCCTAGCATGCTTTATCAATAAGCCTACTAGGGTTGCATCTGGTAGATGTTTATATAACATCTATGGACGCTTCAAAAATGTTTCGTTCGATGGCTTTAAGAAGTTTGTTCTTGGTCTAATGATCACTAATCACTGTATGACAGGGCTTTTAGTCCACATCAAATCAAATCATAGCAAAGGTAGAAAAACTTCAAAATCGGCTGACAGTGTGTTCAAAATTACCTTCAACAAACTTAAAAACAATCTTTTTTATGAGTTTTGGGAAGATGTTTACTCGTGTAGAGATGTTTCTAAGGCCTATTCTATCTTTATTGTTAGCCTTAAGAAACACATTCCTAACTGTTTCTAAGTCCTGCCTTAAAAAAATTTTGTAAAAAGACTTAAACCTTGGATCTCTAGGTATCTGTTGAATAAAGTAAGTGGTAAATACAAACTTAGCATTAAGTGCAAAAATTACCCTCAAAATCTGAGTTCAAAAAGAAAATATAAAAAATTTTGCGATGGACTTAAAAAGGAGATTCCGATCTGTCGAGATAACTATTACCGTACTCAATTTAATTCAGATAAGGGAAACCTAAAAAATGAATGGCAAATAGTAAATACCTTGCTTAAAAATTCTTCCAGTTCGAAGAAACCTGCTATTCGGCGTCTCAATTAACGTCGACGTTACAGACAAATCTGTCATGTCTGAGGCATTTAATTGCTATTTCTCAAATATAGCCAGTATCTTACAACTAGGCCCCATCCTAACGCATTGTACCTCATGTTCATCCTTTTGTAGCTCTGTTGAACTGTTGCAAAGAAACAGTTTTGTTTATGAGCGCATTACAACTCTTGAAATATTAAGAGTTATTGGTACTTTAAAAAATTCTAAATCGTGTGGTGTTGATAATGTTTCGAATCTGCTTTTAAAAAGAGGTGCTTGTTTCGTAGTGGATCTCCTACCTGAGAGACGAACTTGAAGAGTTGTAGGAGCTTGTAGTAAGGTCAAAGATTCTTGGGAATTCTCCCTAAGATGAGTCCTGCAACTAAAGGGCGCTTGTACTATTGTACCATCTTTCTAAATTCCTACTACCATCTCCTTCATCTACTATCCATATACCCGTCCTCACCACCTGGGCTGGATTAAGGTGTAGTACGACCCGTGCTGATAATCAGCCTGGCTTGGGGCCCAGTTTAAAAAAAAGCCCAGTCTTGAACGGAGTGTCACGGATACCTGGCGCCCTCCTTACTAAACTAGCTTTATCTATATATGGCGGATCTCTATGCAGATGGGCCTCCTTTCTCCGCCACTCGTGGGAATCAAATGGCAGCAAGTAATAAATATTTTTTTTTTGCTAGTTTTGAGAAAATTAGCACAAAAACTTCCAATACTGGTTCTTCTTTACTGGATGGTAGCAAGGTGCAATCGCTGGCGACCGGTAGTGACCCTGTAACGGTAGATGGTGATTTATCCACTGTCCACAAGCGCAGAGCGGCAATTAAAGCTGAAAATAACTTTGATTCTGCTTTTGTGAGAAAACTAGCACTTCTAATACCGGTTCTTCTTCCATATCGGGCGGTAGCACGGTGCAATTGCTGTCTACCGTTAGTGCCCCTGCAACGGCGGATGGTGGATTATACACTGCCGACAAACGCAGAGTGGTTATTAAAGCTAAAAATAACTTTGCTTCTGCTAGTTGTGAGAAAACTAGCAACTCTAATACCGGTTCTTCTTCTATACCGGAGGGTAGCGCGGTGCAATTGCTGTCTACCGTTAGTGCCCCTGCAACGACCGATGGTGATTCATCCACTGCCGACAAACGCAGAGCAAACACTAAATTTTCAATTACCGGTTCTTCTTCTATACCGGACGGTAGCACGGTGTAATCGCTGGCTACCGGAAGGGCCCCTGCAAAGGTGGGTGGTGGTTTATTCACTGCCGACAAGCGCAGAGTGGCTATTAAAGGGAATCCTTATACAAGCAGTGGCAGGGTTGTGGCACCTCTTGGCCCTCCCACCACATGCAACTGCAAAGGAGGTAAAGTCGTTCCGACTACTTCACTTGAGAGTGCATCTTGTAGTAACAGTTCGCGACAGCGCGCTCCAAAAAGGTCGCTCTACAAGGACCGGCGTAATGCCAATCGGACACTGAAGGCCCTCGGAACTATTCCGGAGACCAGCAGGACGCCAAGGCAAATCGCCAAGCTTAAATGGGCCCAAGACTTTCTTGACTTTCAGGACAACCAGCGAGACTCTATGTCGAAGCGACAGAGATCGATGAAGGAGACCATTCCGGTCTCAAAAATACTCAAGGCATATAGTGCAATCCCCCCTAGTCACTCCACCATTACATCTCAGAGGTCCTTCAGCGACGTCCTAAAAGACAGGATCGTCGTCACGGTAATTGATCGTAGCGACATAGACGGATCCATCTCTCCTGATCGGTGGCATCAAATTAATGTCAAACGTTCAGGCAGTTTCCAGAGCTCCTCCTGTCACATACGATGGAGGTTGGCATTGTAACGAGTTTGCTCGGGTGACGCTTGCCGGTCACCCAGGGTTCGTGTTGCGGAGTGTTACAAATTAATAAAGAGTGTATTGTTTGTTTTTTTGTTTTTTACAACGCCGGTAGACTTAATTCTAGTTATAATAATAATATACTAATACTAACATAATAATAATAATAATAATAATAATTAATATATTATAATGATAATGTAGAGGAATGGGGAAGGGTTTTACGGAATGCACTATGCGAAATATTGAGTGAGTGCAGTACTCACTCGATGGGGTTCGTACTCTGGTACGGACGGCGCGGCACCACTACCAAGGCAAAGTGAATGTATATCAGTCAGTGCCTCGGCGAGTGTACGAAAACTGGAGTGAAACTGAGTTGAGTACCCTGACTCACTCAGTCACCTATGCCGGGAGTATTCGGACTTCGGTACGAATAGTGCGGCACCGCTTCACAAGGCAGAGTGAATATATATCATTCGGTGCCTGTTCAACGGTGCAAAGAAACTGAGTGAGCAGAGTGAATATAAATCATTCAAAACTCAAGCAGTCGCACACGGCGAAATATTGCTTGGACGGAGTAGTATGGCAAAATATCAAGCAGAGTGAATATATATCATTCAAAGCTTGTCAGTTTCGCAAAAACTTCCTTGCTATACAATTTGTTCATGCAGAACGGTGAGACGGAGCTCTGGTTGCAGTAATTTCTCGACGACTTGCTTAGTGTTTCTGGCCCCATGTCATAACTTTAAAATAATAAGTAGTTAGGAATTTTATGGTGTTTTATCACCGAAGTGAAATTCCACTAAGTACTTGTGTACCGCACACTTTCCTGTCATTTACCTAAGTAAGCAATTTCTTGTATTGAATTTGATGCAAGCAATTTGTTTATTATAAAAGGTGAATAAAATTTACTGAAAAACCAGTTATCGTTAAACTACCAAATTGTTCATTTCATTTTGTTGCGATTTCTCCAATATTGGTGTACCTAGTACCGCACTAGTTACATCAAATTAGTCACGGTACAAGAACCGTGATCTAAAACTATTGGCAGTAAAAGCACTGTCAAAATTTGGTGACCCCGACGTGATTGTTATTTCGCTTCTCCCCACCAGTGGTAAGGAGCATTTAGCAATCACTGAACAAAAAAGCGTTACCAGAGCTAAGACACTGGTAGTGACAATCAAACACTCCGATCAAGGAGCAGTGATTCTTCGCAAGAAGCGTTACCAGGGCTTAGACACTGGTAGGAACAATCAACCACTCCGGTCAAGGAGCAGGGATTCTTAATAAAAGAAGAGAATCTCTTACAACACATATCGTGCTATTCAGAGGAAGCACAGATCCAACCGACGATATCAATGGCCGAAATGGATGACACAGTGTCCCTTATCGTATGCAAACAAATGGCCCTAGCAGATGAGCTTGGGAGCCTAAAAACCAATATTTCCAAGGACTCCAGTTCAAGGAAAACCAGGCAATATCGAGCGGATAGGATTCAGCGGATTGAAACCATTTGGAAACAATTTCAAGCTAACCACAAACAAATAGAAGGCGTGATCAAACATGACATTCCATATATCGCAAATAACACATTTCAACTGGTAGAACTTCTCTACCACGAATTAAAGAACCTTCTCCAAGAAAATATTTCTGAAGATCCGGAACCTACGGCAGATAATGTCAAGGGTATCAAGCTAGTAGGAATCTCCAATCAGGACACCTCTATCGTCAATCCAAAACCCATACCAAAATCCCGAGGATCTCTTCCACCGACAGCTGACGAAGTACCAGAATTCCAAAGGCTATTGCGAAGACACAACATCATTGCTGATACTCTTCAACGTCAAATTAGTAGTCTAAGTGATATGAACGTATCTCACACCAAGGCATTTTATGAGCTGAAGATGTCGGGCATACAAAAATACTGGCTGCAATTGGAAGAACTACATCAACAGATAGGAGAACTCGAGGAAAATCCCAATACATTAGGATACAACTTCAAAGAATATCTGGTTCTAGAACAATCTACTCAAGACTCCATAGTAAACTTATCGATCAAGATAAATGAATTAAGCATTGAAAATTTAAACACAACATCAACGGGATCCATGCTTAATTTGCCAAAATTGACATTACTAAAATTTGATGGTGATTACCTGAAATGGCGACAGTTCCGTGACCTATTTACGGAGCTAATTCATAATCAGCATATTCCGCAGTGCCAAAAACTATTCTATTTGAAGACAACACTCACAAGAGAGGCCGAGAAATTAATTCGTCATTTCACAACATCCGACGTCAACTATAGCGCCGCCTGGAAGGTTATAACAGATCGTTATGAAAACACACGTCTACTGGTAACAGCGTTGCTCAATAAATTGATGGCACAACCAACAATACACAAAGAAGATTCGTTAATGATCAAGGCACTGCACGACACAACACGTGAGTGTCTCTAAAATTTACAAAATCTTGGCGTGGACACATCAACCTGGGATCCACTTCTATTACATACATTAATAAAAAGATTGGATCGTAACACGCACTCACTATGGGAGCAATCATTGCAACAGCATGGTAAGAGCATCTCATGCAAGGCCATACTTGATTCTGGATCGCAGTTAAATTTTATTACCGAAGGAACCGTGAAGAAACTTGGAGTATCAACAATCTATCACACAATGCGTATTCAAGGTATTGGTCAAGAGACCCAACAGGCAAAGAGGAGAGTCATCATACAGCTCGGATCTCGTCTCAATGCATTTTCTATAAGGATGGAGGCTCATGTGCTCCCAAAAATAGTTGCAAATCAACCCAGCAAGTTCTTTGACATAAAATCCTGGAAGATTCCAGACAAACTTCCACTTGCGGATCCCACATATAACAAACCGGGTCCAATCGACGTTCTGATTGGAGCTGAGTTGTATTACTCACTTCTCTCAGTAGGACAGATCAGATTGGGCCAAGCCATGCCCACGTTGCAGAATACAGTATTTGGATGGACAGTCTCCGGAAAAATAGAAGGCACTCAGGATGTGAATGCAGTGTGTGGAATATGCAGTGCAGACAAAACACTTGACCACCAAATCGAAAAATTTTGGCAATTAGAGGAACCACAACCCAACGACAGACGCCTTACAGCGTCCGAAAAACAATGTGAGATCATTTTTACCGACACACTTTCAAGAAGTCTCGAAGGAAGATTTATTGTAAGGCTACCATTTAAGGACGAGCCACTCGTATTGGGCGAATCAAAAGATGTAGCTTTCCAACGATTTATGTCACTTGAACGCAGACTTGCTAATTCGAAGGAACTTAAGATACAATATGTCGAGTTCATGCAAGAATACCAACAACTTGGCCACATGGAAGAAGTTAACTTTCACCAGTTGAAAAGACCTTACTACTTTTTGCCACATCACTGTGTAACAAAGGCTGACAGTACTACAACTAAGCTCAGGGTAGTTTTTGATGGATCAGCAAAAACATCATCAAACGTCTCACTAAATGACATATTATCGACAGGCCCTTCCCTCTAAGATGACGTTTTCTCGATTCTACTAAGATTTCATGCCCAGATACGTGTTTACATAGAGAAGATGTATCGACAGATACAAATGAACAACGAAGATACAAAATATCAACTAATATGGTGGAGAAACAGTCCCAACGATGCTCTTAAATGTTTCAGACTGAGCACAGTAACCTACGGTACAACATCTGCCCCATATCTCGCTATAAAATGCCTTCAGCGATTGGCAGAAGATAATCAGGGCCAATTCCCGTTAGCGTCAAGAGCTATACAGATAAATACGTATGTTGACGATGTGATGACAGGATCCGACATCATGAGTAAAGCTCTTGAAACACAAACAGAATTACAAAAATTGCTGCAAAGTGCAGGGTTTAAGCTTCCAAGATGACATCAATCACCTAAGGCAACATAGTGAGGTTTCAAGGAAAAGTTCACTCTCCAGTCTCACACCGTTCCTCGATAACAATGGGATCATCCGAGTCGGCGGACGGCTGCAATCTTCAGTTTTATCCTACAACGCCAAGCATCCAGTGTTACTGCCTTACTCCCTTCCTTTTACAAGACTAATGCTGATTGACATCCATCAAGAAAACAATCATGCAGGACCACAAGCCATACTAGCATTCGCAAGATAAGGATACTGGCCGATCAAGGGTAAAACAATCGCCCGGTCCATAGTACAAGGATGTGTCAAGTGTTCAAGAGCAAGACCAAAACTTTTAACTCAATTAATGGGAAATCTTCCTGCTGACAGAGTTCGACCAGCTCGACCGTTTGTAAATACAGGAATCGACTTTTGCGGACCCATATGGACTCATTACAAAGTCAGGGGAAAACAGCCCCATACATATCAGTTTTTGCTGCTTTGCAACAAAGGCTTGCCACTTAGAGCTAGTAAGCGATCTCACTTCGCAAGGATTTATTGGTGCGTTGAAGAGATTCATGGCAAGGCGAGGTCACTGCAAAAACATTTACTGTGACAATGCAACAAACTTTGTGGGAGCCAAAAATCAACTGATGGAACTTAAACACTTCATAAATTCAACCAAGGAACAAGAACGAATTACCGCAATATGAACGAGCAAGGGATGTGACTTCAACTTCATACCTCCACGTTCACCACACTTCGGAGGGCTGTGGGAAGCTGCAGTGAAGTCAGCAAAGCATATTCTACAACACACATTGGCATCGGCGTCGTTAACATATGAAGAACTCGAAACTGCTGTAATTGAAGTTGAAGCTATCTTATATTCACGACCGATAACACCGATGTCAGCATCTCCAAATGACTTCAACGCCCTGACTCCGGGTCATTTCCCCATTGGGGAACCACTCACCAGTAACATCGATATTCCCGCAACACCTGAACGATCATCACTTCTTACCCGATGGAAGCTCGTCACCCATGTGAAGAACGAGTTTTGGCGACGTTGGTCAAATGAATACTTAAATCAACTACAACATCGATATAAATGGAAGGAGAGATGTCAGAACGTGGAGCCAGTAATGATGGTTATACTGAAAGAAGATGATCAACCCAGTCTCAAATGGCCACTAGGACGAATAATCAACACAGTTCAAGGAAGCGATGGGCTTGTTAGAGTAGCGGATGTTCAAACTGCCACTGGAGTCTTTCGCTGTGCTATTCAAAAACTAGCACCACTTCCGATACAACAATCGTTGGAGGAAGAGAACATGGCAAACAAAAATCATTTAAAACGCTATAATAACGAAATCGATACTCCCGATAAAACATCATCTACACAAAATCATGCTATTAAAGATCCCAGACCAAGCAAACGGAAGAAAGAGTTATCCTATGGATCTGCATTAGTTTCATTGTTTATTGCATGTGCATTCACGATGTTACCCGCAAGTTCGGCAAGTGAAATTGAAACCACCAGATTCACGTTCGGACCGGGAATATATTTTGACAATATTGGGACTTCCACGTTAATAACTCGCTCATGGAATTTAGTCACATACTATGATTTGAAACCATACTGGAAGGAGCTAAGGACAATTGAAAATAGCACTAGAGTATTGCAACATCTTTGTAACAATACGCAACAAAAAAACACTATGTACTCGAGTACCAAATTCAATTCAGGCCACATATCAGGAGTTGCTACAAGATGACATGCTTCTTCAATACAAACAACCTAAAAGAAGCAAACGAGGTGCATTCAATCTCATTGGCAATATGGCAAACTCATTATTTAGTGTACTGGACTCGCAATATGCAGAAGAAATGTCGAAAACCATAGAACAGGTTAAGGGCAATGAGGATTATTTATTAACCCTTGCCAAAAACCTTACATCGGTAATCAGGGAAAATCAGGAAACTCTGGACGAAAGGCACAGAACATTGCAGCAGCAATTTACTGAAGTGATCAATCGAATCAACAACACCATAGATGAATCTCATCAGCTGAAGCTTTAACAACTCTTCACGTCGTGGTCACTACTCACCATATTATTTATAACCAACATTCAACGAACGCAAACAGCAATAACCAACGCATTTTCAGAAACTCATCACGGAAGAGTAAACCACTTACTTATGTCACTACAGCAAATTAAGCAACGAGCCATCGAAATAAAAAAACCATTTACCACCCACCTATCGCTTACCGGTCAACACCGACAACATACTTGAGTTATATAGAATAATGGTAACTGAAAGCCGAATAACAAGCAATTATGTGACCATTCAATTCAAAATCCCACTAATAAGCTCCGCGGATTTCGAACTGTATCGACTTCTCCCAATACCAACAGTTATAAACAACACATTCGTTATAATAGAACCCTCATCGAAGTTCATAGCTGTTAGCCGTCATCATGACCAGTACTACCCGCTTACAGAGCAAGAATTAGCCTCTTGCATCATCGTGGAAAAAACAAGACACCTCTGCACTCAGATGCACTCGATTTACCACCGTGGTGCGATGACAAGTAGATGCGAAATACATATCCTAAATAAAATGGAGAACCTATCATCATGTCAAAAAAAATAATCCGAAACAATACAATTTGGACGCAATACTTACACAACAATCAATGGATATACGCCGTGACTACAAAAACTTCATTAAATGTGGTATGCGACCACCAGGCATCACTACTAACTATTGAAGGTTCAGGAATCCTGAAATTACAACCTAGCTGCATCGCCAAGAACGACATAACAAACCTACGTGCTCTCGGCATTCATCATCAAAGTATTCACTTATCTATCACAAGATTTAGTGACATACCAAACATTACCATTCAAGAACAAATGGCTATAACAAATCCTATCCAAATGATTGTCCAAGAGAGCAAATTAAACACATTATCAGCACGAATGGATTCAAGCCACCTAGAATTACCAAATATCGTCCAACGACATGTTTTGCCTCATACTATTGTAAGTTCAGCCGGACTGTTTATGATCCTCGCAGCATGTATCATACTAGCATGGAAACTGCGGATTTGCAACCAGCGAGCAGCCGAGTATCCTGTTCCCGCACCAAGAGGATCACAAGGACATAATGTAGAATCATCACCTAACCAGATTATTGAATTACATTCAATGGGGGCAGGATGTTAACACATATTAGTTATAAGTCAATAACCGCATAGTAATAACCTTGAATATAATTCGTATTACAATACTACTGCACATTGCACATATTCTCCTTTATTTTTTGTACAATCACCTTAGCTGCAATAGCAACAGTCAGCACATCAAATAATCCATTTTTTTGTTCTCTTTTCCGCACACTTTCGTGTCATTTACCTAAGTAAGCAATTTCTTGTATTGAATTTGATGTATAGAATTTACGTGCACATTACAATTTAGCTATGTAAGCAATTTGTTTATTAGACTTTAATAATTATTTTATGATTATGTAAGCAATTTGTTTATTATAAAAGGTGAATAAAATTTACTGAATAATCAGTTATTGTTAAACTACCAAATTGTTCATTTCATTTTGTTGCGATTTCTCCAATATTGGTGTACCTAGTACTGCACTAGTTACATCGAATTAGTCACGGTTCAAGAACCATGATCTAAAACTATTGGCAGTAAAAGCACTGTCAACATGTACGTTGTACGACACAGTATGACTGCCTGTTTGTTGGCTGCATTTTATGTGTGCCGTACGGTTGTGCGTATATGCACGTTGTGTTTTGAGCGGACGGACGTTTTGGACAATAATTAATAATTAATTTTAATCGACTTCGTTACATTGTTGTGTTTTCTTGGATAATAAAAACACCGACCGGTTTCTGTTTTTTCAAGACTGACTATCGTCTTGAATCCAAAACACTCCTGCACCTTCAACATATTAAAATTGATTCTGCACGCTTAACAAGTCAGCAAAACGGCATTTAATAAATTAAAATTGATTTGGCACGTTTCGCAAGTCAGCAAAACGGCATTCATGGGAAAACTTCAATAATAAATTTTAAATAAAGTGCAATATTTGCAGATTTGCAAATATAAGTTTAATGCAACTTTCCCATGACTGAACGGATATGCTTAGGTTTGCTATGCAAAACGTGCCAAACCAAAAATGCACAACATCACTTCCCCTTTAAAGAATGGTGCAGGCATGTTTTGGGCCCAAGAGATCGCCTGATTTTGATTTTTTATTAAATATAAATTTTTATTATTGTTTTTATTACAAAAGTTACAAGAAATTAATGTTACAAAAATTGTTTTTGTTCTGAAATTAAATTTTATAATTAAAGTGAGGTAAAGTGAAAGTATAATTTTTATTTTTATGTTTTGTTTGTTTTTTAACTTAAATTTAAAAATTTTTTTTTCGAAAAATTATTATTAACAAACAAAAAAAATACTATACGCATGCAAAAGTTAAATTACTTGGGCGTTTAATTGACTTTCTGGATGTAGTTCTGAACAATTTCGGAGGTGTAATCGGTTTTCCATCGTTTTCAGCCTGACCGTAGTTGGGTGCACCGGTAGCTATATTGGTTACGTGTAACTCCACATCTTTCGAGTTGCGGTTGTTTTTTCTCCTGCTAATGAGGATGATAGCGCCAATAATGAGCAGTACAAATGTTAAAGAGCTCATAGAAATTAATGAGAAGCGGTGAACTGTCATCTCCCATTCGTTCTTATTGATGGTTCTCGCTTCAATTGTTCTATTCACCTCTCCCTGAAGCTCTTCAATGGATTTCATCCCTTCCGCTAGAATAGTTGCAATTTCTTTGTGGTTTCCAATCTTCAGTTTGGTAGGTTTATATGTTTTCAATTGGTCGTTGCTTGTATTTAAAGCTTTCAGCTTAAGTTTTAGCGATTCAAAAAAACGAGAATGGTCAACTTCTGATCTTTTGTAGCTAGTCTGAGTGTACGTCACTTTTTCATATGGTAATTTTATCTGCTTTGAACTTACTTCGCAAGTTTGCAAGATTTTCAGTATCCCTATCCCTTTCAACATGGCAGTATGGTACAATCCATCACAATTGATATTCAGTGTGACAGGGGTTTTAAAGTTATAAAGCCATTGGTTGCTGGCCGCCATCTTGATTAGTACCCCCTCTGTTGTTGGTACCGCAACGTACTTGCAGTGTTCTTCTGATGTTATAGCATGTTGCAGCATGGCTTATTATACTGGCATACAGAAATTGATACCGTGGTGTTTACAGCTACGCTCACACAATTGGTGTAGTCTTCATGAGTAAGGGGAACAAATGATGCCTGATTTGTAGCTTCTGCAATGTATTCTATTGATATTAAAGGTAACACATCCCAATTTTGATTGAGGAATGATGTTAATGGATATACTCGATGAACTGAATACATAATAGGATCGGGCAGCGGAATTTTGACTTTGATTAACAAACTTTTGTCGTCTTTAAAAACTGATACTTGAGCCGCTTGTTGTAGGGTGAATAAATTTTGAAAAAACGGCTGCATCCTAGTTGTTGTCGATAAACGTTTTAATGCATTTGTTATCGCATTGCTGTCTAGGATGAAAGGATGTAGCTTGTTCATGTATAAGTCATTTAAAATGGACAACTCTGTAGATTGACGATGATGCACTTTTAATAGTTGAGCGTTTATTACTGACAGGAGTACGTTGATTTCTAATTTCAATTTTAGTGTGGCAATTTCATCTTTGGTTTTTATTGTGAAATTACCATAGGACGCACTAAGTTCGCGTAGATTTTTCGAGATGGCGTCAACGTCTGTAACCAGTCCTTTAACTGGTACACTCAGTTTATTAAAGTTTGATCCCATTACTGTTATTTGATGTTTGATTAGATCAAAGTTTTTAGCATCATTTTTCTCCAAAATCGCTAATTGATTGTAAATTTTATGCGCATCTTCATTATCCATCGTGCCGAATGCCCATTTTGCAAAATTTCCTACTACTTCAATAGCTCTCTTCGATCTGTTCTTTCCAAATATGTGTTGCATGTGCTCGTTTGTTTTTCTTATGTTGTTGTTGATGACTGATGCTTCTTTTACCATTAACAGACACGATTGTTTAAAACTAGCGGTAGCTGTAGTTGTGTTTTCTTTTACCAGGCCGAATAGTTTTTCAATTTTTTCGTCGTACATATCTGCGATGTCTAAAACAGTCGAATAGTCTAAAGGTGTAAATTTTGTTAGAATCGTCCAAACATCATTGTAGAAAATTGCGCTGCCAATTTTTTCAAATACTACCGGTGTGGCGTTCATTTGTAGATTTTGGAATGGCTGTGATATGTTGGTTCCTTTTGATAACGCCCAAGTAATAACAACTACATAAATGGATAGCAGTGAATCTATTTTCATTTTTATATATTTATTTTTAATTAGACTACTTCTTAACTAAAATTATCAATTTTTATCAAATTTATAGAATATTTTATTTTACTATAACAGAATCTAAATTTTATTTATTCATTAATATTTGTCAATATTTTTTACTTATATAAACAATATTTTAAATTCTAATAGTTTTATATAAAAAATTTATTAATATAATTGACTAATTTAAACTTTATTAATTATGTTGTCAAATACCCCTTTATATTTGATGCTAATAATCTTAAATTTTCGTGTCCTAAATTAATTGTAGCTCTTCCAGGTAGTTATGGCTTTATCTGGAATGAGAAACAGTTATTATTTGGAAACATAAAAGTTGTTTATCCGGGTTAAAAGTACTTAGACGTTTGTTTATTATGAATATTATAAATATTACTTTAAATATTTTTAATTTCATGTCTAAATATTTTATCGAATGTTTAAGTATGGTTTATTTTATAGATTTATACACTTCTACAACTTTATGTAATAAAATTGTAAAAATATATTATCCATTATTTATTCAGCCTTACAACTTCTCACAGTTTTCTCCAGTAAAACTGTAAAAAGCTATATGACTAAGAATTCTGTTATAACTAAGAATTCCGAATTATGAATTCGAAGAGAATTTTGTGTTGATGCAGAATCGCCCGCTATACCGATAATTTTTCTTGTATGTTGGCTATATGAGTTTTTTTTGTTTTGTGTTGGACACTAAATGTCATTTTGTTGTATGTAAGTATATTTACATTTTTATTACCATACACATGGCTGCGTACAATACTTAAAATTTAAATATTTACTCAAAATGTCTTGTATTTAAGTTAATAACCTTTTTCAGTTCTTATATTTTGAGTAATAAGTTTATTTAGTGATTATAATGTTGTAGTGACTTTAAATATTTGTTAATTAACAGTTACCATAAACTATAGTTTTTTATTATACAGATATTACAAGAGCATTATAACCTAATTTATACCAACACAAAATAAGGGAATTCGCTATTTAAACTAGGATTTTTTTTTTTTTTTGAAACTAAAACTAAATGAAATTTTAATAATAAAAAAATATAATAAAATAAAAACTAAAAGAAATTTTTATTTGCATTTTTTTAATCTGGATAAAATTACTCTTAAAAAAAAACGGAATCAACAAATACATTTAGATAAGTTTTAGTCTAAAATTTCGTGATTGATCATTATTCTTTGTGTTTCTTTAATTTATATTTCAGAATATTTGTTTGATTGACCTCGGTTATGATAATCTTACTGAATGAAGACAAAAAATATACAATGCCTCATCAGTGTGTATCATAGTATATAATATATAATTTGGTTTTCTTTTTAATTGAAAAAACAAAAATAATCATTGTTTTAATTTTAGGCATTTATAAACGAATGTTTCCATATTTTATTTCGTTTTTGCTTATCCAAAAGTTGTAGAGAGTTAGTTGCTTATAACATATTATATTAAAATGAAGTATATATATATATATATATATATATATTTTAGATAAATGGATATAAGGCAAACATATGCTAGCAACATTTATGCACAACATAAATATTTGGGTAAAAACAATTATATTTTTCTTTATGTATATGAGGTATAGTTTACTAGTAATTTCTAACTAAAAATTCTTCATTTCTACTCGTTAAATAATTTAATTCTGTTATTGTGGACCTTTTTTATTTTATTATTTATTTGAAGTGAGGTAGTGACTGGACTATTTATTGCTGTAATTTCATATGGTCCAGTCCATATAGGTGGAAATTTATTTTTTCTTGTAGCATTTTTTAGTAAAACCTTCTGACCCTCTTGAAAAGTAGCGGGATTTACCTTGTTATCATATGATTTTTTTGAAATTAATTTTGCCTTATTGAGATTTTGTTTTGCAAATTGATGGGTTTTTTGTAGTTGATATCGAAGGCGTATTGGGTAATCTTCTAGGTTATTCGCTGGAGTAGGAGTCCTTTTTAAGTTTGTTGGCATGTCAAACTTGAACCCAAACAAACAATTAAGCGGAGTCAATTTAGTACCTGCATGTTGTGTATTGTTATGGACATGTACAGCTTGCCTCAACCATTGATCCCATGACCTTTCGTCATTGGCCACAAAATTTCTAAAATATTCTGCTAGGGGACGATGACTACGCTCGAGGCTGCCATTAGCTTGTGGATGGTATGCGGTGATATGCATTTTTTTAATTCCTAATAATTTACACGTTTGCGCAAATAGCTTGGAAGTAAAATTGGATCCATTATCAGTAACCAGGATTTTAGGTATTCTATATCTTGTTATGATTTCCTCATAAAAAACCTTGGCTACTGTAACTGCCTCTTGATCTGGTAAAGCGGCACATTCCATATATTTCGTCAAATCATCTTGGAAAGTTAAGATGTACCGATTACCAGAGTAGGTTTCAGGCAATATTCAGACTATGTCCATATATACTTTATCGAATGGTAGTTGTGGTGTATCCGAAATAATCATAGGCATTTTTGTTTGTTTTGAACTTTTATTTAACTGGCACTTATGACATTTTTAAATATATTCGTTTATGTCTTTCTGCATGTTTTTCCAGCGATATTGTTCTCTTATCCTCCAATAAGTTTTTTTCATACCTTGGTGACCACCTAAAATAGAGTTGTGGAAGTCATTCAAGATTGTATTTATTTCCTCTCGGTCGGTAAGGACTTCAAACCTTTTGCTTTTGTTACTTACTTTGTTGTAATTTTCAACATTTTCTGGAGTATTTATGTACACTACTTCTTTATTTTCATCTTCCTTTGACATTTGTAACTTTTTTTCTTCAACCTCTTTTTGTGTTTTGCTTCTTGTTTTTATGACTGCTATATTCTCACTGTCTGTTGGCTCAGGTTTTCTGCTCAGTGCATCGGCATTGGTGTTAGCTTTTCCTGGCTTTTACTCTATTTTATAATCATAGTCCGACAGTTTGTGGTGGAATCGAACAAGTCTTGTCGTCGGATCACTGACATTGAAAACTCCTTTTAATGCGTTGTGATCCGTGAATACTGTAAATGGACGTCCTAGCAAGTACGTGCGGAATTTTTTTGTAGCCCATACAATAGCTAGAAGTTCCTTTTCAGTTGCCGAATAGTTTTTTTTGTAGCGTTTAATGTACGACTAGCGAATGCAACTGGTTTATCTTTGCCTACTTCACCTTGTGATAATATTGCACCTAGCCCTTCATTGCTGGCGTCTGTTGTTAGAATAAAAGGTTTAGTAAAATCTGGGTAAATAAGAATTGGTGGAGATACTATTGCTTCTTTTAAAGCTGTAAAAGCTGTTTCACAATCTTCTGTCCAATAAAATTTTTTATCCTTTTTTAGTAAATTAGTAATTGGTGAAACTATTTTTGAAAAACCAGGAATAAATTTGCGGTAATAGTTTGCTAACCCTTTTGCGTTTTTTAATGGTTTTAGGAGAAGGATAATTAGTTACACAACTAGTTTTTGAAGGATCTGGCAGTGCTCCCGACTCTGAACATTTGTGCCCCAAATATATCACTTCGCGACGTAAAAATTTACATTTTTCAGTATTTAATTTCAAATTACTTTGTCTAAGTTTAGAAAATACTTTTTCTAGTCGCTCGTTATGCTCTTTTAAGGATCTCCCGTAAATGACAATGTCGTCTAGGTAAACAAAGCAGTCAATTCCGTTTAGACCTGTCAGAATATGGTTCATTATCCTTCGGAAAGTGGCTGGTGCTCCCGTAAGACCAAAAGCCATCCTGTTGAATTCATAATGACCCCGCGCCGTACTAAAAGCCGTCTTTGCTGTATCGCGATCGTCTATTAGCACCTGGTGGTAGCCACTTGCTAAATCCAAGGTAGAAAAATTAACAACAGTTACCTAGTTGGTCTAAAATATCCTCGATTCTAGGCAACGGAAAAGCATCTTTAACTGTCGCAAGATTTTTAGTTTCCGAAAGTCCACTACTACCCGCCACCGTTTTTGTCCATCTGGACCTGGTTTTTTAGGCACCACCAACAGTGGTGAGTTCCATGGTGATTTACTTGGAGAAACTATATCCTGCTCTAACAATTTATCGACTTCCTTGTTAATTTCGTCCCTATGAATCTGAGGCAATCTGTATTGCTTTTGATTAATAGCAGGTTGGTCAACTTTAGTTGGGATTGTATGAGTCAACACGGACGTATAAGTTAGAGGATCACCTTCTAACAAAAAAATGTCATTGTAATGACCACATAAATTTTCAATTGAGATTTTTTCTTCGGGATTTAAATTCTGGTCTAATTCTAATGATGCTAGTAATAACGAGATTCTACCAGAGATGGGTTTTTTACTAGTAATATTGAAAACTTTACTTTGGTTTTCACTAGCTATTTTAAATTGATTAAAGTTGCTAAAATTAGGTGTAAAATTATTGTCTATAATATAATCTTTTGTAGTGGCGTTTAATATTGGGACGTTAATGACACCATCTTGTACACTTACTACAGTATTTGCTATATAAATTCCCGGTCCGATTTCTTGCGAGTTTACAAGGAGCTCACGCAAACCAGTTTTTACATGTATTTGAGCAATTGTTTGTGTACGTGCCGCTATTTTTGTTTTATATTTTTTATTATTTAAGAAATAATTTAAAGTTTTGAGTGGTGCTTCCGTAACAATTTCCTGTTTATCATTAACTATTTTTAGCGTTTTGGATACTGTATCGATTACCGAGCGATTCCACAGAATATCGCGCCACAATATACCATCTGCTGGTATGTCGTTAAGGTCATCTACCACGTGCCATTTCGCTTTGAACATTTTTGATAAGGGCAGTTCTACAGTTACTGAACCCAGAGTAGTACTCTTACCACCAAAAACACCTCCCAGTTCTTTTATTTCTTTCTTATTTATATTAATTTTATTAAGTTTAATTAAAGAGCTTAATTTTAAGAGACTTGTATCTGCCCCTGTATCCACTAAAACACGTATTTTACCATTTTTTGATAATGGCATTGGTAATTCTATAAAAGTATCATTGTTCTCAAGCAGTTTAAGTAGCAAAAGTCTATTACCTTTTTTGCATTTAATTTTTTGCGTTTCGCTTTTATTATACCTATACATTTGTACGTGTAGTACTTAATTGCATTCCAAATTGAAAATAGAAAGCAATTGAAGAAGTAAAATACTAACAGACATGATTTTTTTTTACGTTCGCTATTATTATTATTTTACACTCCTTTTATTTTTTAGTGTCTTTAAATTTCGCATTTCCTCATGTTTTATATTCAGTACATTTTTAGCGGGTTGTTCCTCGCTCTCTGGAAATTTTTGAAATGGAAAAGAAATATTGTCTGACTCCGTTGGAACAGATTGACTTGGTACAACGGTTTGTAAAGTATTTTGCTTAAAACTAATATTTGAGTTAACCTCATTGTCTACTACTTCAGTAATTTTTTCGATTAGTAATGAGGGATGTAAAGTATTGATTTGGTTTTCGGATTTAGTTTCTATAGAATTAGAGTTAGTTGGGGCGCAGCCTAGATGGTGTTGCCGGCCCCCTGGTCGTTTCCCTCTTTTTGCTTATTATAATTTTTTTTACTAAAGCAATTTTCCTCTAGATGCCCTGTTCTAGAACACCACCTACACATTATTTTACTTTTATATGTGTTGGTTACGAGAATTCTTGTCTTTGGGCAAGTGTCTTTTTCATGTCCATAAGTGTTGCAATTTCCACAATAAGGAGTGTTACGACGCTGCCTACATTCAGCATACATGTGGTTAGGCTTATTGCAGAATCCACATTTTGTTGCGTATTGTGGTGAATAGGTTCGCCTTTTAAAGGGTTGTGTAGCAGGAGTATTTTTTGGTTTTTTTGGATATTAAGTAGATTATTATTAAATTGTTGAGGTAAATTGTTGAGGTTTTGTTGAGGTAATGAGATTTGGGGGTTTAAAACTGAAGGTACTTGAGGGTTTTGTAGAATTTGCATTTGTGGGTACATTCCCATTTGCATGTACTGTGGTTGCAATAAGAGAGAAGTTTTTAAGGCTATGCCTAAAAGTTTATCTAAGTCTGTTTCGGTACTGGATAACATAAATTGCCGCAATGAAGGGTCTGCCAGTCCAATTTTGAAAGATGTTATTAGTGAATTTGTTATTTCGCTTATTAGGGCAACGGAATCTTGTGCGCTGTAGCTTGCTTCTATTATTTCCTTGGCTATATTTTTAAGAGTTAAAAGTCTTCTTGAGAATGACTTGATATCCTCTGTTATTAGCTGACGTGTCTGCTTGAGCTCTACAATAACGCTATCTAAGGACCTTGCTGTTAAATATGTGGTTTTTATTAATTTTATTAGATTGTTCAATGTTTCAATATTATTACATCGAACAAGCTCAAACGCATCACTAACAAGCCTTGTAGAAAGTAATGAAACAAGAATTTCTTCATCTGTTTTACATATACAATCAAACGCAAGTTCACACGCATTTACAAATTCATGCACCCTACTTGATAATTCTGCTCCTGAAAATTGAGGTACTACCCTAGCTACAGTTTTGCTTATTGTTTCGTAAGACATAGCTTTATTTAGCATACACTTTAATGGAGACCTTTTTGTTTCAATATTAGATATTTCAGTTTCGACTTTTACTGATAAATCTAAATTCGATTCCAATACTTCCTCTAACTCAGCTGTTAAATTTTTAATTAGCAATTCTTTTTCTTTTATTTTATTATCAAGCTTTAATACTTTTTGCTCTAATTCAGTATGTGTTTCTTCCTTTTCTCGTAATTGCTGTATTTCCTTTTTGCATTTAACTATGAATTCTTTTGATTCTTCTAAACAATTCTTAAGTTCTTTTTCCTTTATTAAATTTTCTTGAACTATTTTGGTAAGTTTTTCTATGTTTTGTTCCGCTTCCTTGCTGTATGACTCAAATTCCGATTGAATTTTCTTAAACGTCTCTATTTGTTTTACTGCTTCCTTTGCTTTTTGTTTTAATTTTTTGATTTCTTATGATTGCTTATTTTATTTTCAACAATAACCTTATTTAACTCCACCAAAATAGCATCCGTTGTTTCTAACCTAGTAAATTTTCCCCACAATGAAGAGATCTGTGTTCTTACTAGTTGATACACTTCTTTACTAGTAAAACTTTTTATTTCCTCTAAAAGAGCCTCGTTAAACCGGTTGATTTCCGATTCTTGATCTTTTTTATCTTTTTTGTATTGTTCGATTTCGTCCTTAAGTTCTTGAATCTTAAGTTGTTCTACTGTTGCCATTAATTGACTTACAATAGATCAGGACAATAAAGACAATACGAAAAAGATTTATTCAATTTTGCATATACTCGTAATATGAACTTTAATCTATGTGTGTTCTTAGATAAAATAAAAAAAATGAATAAAAGTACACTTACCCCTTAATTTTTCCTGATGTGTTGGATCTATTCGAATATACGTATCTCGATTGCCAAAGGCTTCAAAAACCGTGCAGTAAGATTAAATTGAATTTTAAGCGTTCAACGATTATAGTAACAATTTTTATGAAAAACAATTCAATCCAAGTAATACATCATCACAAAACTTTTTTTTTCATTTTACTCAACTATTATCACATAGATTTGTTGGTTGAAGATTTAGCTCTTTGAGTTATACCGGCGGTTTTTACTGCATTCAAACTTGCAAAATATTCTTTAACAAATCACACGCACCTCAGATGTTGTAGACAGTCAACAGTTTATTTTACACTTTTTATATCTACTTTTACTACCGACAATTAACTAAAAAAAAATTAAACTGGCTCAGGATCGCCAAAATGTTGTGTTTTCTTGGATAATAAAAACACCGACCAGGTTTCTGTTTTTTCAAGACTGACTATCGTCTTGAATCCAAAACACTCCTGCACCTTCAACAAATTAAAATTGATTCTGCACGCTTCGCAAGTCAGCAAAACAGCATTTAATAAATTAAAATTGATTTGGCACGTTTCGCAAGTCAGCAAAACGGCATTCATGGGAAAACTTCAATAATAAATTTTAAATAAAGTGCAATATTTGCAGATTTGCAAATATAAGTTTAATGCAACTTTCCCATGACTGAACGGATATGCTTAGGTTTGCTATGCAAAACGTGCCAAACCAAAAATGCACAACAACATTCCCCTCCTACTTCGGGTGGGAAAGAGAAAAGAGTCTATTTAAGTACGGATGTGGGGTGATTATAATTACTGCTTATAACTATAATTTATATATGTATATATTTAATACGCTTATGACTATTTATTTACGACCTCGGTCGGTTTGGTCACATCTATTATTTTTTTTTTCATGGGATGACCTTTATTGTTGTTGTGCCGCCCCAGACCGAGTTAACAAAGAAAGCTAGATAATGGGATGGGAGCTAGATAATTGATAATTTCACTTTCAATCATAATAGGTTAAGAACTAATTTTTATTTCCAATATAATAATAATGTTTTCCGATTAATGATAATAATAATGTTTTTTTTTCTTCTTTTTTGAATAAGACTTTTTTTTTCACAATCATGTAATAATAATAATATAATAATGTTTAATAATATATTTTTTTTAACCTTAAGAACTAGATAATAAAAGTGATAGTGATATATATATTTTTTTGTTTCCCATTTAATAATAATTTTCAGTTCAATAAAAGTAATAAGAATTTTTATTAATAATAGCAAAAGTAATAATAACAAAAGTAAGGATAATTTCCAGTTAATAATAATTTTAAGTTGATACTAATAAAAGTAATAATAATTTTTAGTTAATAATCATCATCATATTTGGCTCTACAACCGGGTTCCGGTCCTGGCCTCCCGCAAAAAGTCTTTCCACCGGTCCCGATTTCGAGCCGATGTCAACCAGTTTGGCATCCTTAAACTCTGGGCGTCCTGGTTTACGCCATCCTTCCAGCGTACGCTTGGCCGGCCTCGCTGTCGTGTTCCATAAATCCTACCGCAAAGGACTTTCCGAGCAGGATCCTCTTCGCTCATGCGAGCTAGGTGTCCTGCCCACCGGAGCCTACCGCGCTTAATTTTCTTCACGATGTCGACATCGTAGTAACGCTCATAGATCTCATCATTATAGAGTCTCCGGAATCGTCGTTCCTCACATACGGGGCCAACAATTCTCCGTAAGACTTTTCTCTCGAACGCGGCTAAGAGGTCAGAATGCTTTTTGCTAAGCACCCAAGTCTCGGATCCATATGTAAGTACTGGTATGACCATTGTCTTATATATCAGCAGCTTGGATGTTATGGTTAAGATCCTGGATTTGAAGAGTCTTGACAGGCTAAAGTAGGCTTTGTTTGCTTTAAGCAACCGTGCGCGTATTTCTGGTTCCATGCTGTTATCGGCTGCTATAGTTGACCCGAGATAGTTAAAGGATTGCACTACTTCAAATTCGCGCTCCACTATCTGAATTGATGGACCAATGTTGGATCTTCTACTCGCAGACGTGGCCACCATGTACTTTGTTTTTCTTTCATTTATGTGCAGCCCCAGATTTCGTGCCGCCTGCTTTATCTGGATGAAAGCTTCCTGTACAGCTCTTTGGTTTCTACCAACGATGTCAATATCTTCTGCGTAAGCCAGTATTTGAATGGACTTATAGAGAATTGTTCCTCTCGCCGTTACGTCAGAGTCTCTGATCACCTTTCCAACGCCAGGTTGAAGAGGACGCAGGCCAGTCCATCCCCTTGTCGGAGCCCGTTATAGATGTTGAATGGGCTTGATAGTGATCCGGATATTTTTACTTGGCTTATAACATTGGTCATGGTCAACCTACATAGTCGTGTCAGTTTATTTGGGATGCCGAATTCTCTCATGGCTTTATAAAGTTCTACTCTGGCTATGCTATCATAGGCGGCTTTAAAGTCTATAAAAAGATGGTGTAGTGAGTTTTGAAACTCTAGACATTTTTCCATCACCTGCCTTAGGGTGTTAATCTGATCAGTTGTTGATTTGGGATGAAGCCACACTGGTATGGACCAATGATGACTTTAGCTTATGGGGCTATCCTGTCTTGAAGGATAGAGGAGAAAATCTTATACGCGGTACTCAACAACGTTATACCACGATAATTGCTGCATTTTGTGATATCAGCATGCCTCTTCGCCAGTCTTCTGGCATAACTTCTTCTTCCCATACTTGCACTATTATTTCATGAATTGCTTGGTGTAATGTGTGGCCTCCTATTTTTATCAGTTCCGCTGGGATCCCATCAGATCCCGGGGCCTTATTATTTTTGAGCCGATTTATCGCTCTGCTAACTTCGTCTATGCTTGGTGGCGGCAGCATAGTATGATCTTTGGTCATTGGTGGAGCCTCCAATTCCTCAGTTAGCTGGCCATTTAGCAACTCATAAAAGTGCTCTTCCCATCGCTCGAAGACGCCTTTAAGATTGGCGATCAAATTACCCTCTTTGTCCTTGCAGTATGTGAAACGCGGTGTATATTGCGTCAAACCGCGGACCCTTTGGTAGAACTTCCGCGCCTGGTGCGGTCCTTGCTCTCTGTACTGTTCCAGTTCACGGACGAGATTCTTCTCCCAGGCTGCTTTCTTTCGCCGGTGAACTGTTTTTTCATATCTTCTGAGCTCTTTATAATTATCTTCGCGTGCCCGCGTTCTATGAGATTGTTGCATTGCTCGGTACGCAACATTCTTACGTTCAGTCGCTAGCTTACATTCGTCATCGAACCAGTCGTTTCGATCTCTACGACTACTGCCTAAGATGGAGTCCGCAGTACAAATGACAGTATTCTTAAGGCGTGTCCATTTCTCTTCTACGCCCGACATCTCAGCCCCAGGACTTACTCTCCCTGCATTTAGGGCGAGTCCTATCGCTTGACCGTAGTTGTTTCTGGTCTCTTCATTGCGAAGGGCAGACGTGTTGACTCGAATCTGATTCGCGGATGCAGTCTTCCGTGATGATGGAATCCGCGCTCGGAGCACTATACCAACAAGATAGTGGTCCCAGTCGACGTTGGCACCTTGGTACGTTCGTACCGTCATCAGATTCGGGTTGTGGCGGCGGTCTATCAACGCGTGGTCTATCTGGTTGCGAGTGGCTCCATCGGGAGATACCCAGGTGGCTTTGTGGATATTTTTACGCGCAAACCTTGTACTCGCAACGACCAAATTATTGCTTGCTGCCATCTCTATGACTCGTTGTCCATTGACATTAGTGTTCTCGTGTAAGCTATGGGTGCCAATGTACTGCCTGAATACTGGCTCCCTACCTATTTTAGCATTCATATCCCCCAGAATGATTTTTACATCATACTGAGGGCAGGCATCGAGTTCTCGTTCGACTGATTCAAAGAATTCTTCTTTTTTATCATCTGGGGAATCCTCTGTAGGTGCGTGAACGTCTATGAGGCTTATGTTTTTAAATTTGCCCCGCACGCGAAGTGTGCATAGCCGTTCATTTACTGCATTAAAGCCGATAACGGTGGGTTTCATTCTTTTGCTGACTAGAAACACCACCACGAGCACATGATGTCTTGCATGACAGCTGTAATAAATGTCATATTCTGATTTTTGTAAAACACCATTCCCTGTCCACCGCATCTCCTGAATTGCTGTTAAGTCAGCATTATATTTGGACAGGGTATCGGCTAGCTGCTGTGCAGCTTGAGCTCTATTCAGTTTTTTGGGGTTCCGTAATAATAATAGTAAGTTAATAATAGCAAAAGTAATAATAACAAAAGTAATGATAATTTCCAGTTAATAATAATTTTCAGTTCAATAAAAGTAATAATAATTTTTATTAAATAAAAGTAATGATGATTTCCAATTAATAATAAAAGCAATGATAATATCGAGGTATCGAGACGTTTTTCTTTTACAAGTTCCTCGTTGGTTTCGGATGAACAACGATGGTAGAGCTGTCGGTTGACCTGAGGTGGATAGTGTCGCTCGCAACCTGGGTGCCATATACGAAGCCCTGCGGGCCCGACAGCCGGAATCTCCTCTTCTTATTGGTGGTTTGTGTTCGGGGTAAGGGTATTAGATACCCCTTAAACCTATTCATGTTACAGCCCTGGCTTTGGTCGACTACCACAAACCCAGATAGTGGTCGTCGGGTTTGTGCCAACGGGGTGGTGGTAACGGCAGGAACGGAGGCGGTGACTGGCACGGAAACGATGACTGGAATTGTGGCGGTGGCTGGAACGGAGGCGGTGACTGGAACGGTGGCGGTGGCTGGAACGGAGACGGTGACTGGAATGGAGACGGTGGCTGGAACGGAGGCGGTGACTGGAACGGAAACGATGACTGGAACGGTGGCGGTGGCTGAAACGGAGGTGGTGACTGGAACGAAGGCGGTGACTGGAACGGTGGCGGTGGCTGGAACGGAGACGGTGGCCGGAACGGAGGCGGTGACTGGAACGGAGACGTTGGTGATGGCTGAGCTGGGTGGACCCTTCACTGCGACCGATTCAATGTTGTCGGTGACAGGCGGCATGGTCCTACTCATTGGCAAGAGGGCTCTCGGTGCCATGGTTGGTTTCCTGTCTGCGGTGGGTGAGGTTTTCGTGAGTTGTGGGGCTACTCTACGCAGAGTCCTCAGCTCTTGGTCGGTGAGCGGTCGGGAGGGCGGTGGTGGCTTCATTTTCCAGGAATCTGTTCGGGCTTGTTGCTGCGGAGTTTTCTGCGGAGGCGCGGTGACGGGTCGGGGTCGGGTGCGACGGCGTATTCCGGGTGCAGCTGGTTTGTCGATGAATTCGGTTAGTCGGTTTGACATGTCGGCGGTGACTGATAGTTTTTTGTCCACCACCACCACTTGGCTATTTTCAATTGGGGTGATACATGGTAGTTGCTTGCCGAACGCCTTGGCTAAGTTCGGACGGACCAAGGCGAGGGCGTCGGTTAGTTCATTCAGTTGTTCGGCGGTTTCCGGTTCGGTATTTAGACTGACATCGGGAGTGGTGGGTAGATTAAGCTCTCGTCCATAAGGGCTATTCGACGGTTCTATTTTCCCCTCTGTTATTATCGGGTCGTTTTCGCTGTTGATGACCACTTGCATCGCTGTATTTCTGGGCCTATACCTTTGTTTAAATGACCGGTGGTGCTTTAAGCGAATCTCATGCTCGGTGACGGTGGTTGGGTCTTTAAGGTTTTCGAATTTTGGTAAATCTACGGCTAGGAATCTGTCCGGCTGCTCTCTTTCAGTTGCCAGACTACGGAGTATCGGTATATTCGGTTCGGTTTCGTCTCTTATGACTTTACTGCCTCGGTTTATTGTAAAGTTATGCCTAGCCAAGAAATCTGTTTCTAGTAAGAACTTGGCCATTAGGTTCGGAATGTAAGCAAACACTTGTTTAAATGTCAAGTCTCCCCAGCTCAGAGTGAGCGTATAGGCCTGATGAGCGACAACGGTAGACTTACTTATTGGCTAATGCAAATGTGATATTGATGGGTCGGACGGGTATTCGTTTGGCCATGCAAATTTACCTAATGGCTTCGCCAATACATGACGTTCCCGAGCCGGTGTCGATCACTGCATTGTACTGGAGTTGGCCAAATCGGATCGGTAGTGTGTATGATGTGAGACCAGTGGTATTGATGGGGTTGTCTAACGTCTCACTGGCTTGGGCGTCCCGGTGCGCCGCACATCCGCAGTGTCTACCTTGGATCCCGTTTATACCGCAGTATGAACAGAATAAACGTTGGTTTTCGGTGTCCAGGTTGACCGCACGCCCAGCAGCAGGTTCGTCAGTCATAAGCTTGAACTGGTACTAAGGGCGCTACTGGTGGTTGCGACTCGCCGGTTTGTGTTACATCGGTGAGGCGAGCCGCCTGGAGGGACCTGTGCGGTTGTGTTGACGGTTGTTGGTGCGGAACGGTCTGGCGGAAGGGCAGTGCGATTGGCTGCGATGACTGTCGCTGGTACGGAGTGGTCTGGTGGAATGGCGGTACGGTTGGTTGTGTTGGCGGTATGATTGGCCTTGTTGTGGGCTTTTCGCTTTTCAGGTGCTCAAAGTCCTCGGCTAGCGCAGTTAGTTCCGATAGAGTAGCGAACTTTCGCCGCTTAATATAGTGCCGGTACTCCGGGCGGAGATTCTCGTATATCCGATCGAGTTTGTCTTCCGCCGTTAACGACACTTGCCATCTCATCATGGCTTGGATAGCGATAATGTAATCTTTGCTCCTTTCTCTCGCTAATTGCGTGCGGTTTCGAATACGGTCTAGGAGCTGGGTGGCGTACCGCCGCGGTAAAAAGAATTGGCGTAGTTCTTGGCTGAACTCTGCCCAGTTATGGATGGACTCTTTATTGTTCCGGTACCAGACCAGAGCGGTACCTTTCAGTAGTTCAGGTGTGGTGCGGACAATGCGGTCGAGCGGTATCAGGTAGCATTCTGCTAACTCCTCTACTCTCTCTAGAAATTCTAGAGGGTTGCTATTTCCCTCGTAGCGGACGTTCCAGCGGCGTACCTTATCCATCACGTCGGCGTCGGACGGACTGTAAAGTATAGCTGGTCGGGGCCGCAAGCTTCGTGCGGTCGCGGTGCTTCGGTTGTTGGGCTCACGGCATTCGGTGTGATGTTTGTCGCTGATGGTACCTGCTGAGGCAAAACTAGTTGAGGCGGGACCAGCGGTTAGCCTTTGTTGGCAAGTGTCCCTAGCGTATATAAATCTTCGCAAGATTTATGTCGCTTGATGTCGCTTGACAGCCGTTTTCGTAATTCCTCCACGGTTCCCGCGCTGTCCAGTCCTCGTTTGTCGAGTTCTGCCACCAACTCGTCTTTGCGCAGCAGATATATGCTCGATGAGCTCAGGCCTGCTTCTTCGTTGTCCATTATAATTTTGGTTTATTTAAAAAAAAGAAATTCCACTCTCCGTTTGGTGGTAGTTAGTCTGATGCGGGTTACGTATTCACCTCAATCGTTGACGGGTAAAGCCACTAATTTGTGTGCCAATACTTATCAGGTAGTTTTTAAAATTTTTCCTGGTCGGTGGTGCGACTTTTAAAAGTCGTCCCTGCTCGGGCGCCAAATTTGTAACGAGTTTGCTCGGGTGACGCTCGCCGGTCACCCAGGGTTCGTGTTGCGGAGTGTTACAAATTAATAAAGAGTGTATTTTTCGTTTTCCTAAATTTCGTAGGGTGTGTGACGTACTCGATTTTAATCGACTTCGTTACAGCATCAAGGCCGGATAAAGCTAAAAGCGTGCGAAAATTCGAGATCTTGTGATCTCTTTAAACTGGCTCTTGGCAGTCTTGGGGAGGTTTGGCCTGGTTCCAAGCTCGAGGTTGTTTGAAATGAGGATATCCCATCGCGCCTAGGAGCGCGGACTTGGAATCCCATCGCACCCCCACTGCTGGTGGAATCCCTCCCTTCCGACGCACGACTAGAAGGTCGCTAAAATAGAGGAGCGTAGGGGCTACTACAGATCCGCGATAGTTGTGATCAACCAGGAATCCCTTGGACCAAAGGCGTGATTCAGTTTGGATGGAACATCACACTTCGGGTCTATAAGAAGAATGAGTTAGAAGCCGGCAAACCACCCTCTCACCCCTCGGACTCGGAGTTTCAAGTTACTGAACCGGGAACATCCGTCACCTTTCCTACGATGGATGACGTTGTTCCCCAGCCTCGGCTTCGGCCAATTCGTCGCAGTCTTCCATCTCCATGGCTGACACTCTGTCAGACGGTGTGGCTGTTTGGTGGACTGCATTAGATAAAGCGATCAATCGCGACAAACTAAGCAGAGTCCAAAGATCAGCTTGTCTTTGTGTGAGCGGAGCGCTTCGTACAACTTCCTATTCTGCACTGGACATTCTGCTCAACCTTGCTCCACTCGACATCTTCGGCAACTGGCAACTAGCTGCAAGCGCGGCTACTCGCCTCAGTGCAATCTCTCAGTGGACCGTGAATGATTTCGGCCACTCTTCTATCCTGAATTCAGTCAGGACTCCACTTGTCAACTTAGACTATGCTATTCCGCAGCTCCACTTCAACAAAAACTTCGAGGTTACCATCCCCTGATGGGTCGAACACTGATGAATGTTGGCGGAGGTGTCTTTTCAAAAAGACTAAATCTAAGTCTCTCTTTCCGTCTTCCTGATTACTGTAGTATTTTCCAGGCGGAAATCATGGCTATTAAGGAAGTCTTGTCTTGGCTGAAGAGTAATGTCATATCTGTTAAGGATATCCACATTTTTTCGGATAGCCAGGCTGCGCTAAAGTCCGTGCAATCTGTCTCCACTAATTCTTGATGAGATGGCGGAGCAATTCAATATTCACCTGTGCTGGGTGCCGGGGCATAGAGACATTCCTGGTAGCTGTATGGCAGATGAACTCGCCAAACATGAAACCACACTACCCCTATTGCCTGAATATGGTTCACTAGGCATGCCGATCGCTACGTGCAAAATTTAATTATAGATGGTCAAACGGTACAACTTGCATAGCAACGAAGCAGATCTGGCCCAAGCCAGATCCGAAACGTTCCAAGTGTTTGATCTCTCAAAACAGACTGCACATCAGTGCCATTATAGGTGTCATAACAGGACACTGTCTAATAGGCAAGCATGCAGAAAGACTAGGACATATTAAGTGGAGCTTTATTTTTTCATGACAATTTGTTATCTGCCGTTATTGGTATGGCTAAAATAATTTAAGAAAGTGTATATTGTTGGATCGTAAAAATTTAATTTTCTTTCAAAAAAGATTAATAATAACATTGTATCTGGAAGCGTTCAAGAGTTATGGGGTATGACTTCACACAAGGACAAAAGTACGTTTTAGTTCATTTGAAAATAAAATTTAAAAAAAGAAAAAACATTTTTGGATGACTTTTATATCGGTAACGGTTTCAAGAATTTAAAAAAATGTAAATTATTTGATCTTAAAAATTTAATTTTCTTTCCAAAATGACCAACAGTGACCCTGTAGCTTAAAGCGTTCATGAGTTACAGGGTGTGAAGTGATGCAAGGTCAAAAGTACGTCTCTTCGCATTTAAACGCTACGTACACCGCAGTGGTTGAAAATAGACCCACCCTCCCATACGATTTTTTTCACGAAATTAACCAAGGAATTTAAGTATTTGCCACCTTAACAGATACACCCTGTATAAATAGGCAAAGGCAAAACAGTTAAGAACCATTTTCTCCTCTGTTTGTCAACCGATTTTCTTTTTTTTTGTAGCTATTTGGAGCTTTAGTGTTATCAATAAAAAAAATTGGAAACAAAAAGTTATCTATTATCGTTCATTTTAGCGTTTACAGCAATTGCTAAGAGTTCAACGTTCAAATTTTTGATAGAACAGAAATACAGTGGTGGAGGGGCTATTGAGGTTGTTGGTTGGTTGTGGATGGGTGGTGTAGGGCGAGGGAAAAGGTGGATGGTGGATGGGGTGGATCAGTGACCATGTGGAGGGTCGCATAGAGTACAGAGAGACGGTTGAATTTCGACCAATGGGCGATAACTAGTTTGTATAAAAAGAGAACCAAAAAACTGTAATATACTAAGCTTTTTCCACATTACAAATTCATTTTTTTTAACTTCTATCCCCAGTAGGTGTTGTGTTCGTCGCAAATACAATTCACTTGTCTCGTTTCTTAAATGTTTTATTTATTCAATAAAAGGTCAATTCGTCTGCGTCTGCTCTGTTTGGGTTGCGCACTTCGACTGCCAGACCACCAAGCAGCCTATTACGTACATGTCACATGTAAATAAATATATATGTTACACGTCACAACACTTCTCCCCTTATCGAAATGATTGGCGAATTCATCTTGTCATGTCGTAGTCCTCAAAACAAATTTTTCAGCCTGACCATTTGATTGAGGATGAAACGGTGCCGTTCTGATGTGTTCGATGCCGTTTTCCCTGCAGAACGACTCGAATCTTTCTGACACAAATTGGGGTCCATTGTCTGAGACGATGGTGTCGCAGAGACCTTGGCGGGAACACACATCCTCTAAACGTTCGATCGTCTTTTTGGTTGTTGTTAACTGCATTTTAAAAACCTCTGGCCACTTGCTTAATGCGTCAACGATCACCAAGTACCAAAAATCTTTAACGGGCCCAGCAAAATCAATGTGCACTCTCGACCACGGGCCCTTGGGCACTGGCCACGACTACAACGTGCACTTGGTTGGTGTTCTAGCGTTAATAGCACAATTTCCACATAGCTTCACCAGTTTTTTGACGTCCTCGTCAGTTGATGGCCAGTACACCTTACTCCGTGCCAACATTTTCATGCGAGCCACTCCTGGATGGCCTTGGTGGAGCTCGGCAAGGATACGATTACGGTAGCGACTCGGAACGATAATGCGATCACCATAAAATACGCACCCTTGAATGGTCGTTAGTCTTTCTTGTCGAGGAAAGAATTTTGCAACCTCTTGTTCCCTTATCTGCTTCGGTGATCACGGCCACCCGTTTTTGATGAGGTCGGATACTTTTGTCAATGTTTCACATGTGCTGGTTTCATATTGCATGGCTTCAAACATTACTGGTAGCTGTTTTGCTGTATCGATCGCGAAACATCCGTCAACGTAGCTTAATTTTTCCAAACTTCCAATGACAAATTCATCATCTGGTTTCTCGTGACCGGCAATCAATCTCGAAATGAAGTCTGCATACGCAAAACTATGCGTGTCCACGTATTGGATTGTGAACTCGTAAGTGAGCATGATGAGTGCGTAACGCTGTAACCGGCTAGCCGTGTAAACCGGAATGCCCTTCTTCGATCGATGAAACTTTTTTAGGACGAACATCAACGCCAAGGCGTCTCGCTGGATCTGCGCATAGTTTTTCTCGGTCTTCGTAAATGCTAACGCGGCGTGCTTGATAGTCCGCGTAGTACCTTCGGGCAGTTCGTGCATCAACACTGCCCCCATGCCATAGCTGGATGCGTCCACCTCTACGATGATTTTCTTCTTCGGGTCATAGTGGACTAACGCCAAATCCGATGCAAGTACTCTCTTTAGCTTCTCGAAAGCCTCTTGGTGCGCTGCTCGCCACTCAAAAGGCACATATGCCATTTGCATCAACGTTGTGGCCTAAAAACTCTAACGCGTTCTGGCCAAACAAACACTTATCGAGCTTAAGCCGAAACCCGTATTCTTTGATGCGCTTCATTGCTTCGAAGAGATTGTCTTGATGATCTCTCCCTCCAACAATAAAATCGTCAATGAAGGGAAAAGTGCCGTTAGCTCCGCTCATCATCGTGTCGATTAATTGCTGGAAAATGCCCGGAGCTGTCTTCACACCTGGTTGCAGGCGGTTTACTCGAAATAGTCTACAATGCGTGTTGATCGTCATGAAACGCTTCGATTCGTCATCCATCTCCACCTGCAAAAAAGCGTCGGACAGGTCAATTTTACTGAACACTCGGTACTGAGTCAGCTTTGCAAAAATTTCTTTGGGCGTAGGCAACGGATGCTTGTTCGGCTCCAGTGCTTCATTCAAGCCTGTTGAATAATCGGCACAAATGCGTATGCGCCCTTCCTTTCTTTTTACAGCTACTAATGGTGCGGCGAAATCCGAGTAATCTGCCGGACTGATTACTCCCAACAATTGCAATCGCTTAAGCTCATTTTCAATCGCCTCCGCTGCTGCGAAGGGCACCGGGCGCCTGTTGCGAAAGATTGATTTAGTTCCCGGCTTTAGTGTTAAAGATGCCTTCATTTTGTTGCACAGACCCAACGAGTTAATGAAAATCGATGGAAATTTTTGCTTGATTTCCTCGCTAATTTTTGTGCTGCCTATCTTTTCCCCAACCTTGTTGCAGACGCTCGCAATGGGCACGCTCCATAAATCCAGAGCTTCCATCCAATCGCTTCCAAGCAAGTTTAAATCGGAATTTGCTACATAACACGTACCTACGTCTTCTCGGTAATGCAATCTCAATCGTGCCGTGAATCTCCCAAGCATCTTAATTGGGTCTCCTGAAGCGCTCATAGCTTGCCCTTCGCACACGACTAATGCCGGCGATCCCAGCAACTTCCAATTCTTTGAAGAGATTATCGTCCAGTCAGATCCGGAATCGAGTTGCAACTTTAATTTCGTGCTGTCAATTGTTGGCTCGACAAAATTCCCGGGTCAAGACGCCAACCGCATCCACAGCAAGGCTTCGGCGTGGATTAAAGTTTCGTCTTCCACGGAAGCGTCGTGTCGATTTCTCAATTTTGAGGCTGCTTAACCATGTTGCAGTATTGACAACAGCTCTTAATGTTAGCTTGGGTCATACATCACCGCCTGCACTAGCTTCATCGTGTTGTATCTCTTGGCCGTCCAACTTAATAAGCAGCTTCTCCAGAGTCTGCGCATCTTGCGATTTGTTGAGTCCTTGTACAAACATCAAAACTTTAAAATCGTCAGGTGTACAATTTGCCATATCGAATTTTTCACATATTACGTTTACACGTGCCGCATACTCTGAAAACCCTTTACTAGCTTCCTTCTCCATTTTCAAACACTTGTAACGCAACGAATATTGTGATTCCCTTCGGCCAAAAATGCGCTTGAGCTCCCTCACTGCATCATCGAAAGGAATGGTGTCTTTTGTTAATCGAAAGGAATGGTGTCTTTTGTTAGTGGCAAAATCGTATTGGCAAACCTTTGGTTATCGGCTGTAGAGAGTTTCTCTGTTAGCAAATCCACCTTTTGTGCTGCTGTCATTGCGTTAGACGTAAAAATAATTTCGTATCGATGGTACCACAATTCGAACGTCAAATTGTCTTCAGCGCAATACACAAATTTCTCCATGCGTTCCGACAGCTTCTTATGCATTGATGCCATCTGCGCATTTTCCGTTTTTGCTGTTTGCTGCTGCCCTTCTGCCTGTAGCGTCAACCGCATCATCAACAACGCAATCATATCGTCAGTCTTTCCCTGCCTTTCAGCCATCATTTTCAAAATTTCTTTCAATTCTGAATCAATTTTTTTTTCACACACAAAAATAAAACGGCGTGAATTATAATTAAACCTCGTCGCTATTGTGTTCGTCGCAAATACCATTCACTTGTCTCGTTCCTTAAATGTTTTATTTATTCAATAAAAGGTCAATTCGTCTGCGTCCGCTCTGTTTGGGTTGCGCACTTTGACTGCCAGACCACCAAGCAGCCATGCCACAAGTCCACATGCCTATTATGTACATGTCACATGTAAATAAATATATATGTTGCACGTCACAACACTTCTCCCCCATCACAAAACAAAGATCACACTGAATCATTAAAAAACAAAAATGAAAAACAATATCATAAATAAACAAATAAATAACGCGTATTCATAAGGGCGTTATCGCAATGATTGGCGAATTCATCTTGTCATGTCGTAGTCCTCAAAACGCTGTGGGAATCTTCCGGCCCCAGCTCGAGTCGTGCGACGTGGTTGAGGCATTTCTGCTTCAGAATCTTCCCTGGCATCCTCGAAAAGCTCGTCATCGGATACTACTTCCTGTTCAGGTAAGTCATGCTCTATTACACGTTTTGTTGATGCTGATAACCAAAAATCTTCCAGCAAAATGTTGTCGTGGTCATCGAGGAAGGTAAATCGCTTTTTCATTTGGTTTGCATGGCTTTTAACTTCCCTCTTGCCCATCGCTGTTTCTGTTAAAACTAAGTAGTTTACCAATTCACATCTCTTGACAACTACTCCGGGTGACCATTTCCACTTGTTGTAACAGAACGTTTTGACTAGCACTTCATCACCAGCTTCGAACTCCTCCACCTTGCGCCGTGGTGCCGGTTGAACTGTTGTTCCATTTTTGCGCTCAATCGGACGATTGGTTCTTATTTTACACAAGTCTAATTTTCATCGGTCGTCCCATCATCACTTGAAAGGGTGACTTCATGCCGAGAGCAAACATAGGTGTGTAACGATAGCACATCAAGAATTTGCGCAAAATTTGATCGGCATTACCTTCTCCTTCTAATTTTTTTAATCCGATCTTCAACGAGCCAACAAATTTTTCAGCCTGACCATTTGATTGAGGATGAAACGGTGCCGTTCTGATGTGTTCGATGCCGTTTTCCCTGCAGAACGACTCGAATCTTTCTGACACAAATTGGGGTCCATTGTCTGAGACGATGGTGTCGCAGAGACCTTGGCGGGAACACACATCCTCTAAACGTTCGATCGTCTTTTTGGTTGTTGTTAACTGCATTTTAAAAACCTCTGGCCACTTGCTTAATGCTTCAACGATCACCAAGTACCAAAAATCTTTAACGGGCCCAGCAAAATCAATGTGCACTCTCGACCACGGGCCCTTGGGCACTGGCCACGACTACAACGTGCACTTGGTTGGTGTTCTAGCGTTAATAGCACAATTTCCACATAGCTTCACCAGTTTTTTGACGTCCTCGTCAGTTGATGGCCAGTACACCTTACTCCGTGCCAACATTTTCATGCGAGCCACTCCTGGATGGCCTTGGTGGAGCTCGGCAAGGATACGATTACGGTAGCGACTCGGAACGATAATGCGATCACCATAAAATACGCACCCTTGAATGGTCGTTAGTCTTTCTCGTCGAGGAAAGAGTTTTGCAACCTCTGGTTCCCTTATCTGCTTCGGTGATCACGGCCACCCGTTTTTGATGAGGTCGGAGACTTTTGTCAATGTTTCACATGTGCTGGTTTCATATTGCATGGCTTCAAACATTACTGGTAGCTGTTTTGCTGTATCGATCGCGAAACATCCGTCAACGTAGCTTAATTTTTCCAAACTTCCAATGACAACTTCATCATCTGGTTTCTCGTGACCGGCAATCAAACTCGAAATGAAGTCTGCATACGCAAAACTATGCGTGTCCACGTATTGGATTGTGAACTCGTAAGTGAGCATGATGAGTGCGTAACGCTGTAACCGGCTAGCCGTGTAAACCGGAATGCCCTTCTTCGATCGATGAAACTTTTTTAGGACGAACATCAACGCCAAGGCGTCTCGCTGGATCTGCGCATAGTTTTTCTCGGTCTTCGTAAATGCTAACGCGGCGTGCTTGATAGGCCGCGTAGTACCTTTGGGCAGTTCGTGCATCAACACTGCCCCCATGCCATAGCTGGATGCGTCCACCGCTACGATGATTTTCTTCTTCGGGTCATAGTGGACTAACGCCAAATCAGATGCAAGTACTCTCTTTAGCTTCTCGAAAGCCTCTTGGTGCGCTGCTCGCCACTCAAAAGGCACATCGCTGCACAACAATTCGTCCAACGGCCCGCGTAGGTCTTTTAGCTGTTTTACGAATTTTCCGTACCATGTAACGGCCCCTATGAATGATTGCAATTGTTTGACGTCTCTTGGTGCGGGAATTAGCTTCAGCATCTCGATTTTCTGGGGATTTTGTCGTAAGCCATTTGCGTCAACGATGTGGCCTAAAAACTCTAACGCGTTCTGGCTAAACAAACACTTATCGAGCTTAAGCCGAAACCCGTATCCTTTGTTGCGCTTCAATGCTTCGAAGAGATTGTCTTGATGATCTTTCTCATCTCTACCTCCAACAATAAAATCGTCAATGAAGGGAAAAGTGCCGTTAGCTCCGCTCATCATCGTGTCGATTAATTGCTGGAAAATGCCCGAAGCTGTCTTCACACCTGGTTGCAGGCGGTTTACTCGAAATAGTCCACAATTCGTGTTGATCGTCATGAAACGCTTCGATTCGTCATCCATCTCCACCTGCAAAAAAGCGTCGGACAGGTCAATTTTACTGAACACTCGGTACTGAGTCAGCTTTGCAAAAATTTCTTTGGGCGTAGGCAACGGATGCTTGTTCGGCTCCAGTGCTTCAAGCCTGTTGAATAATCGGCACAAATGCGTATGCGCCCCTCCTTTCTTTTTACAGCTACTAATGGTGCGGCGAAATCCGAGTAATCTGCCGGACTGATTACTCCCAACAATTGCAATCGCTTAAGCTCATTTTCAATCGCCTCCGCTGCTGCGAAGGGCACCGGGCGCCTGCTGCGAAAGATTGATTTAGTTCCCGGCTTTAGTGTTAAAGATGCCTTCATTTTGTTGCACAGACCCAACGAGTTAATGAAAATCGATGGAAATTTTTGCTTGATTTCCTCGCTAATTTTTGTGCTGCCTATCTTTTCCCCAACCTTGTTGCAGACGCTCGCAATGGGCACGCTCCATAAATCCAGAGCTTCCATCCAATCGCTTCCAAGCAAGTTTAAATCGGAATTTGCTACATAACACGTACCTACGTCTTCTCGGTAATGCAATCTCAATCGTGCCGTGAATCTCCCAAGCATCTTAATTGGGTCTCCTGAAGCGCTCATGGCTTGCCCTTCGCACACGACTAATGCCGGCGATCCCAGCAACTTCCAATTCTTTGAAGAGATTATCGTCCAGTCAGATCCGGAATCGAGTTGCAACTTTAATTTCGTGCTGTCAATTGTTGGCTCGACAAAATTCCCGGGTCAAGACGCCAACCGCATCCACAGCAAGGCTTCGGCGTGGATTGAAGTTTCGTCTTCCACGGAAGCGTCGTGTCGATTTCTCAACTTTGAGGCTGCTTAACCATGTTGCAGTATTGACAACAGCTCTTAATGTTAGCTTGGGTCATACATCACCGCCTGCACTAGCTTCATCGTGTTGTATCTCTTGGCCGTCCAACTTAATAAGCAGCTTCTCCAGAGTCTGCGCATCTTGCGATTTGTTGAGTCCTTGTACAAACATCAAAACTTTAAAATCGTCAGGTGTACAATTTGCCATATCGAATTTTTCACATATTACGTTTACACGTGCCGCATACTCTGAAAACCCTAATAATTTCGTATCGATGGTACCAGAATTCGAACGTCAAATTGTCTTCAGCGCAATACACAAACTTCTCAATGCGTTCCGACAGCTTCTTATGCATTGATGCTATCTGCGCATTTTCCGTTTTTGCTGTTTGCTGCTGCCCTTCTGCCTGTAGCGTCTACCGCATCATCAACAAAGCAATCATATCGTCAGTCTTTCCCTGCCTTTCAGCCATCATTTTCACAATTTCTTTCTATTCTGAACCCATTTTTTTTCACACACAAAAATAAAACGATACTGCCGTAAGAATTTGCAGCCTATTATGTACATGCCACATGTAAATAAATATATATGTTGCACGTCACAACACTTCTCCCCCATCACAAAACAAAAATCACACTGAATTATTAAAAAACAAAAATTAAAAACAATATCATAAATAAACAAATAAATAACGCGTATTCATAAGGGCGTTATCGCAATGATTGGCGAATTCATCTTGTCATGTCGTAGTCCTCAAAACGCTGTGGGAATCTTCCGGCCCCAGCTCGAGTCGTGCGACGTGGTTGAGGCATTTCTGCTTCAGAATCTTCCCTGGCATCCTCGAAAAGCTCGTCATCGGATACTACTTCCTGTTCATGTAAGTCATGCTCTATTACTCGTTTTGTTGATGCTGATAAACAAAAATCTTCCAGCAAAATGTTGTCGTGGTCATCGAGGAAGGTAAATCGCTTTTTCATTTGGTTTGCATGGCTTTTAACTTCCCTCTTGCCCATCGCTGTTTCTGTTAAAACTAAGTAGTTTACCAATTCACATCTCTTGACAACTACTCCGGGTGACCATTTCCACTTGTTGTTACAGAACGTTTTGACTAGCACTTCATCACCAGCTTCGAACTCCTCCACCTTGCGCCGTGGTGCCGGTTGAACTGTTGTTCCATTTTTGCGCTCAATCGGACGATTGGTTCTTATTTTACACAAGTCTAATTTAATTTTCATCGGTCGTCCCATCATCACTTGAAAGGGTGACTTCATGCCGAGAGCAAACATAGGTGTGTAACGATAGCATATCAAGAATTTGCGCAAAATTTGATCGGCATTAACTTCTCCTTCTAATTTTTTTTAATCCGATCTTCAACGAGCCAACAAATTTTTCAGGCTGACCATTTGATTGAGGATGAAACGGTGCCGTTCTGATGTGTTCGATGCCGTTTTCCCTGCAGAACGACTCGAATCTTTCTGACACAAATTGGGGTCCATTGTCTGAGACGATGGTGTCGCAGAGACCTTTGCGGGAACACACATCATCTAAACTTTCGATCGTCATATTGGTTGTTGTTAACTACATTTTAAAAACCTCTGGCCACTTGCTTAATGCGTCAACGATCACCAAGTACCAAAAATCTTTAACGGGCCCAGCAAAATAAATGTGCACTCTCGACCACGGGCCCTTGGGCACTGGCCACGACTACAACGTGCACTTGGTTGGTGTTCTAGCGTTAATAGCACAATTTCCACATAGCTTCACCAGTTTTTTGACGTCCTCGTCAATTGATGGCCAGTACACCTTACTCCGTGCCAACATTTTCATGCGAGCCACTCCTGGATGGCCTTGGTGGAGCTCGGCAAGGATACGATTACGGTAGCGACTCGGAACGATAATGCGATCACCATAAAATACGCACCCTTGAATGGTCGTTAGTCTTTCTCGTCGAGGAAAGAATTTTGCAACCTCTGGTTCCCTTATCTGCTTCGGTGATTGCAGCCACCCGTTTTTGATGAGGTCGGAGACTTTTGTCAATGTTTCACATGTGCTGGTTTCATATTGCATGGCTTCAAACATTACTGGTAGCTGTTTTGCTGTATCGATCGCGAAACATCCGTCAACGTAGCTTAATTTTTCCAAACTTCCAATGACAACTTCTTCATCTGGTTTCTCGTGACCGGCGTGCTTGATAGGCCGCGTAGTACCTTCGGGCAGTTCGTGCATCAACACTGCCCCCATGCCATAGCTGGATGCGTCCAACGCTACGATGATTTTCTTCTTCGGGTCATAGTGGACTAACGCCAAATCCGATGCAAGTACTCTCTTTAGCTTCTCGAAAGCCTCTTGGTGCGCTGCTCGTCACTCAAAAGGCACATCGCTGCACAACAATTCGTCCAACGGCCCGCGTAGGTCTTTTAGCTGTTTTACGAATTTTCCGTACCATGTAACGGCCCCTAGGAATGATTGCAATTGTTTGACGTCTCTTGGTGCGGGAATTAGCTTCAGCATCTAGATTTTCTGGGGATTTTGTCGTAAGCCATTTGCGTCAACGATGTGGCCTAAAAACTCTAACGCGTTCTGGCCAAACAAACACTTATCGAGCTTAAACCCGTATTCTTTGATGCGCTTCAATGCTTCGAAGAGATTGTCTTGATGATCTTTCTCATCTCTACTTCCAACAATAAAAACGTCAATGAAGGGAAAAGTGCCGTTAGCTCCGCTCATCATCGTGTCGATTAATTGCTGGAAAATGCCCGGAGCTGTCTTCACACCTGGTTGCAGGCGGTTTACTCGAAATAGTCCACAATGCGTGTTGATCGTCATGAAACGCTTCGATTCGTCATCCATCTCCACCTGCAAAAAATCGTCGGACAGATCAATTTTACTGAACACTCGGTACTGAGTCAGCTTTGCAAAAATTTCATTGGGCGTAGGCAACGGATGCTTGTTAGGCTCCAGTGCTTCATTCAAGCCTGTTGAATAATCGGCACAAATGCGTATGCCCCTCCTTTCTTTTTACAGCTACTAATGGTGCGGCGAAATCCGAGTAATCTGCCGGACTGATTACTCCCAACAATTGCAATCGCTTAAGCTCATTTTCAATCGCCTCCGCTGCTGCGAATGGCACCGGGCGCCTGTTGCGAAAGATTGATTTAGTTCCCGGCTTTAGTGTCTTCATTTTGTTGCACAGACCCAACGAGTTAATGAAAAGCGATGGAAATTTTTGCTTGATTTCCTCGCTAATTTTTGTGCTGCCTATCTTTTCCCCTACCTTGTTGCAGACGCTCGCAATTGGCACGCTCCATAGATCCACAGCTTCCATCCAATCGCTTCCAAGCAAGTTTAAATCGGAATTTGCTACATAACACGTACCTACGTCTTCTCGGTCATGCAATCTCAATCGTGCCGTGAATCTCCCAAGCATCTTAATTGGGTCTCCTGAAGCGCTCATGGCTTGCCCCTCGCACACGACTAATGCCGGCGATCCCAGCAACTTCCAATTCTTTGAAGAGATTATCGTCCATTCAGATCCGGAATCGAGTTGCAACTTTAATTTCGTGCTGTCAATCGTTGGCTCGACAAAATTCCCGGGTCAAGACGCCAACCGCATCCACAGCAAGGCTTCGGCGTGGATTGAAGTTTCGTCTTCCACGGAAGCATCGTGTCGATTTCTCAACTTTGAGGCTGCTTAATTGGGTCTCCTGAAGCGCTCATGGCTTGCCCCTCGCACACGACTAATGCCGGCGATCCCAGCAACTTCCAATTCTTTGAAGAGATTATCGTCCATTCAGATCCGGAATCGAGTTGCAACTTTAATTTCGTGCTGTCAATTGTTGGCTCGACAAAATTCCCGGGTCAAGACGCCAACCGCATCCACAGCAAGGCTTCGGCGTGGATTGAAGTTTCGTCTTCCACGGAAGCATCGTGTCGATTTCTCAACTTTGAGGCTGCTTAACCGTGTTGCAATCTTGACAACAGCTCTTAATGTTAGCTTGGGTCATACATCACCGCCTGCACTAGCTTCATCGTGTTGTATCTCTTGGCCGTCCAACTTAATAAGCAGCTTCTCCAGAGTCTGCGCATCTTGCGATTTGTTGAGTCCTTGTACAAACATCAAAACTTTTAAATCGTCAGGTGTACAATTTGCCATATCGAATTTTTCACATATTACGTTTACACGTGCCGCATACTCTGAAAACCCTTCACTAGCATCCTTCTCCATTTTCAAACACCTTTAACGCAACGAATATTGTGATTCCCTTCGGCCAAAAATGCGCTTGAGCTCCCTCACTGCATCATCGAAAGGAATGGTGTCTTTTGTTAATCGAAAGGAATGGTGTCTTTTGTTAGTGGCAAAATTGTATTGGCAAACCTTTGGTAATCAGCTGTAGAGAGTTTCTCTGTTAGCAAATCCACCTTTTGTGCTGCTGTCATAACGTTAGACGTAAAAATAATTTCGTATCTATGTAACACAATTCGAACGTCAAATTGTCTTCAGCGCAATACACAAATTTCTCCATGCGTTCCGACAGCTTCTTATGCATTGATGCCATCTGCGCATTTTCCGTTTTTGCTGTTTGCTGCTGCCCTTCTGCCTGTAGCGTCAACCGCATCATCAACAACGCAATCATATCGTCAGTCTTTCCCTGCCTTTCAGCCATCATTTTCAAAATTTCTTTCAATTCTGAATCAATTTTTTTTTCACACACAAAAATAAAACGGCGTGAATTATAATTAAACCTCGTCGCTGTTGTGTTCGTCGCAAATACCATTCACTTGTCTCGTTCCTTAAATGTTTTATTTATTCAATAAAAGGTCAATTCGTCTGCGTCCGCTCTGTTTGGGTTGCGCACTTTGACTGCCAGACCACCAAGCAGCCATGCCACAAGTCCACATGCCTATTATGTACATGTCACATGTAAATAAATATATATGTTGCACGTCACAACACTTCTCCCCCATCACAAAACAAAGATCACACTGAATCATTAAAAAACAAAAATGAAAAACAATATCATAAATAAACAAATAAATAACGCGTATTCATAAGGGCGTTATCGCAATGATTGGCGAATTCATCTTGTCATGTCGTAGTCCTCAAAACGCTGTGGGAATCTTCCGGCCCCAGCTCGAGTCGTGCGACGTGGTTGAGGCATTTCTGCTTCAGAATCTTCCCTGGCATCCTCGAAAAGCTCGTCATCGGATACTACTTCCTGTTCAGGTAAGTCATGCTCTATTACACGTTTTGTTGATGCTGATAACCAAAAATCTTCCAGCAAAATGTTGTCGTGGTCATCGAGGAAGGTAAATCGCTTTTTCATTTGGTTTGCATGGCTTTTAACTTCCCTCTTGCCCATCGCTGTTTCTGTTAAAACTAAGTAGTTTACCAATTCACATCTCTTGACAACTACTCCGGGTGACCATTTCCACTTGTTGTAACAGAACGTTTTGACTAGCACTTCATCACCAGCTTCGAACTCCTCCACCTTGCGCCGTGGTGCCGGTTGAACTGTTGTTCCATTTTTGCGCTCAATCGGACGATTGGTTCTTATTTTACACAAGTCTAACTTAATTTTCATCGGTCGTCCCATCATCACTTGAAAGGGTGACTTCATGCCGAGAGCAAACATAGGTGTGTAACGATAGCACATCAAGAATTTGCGCAAAATTTGATCGGCATTACCTTCTCCTTCTAATTTTTTTAATCCGATCTTCAACGAGCCAACAAATTTTTCAGCCTGACCATTTGATTGAGGATGAAACGGTGCCGTTCTGATGTGTTCGATGCCGTTTTCCCTGCAGAACGACTCGAATCTTTCTGACACAAATTGGGGTCCATTGTCTGAGACGATGGTGTCGCAGAGACCTTGGCGGGAACACACATCCTCTAAACGTTCGATCGTCTTTTTGGTTGTTGTTAACTGCATTTTAAAAACCTCTGGCCACTTGCTTAATGCTTCAACGATCACCAAGTACCAAAAATCTTTAACGGGCCCAGCAAAATCAATGTGCACTCTCGACCACGGGCCCTTGGGCACTGGCCACGACTACAACGTGCACTTGGTTGGTGTTCTAGCGTTAATAGCACAATTTCCACATAGCTTCACCAGTTTTTTGACGTCCTCGTCAGTTGATGGCCAGTACACCTTACTCCGTGCCAACATTTTCATGCGAGCCACTCCTGGATGGCCTTGGTGGAGCTCGGCAAGGATACGATTACGGTAGCGACTCGGAACGATAATGCGATCACCATAAAATACGCACCCTTGAATGGTCGTTAGTCTTTCTCGTCGAGGAAAGAGTTTTGCAACCTCTGGTTCCCTTATCTGCTTCGGTGATCACGGCCACCCGTTTTTGATGAGGTCGGAGACTTTTGTCAATGTTTCACATGTGCTGGTTTCATATTGCATGGCTTCAAACATTACTGGTAGCTGTTTTGCTGTATCGATCGCGAAACATCCGTCAACGTAGCTTAATTTTTCCAAACTTCCAATGACAACTTCATCATCTGGTTTCTCGTGACCGGCAATCAAACTCGAAATGAAGTCTGCATACGCAAAACTATGCGTGTCCACGTATTGGATTGTGAACTCGTAAGTGAGCATGATGAGTGCGTAACGCTGTAACCGGCTAGCCGTGTAAACCGGAATGCCCTTCTTCGATCGATGAAACTTTTTTAGGACGAACATCAACGCCAAGGCGTCTCGCTGGATCTGCGCATAGTTTTTCTCGGTCTTCGTAAATGCTAACGCGGCGTGCTTGATAGTCCGCGTAGTACCTTCGGGCAGTTCGTGCATCAACACTGCCCCCATGCCATAGCTGGATGCGTCCACCTCTACGATGATTTTCTTCTTCGGGTCATAGTGGACTAACGCCAAATCCGATGCAAGTACTCTCTTTAGCTTCTCGAAAGCCTCTTGGTGCGCTGCTCGCCACTCAAAAGGCACATAAGCCATTTGCATCAACGTTGTGGCCTAAAAACTCTAACGCGTTCTGGCCAAACAAACACTTATCGAGCTTAAGCCGAAACCCGTATTCTTTGATGCGCTTCATTGCTTCGAAGAGATTGTCTTGATGATCTCTCCCTCCAACAATAAAATCGTCAATGAAGGGAAAAGTGCCGTTAGCTCCGCTCATCATCGTGTCGATTAATTGCTGGAAAATGCCCGAAGCTGTCTTCACACCTGGTTGCAGGCGGTTTACTCGAAATAGTCTACAATGCGTGTTGATCGTCATGAAACGCTTCGATTCGTCATCCATCTCCACCTGCAAAAAAGCGTCGGACAGGTCAATTTTACTGAACACTCGGTACTGAGTCAGCTTTGCAAAAATTTCTTTGGGCGTAGGCAACGGATGCTTGTTCGGCTCCAGTGCTTCATTCAAGCCTGTTGAATAATCGGCACAAATGCGTATGCGCCCCTCCTTTCTTTTTACAGCTACTAATGGTGCGGCGAAATCCGAGTAATCTGCCGGACTGATTACTCCCAACAATTGCAATCGCTTAAGCTCATTTTCAATCGCCTCCGCTGCTGCGAAGGGCACCGGGCGCCTGTTGCGAAAGATTGATTTAGTTCCCGGCTTTAGTGTTAAAGATGCCTTCATTTTGTTGCACAGACCCAACGAGTTAATGAAAATCGATGGAAATTTTTGCTTGATTTCCTCGCTAATTTTTGTGCTGCCTATCTTTTCCCCAACCTTGTTGCAGACGCTCGCAATGGGCACGCTCCATAAATCCAGAGCTTCCATCCAATCGCTTCCAAGCAAGTTTAAATCGGAATTTGCTACATAACACGTACCTACGTCTTCTCGGTAATGCAATCTCAATCGTGCCGTGAATCTCCCAAGCATCTTAATTGGGTCTCCTGAAGCGCTCATAGCTTGCCCTTCGCACACGACTAATGCCGGCGATCCCAGCAACTTCCAATTCTTTGAAGAGATTATCGTCCAGTCAGATCCGGAATCGAGTTGCAACTTTAATTTCGTGCTGTCAATTGTTGGCTCGACAAAATTCCCGGGTCAAGACGCCAACCGCATCCACAGCAAGGCTTCGGCGTGGATTAAAGTTTCGTCTTCCACGGAAGCGTCGTGTCGATTTCTCAATTTTGAGGCTGCTTAACCATGTTGCAGTATTGACAACAGCTCTTAATGTTAGCTTGGGTCATACATCACCGCCTGCACTAGCTTCATCGTGTTGTATCTCTTGGCCGTCCAACTTAATAAGCAGCTTCTCCAGAGTCTGCGCATCTTGCGATTTGTTGAGTCCTTGCACAAACATCAAAACTTTAAAATCGTCAGGTGTACAATTTGCCATATCGAATTTTTCACATATTACGTTTACACGTGCCGCATACTCTGAAAACCCTAATAATTTCGTATCGATGGTACCACAATTCGAACGTCAAATTGTCTTCAGCGCAATACACAAATTTCTCCATGCGTTCCGACAGCTTCTTATGCATTCATGCTATCTGCGCATTTTCCGTTTTTGCTGTTTGCTGCTGCCCTTCTGCCTGTAGCGTCTACCGCATCATCAACAACGCAATCATATCGTCAGTCTTTCCCTGCCTTTCAGCCATCATTTTCAAAATTTCTTTCAATTCTGAACCCATTTTTTTTTCACACACAAAAATAAAACGATACTGCCGTAAGAATTTGCAGCCTATTATGTACATGTCACATGTAAATAAATATATATGTTGCACGTCACAACACTTCTCCCCCATCACAAAACAAAAATCACACTGAATTATTAAAAAACAAAAATTAAAAACAATATCATAAATAAACAAATAAATAACGCGTATTCATAAGGGCGTTATCGCAATGATTGGCGAATTCATCTTGTTATGTCGTAGTCCTCAAAACGCTGTGGGAATCTTCCGGCCCCAGCTCGAGTCGTGCGACGTGGTTGAGGCATTTCTGCTTCAGAATCTTCCCTGGCATCCTCGAAAAGCTCGTCATCGGATACTACTTCCTGTTCAGGTAAGTAGTTGTGTAACGATAGCACATCAAGAATTTGCGCAAAATTTGATCGGCATTACCTTCTCCTTCTAATTTTTTTAATCCGATCTTCAACGAGCCAACAAATTTTTCAGCCTGACCATTTGATTGAGGATGAAACAGTGCCGTTCTGATGTGTTCGATGCCGTTTTCCCTGCAGAACGACTCGAATCTTTCTGACACAAATTGGGGTCCATTGTCTGAGACGATGGTGTCGCAGAGACCTTGGCGGGAACACACATCCTCTAAACGTTCGATCGTCTTTTTGGTTGTTGTTAACTGCATTTTAAAAACCTCTGGCCACTTGCTTAATGCTTCAACGATCACCAAGTACCAAAAATCTTTAACGGGCCCAGCAAAATCAATGTGCACTCTCGACCACGGGCCCTTGGGCACTGGCCACGACTACAACGTGCACTTGGTTGGTGTTCTAGCGTTAATAGCACAATTTCCACATAGCTTCACCAGTTTTTTGACGTCCTCGTCAGTTGATGGCCAGTACACCTTACTCCGTGCCAACATTTTCATGCGAGCCACTCCTGGATGGCCTTGGTGGAGCTCGGCAAGGATACGATTACGGTAGCGACTCGGAACGATAATGCGATCACCATAAAATACGCACCCTTGAATGGTCGTTAGTCTTTCTTGTCGAGGAAAGAATTTTGCAACCTCTTGTTCCCTTATCTGCTTCGGTGATCACGGCCACCCGTTTTTGATGAGGTCGGAGACTTTTGTCAATGTTTCACATGTGCTGGTTTCATATTGCATGGCTTCAAACATTACTGGTAGCTGTTTTGCTGTATCGATCGCGAAACATCCGTCAATGTAGCTTAATTTTTCCAAACTTCCAATGACAACTTCTTCATCTGGTTTCTCGTGACCGGCGTGCTTGATAGGCCGCGTAGTACCTTCGGGCAGTTCGTGCATCAACACTGCCCCCATGCCATAGCTGGATGCGTCCAACGCTACGATGATTTTCTTCTTCGGGTCATAGTGGACTAACGCCAAATCCGATGCAAGTACTCTCTTTAGCTTCTCGAAAGCCTCTTGGTGCGCTGCTCGTCACTCAAAAGGCACATCGCTGCACAACAATTCGTCCAACGGCCCGCGTAGGTCTTTTAGCTGTTTTACGAATTTTCCGTACCATGTAACGGCCCCTATGAATGATTGCAATTGTTTGACGTCTCTTGGTGCGGGAATTAGCTTCAGCATCTCGATTTTCTGGGGATTTTGTCGTAAGCCATTTGCGTCAACGATGTGGCCTAAAAACTCTAACGCGTTCTGGCTAAACAAACACTTATCGAGCTTAAGCCGAAACCCGTATCCTTTGTTGCGCTTCAATGCTTCGAAGAGATTGTCTTGATGATCTTTCTCATCTCTACCTCCAACAATAAAATCGTCAATGAAGGGAAAAGTGCCGTTAGCTCCGCTCATCATCGTGTCGATTAATTGCTGGAAAATGCCCGGAGCTGTCTTCACACCTGGTTGCAGGCGGTTTACTCGAAATAGTCCACAATTCGTGTTGATCGTCATGAAACGCTTCGATTCGTCATCCATCTCCACCTGCAAAAAAGCGTCGGACAGGTCAATTTTACTGAACACTCGGTACTGAGTCAGCTTTGCAAAAATTTCTTTGGGCGTAGGCAACGGATGCTTGTTCGGCTTCAGTGCTTCAAGCCTGTTGAATAATCGGCACAAATGCGTATGCGCCCCTCCTTTCTTTTTACAGCTACTAATGGTGCGGCGAAATCCGAGTAATCTGCCGGACTGATTACTCCCAACAATTGCAATCGCTTAAGCTCATTTTCAATCGCCTCCGCTGCTGCGAAGGGCACCGGGCGCCTGCTGCGAAAGATTGATTTAGTTCCCGGCTTTAGTGTTAAAGATGCCTTCATTTTGTTGCACAGACCCAACGAGTTAATGAAAATCGATGGAAATTTTTTCTTGATTTCCTCGCTAATTTTTGTGCTGCCTATCTTTTCCCCAACCTTGTTGCAGACGCTCGCAATGGGCACGCTCCATAAATCCAGAGCTTCCATCCAATCGCTTCCAAGCAAGTTTAAATCGGAATTTGCTACATAACACGTACCTACGTCTTCTCGGTAATGCAATCTCAATCGTGCCGTGAATCTCCCAAGCATCTTAATTGGGTCTCCTGAAGCGCTCATGGCTTGCCCTTCGCACACGACTAATGCCGGCGATCCCAGCAACTTCCAATTCTTTGAAGAGATTATCGTCCAGTCAGATCCGGAATCGAGTTGCAACTTTAATTTCGTGCTGTCAATTGTTGGCTCGACAAAATTCCCGGGTCAAGACGCCAACCGCATCCACAGCAAGGCTTCGGCGTGGATTGAAGTTTCGTCTTCCACGGAAGCGTCGTGTCGATTTCTCAACTTTGAGGCTGCTTAACCATGTTGCAGTATTGACAACAGCTCTTAATGTTAGCTTGGGTCATACATCACCGCCTGCACTAGCTTCATCGTGTTGTATCTCTTGGCCGTCCAACTTAATAAGCAGCTTCTCCAGAGTCTGCGCATCTTGCGATTTGTTGAGTCCTTGTACAAACATCAAAACTTTAAAATCGTCAGGTGTACAATTTGCCATATCGAATTTTTCACATATTACGTTTACACGTGCCGCATACTCTGAAAACCCTAATAATTTCGTATCGATGGTACCAGAATTCGAACGTCAAATTGTCTTCAGCGCAATACACAAACTTCTCAATGCGTTCCGACAGCTTCTTATGCATTGATGCTATCTGCGCATTTTCCGTTTTTGCTGTTTGCTGCTGCCCTTCTGCCTGTAGCGTCTACCGCATCATCAACAAAGCAATCATATCGTCAGTCTTTCCCTGCCTTTCAGCCATCATTTTCAAAATTTCTTTCAATTCTGAACCCATTTTTTTTTCACACACAAAAATAAAACGATACTGCCGTAAGAATTTGCAGCCTATTATGTACATGTCACATGTAAATAAATATATATGTTGCACGTCACAACACTTCTCCCCCATCACAAAACAAAAATCACACTGAATTATTAAAAAACAAAAATTAAAAACAATATCATAAATAAACAAATAAATAACGCGTATTCATAAGGGCGTTATCGCAATGATTGGCGAATTCATCTTGTCATGTCGTAGTCCTCAAAACGCTGTGGGAATCTTCCGGCCCCAGCTCGAGTCGTGCGACGTGGTTGAGGCATTTCTGCTTCAGAATCTTCCCTGGCATCCTCGAAAAGCTCGTCATCGGATACTACTTCCTGTTCATGTAAGTCATGCTCTATTACTCGTTTTGTTGATGCTGATAACCAAAAATCTTCCAGCAAAATGTTGTCGTGGTCATCGAGGAAGGTAAATCGCTTTTTCATTTGGTTTGCATGGCTTTTAACTTCCCTCTTGCCCATCGCTGTTTCTGTTAAAACTAAGTAGTTTACCAATTCACATCTCTTGACAACTACTCCGGGTGACCATTTCCACTTGTTGTTACAGAACGTTTTGACTAGCACTTCATCACCAGCTTCGAACTCCTCCACCTTGCGCCGTGGTGCCGGTTGAACTGTTGTTCCATTTTTGCGCTCAATCGGACGATTGGTTCTTATTTTACACAAGTCTAATTTAATTTTCATCATCACTTGAAAGGGTGACTTCATGCCGAGAGCAAACATAGGTGTGTAACGATAGCATATCAAGAATTTGCGCAAAATTTGATCGGCATTACCTTCTCCTTCTAATTTTTTTTAATCCGATCTTCAACGAGCCAACAAATTTTTCAGGCTGACCATTTGATTGAGGATGAAACGGTGCCGTTCTGATGTGTTCGATGCCGTTTTCCCTGCAGAACGACTCGAATCTTTCTGACACAAATTGGGGTCCATTGTCTGAGACGATGGTGTCGCAGAGACCTTTGCGGGAACACACATCATCTAAACTTTCGATCGTCATATTGGTTGTTGTTAACTACATTTTAAAAACCTCTGGCCACTTGCTTAATGCGTCAACGATCACCAAGTACCAAAAATCTTTAACGGGCCCAGCAAAATAAATGTGCACTCTCGACCACGGGCCCTTGGGCACTGGCCACGACTACAACGTGCACTTGGTTGGTGTTCTAGCGTTAATAGCACAATTTCCACATAGCTTCACCAGTTTTTTGACGTCCTCGTCAATTGATGGCCAGTACACCTTACTCCGTGCCAACATTTTCATGCGAGCCACTCCTGGATGGCCTTGGTGGAGCTCGGCAAGGATACGATTACGGTAGCGACTCGGAACGATAATGCGATCACCATAAAATACGCACCCTTGAATGGTCGTTAGTCTTTCTCGTCGAGGAAAGAATTTTGCAACCTCTGGTTCCCTTATCTGCTTCGGTGATTGCAGCCACCCGTTTTTGATGAGGTCGGAGACTTTTGTCAATGTTTCACATGTGCTGGTTTCATATTGCATGGCTTCAAACATTACTGGTAGCTGTTTTGCTGTATCGATCGCGAAACATCCGTCAACGTAGCTTAATTTTTTCAAACTTCCAATGACAACTTCTTCATCTGGTTTCTCGTGACCGGCGTGCTTGATAGGCCGCGTAGTACCTTCGGGCAGTTCGTGCATCAACACTGCCCCCATGCCATAGCTGGATGCGTCCAACGCTACGATGATTTTCTTCTTCGGGTCATAGTGGACTAACGCCAAATCCGATGCAAGTACTCTCTTTAGCTTCTCGAAAGCCTCTTGGTGCGCTGCTCGTCACTCAAAAGGCACATCGCTGCACAACAATTCGTCCAACGGCCCGCGTAGGTCTTTTAGCTGTTTTACGAATTTTCCGTACCATGTAACGGCCCCTAGGAATGATTGCAATTGTTTGACGTCTCTTGGTGCGGGAATTAGCTTCAGCATCTAGATTTTCTGGGGATTTTGTCGTAAGCCATTTGCGTCAACGATGTGGCCTAAAAACTCTAACGCGTTCTGGCCAAACAAACACTTATCGAGCTTAAACCCGTATTCTTTGATGCGCTTCAATGCTTCGAAGAGATTGTCTTGATGATCTTTCTCATCTCTACTTCCAACAATAAAAACGTCAATGAAGGGAAAAGTGCCGTTAGCTCCGCTCATCATCGTGTCGATTAATTGCTGGAAAATGCCCGGAGCTGTCTTCACACCTGGTTGCAGGCGGTTTACTCGAAATAGTCCACAATGCGTGTTGATCGTCATGAAACGCTTCGATTCGTCATCCATCTCCACCTGCAAAAAATCGTCGGACAGATCAATTTTACTGAACACTCGGTACTGAGTCAGCTTTGCAAAAATTTCATTGGGCGTAGGCAACGGATGCTTGTTAGGCTCCAGTGCTTCATTCAAGCCTGTTGAATAATCGGCACAAATGCGTATGCCCCTCCTTTCTTTTTACAGCTACTAATGGTGCGGCGAAATCCGAGTAATCTGCCGGACTGATTACTCCCAACAATTGCAATCGCTTAAGCTCATTTTCAATCGCCTCCGCTGCTGCGAATGGCACCGGGCGCCTGTTGCGAAAGATTGATTTAGTTCCCGGCTTTAGTGTTAAAGATGCCTTCATTTTGTTGCACAGACCCAACGAGTTAATGAAAAGCGATGGAAATTTTTGCTTGATTTCCTCGCTAATTTTTGTGCTGCCTATCTTTTCCCCTACCTTGTTGCAGACGCTCGCAATTGGCACGCTCCATAGATCCACAGCTTCCATCCAATCGCTTCCAAGCAAGTTTAAATCGGAATTTGCTACATAACACGTACCTACGTCTTCTCGGTCATGCAATCTCAATCGTGCCGTGAATCTCCCAAGCATCTTAATTGGGTCTCCTGAAGCGCTCATGGCTTGCCCCTCGCACACGACTAATGCCGGCGATCCCAGCAACTTCCAATTCTTTGAAGAGATTATCGTCCATTCAGATCCGGAATCGAGTTGCAACTTTAATTTCGTGCTGTCAATTGTTGGCTCGACAAAATTCCCGGGTCAAGACGCCAACCGCATCCACAGCAAGGCTTCGGCGTGGATTGAAGTTTCGTCTTCCACGGAAGCATCGTGTCGATTTCTCAACTTTGAGGCTGCTTAATTGGGTCTCCTGAAGCGCTCATGGCTTGCCCCTCGCACACGACTAATGCCGGCGATCCCAGCAACTTCCAATTCTTTGAAGAGATTATCGTCCATTCAGATCCGGAATCGAGTTGCAACTTTAATTTCGTGCTGTCAATTGTTGGCTCGACAAAATTCCCGGGTCAAGACGCCAACCGCATCCACAGCAAGGCTTCGGCGTGGATTGAAGTTTCGTCTTCCACGGAAGCATCGTGTCGATTTCTCAACTTTGAGGCTGCTTAACCGTGTTGCAATCTTGACAACAGGTCTTAATGTTAGCTTGGGTCATACATCACCGCCTGCACTAGCTTCATCGTGTTGTATCTCTTGGCCGTCCAACTTAATAAGCAGCTTCTCCAGAGTCTGCGCATCTTGCGATTTGTTGAGTCCTTGTACAAACATCAAAACTTTTAAATCGTCAGGTGTACAATTTGCCATATCGAATTTTTCACATATTACGTTTACACGTGCCGCATACTCTGAAAACCCTTCACTAGCATCCTTCTCCATTTTCAAACACCTTTAACGCAACGAATATTGTGATTCCCTTCGGCCAAAAATGCGCTTGAGCTCCCTCACTGCATCATCGAAAGGAATGGTGTCTTTTGTTAATCGAAAGGAATGGTGTCTTTTGTTAGTGGCAAAATTGTATTGGCAAACCTTTGGTAATCAGCTGTAGAGAGTTTCTCTGTTAGCAAATCCACCTTTTGTGCTGCTGTCATAACGTTAGACGTAAAAATAATTTCGTATCTATGTAACACAATTCGAACGTCAAATTGTCTTCAGCGCAATACACAAATTTCTCCATGCGTTCCGACAGCTTCTTATGCATTGATGCTATCTGCGCATTTTCCGTTTTTGCTGTTTGCTGCTGCCCTTCGCCTGTAGCGTCAACCGCATCATCAACAACGCAATCATATCGTCAGTCTTCCCCTGCCTTTCAGCCATCATTTTCAAAATTTCTTTCAATTCTGAATCCATTTTTTTTCACACACAAAAATAAAACGATACTGCCGTAAGAATTTTTAAAGATTTTAAGGCGTGAATTCTAATTAGACCTCGTCGCCACTGTTGTGTTCGTCGCAAATACCATTCACTTGTCTCGTTTCTTAAATGTTTTATTTATTCAATAAAAGGTCAATTCGTCTGCGTCTGCTCTGTTTGGGTTGCGCACTTGGACTGCCAAACCACCAAGCAGCCATGCCACAAGTCCACAAACATGCAGCCTATTATGTACATGTCACATGTAAATAAATATATATGTTGCACGTCACAACACTTCTCCCCCATCACAAAACAAAGATCACACTGAATTATTAAAAAACAAAAATGAAAAACAATATCATAAATAAACAAATAAATAACGCGTATTCATAAGGGCGTTATCGCAATGATTGGCGAATTCATCTTGTCATGTCGTAGTCCTCAAAACGCTGTGGGAATCTTCCGGCCCCAGCTCGAGTCGTGCGACGTGGTTGAGGCATTTCTGCTTCAGAATCTTCCCTGGCATCCTCGAAAAGCTCGTCATCGGATACTACTTCCTGTTCAGGTAAGACCTCCGACTCTATTACTCGTTTTGTTGATGCTGATAACCCAAAATCTTCCAGCAAAATGTTGTCGAGGTCATCGAGGAAAGTAAATCGCTTTTTCATTTGGTTTGCATGGCTTTTAACTTACCTCTTGCCCATCGCTGTTTCTGTTAAAACTAAGTAGTTTACCAATTCACATCTCTTGACAACTACTCCGGGTGACCATTTCCACTTGTTGTTACAGAACGTTTTGACTAGCACTTCATCACCAGCTTCGAACTCCTCCACCTTGCGCCGTGGTGCCGGTTGAACTGTTGTTCCATTTTTGCGCTCAATCGGACGATTGGTTCTTATTTTACACAAGTCTAATTTAATTTTCATCGGTCGTCCCATCATCACTTGAAAGGGTGACTTCATGCCGAGAGCAAACATAGGTGTGTAACGATAGCACATCAAGAATTTGCGCAAAATTTGATCGGCATTACCTTCTCCTTCTAATTTTTTTAATCCGATCTTCAACGAGCCAACAAATTTTTCAGCCTGACCATTTGATTGAGGATGAAACGGTGCCGTTCTGATGTGTTCGATGCCGTTTTCCCTGCAGAACGACTCGAATCTTTCTGACACAAATTGGGGTCCATTGTCTGAGACGATGGTGTCGCAGAGACCTTGGCGGGAACACACATCCTCTAAACGTTCGATCGTCTTTTTGGTTGTTGTTAACTGCATTTTAAAAACCTCTGGCCACTTGCTTAATGCTTCAACGATCACCAAGTACCAAAAATCTTTAACGGGCCCAGCAAAATCAATGTGCACTCTCGACCACGGGCCCTTGGGCACTGGCCACGACTACAACGTGCACTTGGTTGGTGTTCTAGCGTTAATAGCACAATTTCCACATAGCTTCACCAGTTTTTTGACGTCCTCGTCAGTTGATGGCCAGTACACCTTACTCCGTGCCAACATTTTCATGCGAGCCACTCCTGGATGGCCTTGGTGGAGCTCGGCAAGGATACGATTACGGTAGCGACTCGGAACGATAATGCGATCACCATAAAATACGCACCCTTGAATGGTCGTTAGTCTTTCTCGTCGAGGAAAGAGTTTTGCAACCTCTGGTTCCCTTATCTGCTTCGGTGATCACGGCCACCCGTTTTTGATGAGGTCGGAGACTTTTGTCAATGTTTCACATGTGCTGGTTTCATATTGCATGGATTCAAACATTACTGGTAGCTATTTTGCTGTATCGATCGCGAAACATCCGTCAACGTAGCTTAATTTTTCCAAACTTCCAATGACAACTTCATCATCTGGTTTCTCGTGACCGGCAATCAAACTCGAAATGAAGTCTGCATACGCAAAACTATGCGTGTCCACGTATTGGATTGTGAACTCGTAAGTGAGCATGATGAGTGCGTAACGCTGTAACCGGCTAGCCGTGTAAACCGGAATGCCCTTCTTCGATCGATGAAACTTTTTTAGGACGAACATCAACGCCAAGGCGTCTCGCTGGATCTGCGCATAGTTTTTCTCGATCTTCGTAAATGCTAACGCGGCGTGCTTGATAGGCCGCGTAGTACCTTTGGGCAGTTCGTGCATCAACACTGCCCCCATGCCATAGCTGGATGCGTCCACCGCTACGATGATTTTCTTCTTCGGGTCATAGTGGACTAACGCCAAATCCGATGCAAGTACTCTCTTTAGCTTCTCGAAAGCCTCTTGGTGCGCTGCTCGCCACTCAAAAGGCACATCGCTGCACAACAATTCGTCCAACGGCCCGCGTAGGTCTTTTAGCTGTTTTACGAATTTTCCGTACCATGTAACGGCCCCTATGAATGATTGCAATTGTTTGACGTCTCTTGGTGCGGGAATTAGCTTCAGCATCTCGATTTTCTGGGGATTTTGTCGTAAGCCATTTGCGTCAACGATGTGGCCTAAAAACTCTAACGCGTTCTGGCTAAACAAACACTTATCGAGCTTAAGCCGAAACCCGTATTCTTTGATGCGCTTCATTGCTTCGAAGAGATTGTCTTGATGATCTCTACTTCCAACAATAAAATCGTCAATGAAGGGAAAAGTGCCGTTAGCTCCGCTCATCATCGTGTCGATTAATTGCTGGAAAATGCCCGGAGCTGTCTTCACACCTGGTTGCAGGCGGTTTACTCGAAATAGTCCACAATTCGTGTTGATCGTCATGAAACGCTTCGATTCGTCATCCATCTCCACCTGCAAAAAAGCGCCGGACAGGTAAATTTTACTGAACACTCGGTACTGAGTCAGCTTTGCAAAAATTTCTTTGGGCGTAGGCAACGGATGCTTGTTCGGCTCCAGTGCTTCATTCAAGCCTGTTGAATAATCGGCACAAATGCGTATGCGCCCCTCCTTTCTTTTTACATCTACTAATGGTGCGGCGAAATCCGAGTAATCTGCCGGACTGATTACTCCCAACAATTGCAATCGCTTAAGCTCATTTTCAATCGCCTCCGCTGCTGCGAAGGGCACCGGGCACCTGTTGCGAAAGATTGATTTAGTTCCCGGCTTTAGTGTTACAGATGCCTTCATTTTGTTGCACAGACCCAACGAGTTAATGAAAAGCGATGGAAATTTTTGCTTGATTTCCTCGCTAATTTTTGTGCGGCCTATCTTTTCCCCAACCTTGTTGCAGACGCTCGCAATGGGCACGCTCCATAGATCCAAAGCTTCCATCCAATCGCTTCCAAGCAAGTTTTAATCGGAATTTGCTACATAACACGTACCTACGTCTTCTCGGTCATGCAATCTCAATCGTGCCGTGAATCTCCCAAGCATCTTAATTGGGTCTCCTGAAGCGCTCATGGCTTGCCCTTCGCACACGACTAATGCCGGCGATCCCAGCAACTTCCAATTCTTTGAAGAGATTATCGTCCAGTCAGATCCGGAATCGAGTTGCAACTTTAATTTCGTGCCGTCAATTGTTGACTCGAAAAAATTCCCGGGTCAAAACGCCAACCGCATCCAGAGCAAGGCTTCGGCGTGGAGTGAAGTTTCGTCTTCCACGGAAGCGTCGTGTCGATTTCTCAACTTTGAGGCTGCTTAACCGTGTGCAATATTGACAACAGCTCTTAATGTTAGCTTGGGTCATACATCACCGCCTGCACTAGCTTCATCGTGTTGTATCTCTTGGCCGTCCAACTTAATAAGCAGCTTCTCCAGAGTCTGCGCATCTTGCTATTTGTTGAGTCCTTGCACAAACATCAAAACTTTAAAATCGTCAGGTGTACAATTTGCCATATCGAATTTTTCACATATTACGTTTACACGTGCCGCATACTCTGAAAACCCTAATAATTTCGTATCGATGGTACCACAATTCGAACGTCAAATTATCTTCAGCGCAATACACAAATTTCTCCATGCGTTCCGACAGCTTCTTATGCATTCATGCTATCTGCGCATTTTCCGTTTTTGCTGTTTGCTGCTGCCCTTCTGCCTGTAGCGTCTACCGCATCATCAACAACGCAATCATATCGTCAGTCTTTCCCTGCCTTTCAGCCATCATTTTCAAAATTTCTTTCAATTCTGAACCCATTTTTTTTTCACACACAAAAATAAAACGATACTGCCGTAAGAATTTGCAGCCTATTATGTACATGTCACATGTAAATAAATATATATGTTGCACGTCACAACACTTCTCCCCCATCACAAAACAAAAATCACACTGAATTATTAAAAAACAAAAATTAAAAACAATATCATAAATAAACAAATAAATAACGCGTATTCATAAGGGCGTTATCGCAATGATTGGCGAATTCATCTTGTCATGTCGTAGTCCTCAAAACGCTGTGGGAATCTTCCGGCCCCAGCTCGAGTCGTGCGACGTGGTTGAGGCATTTCTGCTTCAGAATCTTCCCTGGCATCCTCGAAAAGCTCGTCATCGGATACTACTTCCTGTTCAGGTAAGTAGTTGTGTAACGATAGCACATCAAGAATTTGCGCAAAATTTGATCGGCATTACCTTCTCCTTCTAATTTTTTTAATCCGATCTTCAACGAGCCAACAAATTTTTCAGCCTGACCATTTGATTGAGGATGAAACGGTGCCGTTCTGATGTGTTCGATGTCGTTTTCCCTGCAGAACGACTCGAATCTTTCTGACACAAATTGGGGTCCATTGTCTGAGACGATGGTGTCGCAGAGACCTTGGGGGGAACACACATCCTCTAAACGTTCGATCGTCTTTTTGGTTGTTGTTAACTGCATTTTAAAAACCTCTGGCCACTTGCTTAATGCGTCAACGATCACCAAGTACCAAACATCTTTAACGGGCCCAGCAAAATCAATGTGCACTCTCGACCACGGGCCCTTGGGCACTGGCCACGACTACAACGTGCACTTGGTTGGTGTTCTAGCGTTAATAGCACAATTTCCACATAGCTTCACCAGTTTTTTGACGTCCTCATCAATTGATGGCCAGTACACCTTACTCCGTGCCAACATTTTCATGCGAGCCACTCCTGGATGGCCTTGGTGGAGCACGGCAAGGATACGATTACGGTAGCGACTCGGAACGATAATGCGATCACCATAAAATACGCACCCTTGAATGGTCGTTAGTCTTTCTCGTCGAGGAAAGAATTTTGCAACCTCTGGTTCCCTTATCTGCTTCGGTGATTGCAGCCACCCGTGTTTGATGAGGTCGGAGACTTTTGTCAATGTTTCACATGTGCTGGTTTCATATTGCATGGCTTCAAACATTACTGGTAGCTGTTTTGCTGTATCGATCGCGAAACATCCGTCAATGTAGCTTAATTTTTCCAAACTTCCAATGACAACTTCTTCATCTGGTTTCTCGTGACCGGCGTGCTTGATAGGCCGCGTAGTACCTTCGGGCAGTTCGTGCATCAACACTGCCCCCATGCCATAGCTGGATGCGTCCAACGCTACGATGATTTTCTTCTTCGGGTCATAGTGGACTAACGCCAAATCCGATGCAAGTACTCTCTTTAGCTTCTCGAAAGCCTCTTGGTGCGCTGCTCGTCACTCAAAAGGCACATCGCTGCACAACAATTCGTCCAACGGCCCGCGTAGGGGTTTTAGCTGTTTTACGAATTTTCCGTACCATGTAACGGCCCCTAGGAATGATTGCAATTGTTTGACGTCTCTTGGTGTGTGAATTAGCTTCAGCATCTCGATTTTCTGGGGATTTTGTCGTAAGCCATTTGCGTCAACGATGTGGCCTAAAAACTCTAACGCGTTCTGGCCAAACAAACACTTATCGAGCTTAAGCCGAAACCCGTATTATTTGATGCGCTTCAATGCTTCGAAGAGATTGTCTTGATGATCTTTCTCATCTCTACCTCCAACAATAAAATCGTCAATGAAGGGAAAAGTGCCGTTAGCTCCGCTCATCATCGTGTCGATTAATTGCTGGAAAATGCCCGGAGCTGTCTTCACAACTGGTTGCAGGCGGTTTACTCGAAATAGTCCACAATGCGTGTTGATCGTCATGAAACGCTTCGATTCGTCATCCATCTCCACCTGCAAAAAAGCGCCGGACAGGTAAATTTTACTGAACACTCGGTACTGAGTCAGCTTTGCAAAAATTTCTTTGGGCGTAGGCAACGGATGCTTGTTCGGCTCCAGTGCTTCATTCAAGCCTGTTGAATAATCGGCACAAATGCGTATGCGCCCCTCCTTTCTTTTTACAGCTACTAATGGTGCGGCGAAATCCGAGTAATCTGCCGGACTGATTACTCCCAACAATTGCAATCGCTTAAGCTCATTTTCAATCGCCTCCGCTGCTGCGAAGGGCACCGGGCACCTGTTGCGAAAGATTGATTTAGTTCCCGGCTTTAGTGTTACAGATGCCTTCATTTTGTTGCACAGACCCAACGAGTTAATGAAAAGCGATGGAAATTTTTGCTTGATTTCCTCGCTAATTTTTGTGCGGCCTATCTTTTCCCCAACCTTGTTGCAGACGCTCGCAATGGGCACGCTCCATAGATCCAAAGCTTCCATCCAATCGCTTCCAAGCAAGTTTTAATCGGAATTTGCTACATAACACGTACCTACGTCTTCTCGGTCATGCAATCTCAATCGTGCCGTGAATCTCCCAAGCATCTTAATTGGGTCTCCTGAAGCGCTCATGGCTTGCCCTTCGCACACGACTAATGCCGGCGATCCCAGCAACTTCCAATTCTTTGAAGAGATTATCGTCCAGTCAGATCCGGAATCGAGTTGCAACTTTAATTTCGTGCCGTCAATTGTTGACTCGAAAAAATTCCCGGGTCAAAACGCCAACCGCATCCACAGCAAGGCTTCGGCGTGGAGTGAAGTTTCGTCTTCCACGGAAGCGTCGTGTCGATTTCTCAACTTTGAGGCTGCTTAACCGTGTGCAATATTGACAACAGCTCTTAATGTTAGCTTGGGTCATACATCACCGCCTGCACTAGCTTCATCGTGTTGTATCTCTTGGCCGTCCAAATTAATAAGCAGCTTCTCCAGAGTCTGCGCATCTTGCGATTTGTTGAGTCCTTGCACAAACATCAAAACTTTAAAATCGTCAGGTGTACAATTTGCCATATCGAATTTTTCACATATTACGTTTACACGTGCCGCATACTCTGAAAACCCTAATAATTTCGTATCGATGGTACCACAATTCGAACGTCAAATTGTCTTCAGCGCAATACACAAATTTCTCCATGCGTTCCGACAGCTTCTTATGCATTCATGCTATCTGCGCATTTTCCGTTTTTGCTGTTTGCTGCTGCCCTTCTGCCTGTAGCGTCTACCGCATCATCAACAACGCAATCATATCGTCAGTCTTTCCCTGCCTTTCAGCCATCATTTTCAAAATTTCTTTCAATTCTGAACCCATTTTTTTTCACACACAAAAATAAAACGATACTGCCGTAAGAATTTGCAGCCTATTATGTACATGTCACATGTAAATAAATATATATGTTGCACGTCACAACACTTCTCCCCCATCACAAAACAAAAATCACACTGAATTATTAAAAAACAAAAATTAAAAACAATATCATAAATAAACAAATAAATAACGCGTATTCATAAGGGCGTTATCGCAATGATTGGCGAATTCATCTTGTCATGTCGTAGTCCTCAAAACGCTGTGGGAATCTTCCGGCCCCAGCTCGAGTCGTGCGACGTGGTTGAGGCATTTCTGCTTCAGAATCTTCCCTGGCATCCTCGAAAAGCTCGTCATCGGATACTACTTCCTGTTCAGGTAAGTAGTTGTGTAACGATAGCACATCAAGAATTTGCGCAAAATTTGATCGGCATTACCTTCTCCTTCTAATTTTTTTAATCCGATCTTCAACGAGCCAACAAATTTTTCAGCCTGACCATTTGATTGAGGATGAAACGGTGCCGTTCTGATGTGTTCGATGTCGTTTTCCCTGCAGAACGACTCGAATCTTTCTGACACAAATTGGGGTCCATTGTCTGAGACGATGGTGTCGCAGAGACCTTGGCGGGAACACACATCCTCTAAACGTTCGATCGTCTTTTTGGTTGTTGTTAACTGCATTTTAAAAACCTCTGGCCACTTGCTTAATGCGTCAACGATCACCAAGTACCAAACATCTTTAACGGGCCCAGCAAAATCAATGTGCACTCTCGACCACGGGCCCTTGGGCACTGGCCACGACTACAACGTGCACTTGGTTGGTGTTCTAGCGTTAATAGCACAATTTCCACATAGCTTCACCAGTTTTTTGACGTCCTCATCAATTGATGGCCAGTACACCTTACTCCGTGCCAACATTTTCATGCGAGCCACTCCTGGATGGCCTTGGTGGAGCACGGCAAGGATACGATTACGGTAGCGACTCGGAACGATAATGCGATCACCATAAAATACGCACCCTTGAATGGTCGTTAGTCTTTCTCGTCGAGGAAAGAATTTTGCAACCTCTGGTTCCCTTATCTGCTTCGGTGATTGCAGCCACCCGTGTTTGATGAGGTCGGAGACTTTTGTCAATGTTTCACATGTGCTGGTTTCATATTGCATGGCTTCAAACATTACTGGTAGCTGTTTTGCTGTATCGATCGCGAAACATCCGTCAATGTAGCTTAATTTTTCCAAACTTCCAATGACAACTTCTTCATCTGGTTTCTCGTGACCGGCGTGCTTGATAGGCCGCGTAGTACCTTCGGGCAGTTCGTGCATCAACACTGCCGCCATGCCATAGCTGGATGCGTCCAACGCTACGATGATTTTCTTCTTCGGGTCATAGTGGACTAACGCCAAATCCGATGCAAGTACTCTCTTTAGCTTCTCGAAAGCCTCTTGGTGCGCTGCTCGTCACTCAAAAGGCACATCGCTGCACAACAATTCGTCCAACGGCCCGCGTAGGGGTTTTAGCTGTTTTACGAATTTTCCGTACCATGTAACGGCCCCTAGGAATGATTGCAATTGTTTGACGTCTCTTGGTGTGTGAATTAGCTTCAGCATCTCGATTTTCTGGGGATTTTGTCGTAAGCCATTTGCGTCAACGATGTGGCCTAAAAACTCTAACGCGTTCTGGCCAAACAAACACTTATCGAGCTTAAGCCGAAACCCGTATTATTTGATGCGCTTCAATGCTTCGAAAAGATTGTCTTGATGATCTTTCTCATCTCTACCTCCAACAATAAAATCGTCAATGAAGGGAAAAGTGCCGTTAGCTCCGCTCATCATCGTGTCGATTAATTGCTGGAAAATGCCCGGAGCTGTCTTCACAACTGGTTGCAGGCGGTTTACTCGAAATAGTCCACAATGCGTGTTGATCGTCATGAAACGCTTCGATTCGTCATCCATCTCCACCTGCAAAAAAGCGCCGGACAGGTAAATTTTACTGAACACTCGGTACTGAGTCAGCTTTGCAAAAATTTCTTTGGGCGTAGGCAACGGATGCTTGTTCGGCTCCAGTGCTTCATTCAAGCCTGTTGAATAATCGGCACAAATGCGTATGCGCCCCTCCTTTCTTTTTACAGCTACTAATGGTGCGGCGAAATCCGAGTTATCTGCCGGACTGATTACTCCCAACAATTGCAATCGCTTAAGCTCATTTTCAATCGCCTCCGCTGCTGCGAAGGGCACCGGGCGCCTGTTGCGAAAGATTGATTTAGTTCCCGGCTTTAGTGTTAAAGATGCCTTCCTTTTGTTGCACAGACCCAACGAGTTAATGAAAAGCGATGGAAATTTTTGCTTGATTTCCTCGCTAATTTTTGTGCTGCCTATCTTTTCCCCAACCTTGTTGCAGACGCTCGCAATGGGCACGCTCCATAGATCCAGAGCTTCCATCCAATCGCTTCCAAGCAAGTTTAAATCGGAATTTGCTACATAACACGTACCTACGTCTTCTCGGTCATGCAATCTCAATCGAGCCGTGAACCTCCCAAGCATCTTAATTGGGTCTCCTGAAGCGCTCATGGCTTGCCCTTCGCACACGACTAATGCCGGCGATCCCAGCAACTTCCAATTCTTTGAAGAGATTATCGTCCAGTCAGATCCGGAATCGAGTTGCAACTTTAATTTCGTGCTATCAATTGTTGGCTCGACAAAATTCCCGGGTCAAGATGCCAACCGCATCCAAAGCAAGGCTTCGGCGTGGATTGAAGTTTCGTCTTCCACGGAAGCGTCGTGTCGATTTTTCAACTTTGATGCTGCTTAACCATGTTGCAATATTGACAACAGCTCTTAATGTTAGCTTGGGTCATACATCACCGCCTGCACTAGCTTCATCGTGTTGTATCTCTTGGCCGTCCAACTTAATAAGCAGCTTCTCCAGAGTCTGCGCATCTTGCGATTTGTTGAGTCCTTGCACAAACATCAAAACTTTAAAATCGTCAGGTGTACAATTTGCCATATCGAATTTTTCACATATTACGTTTACATCGCATACTCTGAAAACCGCATACTCTGAAAACCCTTCACTAGCTTCCTTCTCCATTTTCAAACACTTGTAACGCAACGAATATTGTGATTCCCTTCGGCCAAAAATGCGCTTGAGCTCCCTCACTGCATCATCGAAAGGAATGGTGTCTTTTGTTAATCGAAAGGAATGGTGTCTTTTGTTAGTGGCAAAATCGTATTGGCAAACCTTTGGTAATCGGCTCTAGAGAGTTTCTATGTTAGCAAATCCACCTTTTGTGCTGCGTTCCGACAGCTTCTTATGCATTGATGCTATCTGCGCATTTTCCGTTTTTGCTGTTTGCTGCTGCCCTTCTGCCTGTAGCGTCAACCGCATCATCAACAACGCAATCATATCGTCAGTCTTTTCCTGCCTTTCAGCCATCATTTTCAAAATTTCTTTCAATTCTGATTCCATTTTTTTCACACACAAAAATAAAACGATACTGCCGTAAGAATTTTTAAAGATTTTAAGGCGTGAATTCTAATTAAACCTCGTCGCCACTGTTGTGTTCGTCGCAAATACCATTCACTGTCTCGTTTCTTAAATGTTTTATTTATTCAATAAAAGGTCAATTCGTCTGCGTCTGCTCTGTTTGGGTTGCACACTTGGACTGCCAGACCACCAAGCAGCCATGCCACAAGTCCACAAACATGCAGGCTATTATGTACATGTCACATGTAAATAAATATATGTGTTGCACGTCACAACAGTAGGTATAATGTTTAGCACGTAAGAAATGCTAAACAGGTGCGATGTGTGCTATTTTAATAAAGTTCCAGGATTTTTAGGGGATGAATTTTTTTCTAACGGTTCATACTACGACCGTTTGATTATAACTTTCGCTTTCTTAAACGGAATTTGTCTAGACATTTTTTACTTAATTGTTAGAAAACGCTTAACTCACATAAAATGGGAAAAAATTAGAGTTCTTTTCAAACAATTCAGTGCTGGAAAATATATCGATAGATATTACTCTTATTGCACACAAAGAAATGTCGTTAATTTTTTAAACGGTCAGGTAAAAGTTAAAAAAACGATTTTTGAAAACTGCTCTATGGGATCTTTCGGGAGAGATGTGTCCCAAAGCCCTAACCCTATGTTTGCTATACTGCCCTTTTGATGAAATGAAATGCAACGCCACTAAAAATGGCATGGCTATGTCGGTTAAATTTGCATTAGCCCCAAACTAGATGGCGATTTTTGAAAACTGCTCTATGGGAACTATCGGGAGAATGTGTCCCAAAGCCCTAACCCTTTGTATGCTAGACTGTCATTTTCAACGCATGTGAAGTTTTTAACAAATAACAAAATTAACAGAATCTCATATGTATACAGCCTGCATATGTATTGGTAAAAATAACATTTGTTATTTTGAATTTAGAGGTTCGCTGTAAAGCAGATTAACAAGCTCACATATATGTCTCAATAAATTGACCCACACCTGTGTCTTCCTAAAGGAATAATCTATCGAATAGAGTTTGTTAGATTACAATGCAGAGGGGAAGAGGCATTTTTGCATCGGTTTGATCTTTTGTTATTTTCATGAAATTCGTCAATTTGGAGGTTCTCTGTCAAGCGGATTGGCCAGTTCCCAGAGATGTCTCAGAGAGATTACAATGCAGAGGGGAAGAGGTATTTGTGCATCGGTTTGAACTTTTGTTATTTTCATGAAATTCGTCAATTTGGAGGTTCTCTGTCAAGCGGATTGGCCAGTTCCCAGAGATGTCTCACTAAATTGACCCACATCTGTGTCTTCCTAAAGGAATAATCTATCGAATATAGTTTGTTAGATTACAATGCAGAGGGGAAGAGGCATTTGTGCATCGGTTTGAACTTTTGTTATTTTCATGAAATTCGTCAATTTGGAGGTTCTCTGTCAAGCGGATTGGCCAGTTCCCAGAGATGTCTCACTATATTGACCCACACCTGTGTCTTCCTAAAGGAATAATCTATCGAATAGAGTTTGATAGATTACAATGCATAGGGGTAGAGGCATTTGTGCATCGGTTTGAACTTTTGTTATTTTCATGAAATTCGTCAATTTGGAGGTTCTCTGTCAAGCGGATTTGCCAGTTCCCAGAGATGTCTCACTATATTGACCCACACCTGTGTCTTCCTAAAGGAATAATCTATCGAAAATAGTTTGTTAGATTACAATGCAGAGGGGAAGAGGCATTTGTGCATCGGTTTGAACTTTTGTTATTTTCATGAAATTCGTCAATTTGGCGGTTCTCTGTCAAGCGGATTGGCCAGTTCCCAGAGATGTCTCACTATATTGACCCACACCTGTGTCTTCCTAAAGGAATAATCTATCGAATAGAGTTTGTTAGATTACAATGCAGAGGGGAAGAGGCATTTGTGCATCGGTTTGAACTTCTGTTATTTCCATGAAATTCGTCAATTTGGCGGTTCTCTGTCAAGCGGATTTGCCAGTTCCCAGAAATGTCTCACTATATTGACCCACACCTGTGTCTTCCTAAAGGAATAATCTATCGAATCGAATAGAGTTTGCAGAGGGGTAGCGGCATTTGTGCATCGGTTTGAACTTTTGTTATTTTCATGAAATTCGTCAATTTGGAGGTTCTCTGTCAAGCGGATTGGCCAGTTCCCAGAGATGTCTCACTATATTGACCCACACCTGTGTCTTCCTAAAGGAATAATCTATCGAATAGAGTTTGTTAGATTACAATGCAGAGGGGAAGAGGCATTTGTGCATCCGTTTGAACTTTTGTTATTTTCATGAAATTCGTCAATTTGGCGGTTCTCTGTCAAGCGGATTGGCCAGTTCCCAGAGATGTCTCACTATATTGACCCACACCTGTGTCTTCCTAAAGGAATAATCTATCGAATAGAGTTTGTTAGATTACAATGCAGAGGGGAAGAGGCATTTGTGCATCGGTTTGAACTTTTGTTATTTTCATGAAATTCGTCAATTTGGAGTTTCTCTGTCAAGCGGATTGGCCAGTTCCCAGATGTCTCACTATATTGACCCACACCTGTGTCTTCCTAAAGGAATAATCTATCGAATAGAGTTTGTTAGATTACAATGCAGAGGGGGAGAGGCATTTGTGCAACGGTTTGAACTTTTGTTATTTTCATAAAATTCGACAATTTGGAGAAGTTTTAAATTTGTCCCTATACCGTTACATACATATTTTAAGTTCAATATTATATGTATACCTACAGCGTACAGCGTCATGCATAACCTAACAATACATGATTTGAAATCATTTAATAGTTCGCCTTGAAATTACCCGCTGTTTCCACTAAGAATAAAATTTTAAAATTTTACCCGCTGTTTCCACTAATAATAATAAATTTGCGCAATAATTTGCGTTTGTGTAGAAAATGAAAAAGTTAACGATTCAAAGATATTTAATCTTAAATGGGGAAAATTATTTTATTATAGACCATATCATTAAATTAATCATTACAATAATATTATATGCAGTATTGTTATATTGTAGTAAGAAAATATGTGAGTGATGAATATACTATATTTATCACCACTCAATAATTATAGCCGGATTTTATTTGCCGAGGAACAACAACAACTGCACTGTCGAATTCCTTCTTTGGAATTGTGAAAATCTGCTGTTTAGTTGGTTTTGACATTCGAATTCCGAACTCGCTCGGCAGTTAAAATACAGCATATAAATTTGAATTTTTTAAATTTCTTCAGGCGCCTATTCTGTCCTTCGGTTTCTAATATTTATTTCAGTATATAGCTGTATTTTGTTGAAAAACACAATTCTAATTATTATGCTATTCAAATGTCCCCAGCAACCAGCCAAAATTCCCTTGCAGAAGAAATGTAAAAACAATCGCATAGAAAAATCTCACCAAAAGCGTTGCAAGACAGGCATTGGCTGCAAAATCTTCCCACACCAAACAGATCTACTTTTCTAATGACTTGCACAGCGGTATAATTCCAAAGCCTATGGAGATGTAAACGCCTATCGCCATATTGTAATATGAATTTTTGGTATACATTTGCAATTACCCTCTGGAAAAAATGCATAAATACATTCAAAAAATTCACGCGATATAATGTCTACCTCGATTTTTTTTTACTGTGGCCGTGTTATTTTTTATATCAGAGTAATCGGATAATTAATTTAAATGTCAATATTTAGATTTTTTTTTTTTTTTCATTCTACGAGAAAAAAAAACATTTCTCTGTGTCGTTTTTATATACTCCGATAATTCTGGGACATGATCTTTTTACTCTGAAAAAAGATTCAGAGCATTTTTTGACAAACGTAGTTGTTTGTTTCTTTCTCAATGAGACTACTACGGAGCAATTAGTGGAAAAATAAAGCTTTTTCTGATACTAAAAAAAACACACAGATAATTTTTTTGATCTGACAGATCTGGTCAGAGAAAATAATGTACTTTTATTCATTTTGTGTTCAGCGCTACAACTAGTACAAGTTTAAAATATATAAATCAACTAGCTGTTCCCGGGCGCTTTGCTACCCTCACACATGAACCCACGGGGTGACGGGAGTGCTATAGTCTATAACTTTCCCTCACCTGCCAATTATTTACGTTGACATTTTTTTAAAAATACTTTTGTAAATCTCATGTTAAAATGTTATCTTTCTCTCCTTCCGTCTATACCTATAACTTTCCCCTACCGGCCAATAATATATCTTAAAAATTTCATAAAATTCAATTTAAAATGTGGTTGATATTAACATTTTACATTCCCTGTGTGTAAAATAAAATAACTGCTAATCAAACAAATGCAGTTTTCGTGACTCATGTGTATAATATAAAAACAGTTATTTTGTGTAATAACGTTTTTTTACGATTAATTATAAATTTTAATTTTAATTTAGCGTCTTACGTTGTATTCTTGCGCGTGTTGTAATGAAACTAAATAATTGTCAAAAATAGCTTACCACCTACTATCTTGAAAACAGCGCCACCTAACGGGTCCAAATTTCACAAAAACCCAAATAGCAACGAAACAAACATATAGTTAAAATTTTAATTTCCTAAGATGCTTCGTTACTAAGAAACAGAAAAACCGTTATATTTTGACAACAGTGCCACTTTGAGAGTTCAAACCAAAACAAAAACCCAAACCGCTAAAATCTAAAGTTTCAGCTTCCTGCGATGTCTGGTTCCTGAGAAAGGCAATCTCAAAATATACAGACACCATTTTTATATATTAGATTTTATTTTTCAAAATGCCAACCCTGGTGTCAAAAATTAAACTTTGTTTTTTCTATTTGCTGTTTTGCTTTCGCTAATCCAGCTTAGCTTAACAAAAGCTACGCAGCAATAACAATTAAAATGCATCGAACATTTAAAGCCCATTTAAAGCCAAAAGCTGTTTCTTTTGTAAAGCCAAGCTGGATTAGCCAAAGCAACGCAGCATGTGTTTTAAACAAAACACCGCCGTACGGTGAGCGCTATAACTAAAAAATGGCTTCAGTTATAAATCCTAAAAACTTTTTGGATCTGCATTATTTGCAACGGTTTTGTAGAGCAAATCGCAGCCAAAAAATTAACAGATGAAAAAGTGCAAATCATGCAGATTGAAAAAGCTTTTGGTATTTAGTTTGAGTACAGCTCATTTCGACATAGAAAACCCATAGTTTAATTTTTGACACCAGGGTTTGCATATTGAAAAAAAATTGATATATAAATTTCAAAATTGTACTAGTTGTAGCGCTGAACACAAAGTGAATAAAAGTTCATTATTTTCTCCGATCAGATTTGTCAGATAAAAAAATTATCTGCTGTGTTTTTTTAGTATTAGAAAAAAATTTTATTTTTCACCTGAATGCTCCATAGTAGTCGACCTGTCTCATGTTTAAAGAAACAAACAACTACGTTTGTCAAAAAATGCTCTGAATCTTTTTGCAGAGTAAAAATATCATGTCCCAGAATTTTCGGAGTATATAAAAACGACACAGAGGAATGTTTATTTTTTCTCGTAGAATGAAAAAAAAAAAACAGATCTAAATTTTGACATTTAAATTAATTATCCGATTACTCTGGCATAAAAAAAAACACGGCCACAGTAAAAAAAATCGAGGTAGACATTATATCGCGTGAATTTTTTGAATGTATTTATGCATTTTTTCCAGAGGGTAATTGCAAATGTATACCAAAAATTTATATTACAATATGGCGATAGGCGTTAACATATCCATAGGCTTTGGAATTATACCGCTGTGCAAGTCATTAGAAAAGTAGATCTGTTTGGTGTGGGAAGATTTTGCAGCCAATGCCTTTCTTGCAACGCTTTTGGTGAGATTTTTCTATGCGATTGTTTTTACATTTCTTCTGCAAGGGAATTTTTGCTGGTTGTTGGGGACATTTGAATAGCATAATAATTAGAATTGTGTTTTTCAACAAAATACAGCTATATACTGAAATAAATATTAGAAACCGAAGGACAGAATAGGCGCCTGAAGAAATTTAAAAAATTCAAATTTATAAGCTGTATTTTATTTGCCGAGCGAGTTCGGAGTTATAATGTCAAAACCAGGTAAACAGCAGGTTTTCACAATTCCAAAGAAGGAATTCGACAGTGCAATTGTTGTTGTTCCTCGGCAAATAAAATCCGGCTATAATTATTGAGTGGTGATAAATATAGTATATTCATCAGTCACATATTTTCTTACTACAACAAAACAATACTGAATATAATATTATTGTAATGATTAATATAATGGTATGGTCTATAATAAAAGAATTTTCCCCATTTAAGATTAAATATCTTTGAATCGTTAACTTTTTCATTTTCTACACAAACGCAAATTATTGCGCAAATTTATTATTATTAGTGGAAACAGCGGGTAATTTTTTAATATTATATTATTAGTGGAAACAGCGGGTAAATTCAAGATGCACTATTAAATGATTTCAAATCATGTATTGTTAGGTTATGCATGACGCTGTAGGTATCAAAACCTTCTCTATAGAAAGCCCAACTGTTCCGATCGTACACAGATGCATGCTTAGATTGAGACCAAACGTATTTGGATTAGTAATCAACTAAAGAGCAAAATCCATATAAAATTTTTCTGTTTCCCACTACCACATCTTACGTTTCTCGCTCTTTACGACTACAGTAATCCCCCGATTTACGAACAGAATACGTTCTGTGAAAATTGTACGTATATCGAAATTCGTATAGCGAGCCCAATATTAGTACGGCATTCTATTGAAAATAAATAGATACGTTCCAGAGATTGAAAATATTCGTAAAACGAGTTTAATATTAGTATAAGTTTGTATTAAAAATACATAGATGCGTACCCAAAATGTTCGTTATACGAAACCCTATTTTTAGAAACATTGATGATGAAACAATGTGATAAGAAAATAAAAGAAAAATAATTTAATAATTTAATAAAAATAAAATAAAAATTACATTCATTAAAAAAGAAAATTTAACATTACATATGTATTAAGAAAAATATATTAATTATTAAATGTTATATTTATTCTGATGTGTCGTATGAGCTCTCGTCTAAGTTGATGATGGTGTATCCGAACTGGTACCTGAAATAGATTCTACCGGTTTTTGAATATTAGGAGCTGCAACACTTTTTTTAGAAAAAGAAGAAACTATTGAAGTTTGCTTTGCAGATTTTTTTTTATCATTATATAATTGCGTATAACAAAGAAGTGAATTTTCGATTTTTCTGGAAACCTTAAGACTTCTTTCTGGAGAAGGATCGTTTTCCGAAAATATATCCATACCTTCCCGGATAAGAGAAAACGCCTTTGCCATTTTTTGTGTTGTCAAATTACGAGAACTTTCACAGTGCGTAACACTTTCCGAATTTTCTGAATCTGCGCGTCCTTCAAGTATCGTTATTAATTCTTTATTTGAAACATCTTCCTGCTCCGATCCAAGAACTTTTACCACATCTTCATTGTCTACTTCATCCATACCGAACTACCGAACTACCGAAATCATTAGTGCATTCGGGCCATAATATTTTCCACACTCCATTCATAGCAGTTTCTTGAACTTCATCCCAAGATTTTTTAATGTTATCAACAGCATTCATTATATTAAATTGCTTCCAAAATTGTGTAATTGTTGTCTGATTTGGACCATCAACATATTTGATATGATCCTTGAAAACGCGACGCAAATAATAGGCCTTAAAATTAGCAATTACACCCTGATCCATTGGTTGGAGTATAGGAGTAGTATTTGGAGGTAGGAATACGATTTTGATGTTGTTAGGTATGTCAGTTAGCTTATGGCTAGGTGCATTGTCAAATATTAGCAATGCCTTGTTTGAAATATTTTGCTCGGAATTAAATTTTGTCACAGAATTTGAAAAAAAATTATTCAACCAGTCTTCAAAAAGATGTGCTGTCATCCATCCTTTTTTATTTGACCGCCAAATAACACCAAGCTTTGATTTGTTGGAACCTTTTAAGGCTCGTGGATTTTCAGAATGATAAATAAGCATAGGCTTTAACTTATTATCACCTGCAGCATTCCCTCCCAACAAAACCGTTATACGGTCTTTAGCTGCCTTAAATCCTGACGCAGACTTTTCTTGTTTGGAAATGAATGTTCTAGATGGCATTCTTTTCCAAAACAGACCTGTTTCGTCTACATTGCATACTTTTTGTGGGGTATAGCCACCGGCTTCGACAATTTTTTTAAATTCTGCAGGAAAATTTTTTGCCGCCTCAACATCTGCACTTGCTGCTTCTCCAGATATTTTTATATTATGTAACGAATGACGTTTTTTAAATCGATCAAACCAACCTTTGCTGGCTAAAAACTGTTCTGGCTAAGATCCCTCGCCATTTTTCATTATTAAATACTGGTGAAGGCTCCTGGCTTTTTCTTGAATAATAGTTGTGCTTATCGCAATATTTCGTTGGGATTGATGGTCTATCCACACACTAAGCATTCGTTCCATATCTTCCATCACCACACTTCTTTGTTTTGAAACATTTTTTGCCGTCAAAGATGTTACTCTTTGTACACTACTTTTTATTTTATCTTGGTTGTTCTTGATTGTACAAACAGTTGAAGCAGCGAGGCCTAAAGCTTTTCCTATTTCATTATTTTTCTCACCTGCTCCGAGCCGTCTTAAAATATCAAGCTTTACCTCCAATGTAATCGCTTTACGGATCTTTTTTGCACTAGTGGCGTGATCTGTAGTTCCTGTTCGTTTACCAGACATTTTTATAGCAAAATTAATTTTCACTTAATATACCACCAACAATAATAGACTTTACTGATTAACCACCAACGCTAAATAATTAATAGACTTCACTTAAACAGTAATCAAATTGCACTTAAGAAACTACATATCAATGAATGATAGAACGTAATTTATTATTTAAGGGGATTTCCCCTATGATAGAACTAATGTTTTTTTTTTTAATCTGCCGTAGATTGATTTTTTGGCTGTCAAGTTGTTCGTTTATTCCAAAAAACCAATCTACGGTAGATTGGATATCCCCTCAAACAGATCTTGATATTTTGGGAGATTTACCCCTCTTTTCATTAACTGCAACAACAACACATGCAACTAAACAATGTAAACAAAAGATTCTCGGCTTTCGTGTTAGTTTTTTCGAGAAAAAATCAACGATCGATGGCAGATTTCAAAAACAAAAAAAAAAAACTCGACATTAATTTATTATTTTAGGGGATTTCCCCTTCAAGGAATGATAGAACTTAATTTATTATTTTAGGGGATTTCCCAAATTAAATTTTAAACATTGTTCGTAATAGCGAATTTTTCATTCGTATAACGAAATTTGTACTTTACGAATGATGTTCGTAACTTCGAAATTTTGTAAAACGAGCCTTCGTAAATCGGGGGATTACTGTACTTATTTTTTGTACACTGTATTCACATCCCACAAACACACATGCGTTTGGTGTCGCTTTACAGCATTAGTATGCGTATAGTTGGGCTTTCTATAGAGAAGGTTTTGAATGTGAATACAGTGTAAAAAAAATAAGTAGTCGCAAAGAGCGAGAAACGTAAGATGTGGTAGTGCGAAACAGAAAAATTTTATATGGATTTTGCTCTTTAGTTGATTACTAATACAAATACGTTTTGGATAGTATTTGTGTACGATCGGAACATCGGAACAGTTGGGCTTTCTATAGAGAAGGTTTTGGTAGGTATACATATACATATAATATTCAACTTAACATATGTATGAAAATAACAAAAGTTCAAACCGATGCACAAATGCCTCTTCCCCTCTGCATTGTAATCTAACAAACTCTATTCGATAGATTATTCCTTTAGGAAGAAACAGGTGTAGGTCAATATAGTGAGACCTCTCTGGGAACTGGCCAATCCGCTTGACAGAGAACCTCCAAATTGACGAATTTCATGAAAATAACAAAAGTTCAAACCGATGCACAAATGCCTCTTCCCCTCTGCATTGTAATCTAACAAACTCTATTCGATAGATTATTCCTTTAGGAAGACACAGGTGTGGGTCAATTTAGTGAGACATCTCTGGGAACTGGCCAATCCGTTTGACAGAGAACCTCCAAATTGACGAATTTCATGAAAATAACAAAAGTTCAAACCGATGCACAAATGCCTCTTCCCCTCTGCATTGTAATCTAACAAACTCTATTCGATAGATTATTCCTTTAGGAAGAAACAAGTGTAGGTCAATATAGTGAGACTTCTCTGGGAACTGGCCAATCCGCTTGACAGAGAACCTCCAAATTGACGAATTTCATGAAAATAACAAAAGTTCAAACCGATGCACAAATGCCTCTTCCCCTCTGCATTGTAATCTAACAAACTATATTCGATAGATTATTCCTTTAGGAAGACACAGATGTGGGTCAATTTAGTGAGACATCTCTGGGAACTGGCCAAACCGCTTGACAGAGAACCTCCAAATTGACGAATTTCATGAAAATAACAAAAGTTCAAACCGATGCACAAATACCTCTTCCCCTCTGCATTGTAATCTCTCTGAGACATCTCTGGGAACTGGCCAATCCGCTTGACAGAGAACCTCCAAATTGACGAATTTCATGAAAATAACAAAAGTTCAAACCGATGCACAAATGCCTCTTCCCCTCTGTCGTGGATTAATACTTCCGAAAGTCAGGGGGGTGGTCGGAAATAAGTACACGATCGGTTGATATGAGTTTAATTTATTTCTTATGTTTATGGGTTAAAACTTATTCACTAAAAAAGATCTATTTATTCTAAGTGCAAGAAAGGCTAACAATTTATCACTATAATTACTAAGTTGTAGTCGTGCCGAACGAATGCTGAAGTATTGGGGTGAACTGGTCCTGAAGAACATTGTGCAGCCGACTGCTGCAAGAAAGCTCGCCTTGCCATGCGAGTCCGTCCACCACCACCATCGCCTGTGACTCCAAATTGCTGCGTCATCACACATTCCAAATGTGTAGCGCGTCGAGTAACTGATACCAGGCCCATGCCTTGGCTATCCAGCTGTATACGATGAGAAAGGTGCCTACGCCGGCAACTGCGATAATAATCCTCTGTCGGTAAGACATTCTGATGTACGTTGAGCGAACAATGTTGCTGCTGCTCGTCGTTGCTGTATATTTATTTGCTTAGCAAATAGGCCATCCGTCTACATCGTAACGGAGCGAGGTATCGGGTGTCCGCACACAGTGCCCAGTCGATGAGTGGACGACGATGAGCCGCACAAGCAGTGAACGTCGCAATGTGCGTCGTCAGCGAAATGATAATATGTGTTGTGGTGATCATTCGGCAGGCAACAAAGTGATTGCAATAGGGATCGTATGCAGACGGAATGTACTGCAACTTTGTGCGACTGGTGGTGTGGAATGCGGCGCGTCAGCAGTCCGCATTTAATGTGAGTATTACTAGTGGCAAGACTTTGATTGCCATGAATCAAGGTTAACGGTTGTTGACCGAACACCCTCTGCATTGTAATCTAACAAACTCTATTCGATAGATAATTCCTTTAGGAAGACACAGGTGTGAGTCAATATAGTGAGACATCTCTGGGAACTGGCCAATCCGCTTGACAGAGAACCTCCAAATTGAAGAATTTCATGAAAATAACAAAAGTTCAAACCTGCATTGTAATCTAACAAACTCTATTCGATAGATTATTCCTTTAGGAAGACACAGGTGTGGGTCAATATAGTGAGACATCTCTGGGAACTGGCCAATCCGCTTGACAGAGAACCTCCAAATTGACGAATTTCATGAAAATAACAAAAGTTCAAACCGATGCAAAAATGCCTCTTTCCCTCTGCATTGTAATCTAACAAACTCTATTCGATAGATTATTCCTTTAGGAAGACACAGGTATGGGTCAATTTAGTGAGACATCTCTGGGAACTGGCCAATCCGCTTGACAGAGAACCTCCAAATTGACGAATTTCATGAAAATAACAAAAGTTCAAACCGTTGCACAAATGCCTCTTCCCCTCTGCATTGTAATCTAACAAACTTTATTCGATAGATTATTCCTTTAGGAAGACACAGGTGTGGGTCAATATAGTGAGACATCTCTGGGAACTGGCCAATCCGCTTGACAGAGAACCTCCAAATGGACGAATTTCATGAAAATAACAAAAGTTCAAACCGATGCACAAATGCCTCTACGCCTCTGCATTGTAATCTAACAAACTCTATTCGATAGACTATTCCTTTAGGAAGAAACAGGTGTGGGTCAATTTAGTGAGACATCTCTGGGAACTGGCCAATCCGCTTGACAGAGAACCTCCAAATTGACGAATTTCATGAAAATAACAAAAGTTCAAACCGATGCACAAATGCCTCCTCCCCTCTGTCGGGGATTAATACTTCCGAAAGTCAGGGGGGTGGTCGGAAATAAGTACACGATCGGTTGATATGAGTTTAATTTATTTCTTATGTTTATGGGTTAAAACTTATTCACTAAAAAAGATCTATTTATTCTAAGTGCAAGAAAGGCTAACAATTTATCACTATAATTACTAAGTTGTAGTCGTGCCGAACGAATGCTGAAGTATTCGGGTGAACTGGTCCTGAAGAACATTGTGCAGCCGACTGCTGCAAGAAAGCTCGCCTTGCCATGCGAGTCCGTCCACCACCACCATCGCCTGTGACTCCAAATTGCTGCGTCATCACACATTCCAAATGTGTAGCGCGTCGAGTAACTGATACCAGGCCCATGCCTTGGCTATCCAGCTGTATACGATGAGAAAGGTGCCTACGCCGGCAACTGCGATAATAATCCTCTGTCGGTAAGACATTCTGATGTACGTAGAGCGAACAATGTTGCTGCTGCTTGTCGTTGCTGTATATTTATTTGCTTAGCAAATAGGCCATCCGTCTACATCGTAACGGAGCGAGGTATCGGGTGTCCGCACACAGTGCCCAGTCGATGAGTGGACGACGATGAGCCGCACAAGCAGTGAACGTCGCAATGTGCGTCGTCAGCGAAATGATAATATGTGTTGTGGTGATCATTCGGCAGGCAACAAAGTGATTGCAATATGGATCGTATGCAGACGGAATGTACTGCAAATTTGTGCGACTGGTGGTGTGGAATGCGGCGCGTCAGCAGTCCGCATTTAATGTGAGTATTACTAGTGGCAAGACTTTGATTGCCATGAATCAAGGTTAACGGTTGTTGACCGAACACCCTCTGCATTGTAATCTAACAAACTCTATTCGATAGATAATTCCTTTAGGAAGACACAGGTGTGAGTCAATATAGTGAGACATCTCTGGGAACTGGCCAATCCGCTTGACAGAGAACCTCCAAATTGACGAATTTCATGAAAATAACAAAAGTTCAAACCTGCATTGTAATCTAACAAACTCTATTCGATAGATTATTCCTTTAGGAAGACACAGGTGTGGGTCAATATAGTGAGACATCTCTGGGAACTGGCCAATCCGCTTGACAGAGAACCTCCAAATTGACGAATTTCATGAAAATAACAAAAGTTCAAACCGATGCAAAAATGCCTCTTCCCCTCTGCATTGTAATCTAACAAACTCTATTCGATAGATTATTCCTTTAGGAAGACACAGGTATGGGTCAATTTAGTGAGACATCTCTGGGAACTGGCCAATCCACTTGACAGAGAACCTCCAAATGGACGAATTTCATGAAAATAACAAAAGTTCAAACCGATGCACAAATGCCTCTACCCCTCTGCATTGTAATCTTACAAACTCTATTCGATAGACTATTCCTTTAGGAAGAAACAGGTGTGGGTCAATTTAGTGAGACATCTCTGGGAACTGGCCAATCCGCTTGACAGAGAACCTCCAAATTGACGAATTTCATGAAAATAACAAAAGTTCAAACCGATGCACAAATGCCTCTTCCCCTCTGCATTGTAATCTAACAAACTTTATTCGATATATTATTCCTTTAGGAAGACACAGGTGTGGGTCAATATAGTGAGACATCTCTGGGAACTGGCCAATCCGCTTGACAGAGAACCTCCAAATGGACGAATTTCATGAAAATAACAAAAGTTCAAACCGTTGCACAAATGCCTCTTCCCCTCTGCATTGTAATCTAACAAACTTTATTCGATAGATTATTCCTTTAGGAAGACACAGGTGTGGGTCAATATAGTGAGACATCTCTGGGAACTGGCCAATCCGCTTGACAGAGAACCTCCAAATGGACGAATTTCATGAAAATAACAAAAGTTCAAACCGATGCACAAATGCCTCTACCCCTCTGCATTGTAATCTTACAAACTCTATTCGATAGACTATTCCTTTAGGAAGAAACAGGTGTGGGTCAATTTAGTGAGACATCTCTGGGAACTGGCCAATCCGCTTGACAGAGAACCTCCAAATTGACGAATTTCATGAAAATAACAAAAGTTCAAACCGATGCACAAATGCCTCTTCCCCTCTGTCGGGGATTAATACTTCCGAAAGTCAGGGGGGTGGTCGAAAATAAGTACACGATCGGTTGATATGAGTTTAATTTATTTCTTATGTTTATGGGTTAAAACTTATTCACTAAAAAAGATCTATTTATTCTAAGTGCAAGAAAGGCTAACAATTTATCACTATAATTACTAAGTTGTAGTCGTGCCGAACGAATGCTGAAGTATTCGGGTGAACTGGTCCTGAAGAACATTGTGCAGCCGACTGCTGCAAGAAAGCTCGCCTTGCCATGCGAGTCCGTCCACCACCACCATCGCCTGTGACTCCAAATTGCTGCGTCATCACACATTCCAAATGTGTAGCGCGTCGAGTAACTGATACCAGGCCCATGCCTTGGCTATCCAGCTGTATACGATGAGAAAGGTGCCTACGCCGGCAACTGCGATAATAATCCTCTGTCGGTAAGACATTCTGATGTACGTAGAGCGAACTATGTTGCTGCTGCTCGTCGTTGCTGTATATTTATTTGCTTAGCAAATAGGCCATCCGTCTACATCGCAACGGAGCGAGGTATCGGGTGTCCGCACTCAGTGCCCAGTCGATGAGTGGACGACGATGAGCCGCACAAGCAGTGAACGTCGCAATGTGCGTCGTCAGCGAAATGATAATATGTGTTGTGGTGATCATTCGGCAGACAACAAAGTGATTGCAATATGGATCGTATACAGACGGAATGTACTGCAACTTTGTGCGACTGGTGGTGTGGAATGCGGCGCGTCAGCAGTCCGCATTTAATGTGAGTATTACTAGTGGCAAGACTTTGATTGCCATGAATCAGGGTTAACGGTTGTTGACCGAACACCCTCTGCATTGTAATCTAACAAACTCTATTCGATACATAATTCCTTTAGGAAGACACAGGTGTGAGTCAATATAGTGAGACATCTCTGGGAACTGGCCAATCCGCTTGACAGAGAACCTCCAAATTGACGAATTTCATGAAAATAACGAAAGTTCAAACCTGCATTGTAATCTAACAAACTCTATTCGATAGATTATTCCTTTAGGAAGACACAGGTGTGGGTCAATATAGTGAGACATCTCTGGGAACTGGCCAATCCGCTTGACAGAGAACCTCCAAATTGACGAATTTCATGAAAATAACAAAAGTTCAAACCGATGCACAAAGTCCTCTTCCCCTCTGCATTGTAATATTACAAACTCTATTCGATAGATTATTCCTTTAGGAAGACACAGGTATGGGTCAATTTAGTGAGACATCTCTGGGAACTAGCCAATCCGCTTGACAGAGAACCTCCAAATTGACGAATTTCATGAAAATAACAAAAGTTCAAACCGTTGCACAAATGCCTCTTCCCCTCTGCATTGTAATCTAACAAACTTTATTCGATAGATTATTCCTTTAGGAAGACACAGGTGTGGGTCAATATAGTGAGACATCTCTGGGAACTGGCCAATCCGCTTGACAGAGAACCTCCAAATGGACGAATTTCATGAAAATAACAAAAGTTCAAACCGATGCACAAATGCCTCTTCCCCTCTGCATTGTAATCTTAAAAACTCTATTCGATAGACTATTCCTTTAGGAAGACACAGGTGTGGGTCAATTTAGTGAGACATCTCTGGGAACTGGCCAATCCGCTTGACAGAGAACCTCCAAATTGACGAATTTCATGAAAATAACAAAAGTTCAAACCGATGCACAAATGCCTCTTCCCCTCTGCATTGTAATCTAACAAACTCTATTCGATAGATTATTCCTTTAGGAAGACACAGGTGTAGGTCAATATAGTGAGACCTCTCTGGGAACTGGCCAATTTGCTTGACAGAGAACCTCCAAATTGACGAATTTCATGAAAATAACAAAAGTTCAAACCGATGCAAAAAATGCCTCTTCCCCTCTGCATTGTAATCTAACAAACTCTATTCGATACATTATTTCTTTAGGAAGACACAGGTCTGGGTCAATTTAGAGAGACATCTCTGGGAACTGGCCAATCCGCTTGACAGAGAACCTCCAAATTGACGAATTTCATGCAAATAACAAAAGTTCAAACCGATGCACAAATGCCTCTTCCCCTCTGCATTGTAATCTTACAAACTCTATTCGATAGATTATTCCTTTAGGAAGACACAGGTGTGGGTCAATATAGTGAGACATCTCTGGGAACTGGCCAATCCGCTTGACAGAGAACCTCCAAATTGACGAATTTCATGAAAATAACAAAAGTTCAAACCGATGCACAAATGCCTCTTCCCCTGTGTCGGGGATTAATACTTCCGAAAGTCAGGGGGGTGGTCGGAAATAAGAACACGATCGGTTGATATGAGTTTAATTTATTTCTTATGTTTATGGGTTAAAACTTATTCACTAAAAAATATCTATTTATTCTAAGTGCAAGAAAGGCTAACAATTTATCACTATAATTACTAAGTTGTAGTCGCGCCGAACGAATGCTGAAGTATTCGGGTGAACTGGTCCTGAAGAACATTGTGCAGCCGACTGCTGCAAGAAAGCTCGCCTTGCCATGCGAGTCCGTCCACCACCACCATCGCCTGTGACTCCAAATTGCTGCGTCATCACACATTCCAAATGTGTAGCGCGTCGAGTAACTGATACCAGGCCCATGCCTTGGCTATCCAGCTGTATACGATGAGAAAGGTGCCTACGCCGGCAACTGCGATAATAATCCTCTGTCGGTAAGACATTCTGATGTACGTAGAGCGAACAATGTTGCTGCTGCTCGTCGTTGCTGTATATTTATTTGCTTAGCAAATAGGCCATCCGTCTACATCGCAACGGAGCGAGGTATCGGGTGTCCGCACACAGTGCCCAGTCGATGAGTGGACGACGATGAGCCGCACAAGCAGTGAACGTCGCAATGTGCGTCGTCAGCGAAATGATAATATGTGTTGTGGTGATCATTCGGCAGGCAACAAAGTGATTGCAAAATGGATCGTATGCAGACGGAATGTACTGCAACTTTGTGCGACTGGTGGTGTGGAATGCGGCGCGTCGGCAGTCCGCATTTAATGTGAGTATTACTAGTGGCAAGACTTTGATTGCCATGAATCAAGGTCAACGGTTGTTGACCGAACACCCTCTGCATTGTAATCTAACAAACTCTATTCGATAGATAATTCCTTTAGGAAGACATAGGTGTGGGTCAATATAGTGAGACATCTCTGGGAACTGGCCAATCCGCTTGACAGAGAACCTCCAAATTGACGAATTTCGTGAAAATAACAAAAGTTCAAACCGATGCACAAATGCCTCTTCCCCTCTGTATTGTAATCTAACAAACTCTATTCGATAGATTATTCCTTTAGGAAGACACAGGTGTGGGTCAATATAGTGAGACATCTCTGGGAACTGGCCAATCCGCTTGACAGAGAACCTCCAAATTGACGAATTTCATGAAAATAACAAAAGTTCAAACCGATGCACAAATGCCTCTTCCCCTCTGCATTGTAATCTAACAAACTCTATTCGATAGATTATTCCTTTAGGAAGACACAGGTATGGGTCAATTTAGTGAGACATCTCTGGGAACTGGCCAATCCGCTTGACAGAGAACCTCCAAATTGACGAATTTCATGAAAATAAAAAAAGTTCAAACCGTTGCACAAATGCCTCTTCCCCTCTACATTGTAATCTAACAAACTCTATTCGATAGATTATTCCTTTAGGAAGACACAGGTGTGGGTCAATATAGTGAGACATCTCTGGGAACTGGCCAATCCGCTTGACAGAGAACCTCCAAATTGACGAATTTCATGAAAATAACAAAAGTTCAAACCGATGCACAAATGCCTCTTCCCCTCTGCATTGTAATCTAACAAACTCTATTCGATAGATTATTCCTTTAGGAAGACACAGGTATGGGTCAATTTAGTGAGACATCTCTGGGAACTGGCCAATCCGCTTGACAGAGAACCTCCAAATTGACGAATTTCATGAAAATAACAAAAGTTCAAACCGTTGCACAAATGCCTCTTCCCCTCTGCATTGTAATCTAACAAACTTTATTCGATAGATTATTCCTTTAGGAAGACACAGGTGTGGGTCAATATAGTGAGACATCTCTGGGAACTGGCCAATCCGCTTGACAGAGAACCTCCAAATGGACGAATTTCATGAAAATAACAAAAGTTCAAACCGATGCACAAATGCCTCTTCCCCTCTGCATTGTAATCTAACAAACTCTATTCGATAGATTATTCCTTTAGGAAGACACAGATGTGGGTCAATTTAGTGAGACATCTCTGGGAACTGGCCAAACCGCTTGACAGAGAACCTCTAAATTGACGAATTTCATGAAAATAACAAAAGTTTAAACCGATGCACAAATGCCTCTTCCCCTCTGCATTGTAATCTAACAAACTCTATTCGATAGATTATTCCTTTAGGAAGACACAGGTGTGGGTCAATTTAGTGAGACATCTCTGGTAACTGGCCAATCCGCTTGACAGAGAACCTCCAAATTGAAGAATTTCATGAAAATAACAAAAGTTCAAACCGATGCACAAATGCCTCTTCCCCTCTGCATTGTAATCTAACAAACTCTATTCGATAGATTATTCCTTTAGGAAGACACAGATGTGGGTCAATTTAGTGAGACATCTCTGGGAACTGGCCAATCCGCTTGACAGAGAACCTCCAAATTGACGAATTTCATGAAAATAACAAAAGTTCAAACCGATGCACAAATGCCTCTTCCCCTCTGCATTGTAATCTAACAAACTCTATTCGATAGATAGAAAGCTCTGAGCTGGTTAAATTTTATTACAGTGAACATATATTTAACAAATACAAAATGTTTGCATTCTGTTAAATAGCATTACCCATACATACAAATATTTTGTTATTTGTTAAAAACTTCACATCCGTCATTTTCATATAAAAACATGTTTTTGTATGAAAAAAACTCATTCATATGATATACCACTCAATCGTATGAAACTGCACATAAACCCAATGTAAATTGATACAGCTTCCGATAAAATTGGGCCACGATCATAAAAATAGTATGGCTGTGTAGAACTGTTATTCAACTTTAATTTAATACTAACATTTACACATGCCCCCTGTAAACACGCCCACTATTTTACTTTTTTGGAAAAGTTAGTTTTTTGATTCTAAGTCTGCCGAATTGGGTTTGGTTGGCTTCTTTTTTTTTTTTTAAAAAGAACGGTAATTTTATTACCTTTCATATGGTACCAATTAACCCCTAAATCCCCCACAAACTAAACAAAACTTTGGCAGCCCCTCCCTCATAAAGGGGGCGTTTGCACAACACCCCGCCCACTTTTTTCGTGTGTGGGCGGTGGGACTGGGGCGTGGCAAGTGGTTAAAATACCGTTGTACGCTATACTGTATATTTACCCATCATCCTTATTGATATGAGAGACTTTATCCCTTCAATTCAATCACAAGACTCGAGGCGCTCTGAATGCTTATCAGTTTACCCTCAAGCCCATCTTCGGACGTACTGTTAAGTTCAGGGATTCGTTCTTCAGCTGTACAGCACGTATGTGGATTGCTCTGCCAAGCTCCGTCTTCCCACATCACTATGATTCAAAACACAAGCTCATAGACATCTCCTCTTTTCTCCTTTACATTATAAAAGTGCAAACCCCTTTAAGCGCGCGAATTATAAAAAAAACAAAAAAAAACTTCTACGGCCTTGTTGGAAGAATTCATTCATTGTTTAGAATTCAACCAGGCAAGTTCAAAAAGTTCCTACAAAGAGATAAAGCTACCCAAGGGAATCATAGTGAAGTACAAGTGTTTTGTAGTAAGTGTTTTGTGTACATTTAAAGTTATCACCAGTATAAATTTGTAAAATTTTGTTATTTTTACTGTTTGTTTAATAAAGTTAATTTGGGCTTAAACAAAACAAGTCGGCAGTACAAGCTGTGGCCAAACTGATTTCAGATATCAACCGGCATCTGACTGATAAGAGGAATACGGCAGAATGTGTAGTGGATCTCGAAAAAGCATTTGATATGGGTTGGATAAATGCGATGATTTATAAAATTATAAGATATTGGTTTCCACATCATTTATTTAAAATAATTTTATCTATGATATACGGGAAGAAATTTGTTATGCAACAGACAATAGCAACACGACAGTTTCTGTTTTAAACATCGCTAATGGTCTTCCACAAGGCGCAGTAGCGTCGCCACTTCTGTTTAATATATTTATTTCCGAAGTACTGAACATGGATACGTCCCTCACTTATGCTATACGTTCATGGTTCTAGAGTCGAGGAAATTTTGAGAAACTTGCAAACCAAATTCGATGAATTTTAGGCATAATACGGAAATGAGTTTAAGATAAAATGCGATGTTATACTGTTTCGCACCCGTCTAAGACGCTGATACCGATATTCGAGGCAGTTAGATAACTGGTGCAAATACCTTTCAAATTCCAACATAGACGGTGTTTTTTTTTTAATATATATATTTATGTTAAAACTTATTGCCAACAGAATACTCCCTGAATGACTTGCGCCACGACAATGTTATTTACAATATATCACATTCCTCACTTTTGTAGCCGGTTTCAAATTATTTTCTCGGAATACTCCCTGATTCATTGAAAAAAGCAATACGGAAAAACGATCACGAAACTAAAACGACGCGAGTTCAAATGCTTTAATGAATGGATCATGGTCAATGAAAACTACAATAAACCTTGACCAAGAAAATATTACAAAAAAAATAACATACGTGAGCCTTCAAAATTCTTGGAACCTCCATTGAAAAGTCGGTTTTTCAGGAACTAGCTGTCTTCTTTCTTGAATGCCAACAACTCGACAGTGAATTGTACCGGATTCGTTTGTAGTACCAGGCCTAACAAACGAAAAAGGCACGCCCAATTATCGAGCCGATAAGCTCCAAAGCCAAACATTGCACAAAGGAAGAGCGAAAAAGCTTGACTCAAATGGAGCTCTTGAAGATTCTCTGCGGTTCGTCGTAGCTTGTCCACTTTCACCGGAGAAACCTCCAATTCAGACCTTTGATGAAGATTTGTAAATTTGGTTATTTTGTGCGGTATTTAGGTGTTTATTTGTGGTACATTTTTGTATTACAATAAACACGTAAATACCGCTATGAAGAAGGGAAGAGCCGCTTTTATGGCACTGAAAAAGCTATTTTAATCACGCCATCTGAGATGGGAGGTAAAGGTCTTTTGTTACTAGGTGTTCGTAAGACTAATTTTAACGTATGCGCTTTTTTTTCAGAAAAATAATGGAAGACTTACAAAATAAAGGTCTTAAAATACTAGATGCTGTGAATATTGTTAAAAAAGAGAGAACAGAAAACCAGGAAGGAAACCAAACCATCAGTAAAAGAGGACTCCCTCTTTTTATGCTGGTATTTGACAACAAAAAGAATGCTCAAAACATTTATGGATTAAAAGGAATCCTTCACATAAAGGTGAAAATCGAACCAATGAGGAGAGCCACAACAGGAGAATACCCCAATGCAAGAAATGTCAGGCATTTAATCACACCCAAAGATATTGCAGCCGGGATCCAAGATGTGTAAAATGCTCAGGTAATCATATTACTCAGGCATGTACAATAGGGAGAGATGTTCCAGCCAAGTGTACAAATTGCAAGGGCCAAGGCTGTGAGGTTGCTAAACAACTACAAAAATTAAGAGATAAATCAAGAAATCAACCACAAATTCTTGAAAATCGAAGGGCTCAAATATCAAATCAGAGTGATGAAAGCCCACAACCAAGCAACTCAGGGCAAAGAAGATCATTTGCCCAGGTAGTGAAAGACTCGGGTTCAACCTAGAGGCTCCGAAAATAACCAAATTATGGAAAGCATTATGAACAGCATTGCAGCTATTACAAAGCGGCTAGATGACCAAAGTAACCTGAACAACATGATACTTGATCAATTGAAGAAAATGCAACTCCCATAACGCAATCTAACAAAAAATGTTAAGTAAGAACACAACTTTCAATATAGCAATCTGGAATGCGGATGGGATTATGCAACATAATCCAGAAATAGAAATATTTTTAAATTCAGAAAAAATCGACATTATCTTAATATCTGAAAGCCATTTAGTTAAATCTTCGTTTGTTAACATACAGGGTTCTAACTTATATCACTCCATTCATCCAGCGGAAAGAGCAAGAGGTGGTTCGGCATTGCTAATAAAAGAAAATATTAAACACCATTTAGAATCAAATATCGAAGAAGAAACAATGCAAGTCACTACTGTAAGGATTCAAATTAAATACAGACACACATACAGCTTACTGTCTCTGCAATATATTGCCCTCCCCGGCATAACTTGAAAAGAGAGGACTACCTTAAACTATTTAAATCGCTTGGACGTGATTTTATTATTGGAGGTGACTTTAATGCGAAAAACACCTATTGAGGATCTAGAGTAACGACGTCAAAGGGTAAAGAGTTGCTTCAAGCAGGGCAGACATCAAAATGTGAATTTTACTCTGGTGGTTCTTCAACATACTGGCCCAGTGACGAAACGAAGATACCAGACCTAATAGACTTTTATATAGCAAGAGGTATATCCCAGAACTACATTCACATTGAAGACAGCAATTCTCTAGTATCGGATCATTCCCCGGTTATTATGACAGTCAGTGAAACAGTAATTCAAAGGGAGAGTGCACCCAGATTAACAAATTCAAAAACAAACTGGGATCTCTTTCGTGAAGTAATGGAGGGAAAAATCAATCTTCAGGTACCGATAAGAAATTCTCACCACTTGGAAGATGAATTAGAACAACTCAATGAAACAATTCATTATGCTGCTTTGGCAAGTACCCCCATTATACAAAATAAGAAGAAGCTTAACATATCCTACCCAATGGAAGTTAGAGAGTTGGTAAGAGAAAAACGACGGGCACGTAAAACCTGGCAAATAACAAGAACACCGGAGAACAAAACAATTCTTAAAAATTTAGGTAACAGTCTCAAATCTCTTCTTAAAGAAGTTAAAAATGCATCAATCAACAGATATCTAGTTAGCTTAACAGATGAAAAAATTCTGATTATTCGCTGTGGAAGGCGACGAAGGGACTCAAAAGACCCAAAATGCAAGTGCCTCCACTTAAAAAGGAAGATGGAACCTGGGCAAGAGGTCCTAAAGAGAAGGCTGATCTGTTTGCGGAGTATCTGGAGGATACCTTCCAACCTCTACCAAGACAAACGGCCAATGAAAATATAATGCCAATCCACAAGGTTGATGATTTCGATATACGCCCAGTTACTCTCAAAGAATTAAAAGAAGAAGTAAAAAGCAACATGAATGTTAAAAAAGCCCCAGGGTATGACTTGATTACTTGCCAAATAATTAAGGCCGTACCAGGTGTTATAACCCATTGTACATATAATGTAAAATTGGCAACACTATACAAATGTCATTATTGCTAGTTTTTGATTCTTCTTATTTAGTCTCGTATTAACATTCGCAGAATAAAGATTATTATAATAAGCCTTGAAAATTACGCGTGCTTTTTAATTAGGGTTCACGGCAATAAAATACATAACAGTGGCGACGAGAGAGAAAAAAAAGATTAAATTACAAGATAAATTTACTTCTACAAAATGGATGCCTCACAATTTGCGAAATTTTTAGAAGCCTTCAACAAATCACAACGTGACTTGCTAAAGCAAGTAAGTGCTAGTAGCAGTCAACAACAACAACCACAACAACAGCAGCAGCCACCATTACAGGTTATGTGTGCTCCATTTGAGAACTTTGATGATAAAAAAGAAAACTTTAAGTTATACCATCAACGCTTCGGAAATTATTTGACCATGAAGGGTGTTATTACTAATAAATCACTTTGCCGTCAAATGCTTATAAACTCAATTGGACCTACACATTTTAAGTTGTTAGTTTCATTAATTGCCCCTAAGACAGTCAACGAAGTCGAGTACGACGATTTAATGAAAATGTTGGAAACTCATTTGTGCCCGAAAAAAAACATACTAGTAAGTCAACACCGATTTTTTTCCACATATCAAGGCGAAGAACATACAATAGCTGATTATGTGGCATTACTCCGGCGGGATACAAATGAGTGCGAGTTTGTGTCAAAGTGTGCCTGCAAGGCTGACATATCAAACATTTTACTTCGAGCCCAATTTATACGTGGCATTAACGACAACACAATCCGGGAGCAATTACTTCAATCGGAAGAAGACGATTTCAAAAAAATAGTACAAAAAGCTTTATCATTAGAAGCATCAAAAATCGATTGTCGTGAGCTGACTACAAAGCAACCCATCAATAACGCCGTAAACAAAATTCAAGCCAGAAATTCAAACCGTCGAAAAAGTCGTTCCAGGGCTCAGTCTTCAAGAGCACAAGGTCGTTCCAAATCTAGAATAAACTACGCCCAGTTGGGAATCGACAACTTGTGCATACGCTGTGGTAGAGACAACCACAAAACACGGGACTGCCGTACTAACCCACGTAATCTCAAGTGTAAATCGTGTGGAAAAAGTGGTCACGAACAACAAGTGTGCATCAAAACATTAGTCAAAACTTCAAACCATAGTTCAACTCATAGAAATGATGATCATGACGAACCAGTTCAACAAATGTATGGTATTAACCAAATCGTCGATATATTTTACAATCAGCACAATAAAAATAACGATGCTGATAAGTACTATGCTACGGTGGAAATAAATGGACACCGTCAAAAATTTGAGGTCGACACTGGTGTTGGTTATACATTAATACCAAGGAATCAATACAATCAGCTGAAAATAAAAGCACCACTGCAACCTTCAACAATTGCTTTCCGATCATATACTAAAAATATTATATTTCCTGATGGTAAAATCGAAGTTCAAGTCAAATACAACAACTGCACAGCAAATGAGGAGTTGTATGTAGTTCCTCGCGAATACGATGCGCTCTTAGGCCGGGTATGGATTCGCCATTTAGGAATCAACCTTCATGAAGTGGACAGACATCATGTCAACAATATCAATGCATTAGAGGAAAATAATTTTGATTCAATTTCAGATATTGTTGACAAGTTTGAGGACGTTTTTACAGAAAAAGTAGGTTGTGTTCCAAATTTTGAGGTCACACTCCAGCTTCGTCAAGGTTCGAAACCAATATTCTTCAAAGAACGAGAAGTTCCACATGCACTTCGAGAACGGGTTGAAAAGGAACTCGATGATTTAGAAGCAGCTGGGATTATTACAAAATGTGAAAGGAGTGATTGGTGTAGTGATCGCACTACATATCGCCTCTCAAACTCAACTCAACTCAAAATCAACTCTCCTAAAGACGATTCTTTCCCACGGCATCATAATACCGAAAGTACGCCAAGCACGCTACAGCGTTTCAGTTTCAGTTCTCATGTCAAACATAAAACTACAATGTTTATGAGCTCGTCACCCGATATCCGCTACACCCAAAAGCATTTAAATACACATAATACAGGCGATCGCTATGCCTTCAATGCTATGTGCATACAGCACATACAGGCGATCGCTGTGCCTTCAATGCTGAGTGCATACAGCACTGCAGCTATAATGCATACAGCAATGCTATGTGCATACAGCACTACAGCTATAACAAATAGCAATAGCAATACAATTCATGCGATCGTTCAGTGCTGTGTGTATCTATACACTGCACTGCAGCTATAGCAGTCCCATTGTTCCATACCGAACGCAATGCTGTACGACGGCGGATACACAAAATCCAAAGTCAAGTACGTTTATGCATTGTAGGTATAGAGAACCAGGGTGAATGAACATCGTCAACAGCAACATCTGGATGTATGAACTATATCCAGAGCCGTTGACGAATGTAATGCTGACACATTTATATTGTGTAATAATTTTCCGGCTTAATCGTTTAGCCTAATATTGTTGGGTAATAATTTAATTGCTTACTCAGTTAATAGTGCAACGCACTAGAACTGGAGCATAAATTAATTGATTTATAGATATTGGGAAATATCGCTGATGAGTGCATTTCCATAAGCTGCGTTGATTTGGGTACAAAGATCGTTGGGATTTGAGGATATAAAAAGGAAGGGAAAACCAGTTGAAAAGTCAGAGTTAATCCAATTTTAAAGCTACGAACATCCTAGTAGAGGTCGCAGCCACGCTTAAGACAGCGGGCCTCCCTAGGATTGAAAAATATATTGTTAATAAAAAATATAAAAAATTAACTAGTAGAGGTCGCAGCCACGCCTAAGACAGCGGGCCTCTCTAGTAATATATAACCTAAAGAATCAAATAAAAACTTAAATTGAAACAACATACTAAACAGTTCTTTGTATTAAAAAATTAACTCTCCGCCCAAATAGCTCTTCCCTTGGTCACACAAGGAAGCACGGCTATAATCATCGGCGTAAAACATTTGGTGGCAGCGGTGGGATCTACAAAGATCTCCTACCAAAACAAATATAAGCCAAAAACCACGAACAGAAGGCCGATCTTCTGATGCGTGCTGGGGCTATACACCAGCAAAACCACGTAAAATAGTAGAAGTGAAAAAAAGTGAACAGTAAAAGTAAAAGTGAAAAGTGAAACATTTAGAAAGCCCCGAAAACCGTAAGACCTTGCCAGCTTTAGAGCGTAGGCATTTGGCTAACATTCGGGCAGTGAAAGACCAGGCTGTAACTGCATCTTTAGGGCGCGAAGCCTGCCTGGCAAAAGCAACAGCATCAGCAGACTGCAGCAGTAGCAAGCAGCGACGTCCACAACAACCAGCAACAGAAAGACAACAACAGCAGCAGAAAATTAATAACAGCAGCAGAAAAACCAGCAACAGCAGCAGAAAAACAGCAGCAGACAATCAGTAACAGCAGCAGAAAACCAGCATCAGCAGTAGCAAACATAACCGCAACCCCACAAAAATTAACAAGGTAGAATAATCCTTCTATTCTATATAAAAAAAACATATCCTATATTAATATATATATTTTGACATATACTTTATTGAAATTTTTATATATTTTTGGGTTTATACCCTGTTGAAACTTTTTTTTGTGAATCTTGGGTACATTGTTGCAAACCTTTTTTCCTCCCTCTCTCTGGTCCGATATATTTTTTCCGCGAGGTTTTTTTTTGTATTACTCGATATTTTACGCGACTTGTACTGTACTGTGAAAATTGTGTTTTTTTTTGATTTTTGTTTTGGTCAATTATTTTTCAAAATAAGTAGACCAGTCACGAGGCAAATTAGTAGACAGGCAAAAGCGATTGCTGATACTAATTTGTCTTCAAGCTTGAGTTTTTCGTCGGACTTAGAGGTCATTCCTGAAGAAGAGTCGTCCAACATGGATATAAAAATTAGTATTTCTGATGTGTATAACATCATACCCCTTTTCGACGGGAAGCCAGCCGAATTGGCAAAATTTACGTCCTGCGGTGATATTCTTTTCACCTCTGTAAAAGAGTGTGATGAACCCACGTTTTTAGCCATTGTTAAAACAAGGCTACAGGGTCCCGCATTCGAGTTGACACAATTCAACTCACTCACGACTTGGGCAGCTCTCAAAGAGAAGCTCGAGTCAGAGTATAAGGAGGTAAAAACGCGTTCCTCTGCGCACAACGAACTGCTGACCACAAAGCAGCGATTCAAAGAGTCGGTCAAGGAGTTTGGTGAACGGGTTTGTACTGCCCTAAACAATCTAAATTCGGCCACATTCAACACAACTCGCGACGAGACAGTACGGGAATTCTTGGTGCAAGAAAACCGTCGTCTAGCGATCCAGGTGTTCGAAGACGGTTTGAGACATGACCAAATAAAGTTAATAGCCAAGGCTTTCGGGGGAGCTGACCTAAAAAAGGTTATAGCTCATGCTGAAGGACATGCTGCACGCATTGATCACACCCCACAAAATTTCCATAACAAATTTGCCGCTCAGAGAACTTCGCAGACCATATATTGTCAGACTTGCGGTAAGCCCGGTCACACGAGGGAAACGTGTTACCGGAATAATCAATTTCCCACTTTTCAGAATAGGCCCCCTATTAAAAAGGAAGTACAGTTCATTTCTTGCAATTACTGCAAAAAGAGGAACCATACCGAAGCAAATTGCAGGTTACGGTTATCCAACCACCGGCCTCCACAAAATCCATTTAGAAATGGAAACTCCTCTCCTGGTTTCAGCGGAAACCATAGTAGACCTGAATACCCCTCTAAGCAAAATAATAGCCAAGGAATAAGGTATTCAAATGTTCATGAATCGGGAAACGAAGCCATTCGGGAGGAAACGATCGGCAATTCCTCTCGAATGACTGCGACCGCCGAAGTGTACCGTCCCAAGAACTGAATTTTAGATTTTTCGTCTCGTTTCTTCCCGAGTTTAAGGAACCAACGATACGACTAAAGTTCAGTCCTTCGGATAATAAATTCTCTACGTTCTTGATTGATACGGGTGCTGACGTTAGTTTGGTAAAAGAAACTGTGTATGGTAGAAATACGATACATAGTGACGACCTCTACACCATTACTACCATAGCCGGGGAGTCGCTAAAACCCCTTGGTTTGGTGAATGGTACTTTAGAGTTCAAGTCACCCGAACATACCCTCTTGTTAGATCACCCGTTTCACATACTAGATAACCAAATTAATTTCCCTTACGATGGAATTATTGGAAATGATTTTTTATCTCGATTCGAATGCGTAGTGGATTTCAAAAACGACACTCTAGAAATTCCATTCAAGAGAAGCCAAACGGAGGAAAACAAACTTTTCCTTTCGACCTATGAAAAAGAACCTAAAAACTTTGAGTCGCCATGCGAACTCCGATCCACCAATACTGATGATTCCAATTTCTGTAACCAATTCAATAACTTAGTAGAGCGAAAACCAAGAAAAAAGACTTAGAGACAAAAGATCCTAAGCAAAATAAAAAAGACTTAGAGACAAAAGATCCTAAGCAAAGTAAAAAAGACTTAGAGACAAAAGATCCTAAGCAAAGTAAAAAAGACTTAGAGACAATAGATCCTAAGCAAAATCAAAGAGACTTAGAAAAAACTAAGCAATTTATAACAATAACAAACTTGGTAGACAATAAAGCTAAGAAAAATGAAAATAAAAATTTGAGTCAAAAGGAACAAATGGAATCACAGTGTAAAGAAAAATTAACAAAAGGAAAGACTAAGGCAAAGAAAGTCAAGGTACAAGCGCAAAATCGTTTAATCCAACAAAGTGAGGTAGTCGATGTTTCGAAAAGTAAGTCTCCTATATATAGCGGATCTGGGGAAGTAGCTCTTCCAAAACCAGAACGAATTTTTGATGGAGCAAAACAAAACATAAATACCGAACAAAAATTTGTTGAACTGATTAACATACCTGCACGAAGTACTCTCTTTTCTAAAGTCGCTTGTAATTGTGCAAATGACGTCGTCATTCGGAAGAAACAGGTTTCACCTGGGGTCTTTTTGGCCTCTTCCATCGCCCAATCAAGTGACAACTTTGCAAAAGTCCTACTCCTTAATGTTAATGAATACCCAGTGCAGCTAAATGCACACGATCTAAGCTTAGAATGGGATAACTTAGACGAATTCAATTTCTTTACTACAGACTCGGAAAACGATCCGGTCTACAAGCGTCTAGAAAATTTGGAAAAATTAGTGGACATAAGCCACTGCAATAAAGAAGAAAGATCTTCCATAGTTCAGATATGTCGGGAATTCAATGATTTATTTTTTTTGCCTGGAGATAAGCTCACTTGTACTGATGCAGCGACACATCAAATAATCACTAAAGTAGGTAAACCTCCTATATATGTTAGACCATATAGACTGCCAGAAACAAGCAGAGCGGAGATTAATAGACAGGTAGACGACATGCTCGAAAATGACATTATCCGACCAAGCTACAGTCCTTGGAACTCACCTCTATTACTTGTTCCTAAAAAACCTGATGCTCAAGGTAATAAAAAATGGCGAGTAGTTGTAGACTACAGGCGTCTTAACGATGCAACTGTTGGGGATGCATTTCCGCTTCCCAATATAACAGATATTTTGGACCAACTAGGTAAATCAAAATATTTCAGCACGTTAGATCTTGCAAACGGCTTTCATCAAATTTTGGTTCAAGAAGAAGATCGGGAAAAGACAGCGTTCAGCACTCCCACTGGTCATTGGGAATATAACCGAATGCCTATGGGTATGAAAAACGCTCCCGCCACTTTCCAAAGAACGATGAATAATGTTTTAATGGGTCTGATTGGGATTGAATGTTTTATCTTTGTTGATGACATAGTAGTCTATGGACCTACTTTGGACGAACATAATCGGAAGTTGCGAAATATTCTGACAAGGCTACGGTTTAATAAATTGAAACTACAGCCTGACAAATGCCATTTTATTAAGCGAGAGCTTATGTACCTGGGACATATTATCAGTGATGAAGGAATCAAGCCAAATCCAGATAAGATAGAGGCAGTAAAAACATATCCAAGGCCAAAGAAGGCAAAAGATATAAAAGCGTTTTTGGGATTTGTAGGATACTACCGAAGATTTATTCCCCAGTTTGCCCTGATAGCTAAACCATTGAATAATTTGCTGAAAAAGAATATAGATTTCAAATGGGATGCTTTATGTGAAGAAGCTTTTGTAATTTTAAAAGAAAAATTAATCTCCTCGCCAATACTAATTTACCCAGATTTTAAAGAAAAATTTCTAATCACTACCGATGCAAGTGATTTCGCTATAGGAGCCGTATTGTCTCAAGGAAAAATAGGCCAAGACAAGCCTATATATTACGTCAGCCGAACCTTAAATGTTGCTGAAACAAAGTATACTACTACCGAGAAAGAGTTATTGGCAATAATATTTGCAGTCAAGCAGTTCCGTCCCTACGTTTACGGCAGAAAATTCACAATACTCACGGATCACAGGCCGCTTCAATGGCTTTTAAATCTTAAAGATCCTATATCAAGATTGGCTCGCTGGCGCATATCGCTAGAGGAATATGAATATGAAATAATATACAAGCCAGGCAAATGTAATGCCAATGCCGATGCACTCAGTCGCATCCCTGGAATCACACAAAGTGACCCAATAAATGGAAAAGTTTTAGTCACTACCAGGAGCAAGGCCAAACAACAAAACCTCGATGAAATAATCGTAGTAGGAAGTGAAGAAATTGTGCCTCCACCGACTGAATGCACCATAATTAAGACTTGTAAGTCCATAACGCTAGCCGAACACACTTCTCCGATCCAGATCTTTATTCTATCTCATGAACAACGACAAGAGGAAACGTTATTTAAAAATATTTCGGGGTATACTCGCCCCAATCCTTACGAATTAAAGATATTTCCTCATGCTACTAAATCGTCAACATACATAATCACCTCATTGCCGGCACATCTTACGGAAAAGGGAACTATAGAGAACCACATTTCACAGATCCGAGACTTTTGTCAAAAAGAAAAAATTAGAAGTATCGACATATCTATTCCTCCCCAAGAACCATTTTTTGAATACTTAAAATCCTCCATAACACACGCGTTTTCGCAAATAAAGCTCGATATTTATTTGTATTCGGACAACCGAACCATTATCACCGATCCACAAGAGATCGAAAAAATTCTGCATGACTTTCATAATTCACCTTTCGGAGGTCACCAAGGAACCTCTAGAACACTTAAACGCCTCAGAAAAAGGTATTATTGGCCTACCTTGGTCAAGGACACTAAGGAATTCATTCGGATATGCGAATCCTGCCAAAGAAATAAGTTAAGGCAAAATCCACGAATTCCGATGAAAGTCACGACGACTAGCACGAGTCCATTTGAGCGTGTAGCTTTGGACATCGTCGGGCCACTTCCAACTAGCTATGAGGACAACAAATATATACTCACCTTTCAGGACGATTTGACAAAGTTCACTGAAGCTATGCCACTTCCAAACGCTGAAGCTTCAACTGTGGCGCGTTGTTTCATCGAAAAAATAATATGTCGCTTTGGACCACCCGATGCGGTGTTAACTGACCAAGGAACTAATTTCTTGAGTAACCTTTTTAAGGAGGTTTGTAAGCTTTTTAAAATCAAAAAGATACAAACAACTCCTTACCATCCGCAAACGAACGGAGCTTTAGAGCGTAGTCACCGAACGCTAGCTGAATATCTCAGGCACTATGTCGATAAAGACCAGCTTTCATGGGACACCTGGTTACCATATTCAATGTTCGTATATAACACGACACCTCATAGCAGTACAAAGTTTAGTCCTTTCGAACTCATTTATGGATTTCCTGCACGGATCCCCAATTCCATAAACCGAAGTCCACAAGTTTCTTACAATTATGACAACTACGCTTCAGAATTAAAAGCCCGTTTACAACACGGTTATCAAATAGCCAAACAGATTTTATTAGACACAAAAGAAAAGTCCAAAACATATTACGACAGGGGATCGAAAGAAAAAAAATTTTAAAGTAGGAGATAAAGTCTTTATAAAAAACCACACCAGAAAGAATAAGCTCTCTGCATTATGGGAAGGTCCTCATGAGGTAACCAAAATAATGTCAGATGAAAATACAGAAGTTAAAGTAGGAAACAAATTTAAAATACTCCATAATAACAACATAAAGATTTTGACAGAATAATTTAAATTACTCCATTCTCAAAAGTTTCTAGAATAAAAACAACAAAGTTTTTTTCTCTACTTTCATGTCAGAATGGAGTCAATAGATTATCTGCCCGATACGTACTGGATTTTGTACAGCATAGTCTCAGACTACGAAATTCCTTTACGGAAGGGATTCTCAAAAATCGGGAACGGCTATCCAAATCGTATATCCATTCCCACCGAACTCGTTTCCATTATACACGCGATAATCGAAATAGATGACGGTGAGGAAAATGTTACGGTCAAGGATTGCGAGGGCTCCTACGTGGATGGGTTCGCGATCTACAGCTTCAGATGCTTGGACAGGAGTAATAGTATAAATAATAGAAATAATTATATATATATATAAATTTATCCAAGCAAGAATAAAATTTTAAATCCTTAAACCACTGTTTCAATTCATCACTTCTCTTCTGTCTTCTTACTCTTTGAAAAAAAAAAAGAAGGTTTTTTGTAAAGAACTTATTTTCTATCTCCCCTACGTAGAAAAAATGAAAAGCGTAACAATTTGGTGTTTTATGTTCACCATGGCGCTTGGACATCTTAAAGGATAATTGTGAAATACAATTATTACGAAGAGACTCGCATCCTTCGGCTTGCCAAGTGAAGCACTCACCCTTATCCGTAGTTTGGATACAGCTTTCTCAACCTGGCAAATGGTTATTGTCCGCTAAAAGCGAGTATATCATGGACGAAATTTGTGACCAAAAATTAACAACGCATAAATTTCTGGGAGCCGGAATTGTAGAATTCACAGGCAAATGCTATCTACGTAGTAAAGATCTGACAATTTATGGTCAAAATTTAGACAACTCTCTTTTAAGAAGTTCTTTCATTCCGATGATAAACTTAACTCTCCTAAATTCTAAAATTAGCACAGCTTCTACAAGGGTAAATCCCATTAAATTGCTCAAATACGATGAGAATAATAATCTCGCGGAAATATCTTATCAGGTAGATCTACTAAAGAGAGAGGAAGGGAAGGGTTTGCAAACGTTAGATAAGCACGACGTTCACCATTATTCTATAATATATATCTTGACTGTAGTAACATGCATTATGCTATTGTTGATTTATAAATACAATTCTAAACTAAAAGAAATTATAACTGAAGTAAGAAAACATCCAACAGAAAACAAACCAAAACCCAATGAGGAAATTATCGATGAAGCTTTTGTTGATCAGTCTATTGCACTAGAATTAGATGCTAACCCAAACCCAAGCCCAAGATTCATATTGTCATCATAAGATTTACATACATATAAAAAGAAAAAGAAAGAAGAAAAATAAAATGTTATCAATTAATTATTAACTATTATTAATCATAATTTATTAAGACTATATATATATATAAAAAAAAAAAAAAAAAAAAAAAAAAAAATTTTTTTTTTACGAAATAGTAAAAGCAAAGCAAAAATTTAAAATAATTTTTGAATTATGTATAACAATTAAAACAAGAAAAATTAGACTACTTTACCTATTAAAATTAATTATTTTTATAATTTTATCTAATATTATTTGATAGTCTAATATAATAATCTAATTTTGTTATAAAAACAAAAAAAAAAAAAAATATATATATATTCTATTTTTACAAACAAATTATGTAATGGCGTTTCAACGAATTTGGTTCGAAAATTCCAACCGTGGAATTTCCTTCTTCTAAGGGGGGTGGGATGTAGTGATCGCACTACATATCGCCTCTCAAACTCAACTCAACTCAAAATCAACTCTCCTAAAGACGATTCTTTCCCACGGCATCATAATACCGAAAGTACGCCAAGCACGCTACAGCGTTTCAGTTTCAGTTCTCATGTCAAACATAAAACTACAATGTTTATGAGCTCGTCACCCGATATCCGCTACACCCAAAAGCATTTAAATACACATAATACAGGCGATCGCTATGCCTTCAATGCTATGTGCATACAGCACATACAGGCGATCGCTGTGCCTTCAATGCTGAGTGCATACAGCACTGCAGCTATAATGCATACAGCAATGCTATGTGCATACAGCACTACAGCTATAACAAATAGCAATAGCAATACAATTCATGCGATCGTTCAGTGCTGTGTGTATCTATACACTGCACTGCAGCTATAGCAGTCCCATTGTTCCATACCGAACGCAATGCTGTACGACGGCGGATACACAAAATCCAAAGTCAAGTACGTTTATGCATTGTAGGTATAGAGAACCAGGGTGAATGAACATCGTCAACAGCAACATCTGGATGTATGAACTATATCCAGAGCCGTTGACGAATGTAATGCTGACACATTTATATTGTGTAATAATTTTCCGGCTTAATCGTTTAGCCTAATATTGTTGGGTAATAATTTAATTGCTTACTCAGTTAATAGTGCAACGCACTAGAACTGGAGCATAAATTAATTGATTTATAGATATTGGGAAATATCGCTGATGAGTGCATTTCCATAAGCTGCGTTGATTTGGGTACAAAGATCGTTGGGATTTGAGGATATAAAAAGGAAGGGAAAACCAGTTGAAAAGTCAGAGTTAATCCAATTTTAAAGCTACGAACATCCTAGTAGAGGTCGCAGCCACGCTTAAGACAGCGGGCCTCCCTAGGATTGAAAAATATATTGTTAATAAAAAATATAAAAAATTAACTAGTAGAGGTCGCTGCCACGCCTAAGACAGCGGGCCTCTCTAGTAATATATAACCTAAAGAATCAAATAAAAACTTAAATTGAAACAACATACTAAACAGTTCTTTGTATTAAAAAATTAACTCTCCGCCCAAATAGCTCTTCCCTTGGTCACACAAGGAAGCACGGCTATAATCATCGGCGTAAAACATTGGGGATATCCCCTAGTGATCATTACAAAACCAGACGGTGGTATTCGACTATGCGTCGATTATAAGCCAGGCGTTAATCCTCAACTAGTTTCTGCAAATTACCCAATACGGCGTGTCGATGAAATATTAAATAATCTCAAAGGGTCAAAATATTTCTGTCGACTTGACCTCTATAAAGCCTACCTGCATCTTCGAGTAAATCCAGAATCCAGGGAAATCCAAACAATATCAACCCATAAGGGAACATACAACGTAAATCGTCTATCGTTTGGCATTAAAACTGCGCCAGCGGAATTTAATCGCATCATTGAGCAAATTCTATCCGGATTAAACAAAACTATGTCATATTTCGATGACATTATTATACATGGCGCAACCGAGGCTGAATGTAAAAAACAACTTGATAGAGTGTCTGAAACGTCTAAAACAACATGATCTACATCTAAATAAAACCAAATGCTCATTTTTGCAAACTCAGGTGGAATATCTGGGACACGTCGTACGCTATAATAAAATTTCAAAATCGCCTTCAAAAATTCAAGCAATCGGAAATATACCTCGACCGACTACAGCAGATGATGTCCGAAGATTTTTGGGCATGATAACGTATTACACCAGATTTATACCTCCAGAAAGATAACAAATTTAATTGGTCCGCAAAATGTGAAGCTGCGTTTATCAAACTTAAAAATATTGTTGCTAGTGATCAAGTCCTGATGCCTTTCGATCCGGAACTGCCAGTTATAGTCGCTTGTGATGCCAGTCCCACAGGTATAGCAGGCGTACTCTCACACCTAGTCAACGGCATAGAACGTCCAGTTGCTTACGCATCAAGGTCATTGACAACAGCTGAAACAAATTATAGCCAGTTAGATCGCGAAGCATTAGCAATCATCTTTACAATAAATCACTTTTTTATGTATCTCTGCGGCAGGAAATTTCAACTAGTCACCGATAATCGTCCATTAACTCGCATTTTCCATCAACACAACAAGATGCCCGCCATGACAGCAGCAAGGTTACTGCGCTACGCCGAATTTCTGTCAAGTTTCGATTACGAAATAGTCTACAAGAAGGGATCGGAACACACAAATGTTGATTGTTTATCTCGTGCAACACAATTGAATGAAAAACCATCTACAGACAAAATTATCAGTGAAGAGGTAAATGAATTATGCAGTCAATCAATTTTCGAAATCTCCAGTGAACACATAAATGCGGCAACGTTAGCAGCAGAGACAGCAAAAGATCCAGAACTTTCAACAATCGTGGCAAATCTACAAAATGGTGCGGATAACGAGGGAAGATACACGCTCAACAATGGTGTTATATTCAAGGGCCAAAGAGTTCTCATTCCAAGTAGCCTCCAGTCTCAAATACTTCAAGAATTACATCACACCCATCCGGGGATTACGAAAATGAAGCAACTGGCGAGAAGATACTGTGTTTGGAAAGGAATCGACCGGGACATCGAGAGAATGGTACGTTCATGTGAAGCCTGTGTTGAAGTCCAAAATAAACCTCCAAAAGCCCCACTGCACCAGTGGCAAGAACCAGATGAAAACTGGGAAAGAATTCACATCGATTACGCAGGGCCTTTCCAAGACCATAATTTTTTAATTGTCGTCGATGCCAAGTCAAAATGGTCAGAATTTAAAGTCATACGCGACTCACCTACGACACAAAGTACTATAAGCCGTCTAACCGAAATTTTTTCCACGCATGGATTCCCATCAGTTATGGTATCAGACAATGCTTCAATTTTCACCAGTGAGCAATTCACATCTTTTTGCAGTAAAAATGGTATTTTCCAAAAATTAATCGCCCCGGGACATCCTAGTACAAATGGATTAGCTGAACGCAACGTGCAAACATTAAAACGCAAATTAAAAGCTATGTCATCGGAACCAGGGTCGTTGCAAAGTAAAGTTAACGAAATTCTTCAAAGATATAGAGCAACACCTCTCAGCTGTGGGAAGAGTCCAGCTGAACTTTACTTCAATAGACGAATACGAATTAAACTAGATGCGTTAAAGCCAACAATGAAATGTAATACTACAAAACCAATACCGGGTGTTCGTCGGATAAGCGTGGGAGAAAGAGTTCAAGTCATACATCTTCGAAACAACAAAACTGTATGGAAAATAGGTACGGTACTACGGAAACTTGGACAACTCCATTATGTTGTAAAGTTAGATGATGGATATACACTTAAACGTCACATAGACCAACTTAAAGCTACGAAAGTTCAACAACGTAAAGTACGTTTTGCACCAGACATTGCTGATGGCAACATTGATCCAAGTTCCTCGTCAAGTAATTCAAATACACCTTTAAATCAACAAAATCAATTTTACCGCCAGTATATTCTTGAAACTTCAAACCAACAAACGCAACCTAGTCAGGATCAAGCTGCACCCTTAAACCCTCCAGGGATCCAGGAGCTGCACATATCTCAACCAACTCAACCAATTCAGGGTCAAGCTATTCGTAGGTCTACAAGACCACGCAACATACCAACTCATCTTCGTGATTATGTTCCATGAATAATTCTTCAGTTCTCAATTAAGCGTGGGAGATTGTTATAACCCATTGTACATATAATGTAAAATTGGCAACACTATACAAATGTCATTATTGCTAGTTTTTGATTCTTCTTATTTAGTCTCGTATTAACATTCGCAGAATAAAGATTATTATAATAAGCCTTGAAAATTACGCGTGCTTTTTAATTAGGGTTCACGGCAATAAAATACATAACACCAGGTAAAGGATTTCGTAAGCTTTTACACATAATCAATGCAAGCTTTCGGTTAAAATATGTTCCGTGGCAATGGAAAATAGCAGAAGTAATCATGATAGCAAAACCTGATAAACCACCTAACGATAAAAAATCATACAGGCCAATTTCATTGCTGCCAATTATGTCAAAACTTTTTGAAAAATTATTATTAAAAAGACTTAAACCAATAATTGAGGAACGACAACTAATTCCTCCACATCAATTTGGATTCAGAGAAAAGCACTCCACAATTGAACAGGTGCATAGAATCACCAACATTATTGAAAGAACGCTAGAACGTAAAAATGTATGCTCCAGCATATTTCTGGACGTCGCCCATTAAAACTGCGCCACCGGAATTTAATCGCATCATTGAGCAAATTCTATCCGGATTAAACAAAACTATGTCATATTTCGATGACATTATAATACATGGCGCAACCGAGGCTGAATGTAAAAAACAACTTGATAAAGTGTCTGAAACGTCTAAAACAACATGATCTACATCTAAATAAAACCAAATGCTCATTTTTGCAAACTCAGGTGGAATATCTGGGACACGTCTTTACAATAAATCACTTTTTTATGTATCTCTACGGCAGGAAATTTCAACTAGTCACCGATAATCGTCCATTAACTCGCATTTTCCATCAACACAACAAGATGCCCGCCATGACAGCAGCAAGGTTACTGCGCTACGCCGAATTTCTGTCAAGCTTCGATTACGAAAAAGTCTACAAGAAGGGATCGGAACACACAAATGTTGATTGTTTATCTCGTGCAACACAATTGAATGAAAAACCATCTACAGACAAAATTATCAGTGAAGAGGTAAATGAATTATGCAGTCAATCAATTTTCGAAATCTCCAGTGAACACATAAATGCGGCAACGTTAGCAGCAGAGACAGCAAAAGATCCAGAACTTTCAACAATCGTGGCAAATCTACAAAATGGTGCGGATAACGAGGGAAGATACACGCTCAACAATGGTGTTATATTCAAGGGCCAAAGAGTTCTCATTCCAAGTAGCCTCCAGTCTCAAATACTTCAAGAATTACATCACACCCATCCTTGTTATATTATAATAAGCCTTGAAAATTACGCGTGCTTTTTAATTAGGGTTCACGGCAATAAAATACATAACACCAGGTAAAGGATTTCGTAAGCTTTTACACATAATCAATGCAAGCTTTCGGTTAAAATATGTTCCGTGGCAATGGAAAATAGCAGAAGTAATCATGATAGCAAAACCTGATAAACCACCTAACGATAAAAAATCATACAGGCCAATTTCATTGCTGCCAATTATGTCAAAACTTTTTGAAAAATTATTATTAAAAAGACTTAAACCAATAATTGAGGAACGACAACTAATTCCTCCACATCAATTTGGATTCAGAGAAAAGCACTCCACAATTGAACAGGTGCATAGAATCACCAACATTATTGAAAGAACGCTAGAACGTAAAAAGGTATGCTCCAGCATATTTCTGGACGTCGCCCAAGCATTCGATAAAGTTTGGCATAGTAGACTGGAATTCAAGCTGCATAGAGATCTGCCGAGGCAATTCTATGCCATACTTATTTACCCAATAGACATTTTCGAGTGAAGTATGAGGATGAATACTCCAAACTAAAGAAAATCTCTGCCGGTGTCCCGCAGGGGAGTGTCTTAGGACCAATCCTGTATTTATTATATACAAGGGATATTCCAACAACAAATGAAGGAACCATAGCCACTTTTGCAGATGACACAGCAATCATGTCAATTGGAACTAATGTCGCTGATGCAACGAGCAAACTCCAGAAGATTACCAATGCGGTTTGTAACTGGACTAAGCGCTGGAGAATCAAACTTAATGAGACGAAATCCCCGCATATTAACTTTACATATCAAAAGGCTTCCCATCTACCGATAGAAATTAACTCACGACCGGTGCCATATGCAAAAAAAGCTAAATATCTCGGCATGACCCTCGATGCCAAGCTCAAGTGGAGAGAGCATGTCAAAAAGAAAAAAGAAGAACTCAACATTAAGTTCAGAAAAATGTATTGGCTCATAGGTAGAGGCTCTGAGCTTACAATTCACAACAAGCTACTGCTATATCGGCAAATACTGAAGCCGATATGTACCTACGGTATTCAACTCTGGGGATGTACTAAGCAAACAAACGCCAAAATGATACAGACGTTTCAAAACAAGGTTCTTCGTAGCATCGAAAATGCTCCGTGGTACACCAGAAATGAAGACCTTCACAGGGACTTACAGATGGAATACATCAAAGATGAAAAAAAGGAAGTCGCTAAACACGAAGTAAGGCTCCAGGAACACGGAAACCCCTATATTCCCAATATGATAGATAACCCTGTCGTTGAAAGAAGACTCCAAAGAACGGGGCCACTTGACCTAGTAAACATACCAAATTAAAATTAGTATTTTAAATAGGTTTAATTAATTATGGGACTAACCATTGGGTTTCACCCCAACAATTATATAATTAGAATTGTATACAGAAATGTAAATTTGTAAAAATTTTAAAGATAAATTGCTAGATGAGCACAGTCTCAGTTGTAATTAATAAATGGAAAACAAAATTCATTTTCTGAGTTATTTGAAGGAGCTTTTGGTGTTAATTGTGAGAGGTAATATAGGTAAGTATCAATAAAAAAAAATGGGACCAATCCAACCACCCTTGCCAGTAGTAGACCCAAAAAACTGATTTTCCATAAAAGTCGTTCGTAAAAGTGGGCGGGTCCTAAATATTGGTGTCAAAAAAAAGTGAAAACTAGCTCTACACAGAAATACTATTTTTATAGACGTGGCTAAATTTTAACGGAAGTTGGATAAATTTATATTGCGTTTATGTGGCATTTCATGTAATTATAATTTTTCCATAAAAGTACAAACAAAAGGGGCGTTCGTAAAAGTGGACGGATCCTACGTATTGGTGTTAAGTGAAAGGTGAAAACTAGCTCTAAACAGCAATAATATTTTTATAGACGTGGCTAAATTTTAACGGAAGTTGGATAAATTTATATTGCGTTTATGTGGCATTGCATGTAATTATGCTTCTCCCATACAAAAACAGGCGTTATATAGCAAACTCCATTATAGATATTTCGGGATTTTGCCTTTCTGACATACTTTTAATGAAAGCCTCAAGTGAGCACATTTGGAAAATCGTCATCTTGTTTTCCGGAAACGCCCCCTTTAGGCATTCCAAAGTTTCGATTTTTTTCCAGAAAAATAAATTTTTCTAAATTATTGAAGGATCTTTAGAAGTTAATTGGTAACAAGTGAAATGTAATATAGGTAAGTATCAATGAAAAAAAATGGGACCAATCGAACCATCCATGCCAGTAGTAGTAGAGTCTGTGATGTCTGCTAGCAACTAGACGCGTTTTTACTCGCTCCGCAGTTTTGCAGTTTTGCTGTTCTCTTCAGCTAATTTACTAATTAATCTCTTTTGATCTGATATTTGTATTAGGCGGTGTGTGAAGTGGTGATTTGTAATTTGTGATTGTGATTCTACCTCGAATAAATCTTTGGAACTTTTACTTCTATTCTAAATTTGGCCTATCAGCATGAATAACCCAAAACGGCAAAAAGGAGAAAGATGCCTGCGACCCACAACCGCCAATAACACTTCCCCCCCATCTGGTGCATTGGATAATTGTGCCTCGCCTGCGCGTAAGTCTACGCGAACATTCTCAGACGCTATTATTGCCAAAGAGCTCAAAGAGCAGACGTCGCTACTTCTGGCAAAGATGGATGAAAGTGAGCAGCGCGTAAAAAACACAATAGCCAGCGAACTTGCTGCAATAAAGGCAAGTATTGACTCTATTGGATCTAGGGTCAGCTCTTTAGAAGCAGATCGGAGTGATATTCACTCCAAAATTAATCAGGAAATGGAGAGCAATGCTACAATCGATGGATTACAAGGAGAAATCAAAATATTGAGAGAGAAAGTTGCGTTTCACGAAAAAACTCTCGCTGATGTCTCAGCTGACGTTGTAATCTTCAATATTCCAGCAAATGCAGAAGAAAACCTCAAGCTCTATGTGAACCATCTTTGTCACACTTTTGCTCTTCGACCGCCTCCTATGAAGAATGTTTTCCGGACGAGAATAAAACCTAATTCTATAACCTCCCCGGTCGTTATAAAATTTTATACACCGTATGACAAAACGCTCTTCCTTAAATCTGCTGCAGCTCATCGAAAGAATACTGGGCAACCGTTAAATCTTCGATGTATTGGACTGGACTCTGACCTACCCATCTATATCAACGAGAGTCTGTCTGTTCATGCCCGATCTGTTTTACGTGCTGCAATAAAACTAAAAAACAGGAGGAAGCTGCACTCTGCTTTTTCTCGCCGCGGCTCAATATATGTCAGATTAAGAGAATCCGATGACCCAATTCGTATTGACAGTGAGGAGAACCTCTCTTTATTGCTGGAGCGAGAACTTGCACATCAGCTAGAGGAGATCGTAGATGTCGTTGACCCCATCATTCAATAGGAGCACGAAATTTATTATCATTCCTCTTCTGCCTTTTTATCATAATAATATTTCATACTTTTTTTGCTTTTACAGTTTTGCATTAAAATGCAATATTAACTTTATTTAATTTTTCCTACTATTTTTCTACTCCACTTTCATCTCTTATTGCAAATTACAGTAATGTAGGTATTCTTTTTCTGAGTGCTTGCGTATTTATTTCATTAACTCTTATTCTTTATGTGCGGTAGCGGGATGTCTGCTGATGGCACTAACGAGTCAGCCAGAGTGATGTTGTCAATTCTATGTAATGCACAAAGAGGCTTCAAACTGTGTCATTTGAATACACGTAGTTTAAACCGAACAAAAATTGATTACTTAAGTTACTTATTTGATAAGTCTAATGTTGATGTATTATGTGTAAGTGAAACGTGGTTCAAGCCAAACATCAATGATAGTTCTTATAACATTAATAATTTCAAATTACACAGAAATGACCGTGTAACAAATACTTTTGGTGGTGGGGTTGCTATTTACTGTAGGACGGGACTTAGGTGCGCTGTTTTGGAAAATTCGGTTGGCTGTGGGGTTGAATTCATAATTGCTGAAATTTCTGTGGAGATTTCAACACTGACTTGCTAAAAAATGATTGTTATGCTTGTCAGACCATTGATTATGTCTCTGCATGTGGATTATCTGTCATTTACACTTTTCCTACTCGTTATGCCCCTAATGCTACTCCTAGCTTATTAGACCTGGTAGTAGTTTCTGACCCGTCCTTAGTCTTACTTCAAGATCAAGTTAGTATGGAATCAATATTTGATCACGATTTAATATTTTGCACCTTCAACTTAAATTTTTCCCTTAACCCTGAGCCCCTCTCCTTTTCCTATCGTGATTTTAACAGAATAACTCTTCCATCTCTCTTGGCAGAAGCTTTTGCACTTCCATGGAGTTATTGTTGGAGTATTGCAGAGGCGGACAATAAAATTATTTATTTCAACTCCTTGATTTCTTATTTGTTTGAAAAGTACGTTCCTTTTAAGTCTGTAAGGGTGAGCAATGTTCAAAGACCGTGGTTCACTTCCACTGTCTTGCATTCAATCCAACTGCGTCGCAAAAAATATCTTGGTTGGAGGCGGTTTCCGTCCGAATACAATTGGCAATTATACCGTCTGGCACGTAATTCTGCGACTTTAACTATCCGTAATGCAAAGCGGAACTACTTCTCTTCAAAATTGTGTCCCTCTCTCCCATTGAAACAACTGTGGAGAAATCTTCGAGATATTGGTATTGGGGACAAAGTTCCATTTGACAGTCAACTTGACCCAACTGAGCTTAATAACCATTTTCTTACATCTGCATCACCTAGCTCCCGCCCATTGACTCCAGTGGCGTATCATAATGTTTGTCCCTCGACTTTTGAATTTTCCACGTTTTCTGAGGTAGACGTGGCTAGTAGCATCATGTCACTACATTCCAACTCAGTTGGAGACGATGGTATATTTTTAAAATTGATTATTCCAGTGATCCTTAGCCCCCTGTCTCATATTTTTAACTTTTGCATTACTTCTTCATCGTTTCCGAATACTTGGAAATTTGCTAAAATAATTCCAATTGCAAAAAAAGCTAATGCCTCTATTCCAACCGACTACCGACCAATAAGTATACTGTCGTGCATATCAAAAATCTTTGAAAAACTAATTACAAAGCAGATCACATTCTATATTAGTGCCCACAACCTTTTGTCTCCATTGCAATCCGGTTTCCGCCCTCAGCATAGTTGCAAGACAGCAATGGTAAAAGTGATGGACGACATTCGAAACTCGTTTGACGATTATCATATTACTTTACTTTGTTTGTTAGATTTTTCAAAGGCCTTTGACACTATAAATCATAATATTCTCTGTAATAAACTCAGACAACTCTTTGGATTTGGAGATAATTCTGTTAAGCTTGTAAGAGACTATCTCTCTAACAGGTATCAGAGAGTTCTTGTTGGCGATACTTACTCTTCTTACTGTCGAGTTGAGGCCGGTGTTCCACAAGGCTCCATTTTGGGTCCGGTTCTATTTTGCATTTATATAAACGACTTAACATGTGTTCTTAAAAACTGTAACTTTCACCTTTATGCTGATAATCTTCAAATTTACATTTCGAGGCCAATAGGTCTTATTGAAGATCTCGTTTGTCGTTTAAATGAGGATTTGGCCTCCATTTCCTTATGGTCTTCCACCTTTGGTTTAAAGTTAAATCCTATAAAGTCACAGGTTATTGCAATTTCACATGAAAATTACGATGTTTCCAACTTTCCCCCTATTTACCTGGCCGACAATCGGCTAACTTTTTCTAACTGTGTTACCAGCCTGGGGATAAAAATAAATGGTGATCTTTCTTGCTCTAACCATATTAACTTTATTGTCGGTCGCATATATGGTATATTGCGCAAGTTATGGCTAACTAGTGATTTTACACTATTGGAAACTAGACGCATGCTGGTGAAATCCTTAATTCTACCTAATATTCTCTTTGTAGATGTAATATATAGCAAAATTGACTCCCACTCGGAACATAAGCTGTTGGTGGCTTGCAATGACGCGATTCGATACGTGTATAAACTTCGTAGATACGATCACACCTCAGCCCTGTTCAATAACGTTTTCGGTTGCCCTCTGAGGCGGCTTCTGGACGCCAGAAACTGTATCTTCTTACATAATATCATTGTAGCACGTACCCCGGCGTACCTATACAATAAACTGCGTTTTACCCGATCCTCCATGAATAGCACTCTTATTATACCGAAATATAATTTTCTTAATTCCTCAAGGCACTTTCTCGTTCATGCCACCCGACTGTGGAACTCATTGCCGCCTTCTCTAAAATTAATAGCTAACGCATCGCGCTTCCGGAGGGCTATCTACGATCATTATAATTTGCAATAATTCCCCCATGAACCCTGCTTTCTATTACTCCTTCCTTTCTTTCTTTCTTTTTACTTTTGTTCCTATACCTTCTTTATTTTAGTTTGTTTTTAACCTCTAAATTTTTATACTTTATCGAGTATTATTATCTCAAGTTTGTTAGCTTATATCACAGTTTCATACTTGCATTTATTATCTAAAAAACTTTGTACACTATAAGACTCAGTCTTTTGTACAAACACTTAAGATCATAAATAAAAATGAAATGAAAAAAAATGAAATTAAAAAACTGATTTTTCCATAAAACTATATGAAACTCAATTATATGAAACTGCACATAAACCAAATAGAAATTAATCCATATCCAATCTAAATATAAAATTGAGCGCAGTGTATTTTACAGTGTGTCCATAATTTACAAAAACGTCAAATAAAAGGAAAAACTCCCATCTAAAATATAAATCATTGAGCGCATTGTATTTTATAGTGTGTGCATAATTTACAAAAACGCCTTTTAAAAGGAAAAACTCCTGTGACTTCTAATCCAATCTCAAACATCATCCTTATTGGTATGAGAGACTTTATCCCTTCCAGGAATAAGTAGCTGACAACAGCACTCTCAACTTCTGAAATAAGTTTTAGGAACGTCCCTCCACTTCTCATGTGGAAATCAAACAACTTCGTATGTTAAGCACGTTAAACTCTGACCTAGACAGCATAATACTATGGAGAGAAATCAATCAGTAGAAAATAACGCTTTCAAAACCCAATGCTGTGTCCTGTCGTCCAAGCGAATTGTGTCGCCACGGACACTTAGCAAATTATTGAAGACTTGCTCTTCAAAGTAAATATTAGTGCACTGGAAATTTCCGTTTAAAAAATAGAAAAACAAATAGCAAACTTTTATTTTTGGTGTGATGACACGTTTAATTAACTCTTGATTATTAAATTTAAATGTTCGATGCAAGTACAATTTTTATTTAATTCTTAATTTCAAATATTTAACGAATAAGATAGAACAAAAATTTGGTTTAAAACGTTTATGCGATTATCGCTGCTGGTTGTCGATCCTCTTGTAAGAAAGCTTGTCAGAAAAACTAACTCGATCGCCGCCAGTGATGAACGTTGCCAGTCGCAGTCACCACCAGTCCCACACATTCCAAATGTGTAACTTTGTTAGTACTTTGTACCATGTCAGCAATTTCCATAGCTCGTTGATTAGGTACATGCTGCCGAATATGCCGATGACTGCCAATGCGATGTAAACTCTCGACATGCTGATTGTGCTTATGGTGCACATTAGTGGTGGTCGTCCGTTCTTATGTGTAAACAATTAGGTCGCTTAGGCGACGACTCGCATGGTCAGACGAAATTTGACGACGCTCATTGTGTTGCTTCAATGTGACAAGCCATTTGTGCGATGAAATATGACTGTGTACGCTATTGTGTTGCAACAAAGTAATGCTTCATTGTGATATGAGACTGGTGGTGGTTCATTGGCCTTGAGTCGATGAGTTGATTGCATCGATGATGATGATTTTATGTGCGTAGCACTATGTGCGTAGACTATGTGTCATGTTGCGTTGCAACACGAATCCTAAATCCCATGCCGTTATCCATGAATGTCACTTGCATCGAGGAAACTGAAAATCTCGTAATTCTTCTCTGTATGTGCGTTAACGACAAGCTTTGTTGGAATGACCACATATTTACCGTCGCCAAAAATGATGCGAAATGTTTAGGTTTTTTAACCCGGTGCAAGAAATATTTCACTCCCTCTGATCTGGCTACTATATACAATGCTTTTATTCGCCCTAAACTTAAGTCCAATTGCCATATATAGCGAAATCAATAGATTCGCTTGAACACCGGAGGAACGTTTCCTGCTTGTCACTGTTTTATCGCTTCTTCTACCAGCGGTGCTTAAGAGAAATAGCCAGCTGCATGCCACCTCTAATTGAATTCAACTGCAATACACGAGGCGCTCTGAATGCTCATTAGTTTGCCCTCAAGCCCATCTTCGTATTCATTCATTATTTAGAAAAGTTCATGCAATGAGATAAAGCTACCACCTAAGGGAATCATAGTGAAGTACAAGTGTTGTTGTAGTAAGTGTTTTGTGTACATTTAAAGTAATCACCAGTATAAATTTATGAAATTTTGTTGTTTTTACTGTTTGTTTAAATTCGGCTCAAACAAAAAAAAGTCGACAGTAAATGCTGTGACCAAACTGATTTCAGATATCAACCGGCATCTGACTGATAAAAGGAACACGGCAGCCTGTCTAGTGGATCTCGAAAAAGCATTTGATACGGTTTGGATAAACGCGCTGAATTATAAAATTATTGGTTTGATATATAGATATTGGTTTGCACATCATTTAGTTAAAATGATTTTATCTATGATATACGGGAAGAAATTTGTTATGCAACAGACAATAGTAACACGCTAATCGCTAATGGTCTTCCGCAAGGCGTAGTAGCGTCGCCACTTCTGTTTAATATTATTTATTTCCGAAGTACTGAACATGGATACGTCCCTCACTTATGCTATACGTTCATGGTTCGAGAGTCGAGGAAATTTGGAGAAACTTTCAAACCAAATTCGATGAATTTTAGGCATAATGCAAAAATTGGAAGTTTAAGATAAAATGCGAAGTCATACTGTTTCGCACCCGTCTAAGACGCGGATAACGATATTCGAGGCAGTTAGATAACTGGTGCAAATACCTTCCAAATTCCATCATAGACGGTGTTTATTTTTAATATATATATATATATATGTTTAAACTTATTGCCAAGGGAATACTCCCTGAAAGACTTGCGCCACGACAATAAGGTGGGTAAGCCCTTTATTAAAATTAAGAATTAAACCGGAGAAATGTTATTTACAATATATCACATTCCTCACGTTTGTAGCCGGTTTCAAATTATTTTCTCGGAATTATCCCTGATTCATTGAAAAAAGCAATACGGAAAAACGATCACGAAACTAAAACGACGCGAGTCCAAATGCTTTAATGAATGGATCATGGTCAAGGAAAAATACAAAAAACATTGACCAAGAAAATATTACAAAAAAAAATTACATACGTGAGCGTTCAAAATTCTTGGAACCCCCATTGAAAAATTCGGTCTTTCGGGAATTAACTGACTTCTTTCTTGAAGGCCAACAACTCGAAAGTGAATTATACCGGATTAGTTTGTACTACCAGGCCTAACAACCGAAAAAGGCTTGTGCGTGCCTCCAACGCCAAACATTGCACAGAGGATGAGCGAAAAAGATTGACTCAAATGGAGCTCTTGAAGATTCTCTGCGATTTCTCGTAGCTTGTCCAATTTCACCGGAGAAACCCAAATTCAGGCCTTTGATGAAGATTTGTAAATTTGGTTCTTTTGTGTGTTATTTAGGTGTTTATTTGGGTACATTTTTGTATTACAATAAATACGTAAATACCACTGTGAAGAAGGGAAGAGCCGCTTTTATGGCACTAAAAAAGCTATATTATTCACGCCATCTGAGATGGGAGGTAAAGGTCCTTTGTTACTAGGTGTTCGTAAGCCAATTTTAACGTATGCGTGTCCTGTATAGTTAAAAATCAGTCCCTCATATATGGAAAAATACAACGTCTTCGAGAGGAAATGCCTAAGAGCGTGTATGAGCATGTATAGAAGAGAATAATACAATTATAGACAATCTGTGTCGAATAAGAAACTCATGGGCGCTTCCGGAGTATCAAGAATCAACAATGTCATTCTGGTTCTTACTAGGAACCATTTCGCTCGGTCAGCCTCTGTTGGAAACGACTTAATTTTGGGAGCCTTTTATCCAAAGTCCCAATACTTCGAGGGAGTACTGGAGAGCGGATTTATGCCACCAGAGGCATACTTGCATCTGGATGCACTAGGCTATCTGTACTATAAAAAATAAAATAATAAATTAAAAGTTTTTTTGTTTCCATTTTTTCTTTAAAACCAAAACTATTAAAATTTAATAAAAGTAATACCTACCTATTGTTAAATAAAAAAAACAATTTAATTTATTCCAATTTGTTGGAATATGTATTTCTTTATGGCTAAAGTGCATTATACAGTATTGGGGACACTCCTCTTCTGAAAGCCCTTATTGAGTAGACCTCGAAAACCGCAATCTTGTTGAGGAAAATGCCCCCTTTAGGAGAGAGGGGCTTCCAAAATGTTGACCTCTTTTCGGAAAAATGAATTTTTCTAAGTCGTTTAATGATGTTAGTTGGTATCATATAATAAAAATACCTTTCATCTTATAAAAATTTGGGTTCAATCTAGCGTACCTCGAAAGGTTAGAGCCAAAAAAAGACTTTCTCGTTAAAGTTCAGAAGGGGGCGTGTTTAAAAGTGGGCGGGCGTAAATATTGGTATCAAATGAAAGGTGAGAATTATTTCTACAAAGCCGTGTTTTTTTAATGGAAAAATCAGTTATTTGGCTCTACTACTGGCAAGGATGGTTTGATTGGTCCAATTTTTTTCATTGATACATACCTATATTACCTTTCATTTGATACCAATTAACCCTAAAGCTCCTTCAATAATTTAGAAAAATTTATTTTTCTGGAAAAAAAATCGAGACTTTGAACTTTGGCGTTTCCGGAAAACAAATTGGCGATTTTCAAAATCCGAAAGCCGAAATCTCGAAATACCTGTACTGGAGTTTAGCTTTTTCTTGTTCGTTCTGTTGGTAGAAATCTTGGCTAGTGCGTTATAGCTTTTTCTCAGTTAGGGCTTTCGGACACCATTTTCCTAAAAACCCCGTGATCAGACCGAAAAAATAGCAATCTTGTTTGGGGGTGACGGCCCATTTAGGAGAGAGGCTTTGAAAGTGCTGATTTGGTTTTGAAAAAATGCATTTTTCTAAGTGGTTTAATGGATGTTAGGGGGTTAATTGGTATATAAAAGGTAATAAAAATACCTTTCATTTCATAAAAAATTGGGTTCAAGCCAACCCCCCTCAACAGAGTTAGAGCCAAAAACTGACTTTCTCATGAACGTTCAGCAGGGGGCGTGTTTAAAAGTAGGCGGGCCTAAATATTGGTATCAAATGAAAGGTGAAAACTACTTCTACACAGCCGTACTTTTTTTATGTGATGAAAGGTATTTTTATTACCTCTAATATGATACCAATTAAACCCCTCACATCCATCAAACCACTTAGAAAAATGCATTGTTCAAAAAAATCATTGATATATCACTCAATTATATGAAATACCACATGAACCAAGTACAACTTGATCACCCTTTCGTCTAAGCTGGCCCACGCCCATAAAAAAGTACGGCTGAGTAGAAGTAATTTCCACCTTTAATTTGATACCAATATTTAGGCCCCCCACTTTTAAACACGGCCTCTGCTGAACTTTCATGAGAATGTCAGTTTTTGGCTCTAACTCTGTCGATGAAAGGTATTTTTATTACCTATTACCAATTAATACCAATTAACCCCCTGTTTTGTGGTGGGCGGGGGGTGGTTAGCAAACCTTTAACGTTTTAATCCATACAAGCTTGTCTTCAGTTTTTCATTGAGAACTTGTGTTACAATTACAACCACTAAATTAAAAGTCACTAAATAGGTTTCGTCTAGCGAATACTTAGAAAGTCGACATATAGCATTGTTGCTGTAAATGATCAAGAGAAACACGGTTCGGCTATAGAAAGAACACGAATTGCTATATTAAAGAAGGGATCATATAGTGGGTAACATTTCTCAAAACTATGTTTTCTAGAATATTTTTATAGAAAATAAAAGCCAGTGGGATATTTAAAGAAAACACGAAATAACATATTTTGGAAGGTATTAGTCACTGTGGTCAATGGGCCCCTTAATTTTTTTGGCCTCCCCAGAAAAGCGCCTCGGCCAGCTAGTTTGTACAAAAATATTGATAATCATAATGATAGTGAAATAGGTATTTATAATTTTTCCTTTAGAATGTGTACTCATTTTATAGAGACAAAAACTACGTGTTTTCTTTTTTCTTGTTTCCATGTTGATTTGAAAGAAAAGCTAAATGTCCTTTGGGACATTTATTTGCGTAATGGCCTTTATGACCACACTTATAACATGTAATCTCTTCAAGGGGCCGCGGCACAGGCTTTTGAACTGTTTGATACTTTTCGTTTCTATGGCTGTCTTCATCAGCGATTTTGTGATTCTTGGTGTTATTCATATTTAATTGTTGTTGCATTTGTTGCTTGTAGTAATTTATTGACCGGAAACGTGCTTCTTCTTGTCTTATAATGACTTCTCTTTGGTCTGGAGACATTTTGTTGCACACAGAGGCTTTATGACCCAAATCCCCACAATAATGACAAGTCGGAAGTCGTTTTGCTATTTGATCCTTTGGAATCTCAGTCGGAGGAGGCAATTCAAACCTAGGATGCATGTATTTGCAGTTTGATCCATCTGTACAATATCCAGCCAAGTAATTCATGCATAAAACTCTTCTTACGTGCCGATGTCGGCAATGAGGTCCATGCCTACAAAAACCTCTATCGTACCACGGACAATCTTTAATTTTACTTTCAGGGTCAATATGGAGAAAGGGACATTCCTTGTTATGGCATGCATTAAAACGTGAGTAAAAATAACATTCAGGCATTTTTGTCATGTCGTACTCATGCAGAAATTCACATTGGTCGCCTTTCTTGCATAGTCCTCTCAACCAATGTTTACATACTATTGTTCTATCCCCCCGAATATGACGAAATGGGCAAGCATCACTTTTATCACACTCAGACCCATCTACAGCATTAAAAAATTGGCAAACCGCAGCAGTGGATTCTAAAAATTAAAAAATACGTAAAAAGCGTTTTGTGACAAAGAAATTAAAGTTATCATACTATCCATTCCTTGAAATGGTAGGGAAAGTGCACCAAACTGTTCATTTAAATCTTTTTCAATTCTAAAATCAATGTGATCAACACTGGCTATTATAATTTCCATTATCAAAATAGATAAAAAAAAATTTAAACAACAAATGCACGTAATTTTCTAAAATTCGTTTGTATCTCAATTTAATTTTTTAATATACATATAAGGCGTATTTTATTGCCGAGGATTAAGGAATTCGAATGTCAAACCCAGCAAAACAGCAGGTTTTCCAAAGAAGGAATAAGATATTGCAATTGTGTTGTAAATCCTTATTCCTCGGCAAATAAAATATAGCTATAGCCGTATTTTAATTGCCGAGGAACAACAACAATTGCACTGTCGAATTCCTTCTTTGGAATTGTGAAAACCTGCTGTTTGGCTGGTTATGGCTGGTTTTGACATTGGAATTCCGAACTCGCTCGGCAATAAAATGCAGCTTATATCCGTATTTTTATGCCGAGGAACAACAGCAATTGCACTGTCGAATTCGTTCTTTGGAATTGTGAAAACCAACTGTTTGGCTGGTTTTGACATTCGAATTCCGAATTCGCTCGGCAAAAAAAATGCAGCTTATAATAGAAATTGAACAATTGTGCTGTAACTTGAATATTGAATTGGCATTCAAAGTCAACCAAACTTGGAACACATTCAGGATTGGGATTATGCACACGGCGAGTCGCCTTTTTTGAGCGACTTTTAGCTAAAGGCGAGAAATACCAATTATGCACTAGGCGAGTAGACACTCGTTCTCGCCTTTTTTTCGTCCATGTATAATGCATAGTGAGAAGTAGAGCGAGAAGTTTTTTGTTTTGTTTTTCGAAATAAATATACATTTTTATTTTTATTTAATTTATCATATTTATCATTACTATTTCAGTATGCAAATATGTATTATATATTATTTCACAAAAATGGATAGAATTACTAAACAACAAAAAAGAACTATGGGCTAAACTATAGTGTAGCGATTAACGGGTTAGGGCTTTGAGACACCCCTCTTCTGAAAGCCCTTATTGAGCAGACCACGAAAACCGCCATCTTGTTTGGGGGAGACGCCGCCTTTATAAGACAGGAGCTTCCAAAATGTTGAGTTTTTCCTTTTAAAAATCCTTTTTTTCAATTGTTTGAAGGAGGTTTGGGAGTTAATTGGTGTCATATGAAGGATAAAAAAAATACCGAACATTTAAAAAAAAATGGCGCCAATCAACTTCAGAATAGTTAGAGCCAAAAAACTGATTTTTACGTAAACTTTCTAATGAAATGCTCAAATGTTTTATGTTTAGAAATGAATACTGTGCGCTCAATTAATTTATATTTTTCAATTGATTTATATTTAGAAAGGAGTTTGTCCTTTTAAATGGCGTTTTGGAAAATTATGGACACAGCGTGCTCAATTAAATTATATTTAAATAGGAATTTTTCCTTTTAAAAATCATTTTTAAAAAATTATGGACACTAAAATAAAGTGCGCTTAATTAATTCATATTTAGATAGGAGTTTTTCCTATTAAAAAGCTGTATCATGGTATATCATGTAATTATGTATGAAAAAAAACTCATTTATTTGATATATGACTCAATTATTATATGAAGTACCACATAAACCAAATTCAACTTGATCATACTTCCGTTCAAATTAGGTCACGCCCATAAAAATAGTACGACTGTGTAGAACTAATTTTCACCTTACATGTGATACCAATATTTAGGCCCACCCACTCCAAAACACGCCCCCTGCTAAACTTTCATGAGAAAGTCAGTTTTTGGCTCTTACTTTGTCGTGGGTAGTTGGATTTTTTATAAGATGAAAAGTATTTTTATTACCTTTCATATGATACTTATTTACCCCATGACATCCATCAAACCACCAAAACCAAAACAGAAAAATTAAGTTTTCAAAAAAAAACCATCGATATATCACTCAATTATATGAAAAACCACATGAACCATATACAACTTGATCAAACTTCCGTTCAAATAATGCCACGCCCATAAAAATAGTACGGCTGTGTAGAACCAAATTTCACCTTTAATAATACCAAAATGTAGGCTCGCCCACTTTTAAACACGCCCATTGTTGAACTTTTACGGAAAGTCAGTTATTTTACTATAACTCTCTCGAGGGTAGTTCGATTGGCCCCATTTTTTTTAAATGGACGGTATTTTTATTATCTTTTATATGACACCAATTAACCCCCAAACCTCCTTCAAACCACTGAGAAAAATGAAATTTTGAAAAAAAAAAACTGAAAACAAAACTTTGAAAGCCCCTCCCTCCTAAAGGGGGCGCCGCCCCCAAGTCCCGTTAACATTTTTAAGCATTGGGCGGTGGGGGCGTGGCAGTGGGGGTGACAGATGGTGCAAATTCGATTAATCGCTATACTATATATTCGCCGAACTATGATAAATTTAATGGAGGAAAATTTTGAATTAATTAACGGGAGATTCAAGTCGGCTCAAGGGACACAATTGACCCAAAGTGTTTGGGAGGATATTCAAAGAGAATTGAATGCAATTGGGCCATCAAAGACCATTATATCCATATCCATATCCACCGGTGGCAAAGTAATTAACTGCCGCTAAAACTTGCAAGTGGCACGGTATTGCCGTATGACTTATAGTGGTTGGAAAATAGTCTTCCAAACTATTTATTAAATTAATTAATAAACCTTTCGGTAATGGGTAATATTCCTGGAATCTTTGAATAAAATATTGACTTAATTAAATATATAAATAAATAACATACATATTTGTATACTATTAAAATTATATACCTTGTATCGTCGATGTCAAAAGGGTTTAATTCGTCCCTAAGGCGAGACCGGATTATTCTCATATTTTTTTTATCAAAAAAAACCGCAATTGGCAAATTAACCCTTTTTAAATTTTTAATTTATGTAAATATTTTTATTATTCTCAAATTCACAACACAATATCACAACATAAAATGTCATCCAATTTCAAACAACAACAAAAGCACAATATGACAGCTAAATCCATAGTTGCTCAATTTTCTCGCCTTTTACTTATGTCGTTTTGTGCATAATCGCTAAAAACTGTCAGACAAAACAAAAAGACGACACATCAAACCAAAACTCGCTTCTCGCCTTTTGTGCATAATCCCACTCCAGTATATCAATTTTTGTGGGATATTCTTTTTAGTACAAGTTCTAAATCGAGAAAAATGTCAAACATGGAATTTTAATGTCATTTTATGTTTCTGTTGTTCGCGACAAGTGATTTTAAATATAAAATAAATAAATATTAAATATAATCAGTTTATTGTAAATATTAAATAAATTAAATAAAGTTATTAAATAGTATTGTAACATACAAATATATATTTATATACATATATTGTATATATATACATTATTATTTACATATATACATATATATATATTACATATATATTATCCATATTATAATATATACATACATAACCTAAATGGAATCATCTTTAAGAATTCGGATGATACTAATCAGACGAAAACAGGAACGATTACGTTTATTGAGGCGTCGAAGAGAGTTGCAGGATTACAGTAATCCTTTTACGATTGCTGAAGAGAGGTTTCAGGAATTATTTCGATTCCCTAAACATTTGGCCATCGAGTTCATTGACGAGGTGTCTATATTTTTAAACCGCCGGCAAAAAATACATGGATTACCATGTAACTTAAGAATTTTAACTGCTCTTCGATTGTATGCCACCGGTAAGAATTGTTTTTTTATTTTCTATAAATAAAACATAGTTATATAGGAATGAGTATAGCTAATGGACATTTTTTCTAACATTTTAGGATCTTATCAACGAATTGTTGGGGATGGATTTTTCGTCGCAATGAGCCAAACTGTTAACATAGAAAATACCACCATACAAACCACTTCAATCATATGAAATATTCCATATTTCATCATTTATTCATAACTGTAATTGCGTGATCCAACTTATATTACTTATATTAATTATCATATATCCAAAGCACGCACCCCTTAAATCTGAACATTCATATCTTGTTTACCACTATAATATTCAAGGCCAATCTTATCTTGCAATGCGAATCCTATCATCATGTTTACATCTTCAATTCAAGGCCAATCCTATAATCAAAACACCAGATGCTCAATTACGACGAATATATTCAATACACTTTTTAATATTCATTCAAGGCCAAAAGTAAAGACAATAACATGTTTACTCCTTCAAAGACGTAAACAAGTTCAAAGTCCAAAACTATTTCACAACCAAAAACACAAGTAGGATCACTCAACGAATAGTATATAAGAAAACACTTTAGAATAAGAGATAATCAGTATTCCTTAATATTCAATACATTGTTGTGCAGTATTGTTAATTAGCATTTGTTTTATAACTTGTATTACATTGAAGTCTATTATGAAGACAATAATTTTCATAGTGTTTTTTTATAAATAAATAATAAAGAATAAATTCTTTTTTAAAATTCATAAAATACGCTTGAAAACATAATTGGCGCAGTCGGTAGGATGCGCTTGATCAATTAAGATTTACTTTTATTAAAAAGTTCAAAAGTGCCCCGAAATAAAAAGTAAAATTATAAGTTTTCGCAGAAGGATTACTGAAATTAATTTACTAAGTAATACAAGTGAAAAACAAAAAGTGCTAAAACTCTACTAAGCTCTACGATAATTAATTGCATTATTAGCCAACTAAAAAGAGCAGAAATTCTACGATAATTAATTGCATTATTAGCAAATTAAAAAGTGTAGAAATTAAACAATAATTAATTGCATTATTAGCAAATTAAAAAAGTGCAGAAGCTTCACAATAATTAATTGCGTTATTAGCAAATTAAAAAGTGTAGAAGCTCCACAATAATTAATTGCATTATTAGCAAATTCAAAAGTGCAAAAATTTCAAAATAATTAATTGCAGTATTAGCAAATTAAAAAAGGTGCAGAAATTTCACAATAATTAATTGCATTATTAGCAAATTGAAAAGTGCAAAAGTTCCACGAAAAGTAATTGTATTATTTGCAAAAATAAAAAGAAAAATTAATAAATAAAGAAATTATACTACCATACAAATAAAATTAATTGCATTATTAAAAAAATAATAAATAAATAAATTACACTACTATACAAATAAAATTATTGCAAACACTCTACACTGTTCTATAAAAATAAAAATAAACAAATAATTTCAACAAAAGTGAAACAGAAGTGAAATTTTTTTTAAGTGCATAATTTTTAAAAAAACTTTTGACAACAAATCTGACTATTTGAAAGACATAGAAAAACTAAAATAAACTATTGGCTAAAATAAAAGGAAAGACATACATTAATCAAAACAAACTATTGGTCGAAACAAAAAAAAAATAATAATAAATAAAAATTAAAATAAACTCTTGGTCAGCATTAAAATAAAATCAACACAGACGAATCAACATAATCAGACTACATAATAAGAGCAACACAGCAACATACCACAAAGTAAGAAGAAATACAACAACAAACACAACAAGGTCGAAATAACAGGAAATATTATAAGAAGACAACTCATAACAAAATCACCAGGATCAACAACAAACACAACAAGGTCGAAATAACATGAAATATTCTTAGAAGACAACTCATAACAAAATCACCAGGATCAACAACAAAAACAACAAGGTCAAATTAAAATAAATTTTTAAATTTTACTATTTATTGCTTAAATATAAAGGGTGTTTTTTTGGGAGGTTTGTTTTTCCGATAGATGTCGTTTTATTTTATGACAGTTGTTTTGACAGCTCAAAGTGGCATTTCTACTCAGTATTGTTTGGCAAATCATTATGAAAAAAAAAAAAAAAAAAAAAAAAAAAAAATGACATTTGTGAAAAATAGTCGTGGTAGCCATATGCCAGAAATTGTGTTTAAATGTTAAATGCCAAAAAATTATCTACCAAATAAAAAAAAATTTTGGTCATTTCATAATTTTATATGTGTTTTATTCAAAAAAAAAATCGGCAACCTCTTAAAAAAACACCCGTTAGATATAACGTGTTTTTTTAAGAGGTTGCCGATTTTTTTTTTGAATAAAACACATATAAAATTATGAAATGACCAAAATTTTTTTTTATTTGGTAGATAATTTTTTGGCATTTAACATTTAAACACAATTTCTGGCATATGGCTACCACGACTATTTTTCACAAATGTCATTTTTTTTTTTTTTTTTTTTTTTTTTTTTTTCATAATGATTTGCCAAACAATACTGAGTAGAAATGCCACTTTGAGCTGTCAAAACAACTGTCATAAAATAAAACGACATCTATCGGAAAAACAAACCTCCCAAAAAAACACCCGTTATATAAAATCAAAAAAATTTTTATACACAGGTCCCTTAGCCTTTTACCCTAATTACCTTACAACTTATACTTTTAAAATAAAAACAATCTATCTCTTTTTACAAAATTAAAATTTAACTTAATAAAATACGCATGTGAAGTTTTTAACAAATAACAAAATTAGCAGAATCTCATATGTATACAGCCTGCATATGTATTGGTAAAAATAACATTTGTTATTTTGAATTTAGAGGTTCGCTGTAAAGCAGATTAACAAGCTCACATATATGTCTCACTAAATTGACCCACACCTGTGTCTTCCTAAAGGAATAATCTATCGAATAGAGTTTGTTAGATTACAATGCAGAGGGGAAGAGGCATTTGTGCATCGGTTTGAACTTTTGTTATTTTCATGAAATTCGTCAATTTGGAGGTTCTCTGTCAAGCGGATTGGCCAGTTCCCAGAGATGTCTCACTATATTGACCCACACTTGTGTCTTCCTAAAGGAATAATCTATCGAATAGAGTTTGTTAGATTACAATGCAGAGGGAAAGAGGCATTTGTGCATCGGTTTGAACTAGTGTTATTTTCATGAAATTCGTCAATTTGGAGGTTCTCTGTCAAGCGGATTGGCCAGTTCCCAGAATGTCTCACTATATTGACACACACCTGTGTCTTTCTAAAGGAATAATCTATCGAATAGAGTTTGTTAGATTACAATGCAGAGGGGAAGAGGCATTTGTGCATCGGTTTGAACTTTTGTTATTTTCATGAAATTCGTAAATTTGGAGGTTCTCTGTCAAGCGGATTGGCCAGTTCCCAGAGATGTCTCACTATATTGACCCACACCTGTGTCTTCCTAAAGGAATAATCTATCGAATAGAGTTTGTTAGATTACAATGCAGAGGGGAAGAGGCATTTGTGTATCGGTTTGAACTTTTGTTATTTTCATGAAATTCGTCAATTTGGAGGTTCTCTGTCAAGCGGATTGGCCAGTTCCCAGAGATGTCTCACTATATTGACCCACACCTGTGTCTTCCTAAAGGAATAATCTATCGAATAGAGTTTGTTAGATTACAATGCAGAGGGGAAGAGGCATTTGTGCATCGGTTTGAACTTTTGTTATTTTCATGAAATTCGTCAATTTGGAGGTTCTCTGTTAAGCGGATTGGCCAGTTCCCAGAGATGTCTCACTATATTGACCCACACTTGTGTCTTCCTAAAGGAATAATCTATCGAATAGAGTTTGTTAGATTACAATGCAGAGGGAAAGAGGCATTTGTGCATCGGTTTGAACTATTGTTATTTTCATGAAATTCGTCAATTTGGAGGTTCTCTGTCAAGCGGATTGGCCAGTTCCCAGAATGTCTCACTATATTGACCCACACCTGTGTCTTTCTAAAGGAATAATCTATCGAATAGAGTTTGTTAGATTACAATGCAGAGGGGAAGAGGCATTTGTGCATCGGTTTGAACTTTTGTTATTTTCATGAAATTCGTCAATTTGGAGGTTCTCTGTCAAGCGGATTGGCCAGTTCCCAGAGATGTCTCACTACATTGACCCACACCTGTGTCTTCCTAAAGGAATAATCTATCGAATAGAGTTTGTTAGATTACAATGCAGAGGGGAAGAGGCATTTGTGTATCGGTTTGAACTTTTGTTATTTTCATGAAATTCGTCAATTTGGAGGTTCTCTGTCAAGCGGATTGGCCAGTTCCCAGAGATGTCTCACTATATTGACCCACACAGGGGAAGAGGCATTTGTGCATCAGTTTGAACTTTTGTTATTTTCATGAAATTCGTCAATTTGGAGGGTCTCTGTCAAGCGGTTGGCCAGTTCCCAGAGATGTCTCACTATATTGACCTACACCTGTGTCTTCCTAAAGGAATAATCTATCGAATAGAGTTTGTTAGATTACAATGCAGAGGGGAAGAGGCATTTGTGCATCAGTTTGAACTTTAGTTATTTTCATGAAATTCGTCAATTTGGAGGTTCTCTGTCAAGCGGATTGGCCAGTTCCCAGAGATGTCTCACTATATTGACCCACACCTGTGTCTTCCTAAAGGAATAGTCTATCGAATAGAGTTTGTTAGATTACAATGCAGAGGGGAAGAGGCATTTGTGCATCGGTTTGAACTTTTGTTATTTTCATGAAATTCGTCAATTTGGAGGTTCTCTGTCAAGCGGATTGGCCAGTTCCCAGAGATGTCTCACTATATTGACCCACACCTGTGTCTTCCTAAAGGAATAATCTATCGAATAGAGTTTGTTAGATTACAATGCAGAGGGGAAGAGGCATTTGTGCATCGGTTTGAACTTTTGTTATTTTCATGAAATTCGTCAATTTGGAGGTTCTCTTTCAAGCGGATTGGCCAGTTCCCAGAGATGTCTCACTATATTGACCCACACCTGTGTCTTCCTAAAGGAATAATCTATCGAATAGAGTTTGTAAGATTACAATGCAGAGGGGAAGAGGCATTTGTGCATCGGTTTGAACTTTTGTTATTTTCATGAAATTCGTCAATTTGGAGGTTCTCTGTCAAGCGGATTGGCCAGTTCCCAGAATGTCTCACTATATTGACCCACACCTGTGTCTTCCTAAAGAAATAATCTATCGAATAGAGTTTGTTAGATTACAATGCAGAGGGGAAGAGGCATTTGTGCATCGGTTTAAACTTTTGTTATTTTCATGAAATTCGTCAATTTGGAGGTTCTCTGTCAAGCGGATTGGCCAGTTCCCAGAAATGTCTCACTATATTGACCTACACCTGTGTCTTCCTAAAGGAATAATCTATCGAATCGAATAGAGTTTGCAGAGGGGTAGAGGCAATTGTGCATCGGTTTGAACTTTTGTTATTTTCATGAAATTCGTCAATTTGGAGGTTCTCTGTCAAGCGGATTGGCCAGTTCCCAGAGATGTTTCACTATATTGACCCACACCTGTGTCTTCCTAAAGGAATAATCTATCGAATAGAGTTTGTTAGATTACAATGCAGAGGGGAAGAGGCATTTGTGCATCGGTTTGAACTTTTGTTATTTTCATGAAATTCGTCAATTTGGCGGTTCTCTGTCAAGCGGATTGGCCAGTTCCCAGAGATGTCTCACTATATTGACCCACACCTGTGTCTTCCTAAAGGAATAATCTATCGAATAGAGTTTGTTAGATTACAATGCAGAGGGGAAGAGGCATTTGCGCATCGGTTTGAACTTTTGTTATTTTCATGAAATTCGTCAATTTGGAGGTTTTCTGTCAAGCGGATTGGCCAGTTCCCAGAGATGTCTCACTATATTTACCCACACCTGTGTCTTCCTAAAGGAATAATCTATCGAATAGAGTTTGTTAGATTACAATGCAGAGGGGAAGAGGCATTTGTGCATCGATTTGAACTTTTGTTATTTTCATGAAATTCGTCAATTTGGAGGTTCTCTGTCAAGCGGATTGGCCAGTTCCCAGAGATGTCTCACTATATTGACCCACACCCGTGTCTTCCTAAAGGAATAATCTATCGAATAGAGTTTGTTAGATTACAATGCAGAGGGGAAGAGGCATTTGTGCATCGGTTTGAACTTTTGTTATTTTCATGAAATTCGTCAATTTGGAGTTTCTCTGTCAAGCGGATTGCCCAGTTCCCAGATGTCTCACTATATTGACCCACACCTGTGTCTTCTTAAAGGAATAATCTATCGAATAGAGTTTGTTAGATTACAATGCAGAGGGGAAGAGGCATTTGTGCAACGGTTTGAACTTTTGTTATTTTCATGAAATTCGTTAATTTGGAGGTTCTCTGTCAAGCGGATTGGCCAGTTCCCAGAGATGTCTCACTATATTGACCCACACCTGTGTCTTTCTAAAGGAAAAATCTATCAAATAGATTTTGTTAGATTACAATGCAGAGGGGAAGAGGCATTTGTGCATCGGTTTGAACTTTTGTTATTTTCATGAAATTCGTCAATTTGGGGGTTCTCTGTCAAGCGGATTGGCCAGTTCCCAGAGATGTCTCACTATATTGACCCACACCTGTGTCTTCTTAAAGGAAAAATCTATCGAATAGAGTTTGTTAGATTACAATGCAGAGGGGAAGAGGCATTTGTGCATCGGTTTGAACTTTTGTTATTTTCATGAAATTCGTCAGTTTGGAGGTTCTCTGTCACGCGGATTGGCCAGTTCCCAGAGATGTTTCACTATATTGACCCACACCTGTGTCTTCCTAAAGGAATAATCTATCAAATCGAATAGAGTTTGCAGAGGGGTAGAGGCAATTGTGCATCGGTTTGAACTTTTGTTATTTTCATGAAATTCGTCAGTTTGGAGGTTCTCTGTCACGCGGATTGGCCAGTTCCCAGAGATGTTTCACTATATTGACCCACACCTGTGTCTTCCTAAAGGAATAATCTATCAAATCGAATAGAGTTTGCAGAGGGGTAGAGGCAATTGTGCATCGGTTTGAACTTTTGTTATTTTCATGAAATTCGTCAGTTTGGAGGTTCTCTGTCACGCGGATTGGCCAGTTCCCAGAGATGTTTCACTATATTGACCCACACCTGTGTCTTCCTAAAGGAATAATCTATCGAATAGAGTTTGTTAGATTACAATGCAGAGGGGAAGAGGCATTTGTGCATCGGTTTGAACTTTTGTTATTTTCATGAAATTCGTCAATTTGGAGGTTCTCTGTCAAGCGGATTGGCCAGTTCCCAGAGATGTCTCACTATATTGACCCACACTTGTGTCTTCCTAAAGGAATAATCTATCGAATAGAGTTTGTTAGATTACAATGCAGAGGGAAAGAGGCATTTGTGCATCGGTTTGAACTTTTGTTATTTTCATGAAATTCGTCAATTTGGAGGTTTTCTGTCAAGCGGATTGGCCAGTTCCCAGAGATGTCTCACTATATTTACCCACACCTGTGTCTTCCTAAAGGAATAATCTATCGAATAGAGTTTGTAAGATTACAATGCAGAGGGGAAGAGGCATTTGTGCATCGATTTGAACTTTTGTTATTTTCATGAAATTCGTCAATTTGGAGGTTCTCTGTCAAGCGGATTGGCCAGTTCCCAGAGATGTCTCACTACATTGACCCACACCTGTGTCTTCCTAAAGGAATAATCTATCGAATAGAGTTTGTTAGATTACAATGCAGAGGGGAAGAGGCATTTGCGCATCGGTTTGAACTTTTGTTATTTTCATGAAATTCGTCAATTTGGAGGTTTTCTGTCAAGCGGATTGGCCAGTTCCCAGAGATGTCTCACTATATTTACCCACACCTGTGTCTTCTTAAAGGAATAATCTATCGAATAGAGTTTGTTAGATTACAATGCAGAGGGATAGAGGCATTTGTGCATCGATATGAACTTTTGTTATTTTCATGAAATTCGTCAATTTGGAGGTTCTCTGTCAAGCGGATTGGCCAGTTCCCAGAGATGTCTCACTATATTGACCCACACCTCTGTCTTCCTAAAGGAATAATCTATCGAATAGAGTTTGTTAGATTACAATGCAGAGGGGAAGAGGCATTTGTGCATCGGTTTGAACTTTTGTTATTTTCATGAAATTCGTCAATTTGGAGTTCCTCTGTCAAGCGGATTGCCCAGTTCCCAGATGTCTCACTATATTGACCCACACCTGTGTCTTCCTAAAGGAATAATCTATCGAATAGAGTTTGTTAGATTACAATGCAGAGGGGAAGAGGCATTTGTGCAACGGTTTGAACTTTTGTTATTTTCATGAAATTCGTTAATTTGGAGGTTCTCTGTCAAGCGGATTGGCCAGTTCCCAGAGATGTCTCACTATATTGACCCACACCTGTGTCTTCCTAAAGGAATAATCTATCAAAAAGATTTTGTTAGATTACAATGCAGAGGGGAAGAGGCATTTGTGCATCGGTTTGAACTTTTGTTATTTTCATGAAATTCGTCAATTTGGGGGTTCTCTGTCAAGCGGATTGGCCAGTTCCCAGAGATGTCTCACTATATTGACCCACACCTGTGTCTTCCTAAAGGAATAATCTATCGGATAGAGTTTGTTAGATTACAATGCAGAGCGGAAGAGGCATTTGTGCATCGGTTTGAACTTTTGTTATTTTCATGAAATTCGTCAATTTGGAGGTTCTCTTTCAAGCGGATTGGCCAGTTCCCAGAGATGTCTCACTATATTGACCCACACCTGTGTCTTCCTAAAGGAATAATCTATCGAATAGAGTTTGTAAGATTACAATGCAGAGGGGAAGAGGCATTTGTGCATCGGTTTGAACTTTTGTTATTTTCATGAAATTCGTCAATTTGGAGGTTCTCTGTCAAGCGGATTGGCCAGTTCCCAGAATGTCTCACTATATTGACCCACACCTGTGTCTTCCTAAAGGAATAATCTATCGAATAGAGTTTGTTAGATTACAATGCAGAGGGGAAGAGGCATTTGTGCATCGGTTTGAACTTTTGTTATTTTCATGAAATTCGTCAATTTGGAGTTTCTCTGTCAAGCGGATTGCCCAGTTCCCAGAGATGTCTCACTATATTGACCCACACTTGTGTCTTCCTAAAGGAATAATCTATCGAATAGAGTTTGTTAGATTACAATGCAGAGGGGAAGAGGCATTTGTGCATCGATTTGAACTTTTGTTATTTTCATGAAATTCGTCAATTTGGAGGTTCTCTGTCAAGCGGATTGGCCAGTTCCCAGAGATGTCTCACTATATTGACCCACACCCGTGTCTTCCTAAAGGAATAATCTATCGAATAGAGTTTGTTAGATTACAATGCAGAGGGGAAGAGGCATTTGTGCATCGGTTTGAACTTTTGTTATTTTCATGAAATTCGTCAATTTGGAGTTTCTCTGTCAAGCGGATTGCCCAGTTCCCAGATGTCTCACTATATTGACCCACACCTGTGTCTTCCTAAAGGAATAATCTATCGAATAGAGTTTGTTAGATTACAATGCAGAGGGGAAGAGGCATTTGTGCAACGGTTTGAACTTTTGTTATTTTCATGAAATTCGTTAATTTGGAGGTTCTCTGTCAAGCGGATTGGCCAGTTCCCAGAGATGTCTCACTATATTGACCCACACCTGTGTCTTCCTAAAGGAAAAATCTATCAAATAGATTTTGTTAGATTACAATGCAGAGGGGAAGAGGCATTTGTGCATCGGTTTGAACTTTTGTTATTTTCATGAAATTCGTCAATTTGGGGGTTCTCTGTCAAGCGGATTGGCCAGTTCCCAGAGATGTCTCACTATATTGACCCACACCTGTGTCTTCCTAAAGGAATAATCTATCGAATAGAGTTTGTTAGATTACAATGCAGAGGGGAAGAGGCATTTGTGCATCGGTTTGAACTTTTGTTATTTTCATGAAATTCGTCAATTTGGAGGTTCTCTTTCAAGCGGATTGGCCAGTTCCCAGAGATGTCTCACTATATTGACCCACACCTGTGTCTTCCTAAAGGAATAATCTATCGAATAGAGTTTGTAAGATTACAATGCAGAGGGGAAGAGGCATTTGTGCATCGGTTTGAACTTTTGTTATTTTCATGAAATTCGTCAATTTGGAGGTTCTCTGTCAAGCGGATTGGCCAGTTCCCAGAATGTCTCACTATATTGACCCACACCTGTGTCTTCCTAAAGGAATAATCTATCGAATCGAATAGAGTTTGCAGAGGGGTAGAGGCAATTGTGCATCGGTTTGAACTTTTGTTATTTTCATGAAATTCGTCAGTTTGGAGGTTCTCTGTCACGCGGATTGGCCAGTTCCCAGAGATGTTTCACTATATTGACCCACACCTGTGTCTTCCTAAAGGAATAATCTATCGAATAGAGTTTGTAAGATTACAATGCAGAGGGGAAGAGGCATTTGTGCATCGGTTTGAACTTTTGTTATTTTCATGAAATTCGTCAATTTGGAGGTTCTCTGTCAAGCGGATTGGCCAGTTCCCAGAGATGTCTCACTATATTGACCCACACTTGTGTCTTCCTAAAGGAATAATCTATCGAATAGAGTTTGTTAGATTACAATGCAGAGGGAAAGAGGCATTTGTGCATCGGTTTGAACTTTTGTTATTTTCGTGAAATTCGTCAATTTGGCGGTTCTCTGTCAAGCGGATTGGCCAGTTCCCAGAGTTTGTTAGATTACAATGCAGAGGGGAAGAGGCATTTGTGCATCGGTTTGAACTTTTGTTATTTTCATGAAATTCGTCAATTTGGAGTTTCTCTGTCAAGCGGATTGCCCAGTTCCCAGATGTCTCACTATATTGACCCACACCTGTGTCTTCCTAAAGGAATAATCTATCGAATAGAGTTTGTTAGATTACAATGCAGAGGGGAAGAGGCATTTGTGCAACGGTTTGAACTTTTGTTATTTTCATGAAATTCGTTAATTTGGAGGTTCTCTGTCAAGCGGATTGGCCAGTTCCCAGAGATGTCTCACTATATTGACCCACACCTGTGTCTTCCTAAAGGAATAATCTATCAAATAGATTTTGTTAGATTACAATGCAGAGGGGAAGAGGCATTTGTGCATCGGTTTGAACTTTTGTTATTTTCATGAAATTCGTCAATTTGGGGGTTCTCTGTCAAGCGGATTGGCCAGTTCCCAGAGATGTCTCACTATATTGACCCACACCTGTGTCTTCCTAAAGGAATAATCTATCGAATAGAGTTTGTTAGATTACAATGCAGAGGGGAAGAGGCATTTGTGCATCGGTTTGAACTTTTGTTATTTTCATGAAATTCGTCAATTTGGAGGTTCTCTTTCAAGCGGATTGGCCAGTTCCCAGAGATGTCTCACTATATTGACCCACACCTGTGTCTTCCTAAAGGAATAATCTATCGAATAGAGTTTGTAAGATTACAATGCAGAGGGGAAGAGGCATTTGTGCATCGGTTTGAACTTTTGTTATTTTCATGAAATTCGTCAATTTGGAGGTTCTCTGTCAAGCGGATTGGCCAGTTCCCAGAATGTCTCACTATATTGACCCACACCTGTGTCCTCCTAAAGGAATAATCTATCGAATCGAATAGAGTTTGCAGAGGGGTAGAGGCAATTGTGCATCGGTTTGAACTTTTGTTATTTTCATGAAATTCGTCAGTTTGGAGGTTCTCTGTCACGCGGATTGGCCAGTTCCCAGAGATGTTTCACTATATTGACCCACACCTGTGTCTTCCTAAAGGAATAATCTATCGAATAGAGTTTGTTAGATTACAATGCTGAGGGAAAGAGGCATTTGTGCATCGGTTTGAACTTTTGTTATTTTCGTGAAATTCGTCAATTTGGCGGTTCTCTGTCAAGCGGATTGGCCAGTTCCCAGAGATGTCTCACTATATTGACCCACACCTGTGTCTTCCTAAAGGAATAATCTATCGAATAGAGTTTGTTAGATTACAATGCAGAGGGGAAGAGGCATTTGCGCATCGGTTTGAACTTTTGTTATTTTCATGAAATTCGTCAATTTGGAGGTTTTCTGTCAAGCGGATTGGCCAGTTCCCAGAGATGTCTCACTATATTTACCTACACCTGTGTCTTCCTAAAGGAATAATCTATCGAATAGAGTTTGTTAGATTACAATGCAGAGGTGAAGAGGCATTTGTGCATCGATTTGAACTTTTGTTATTTTCATGAAATTCGTCAATTTGGAGGTTCTCTGTCAAGCGGATTGGCCAGTTCCCAGAGATGTCTCACTATATTGACCCACACCTGTGTCTTCCTAAAGGAATAATCTATCGAATAGAGTTTGTTAGATTACAATGCAGAGGGGAAGAGGCATTTGCGCATCGGTTTGAACTTTTGTTATTTTCATGAAATTCGTCAATTTGGAGGTTTTCTGTCAAGCGGATTGGCCAGTTCCCAGAGATGTCTCACTATATTTACCCACACCTGTGTCTTCCTAAAGGAATAATCTATCGAATAGAGTTTGTTAGATTACAATGCAGAGGGGAAGAGGCATTTGTGCATCGGTTTGAACTTTTGTTATTTTCATGAAATTCGTCAGTTTGGAGGTTCTCTGTCACGCGGATTGGCCAGTTCCCAGAGATGTTTCACTATATTGACCCACACCTGTGTCTTCCTAAAGGAATAATCTATCGAATAGAGTTTGTTAGATTACAATGCAGAGGGGAAGAGGCATTTGTGCATCGGTTTGAACTTTTGTTATTTTCATGAAATTCGTCAATTTGGAGGTTTTCTGTCAAGCGGATTGGCCAGTTCCCAGAGATGTCTCACTATATTTACCCACACCTGTGTCTTCCTAAAGGAAAAATCTATCGAATAGAGTTTGTTAGATTACAATGCAGAGGGGTAGAGGCAATTGTGCATCGGTTTGAACTTTTGTTATTTTCATGAAATTCGTCAGTTTGGAGGTTCTCTGTCACGCGGATTGGCCAGTTCCCAGAGATGTTTCACTATATTGACCCACACCTGTGTCTTCCTAAAGGAATAATCTATCGAATAGAGTTTGTTAGATTACAATGCAGAGGGGAAGAGGCATTTGTGCATCGGTTTGAACTTTTGTTATTTTCATGAAATTCGTCAATTTGGAGGTTCTCTGTCAAGCGGATTGCCCAGTTCCCAGAGATGTCTCACTATATTGACCCACACTTGTGTCTTCCTAAAGGAATAATCTATCGAATAGAGTTTGTTAGATTACAATGCAGAGGGGAAGAGGCATTTGTGCATCGATTTGAACTTTTGTTATTTTCATGAAATTCGTCAATTTGGAGGTTCTCTGTCAAGCGGATTGGCCAGTTCCCAGAGATGTCTCACTATATTGACCCACACCCGTGTCTTCCTAAAGGAATAATCTATCGAATAGAGTTTGTTAGATTACAATGCAGAGGGGAAGAGGCATTTGTGCATCGGTTTGAACTTTTGTTATTTTCATGAAATTCGTCAATTTGGAGTTTCTCTGTCAAGCGGATTGCCCAGTTCCCAGATGTCTCACTATATTGACCCACACCTGTGTCTTCCTAAAGGAATAATCTATCGAATAGAGTTTGTTAGATTACAATGCAGAGGGGAAGAGGCATTTGTGCAACGGTTTGAACTTTTGTTATTTTCATGAAATTCGTTAATTTGGAGGTTCTCTGTCAAGCGGATTGGCCAGTTCCCAGAGATGTCTCACTATATTGACCCACACCTGTGTCTTCCTAAAGGAAAAATGTATCAAATAGATTTTGTTAGATTACAATGCAGAGGGGAAGAGGCATTTGTGCATCGGTTTGAACTTTTGTTATTTTCATGAAATTCGTCAATTTGGGGGTTCTCTGTCAAGCGGATTGGCCAGTTCCCAGAGATGTCTCACTATATTGACCCACACCTGTGTCTTCCTAAAGGAATAATCTATCGAATAGAGTTTGTTAGATTACAATGCAGAGGGGAAGAGGCATTTGTGCATCGGTTTGAACTTTTGTTATTTTCATGAAATTCGTCAATTTGGAGGTTCTCTTTCAAGCGGATTGGCCAGTTCCCAGAGATGTCTCACTATATTGACCCACACCTGTGTCTTCCTAAAGGAATAATCTATCGAACAGAGTTTGTAAGATTACAATGCAGAGGGGAAGAGGCATTTGTGCATCGGTTTGAACTTTTGTTATTTTCATGAAATTCGTCAATTTGGAGGTTCTCTGTCAAGCGGATTGGCCAGTTCCCAGAATGTCTCACTATATTGACCCACACCTGTGTCTTCCTAAAGGAATAATCTATCGAATCGAATAGAGTTTGCAGAGGGGTAGAGGCAATTGTGCATCGGTTTGAACTTTTGTTATTTTCATGAAATTCGTCAGTTTGGAGGTTCTCTGTCACGCGGTTTGGCCAGTTCCCAGAGATGTTTCACTATATTGACCCACACCTGTGTCTTCCTAAAGGAATAATCTATCGAATAGAGTTTGTTAGATTACAATGCAGAGGGGAAGAGGCATTTGTGCATCGGTTTGAACTTTTGTTATTTTCATGAAATTCGTCAATTTGGAGGTTCTCTGTCAAGCGGATTGGCCAGTTCCCAGAGATGTCTCACTATATTGACCCACACTTGTGTCTTCCTAAAGGAATAATCTATCGAATAGAGTTTGTTAGATTACAATGCAGAGGGAAAGAGGCATTTGTGCATCGGTTTGAACTTTTGTTATTTTCGTGAAATTCGTCAATTTGGCGGTTCTCTGTCAAGCGGATTGGCCAGTTCCCAGAGTTTGTTAGATTACAATGCAGAGGGGAAGAGGCATTTGTGCATCGGTTTGAACTTTTGTTATTTTCATGAAATTCGTCAATTTGGAGTTTCTCTGTCAAGCGGATTGCCCAGTTCCCAGATGTCTCACTATATTGACCCACACCTGTGTCTTCCTAAAGGAATAATCTATCGAATAGAGTTTTTTAGATTACAATGCAGAGGGGAAGAGGCATTTGTGCAACGGTTTGAACTTTTGTTATTTTCATGAAATTCGTTAATTTGGAGGTTCTCTGTCAAGCGGATTGGCCAGTTCCCAGAGATGTCTCACTATATTGACCCACACCTGTGTCTTCCTAAAGGAATAATCTATCAAATAGATTTTGTTAGATTACAATGCAGAGGGGAAGAGGCATTTGTGCATCGGTTTGAACTTTTGTTATTTTCATGAAATTCGTCAATTTGGGGGTTCTCTGTCAAGCGGATTGGCCAGTTCCCAGAGATGTCTCACTATATTGACCCACACCTGTGTCTTCCTAAAGGAATAATCTATCGAATAGAGTTTGTTAGCTTACAATGCAGAGGGGAAGAGGCATTTGTGCATCGGTTTGAACTTTTGTTATTTTCATGAAATTCGTCAATTTGGAGGTTCTCTTTCAAGCGGATTGGCCAGTTCCCAGAGATGTCTCACTATATTGACCCACACCTGTGTCTTCCTAAAGGAATAATCTATCGAATAGAGTTTGTAAGATTACAATGCAGAGGGGAAGAGGCATTTGTGCATCGGTTTGAACTTTTGTTATTTTCATGAAATTCGTCAATTTGGAGGTTCTCTGTCAAGCGGATTGGCCAGTTCCCAGAATGTCTCACTATATTGACCCACACCTGTGTCTTCCTAAAGGAATAATCTATCGAATCGAATAGAGTTTGCAGAGGGGTAGAGGCAATTGTGCATCGGTTTGAACTTTTGTTATTTTCATGAAATTCGTCAGTTTGGAGGTTCTCTGTCACGCGGATTGGCCAGTTCCCAGAGATGTTTCACTATATTGACCCACACCTGTGTCTTCCTAAAGGAATAATCTATCGAATAGAGTTTGTTAGATTACAATGCAGAGGGGAAGAGGCATTTGTGCATCGGTTTGAACTTTTGTTATTTTCATGAAATTCGTCAATTTGGAGGTTCTCTGTCAAGCGGATTGGCCAGTTCCCAGAGATGTCTCACTATATTGACCCACACTTGTGTCTTCCTAAAGGAATAATCTATCGAATAGAGTTTGTTAGATTACAATGCAGAGGGAAAGAGGCATTTGTGCATCGGTTTGAACTTTTGCTATTTTCGTGAAATTCGTCAATTTGGCGGTTCTCTGTCAAGCGGATTGGCCAGTTCCCAGAGATGTCTCACTATATTGACCCACACCTGTGTCTTCCTAAAGGAATAATCTATCGAATAGAGTTTGTTAGATTACAATGCAGAGGGGAAGAGGCATTTGCGCATCGGTTTGAACTTTTGTTATTTTCATGAAATTCGTCAATTTGGAGGTTTTCTGTCAAGCGGATTGGCCAGTTCCCAGAGATGTCTCACTATATTTACCCACACCTGTGTGTTCCTAAAGGAATAATCTATCGAATAGAGTTTGTTAGATTACAATGCAGAGGTGAAGAGGCATTTGTGCATCGATTTGAACTTTTGTTATTTTCATGAAATTCGTCAATTTGGAGGTTCTCTGTCAAGCGGATTGGCCAGTTCCCAGAGATGTCTCACTATATTTACCCACACCTGTGTCTTCCTAAAGGAATAATCTATCGAATAGAGTTTGTTAGATTACAATGCAGAGGGGAAGAGGCATTTGTGCATCGATTTGAACTTTTGTTATTTTCATGAAATTCGTCAATTTGGAGGTTCTCTGTCAAGCGGATTGGCCAGTTCCCAGAGATGTCTCACTATATTGACCCACACCTGTGTCTTCCTAAAGGAATAATCTATCGAATAGAGTTTGTTAGATTACAATGCAGAGGGGAAGAGGCATTTGTGCATCGGTTTGAACTTTTGTTATTTTCATGAAATTCGTCAATTTGGAGTTTCTCTGTCAAGCGGATTGCCCAGTTCCCAGATGTCTCACTATATTGACCCACACCTGTGTCTTCCTAAAGGAATAATCTATCGAATAGAGTTTGTTAGATTACAATGCAGAGGGGAAGAGGCATTTGTGCAACGGTTTGAACTTTTGTTATTTTCATGAAATTCGTTAATTTGGAGGTTCTCTGTCAAGCGGATTGGCCAGTTCCCAGAGATGTCTCACTATATTGACCCACACCTGTGTCTTCCTAAAGGAATAATCTATCAAATAGATTTTGTTAGATTACAATGCAGGGGGGAAGAGGCATTTGTGCATCGGTTTGAACTTTTGTTATTTTCATGAAATTCGTCAATTTGGGGGTTCTCTGTCAAGCGGATTGGCCAGTTCCCAGAGATGTTTCACTATATTGACCCACACCTGTGTCTTCCTAAAGGAATAATCTATCGAATAGAGTTTGTTAGATTACAATGCAGAGGGGAAGAGGCATTTGTGCATCGGTTTGAACTTTTGTTATTTTCATGAAATTCGTCAATTTGGAGGTTCTCTTTCAAGCGGATTGGCCAGTTCCCAGAGATGTCTCACTATATTGACCCACACCTGTGTCTTCCTAAAGGAATAATCTATCGAATAGGGTTTGTAAGATTACAATGCAGAGGGGAAGAGGCATTTGTGCATCGGTTTGAACTTTTGTTATTTTCATGAAATTCGTCAATTTGGAGGTTCTCTGTCAAGCGGATTGGCCAGTTCCCAGAATGTCTCACTATATTGACCCACACCTGTGTCTTCCTAAAGGAATAATCTATCGAATCGAATAGAGTTTGCAGAGGGGTAGAGGCAATTGTGCATCGGTTTGAACTTTTGTTATTTTCATGAAATTCGTCAGTTTGGAGGTTCTCTGTCACGCGGATTGGCCAGTTCCCAGAGATGTTTCACTATATTGACCCACACCTGTGTCTTCCTAAAGGAATAATCTATCGAATAGAGTTTGTTAGATTACAATGCAGAGGGGAAGAGGCATTTGTGCATCGGTTTGAACTTTTGTTATTTTCATGAAATTCGTCAATTTGGCGGTTCTCTGTCAAGCGGATTGGCCAGTTCCCAGAGATGTCTCACTATATTGACCCACACCTGTGTCTTCCTAAAGGAATAATCTATCGAATAGAGTTTGTTAGATTACAATGCAGAGGGGAAGAGGCATTTGCGCATCGGTTTGAACTTTTGTTATTTTCATGAAATTCGTCAATTTGGAGGTTTTCTGTCAAGCGGATTGGCCAGTTCCCAGAGATGTCTCACTATATTTACCCACACCTGTGTCTTCCTAAAGGAATAATCTATCGAATAGAGTTTGTTAGATTACAATGCAGAGGGGAAGAGGCATTTGTGCATCGATTTGAACTTTTGTTATTTTCATGAAATTCGTCAATTTGGAGGTTCTCTTTCAAGCGGATTGGCCAGTTCCCAGAGATGTCTCACTATATTGACCCACACCTGTGTCTTCCTAAAGGAATAATCTATCGAATAGAGTTTGTAAGATTACAATGCAGAGGGGAAGAGGCATTTGTGCATCGGTTTGAACTTTTGTTATTTTCATGAAATTCGTCAATTTGGAGGTTCTCTGTCAAGCGGATTGGCCAGTTCCCAGAATGTCTCACTATATTGACCCACACCTGTGTCTTCCTAAAGGAATAATCTATCGAATCGAATAGAGTTTGCAGAGGGGTAGAGGCAATTGTGCATCGGTTTGAACTTTTGTTATTTTCATGAAATTCGTCAGTTTGGAGGTTCTCTGTCACGCGGATTGGCTAGTTCCCAGAGATGTTTCACTATATTGACCCACACCTGTGTCTTCCTAAAGGAATAATCTATCGAATAGAGTTTGTTAGATTACAATGCAGAGGGGAAGAGGCATTTGTGCATCGGTTTGAACTTTTGTTATTTTCATGAAATTCGTCAATTTGGCGGTTCTCTGTCAAGCGGATTGGCCAGTTCCCAGAGATGTCTCACTATATTGACCCACACCTGTGTCTTCCTAAAGGAATAATCTATCGAATAGAGTTTGTTAGATTACAATGCAGAGGGGAAGAGGCATTTGCGCATCGGTTTGAACTTTTGTTATTTTCATGAAATTCGTCAATTTGGAGGTTTTCTGTCAAGCGGATTGGCCAGTTCCCAGAGATGTCTCACTATATTTACCCACACCTGTGTCTTCCTAAAGGAATAATCTATCGAATAGAGTTTGTTAGATTACAATGCAGAGGGAAAGAGGCATTTGTGCATCGATTTGAACTTTTGTTATTTTCATGAAATTCGTCAATTTGGAGGTTCTCTTTCAAGCGGATTGGCAAGTTCCCAGAGATGTCTCACTATATTGACCCACACCTGTGTCTTCCTAAAGGAATAATCTATCGAATAGAGTTTGTAAGATTACAATGCAGAGGGGAAGAGGCATTTGTGCATCGGTTTGAACTTTTGTTATTTTCATGAAATTCGTCAATTTGGAGGTTCTCTTTCAAGCGGATTGGCCAGTTCCCAGAGATGTCTCACTATATTGACCCACACCTGTGTCTTCCTAAAGGAATAATCTATCGAATAGAGTTTGTAAGATTACAATGCAGAGGGGAAGAGGCATTTGTGCATCGGTTTGAACTTTTGTTATTTTCATGAAATTCGTCAATTTGGAGGTTCTCTGTCAAGCGGATTGGCCAGTTCCCAGAATGTCTCACTATATTGACCCACACCTGTGTCTTCCTAAAGGAATAATCTATCGAATCGAATAGAGTTTGCAGAGGGGTAGAGGCAATTGTGCATCGGTTTGAACTTTTGTTATTTTCATGAAATTCGTCAGTTTGGAGGTTCTCTGTCACGCGGATTGGCCAGTTCCCAGAGATGTTTCACTATATTGACCCACACCTGTGTCTTCCTAAAGGAATAATCTATCGAATAGAGTTTGTTAGATTACAATGCAGAGGGGAAGAGGCATTTGTGCATCGGTTTGAACTTTTGTTATTTTCATGAAATTCGTCAATTTGGAGGTTCTCTGTCAAGCGGATTGGCCAGTTCCCAGAGATGTCTCACTATATTGACCCACACTTGTGTCTTCCTAAAGGAATAATCTATCGAATAGAGTTTGTTAGATTACAATGCAGAGGGAAAGAGGCATTTGTGCATCGGTTTGAACTTTTGTTATTTTCGTGAAATTCGTCAATTTGGCGGTTCTCTGTCAAGCGGATTGGCCAGTTCCCAGAGATGTCTCACTATATTGACCCACACCTGTGTCTTCCTAAAGGAATAATCTATCGAATAGAGTTTGTTAGATTACAATGCAGAGGGGAAGAGGCATTTGTGCATCGGTTTGAACTTTTGTTATTTTCATGAAATTCGTCAATTTGGAGGTTCTCTGTCAAGCGGATTGGCCAGTTCCCAGAGATGTCTCACTATATTGACCCACACCTGTGTCTTCCTAAAGGAATAATCTATCGAATAGAGTTTGTAAGATTACAATGCAGAGGGGAAGAGGCATTTGTGCATCGGTTTGAACTTTTGTTATTTTCATGAAATTCGTCAATTTGGAGGTTCTCTGTCAAGCGGATTGGCCAGTTCCCAGAATGTCTCACTATATTGACCCACACCTGTGTCTTCCTAAAGGAATAATCTATCGAATCGAATAGAGTTTGCAGAGGGGTAGAGGCAATTGTGCATCGGTTTGAACTTTTGTTATTTTCATGAAATTCGTCAGTTTGGAGGTTCTCTGTCACGCGGATTGGCCAGTTCCCAGAGATGTTTCACTATATTGACCCACACCTGTGTCTTCCTAAAGGAATAATCTATCGAATAGAGTTTGTTAGATTACAATGCAGAGGGGAAGAGGCATTTGTGCATCGGTTTGAACTTTTGTTATTTTCATGAAATTCGTCAATTTGGAGGTTCTCTGTCAAGCGGATTGGCCAGTTCCCAGAGATGTCTCACTATATTGACCCACACTTGTGTCTTCCTAAAGGAATAATCTATCGAATAGAGTTTGTTAGATTACAATGCAGAGGGAAAGAGGCATTTGTGCATCGGTTTGAACTTTTGTTATTTTCGTGAAATTCGTCAATTTGGCGGTTCTCTGTCAAGCGGATTGGCCAGTTCCCAGAGATGTCTCACTATATTGACCCACACCTGTGTCTTCCTAAAGGAATAATCTATCGAATCGAATAGAGTTTGCAGAGGGGTAGAGGCAATTGTGCATCGGTTTGAACTTTTGTTATTTTCATGAAATTCATCAGTTTGGAGGTTCTCTGTCACGCGGATTGGCCAGTTCCCAGAGATGTTTCACTATATTGACCCACACCTGTGTCTTCCTAAAGGAATAATCTATCGAATAGAGTTTTTTAGATTACAATGCAGAGGGGAAGAGGCATTTGTGCATCGGTTTGAACTTTTGTTATTTTCATGAAATTCGTCAATTTGGAGGTTCTCTGTCAAGCGGATTGGCCAGTTCCCAGAGATGTCTCACTATATTGACCCACACTTGTGTCTTCCTAAAGGAATAATCTATCGAATAGAGTTTGTTAGATTACAATGCAGAGGGAAAGAGGCATTTGTGCATCGGTTTGAACTTTTGTTATTTTCGTGAAATTCGTCAATTTGGCGGTTCTCTGTCAAGCGGATTGGCCAGTTCCCAGAGATGTCTCACTATATTGACCCACACCTGTGTCTTCCTAAAGGAATAATCTATCGAATAGAGTTTGTTAGATTACAATGCAGAGGGGAAGAGGCATTTGCGCATCGGTTTGAACTTTTGTTATTTTCATGAAATTCGTCAATTTGGAGGTTTTCTGTCAAGCGGATTGGCCAGTTCCCAGAGATGTCTCACTATATTTACCCACACCTGTGTCTTCCTAAAGGAATAATCTATCGAATAGAGTTTGTTAGATTACAATGCAGAGGTGAAGAGGCATTTGTGCATCGATTTGAACTTTTGTTATTTTCATGAAATTCGTCAATTTGGAGGTTCTCTGTCAAGCGGATTGGCCAGTTCCCAGAGATGTCTCACTATATTGACCCACACCTGTGTCTTCCTAAAGGAATAATCTATCGAATAGAGTTTGTTAGATTACAATGCAGAGGGGAAGAGGCATTTGCGCATCGGTTTGAACTTTTGTTATTTTCATGAAATTCGTCAATTTGGAGGTTTTCTGTCAAGCGGATTGGCCAGTTCCCAGAGATGTCTCACTATATTTACCCACACCTGTGTCTTCCTAAAGGAATAATCTATCGAATAGAGTTTGTTAGATTACAATGCAGAGGGGAAGAGGCATTTGTGCATCGGTTTGAACTTTTGTTATTTTCATGAAATTCGTCAGTTTGGAGGTTCTCTGTCACGCGGATTGGCCAGTTCCCAGAGATGTTTCACTATATTGACCCACACCTGTGTCTTCCTAAAGGAATAATCTATCGAATAGAGTTTGTTAGATTACAATGCAGAGGGGAAGAGGCATTTGTGCATCGGTTTGAACTTTTGTTATTTTCATGAAATTCGTCAATTTGGAGGTTTTCTGTCAAGCGGATTGGCCAGTTCCCAGAGATGTCTCACTATATTTACCCACACCTGTGTCTTCCTAAAGGAATAATCTATCGAATAGAGTTTGTTAGATTACAATGCAGAGGGGTAGAGGCAATTGTGCATCGGTTTGAACTTTTGTTATTTTCATGAAATTCGTCAGTTTGGAGGTTCTCTGTCACGCGGATTGGCCAGTTCCCAGAGATGTTTCACTATATTGACCCACACCTGTGTCTTCCTAAAGGAATAATCTATCGAATAGAGTTTGTTAGATTACAATGCAGAGGGGAAGAGGCATTTGTGCATCGGTTTGAACTTTTGTTATTTTCATGAAATTCGTCAATTTGGAGGTTCTCTGTCAAGCGGATTGCCCAGTTCCCAGAGATGTCTCACTATATTGACCCACACTTGTGTCTTCCTAAAGGAATAATCTATCGAATAGAGTTTGTTAGATTACAATGCAGAGGGGAAGAGGCATTTGTGCATCGATTTGAACTTTTGTTATTTTCATGAAATTCGTCAATTTGGAGGTTCTCTGTCAAGCGGATTGGCCAGTTCCCAGAGATGTCTCACTATATTGACCCACACCCGTGTCTTCCTAAAGGAATAATCTATCGAATAGAGTTTGTTAGATTACAATGCAGAGGGGAAGAGGCATTTGTGCATCGGTTTGAACTTTTGTTATTTTCATGAAATTCGTCAATTTGGAGTTTCTCTGTCAAGCGGATTGCCCAGTTCCCAGATGTCTCACTATATTGACCCACACCTGTGTCTTCCTAAAGGAATAATCTATCGAATAGAGTTTGTTAGATTACAATGCAGAGGGGAAGAGGCATTTGTGCAACGGTTTGAACTTTTGTTATTTTCATGAAATTCGTTAATTTGGAGGTTCTCTGTCAAGCGGATTGGCCAGTTCCCAGAGATGTCTCACTATATTGACCCACACCTGTGTCTTCCTAAAGGAAAAATGTATCAAATAGATTTTGTTAGATTACAATGCAGAGGGGAAGAGGCATTTGTGCATCGGTTTGAACTTTTGTTATTTTCATGAAATTCGTCAATTTGGGGGTTCTCTGTCAAGCGGATTGGCCAGTTCCCAGAGATGTCTCACTATATTGACCCACACCTGTGTCTTCCTAAAGGAATAATCTATCGAATAGAGTTTGTTAGATTACAATGCAGAGGGGAAGAGGCATTTGTGCATCGGTTTGAACTTTTGTTATTTTCATGAAATTCGTCAATTTGGAGGTTCTCTTTCAAGCGGATTGGCCAGTTCCCAGAGATGTCTCACTATATTGACCCACACCTGTGTCTTCCTAAAGGAATAATCTATCGAATAGAGTTTGTAAGATTACAATGCAGAGGGGAAGAGGCATTTGTGCATCGGTTTGAACTTTTGTTATTTTCATGAAATTCGTCAATTTGGAGGTTCTCTGTCAAGCGGATTGGCCAGTTCCCAGAATGTCTCACTATATTGACCCACACCTGTGTCTTCCTAAAGGAATAATCTATCGAATCGAATAGAGTTTGCAGAGGGGTAGAGGCAATTGTGCATCGGTTTGAACTTTTGTTATTTTCATGAAATTCGTCAGTTTGGAGGTTCTCTGTCACGCGGTTTGGCCAGTTCCCAGAGATGTTTCACTATATTGACCCACACCTGTGTCTTCCTAAAGGAATAATCTATCGAATAGAGTTTGTTAGATTACAATGCAGAGGGGAAGAGGCATTTGTGCATCGGTTTGAACTTTTGTTATTTTCATGAAATTCGTCAATTTGGAGGTTCTCTGTCAAGCGGATTGGCCAGTTCCCAGAGATGTCTCACTATATTGACCCACACTTGTGTCTTCCTAAAGGAATAATCTATCGAATAGAGTTTGTTAGATTACAATGCAGAGGGAAAGAGGCATTTGTGCATCGGTTTGAACTTTTGTTATTTTCGTGAAATTCGTCAATTTGGCGGTTCTCTGTCAAGCGGATTGGCCAGTTCCCAGAGTTTGTTAGATTACAATGCAGAGGGGAAGAGGCATTTGTGCATCGGTTTGAACTTTTGTTATTTTCATGAAATTCGTCAATTTGGAGTTTCTCTGTCAAGCGGATTGCCCAGTTCCCAGATGTCTCACTATATTGACCCACACCTGTGTCTTCCTAAAGGAATAATCTATCGAATAGAGTTTGTTAGATTACAATGCAGAGGGGAAGAGGCATTTGTGCAACGGTTTGAACTTTTGTTATTTTCATGAAATTCGTTAATTTGGAGGTTCTCTGTCAAGCGGATTGGCCAGTTCCCAGAGATGTCTCACTATATTGACCCACACCTGTGTCTTCCTAAAGGAATAATCTATCAAATAGATTTTGTTAGATTACAATGCAGAGGGGAAGAGGCATTTGTGCATCGGTTTGAACTTTTGTTATTTTCATGAAATTCGTCAATTTGGGGGTTCTCTGTCAAGCGGATTGGCCAGTTCCCAGAGATGTCTCACTATATTGACCCACACCTGTGTCTTCCTAAAGGAATAATCTATCGAATAGAGTTTGTTAGATTACAATGCAGAGGGGAAGAGGCATTTGTGCATCGGTTTGAACTTTTGTTATTTTCATGAAATTCGTCAATTTGGAGGTTCTCTTTCAAGCGGATTGGCCAGTTCCCAGAGATGTCTCACTATATTGACCCACACCTGTGTCTTCCTAAAGGAATAATCTATCGAATAGAGTTTGTAAGATTACAATGCAGAGGGGAAGAGGCATTTGTGCATCGGTTTGAACTTTTGTTATTTTCATGAAATTCGTCAATTTGGAGGTTCTCTGTCAAGCGGATTGGCCAGTTCCCAGAATGTCTCACTATATTGACCCACACCTGTGTCTTCCTAAAGGAATAATCTATCGAATCGAATAGAGTTTGCAGAGGGGTAGAGGCAATTGTGCATCGGTTTGAACTTTTGTTATTTTCATGAAATTCGTCAGTTTGGAGGTTCTCTGTCACGCGGATTGGCCAGTTCCCAGAGATGTTTCACTATATTGACCCACACCTGTGTCTTCCTAAAGGAATAATCTATCGAATAGAGTTTGTTAGATTACAATGCAGAGGGGAAGAGGCATTTGTGCATCGGTTTGAACTTTTGTTATTTTCATGAAATTCGTCAATTTGGAGGTTCTCTGTCAAGCGGATTGGCCAGTTCCCAGAGATGTCTCACTATATTGACCCACACTTGTGTCTTCCTAAAGGAATAATCTATCGAATAGAGTTTGTTAGATTACAATGCAGAGGGAAAGAGGCATTTGTGCATCGGTTTGAACTTTTGTTATTTTCGTGAAATTCGTCAATTTGGCGGTTCTCTGTCAAGCGGATTGGCCAGTTCCCAGAGATGTCTCACTATATTGACCCACACCTGTGTCTTCCTAAAGGAATAATCTATCGAATAGAGTTTGTTAGATTACAATGCAGAGGGGAAGAGGCATTTGCGCATCGGTTTGAACTTTTGTTATTTTCATGAAATTCGTCAATTTGGAGGTTTTCTGTCAAGCGGATTGGCCAGTTCCCAGAGATGTCTCACTATATTTACCCACACCTGTGTGTTCCTAAAGGAATAATCTATCGAATAGAGTTTGTTAGATTACAATGCAGAGGTAAAGAGGCATTTGTGCATCGATTTAAACTTTTGTTATTTTCATGAAATTCGTCAATTTGGAGGTTCTCTGTCAAGCGGATTGGCCAGTTCCCAGAGATGTCTCACTATATTGACCCACACCTGTGTCTTCCTAAAGGAATAATCTATCGAATAGAGTTTGTTAGATTACAATGCAGAGGGGAAGAGGCATTTGCGCATCGGTTTGAACTTTTGTTATTTTCATGAAATTCGTCAATTTGGAGGTTTTCTGTCAAGCGGATTGGCCAGTTCCCAGAGATGTCTCACTATATTTACCCACACCTGTGTCTTCCTAAAGGAATAATCTATCGAATAGAGTTTGTTAGATTACAATGCAGAGGGGAAGAGGCATTTGTGCATCGATTTGAACTTTTGTTATTTTCATGAAATTCGTCAATTTGGAGGTTCTCTGTCAAGCGGATTGGCCAGTTCCCAGAGATGTCTCACTATATTGACCCACACCTGTGTCTTCCTAAAGGAATAATCTATCGAATAGAGTTTGTTAGATTACAATGCAGAGGGGAAGAGGCATTTGTGCATCGGTTTGAACTTTTGTTATTTTCATGAAATTCGTCAATTTGGGGGTTCTCTGTCAAGCGGATTGGCCAGTTCCCAGAGATGTCTCACTATATTGACCCACACCTGTGTCTTCCTAAAGGAATAATCTATCGAATAGAGTTTGTTAGATTACAATGCAGAGGGGAAGAGGCATTTGTGCATCGGTTTGAACTTTTGTTATTTTCATGAAATTCGTCAATTTGGAGGTTCTCTTTCAAGCGGATTGGCCAGTTCCCAGAGATGTCTCACTATATTGACCCACACCTGTGTCTTCCTAAAGGAATAATCTATCGAATAGAGTTTGTAAGATTACAATGCAGAGGGGAAGAGGCATTTGTGCATCGGTTTGAACTTTTGTTATTTTCATGAAATTCGTCAATTTGGAGGTTCTCTGTCAAGCGGATTGGCCAGTTCCCAGAATGTCTCACTATATTGACCCACACCTGTGTCTTCCTAAAGGAATAATCTATCGAATCGAATAGAGTTTGCAGAGGGGTAGAGGCAATTGTGCATCGGTTTGAACTTTTGTTATTTTCATGAAATTCGTCAGTTTGGAGGTTCTCTGTCACGCGGATTGGCCAGTTCCCAGAGATGTTTCACTATATTGACCCACACCTGTGTCTTCCTAAAGGAATAATCTATCGAATAGAGTTTGTTAGATTACAATGCAGAGGGGAAGAGGCATTTGTGCATCGGTTTGAACTTTTGTTATTTTCATGAAATTCGTCAATTTGGAGGTTCTCTGTCAAGCGGATTGGCCAGTTCCCAGAGATGTCTCACTATATTGACCCACACTTGTGTCTTCCTAAAGGAATAATCTATCGAATAGAGTTTGTTAGATTACAATGCAGAGGGAAAGAGGCATTTGTGCATCGGTTTGAACTTTTGTTATTTTCGTGAAATTCGTCAATTTGGCGGTTCTCTGTCAAGCGGATTGGCCAGTTCCCAGAGATGTCTCACTATATTGACCCACACCTGTGTCTTCCTAAAGGAATAATCTATCGAATAGAGTTTGTTAGATTACAATGCAGAGGGGAAGAGGCATTTGCGCATCGGTTTGAACTTTTGTTATTTTCATGAAATTCGTCAATTTGGAGGTTTTCTGTCAAGCGGATTGGCCAGTTCCCAGAGATGTCTCACTATATTTACCCACACCTGTGTGTTCCTAAAGGAATAATCTATCGAATAGAGTTTGTTAGATTACAATGCAGAGGTAAAGAGGCATTTGTGCATCGATTTAAACTTTTGTTATTTTCATGAAATTCGTCAATTTGGAGGTTCTCTGTCAAGCGGATTGGCCAGTTCCCAGAGATGTCTCACTATATTGACCCACACCTGTGTCTTCCTAAAGGAATAATCTATCGAATAGAGTTTGTTAGATTACAATGCAGAGGGGAAGAGGCATTTGCGCATCGGTTTGAACTTTTGTTATTTTCATGAAATTCGTCAATTTGGAGGTTTTCTGTCAAGCGGATTGGCCAGTTCCCAGAGATGTCTCACTATATTTACCCACACCTGTGTCTTCCTAAAGGAATAATCTATCGAATAGAGTTTGTTAGATTACAATGCAGAGGGGAAGAGGCATTTGTGCATCGATTTGAACTTTTGTTATTTTCATGAAATTCGTCAATTTGGAGGTTCTCTGTCAAGCGGATTGGCCAGTTCCCAGAGATGTCTCACTATATTGACCCACACCTGTGTCTTCCTAAAGGAATAATCTATCGAATAGAGTTTGTTAGATTACAATGCAGAGGGGAAGAGGCATTTGTGCATCGGTTTGAACTTTTGTTATTTTCATGAAATTCGTCAATTTGGAGTTTCTCTGTCAAGCGGATTGCCCAGTTCCCAGATGTCTCACTATATTGACCCACACCTGTGTCTTCCTAAAGGAATAATCTATCGAATAGAGTTTGTTAGATTACAATGCAGAGGGGAAGAGGCATTTGTGCAACGGTTTGAACTTTTGTTATTTTCATGAAATTCGTTAATTTGGAGGTTCTCTGTCAAGCGGATTGGCCAGTTCCCAGAGATGTCTCACTATATTGACCCACACCTGTGTCTTCCTAAAGGAATAATCTATCAAATAGATTTTGTTAGATTACAATGCAGGGGGGAAGAGGCATTTGTGCATCGGTTTGAACTTTTGTTATTTTCATGAAATTCGTCAATTTGGGGGTTCTCTGTCAAGCGGATTGGCCAGTTCCCAGAGATGTCTCACTATATTGACCCACACCTGTGTCTTCCTAAAGGAATAATCTATCGAATAGAGTTTGTTAGATTACAATGCAGAGGGGAAGAGGCATTTGTGCATCGGTTTGAACTTTTGTTATTTTCATGAAATTCGTCAATTTGGAGGTTCTCTTTCAAGCGGATTGGCCAGTTCCCAGAGATGTCTCACTATATTGACCCACACCTGTGTCTTCCTAAAGGAATAATCTATCGAATAGGGTTTGTAAGATTACAATGCAGAGGGGAAGAGGCATTTGTGCATCGGTTTGAACTTTTGTTATTTTCATGAAATTCGTCAATTTGGAGGTTCTCTGTCAAGCGGATTGGCCAGTTCCCAGAATGTCTCACTATATTGACCCACACCTGTGTCTTCCTAAAGGAATAATCTATCGAATCGAATAGAGTTTGCAGAGGGGTAGAGGCAATTGTGCATCGGTTTGAACTTTTGTTATTTTCATGAAATTCGTCAGTTTGGAGGTTCTCTGTCACGCGGATTGGCCAGTTCCCAGAGATGTTTCACTATATTGACCCACACCTGTGTCTTCCTAAAGGAATAATCTATCGAATAGAGTTTGTTAGATTACAATGCAGAGGGGAAGAGGCATTTGTGCATCGGTTTGAACTTTTGTTATTTTCATGAAATTCGTCAATTTGGCGGTTCTCTGTCAAGCGGATTGGCCAGTTCCCAGAGATGTCTCACTATATTGACCCACACCTGTGTCTTCCTAAAGGAATAATCTATCGAATAGAGTTTGTTAGATTACAATGCAGAGGGGAAGAGGCATTTGCGCATCGGTTTGAACTTTTGTTATTTTCATGAAATTCGTCAATTTGGAGGTTTTCTGTCAAGCGGATTGGCCAGTTCCCAGAGATGTCTCACTATATTTACCCACACCTGTGTCTTCCTAAAGGAATAATCTATCGAATAGAGTTTGTTAGATTACAATGCAGAGGGGAAGAGGCATTTGTGCATCGATTTGAACTTTTGTTATTTTCATGAAATTCGTCAATTTGGAGGTTCTCTGTCAAGCGGATTGGCCAGTTCCCAGAGATGTCTCACTATATTGACCCACACCTGTGTCTTCCTAAAGGAATAATCTATCGAATAGAGTTTGTTAGATTACAATGCAGAGGGGAAGAGGCATTTGTGCATCGGTTTGAACTTTTGTTATTTTCATGAAATTCGTCAATTTGGAGTTTCTCTGTCAAGCGGATTGCCCAGTTCCCAGATGTCTCACTATATTGACCCACACCTGTGTCTTCCTAAAGGAATAATCTATCGAATAGAGTTTGTTAGATTACAATGCAGAGGGGAAGAGGCATTTGTGCAACGGTTTGGACTTTTGTTATTTTCATGAAATTCGACAATTTGGAGAAGATTTAACTTTGTCCCTATAACGTAACATACATATTTTAAGTTGAATATTATATGTATACCTACAGCGTCATGCATAACCTAACAATAGATGATTTGAAATCATTTAATAGTTCGCCTTGAAATTACCCGCTGTTTCCACTAAGAAAAAAATATTAAAATTTAACCCGCTGTTTCCACTAATAATAATAAATTTGCGCAATAATTTGCGTTTGTGTAGAAAATGAAAAAGTAAACGATTCAAAGATATTTAATCTTAAATGGGGAAAATTATTTTATTATAGACCATACCATTAAATTAATCATTACAATAATATTATATGCAGTATTGTTATGTTGTAGTAAGAAAATATGTGAGTGATGAATATACTATATTTATCACCACTCAATAATTATAGCCGGATTTTATTTGCCGAGGAACAACAACAATTGCACTGTTGAATTCCTTCTTTGGAATTGTGAAAATCTGCTGTTTAGTTGGTTTTGACATTCGAATTCCGAACTCGCTCGGCAAATAAAATACAGCATATAAATTTGAATTTTTTAAATTTCTTCAGGCGCCTATTCTGTCCTTCGGTTTCTAATATTTATTTCAGTATATAGCTGTATTTTGTTGAAAAACACAATTCTAATTATTATGCTATTCAAATGTCCCCAACAACCAGCCAAAATTCCCTTGCAGAAGAAATGTAAAAACAATCGCATAGAAAAATCTCACCAAAAGCGTTGCAAGACAGGCATTGGCTGCAAAATCTTGCCACACCAAACAGATCTACTTTTCTAATGACTTGCACAGCGGTATAATTCCAAAGCCTATGGAGATGTAAACGCCTATCGCCATATTGTAATATGAATTTTTGGAATACATTTGCAATTACCCTCTGGAAAAAATGCATAAATACATTCAAAAAATTCAAGCGATATAATGTCTACCTCGATTTTTTTTTTACTGTGGCCGTGTTTTTTTTTTATGTCAGAGTAATCGGATAATTAATTTAAATGTCAAAATTTAGATCTGTTTTTTTTTTCATTCTACGAGAAAAAAAAAACATTTATCTGTGTCGTTTTTATATACTCCGATAATTCTGGGATATGATCTTTTTACTCTGAAAAAAGATTCAGAGCATTTTTTGACAAACGTAGTTGTTTGTTTCTTTATCAATGAGACTACTACGGAGCAATTAGGGGAAAAATAAAACTTTTTTCTGATACTAAAAAAAACACACAGATATTTTTTTTGATCTGACAGATCTGGTCGGAGAAAATAATTTACTTTTATTCACTTTGTGTGCAGCGGTACAAGTTTGAAATTTATGGCTGAATTCTTTTTTGATGTCGAGATAGTTGGAGAGATAATTTAACTGTCAGAATTCGTATCTTTGTTTTTTTTTCATTCACCGAGAAATCTGTTTTCTCGTTCTTTTTTACGGCTCCGATAATTCTCGGATATGATCTTTTTACTATGAACAAATATACAGAACGTTGCTTGACAGCTGTAGTTGTTTGTTTCTTTAAACATGAGACAGGTCGACTACTATGGAGCATTCAGGTGAAAAATAAAATTTTATTCTAATACTAAAAAACACAGCGGATAATTTTTTTACCTGACATATCTGATCAGAGAAAATAATGAACTTTTATTCACTTTGTGTTCAGCGCTACAACTAGTACAAGTTTGAAATTTGTATATCAATTTTTTTCAATATGCCAACCCTGGTGTCAAAAATTGAACTTTGGTTTTTCTATTTGCTGTTCTGCTTTGGCTAATCCAGCTTGGCTTTACAAAAGCTATAGCTTTTGGCTTTAAATGGGCTTTAAATGTTCGATGCATTTTAATTATTATGTGTGTTAAACAAAACAGCGCCTTACTGTGAGCGCTATAACTAAAAAATAGCTTCAGTTATAAATCCTAAAAACTTTTTGGATCTGCATGATTTGCAACGGTTTTGTAGAGAAAATCGCAGCCAAAAAATTAACAGATGAAAAAGTGCAAGTGAAAAGTGAAAAAGTTAGATTATTCCTTTAGGAAGACACAGGTGTGGGTCAATATAGTGAGACATCTCTGGGAACTGTCCAATTCGCTTGACAGAGAACCGCCAAATTGACGAATTTCATGAAAATAACAAAAGTTCAAACCAATGCACAAATGCCTCTTCTCCTCTGCATTGTAATCTTACAAACTCTATTCGATAGATTATTCCTTTAGGAAGACACAGGTGTGGGTCAATATAGTGGGACATCTCTGGGAACTGGCCAATCCCCTTGACAGGGAACCTCCAAATTGACGAATTTCATGAAAATAACAAAAGTTCAAACCGATGCACAAATGCCTCTTCCCCTCTGCATTGTAATCTAACAAACTCTATTCGATAGATTATTCCTTTAGGAAGACACAGGTGTGGGTCAATATAGTGAGACATCTCTGGGAACTGGCCAATCCGCTTGACAGAGAACCTCCAAATTGACGAACTTCATGAAAATAACAAAAGTTCAAACCGATGCACAAATGCCTCTTTCCCTCTGCATTGTTATCTAACAAACTCTGTTCGATAGATTATTCCTTTAGGAAGACACAGGTGTGGGTCAATATAGTGAGACATCTCTGGGAACTGGCCAATCCGCTTGACAGGGAACCTCCAAATTGACGAATTTCATGAAAATAACAAAAGTTCAAACCGATGCACAAATGCCTCTTCCCCTCTGCATTGTAATCTAACAAACTCTGTTCGATAGATTATTCCTTTAGGAAGACACAGGTGTGGGTCAATATAGTGAGACATCTCTGGGAACTGGCCAATCCGCTTGACAGGGAACCTCCAAATTGACGAATTTCATGAAAATAACAAAAGTTCAAACCGATGCACAACCTCTGCATTGTAATCGAACAAACTCTATTCGATAGATTATTCCTTTAGGAAGACACAGGTGTAGGTCAATTTAGTGAGACATCTCTGGGAACTGGCCAATATGCTTGACAGGGAACCTCCAAATTGACGAATTTCATGAAAATAACAAAAGTACTACAACATAATATAAATGTAACTGAAAGAGTATCAGTTCCCCTTTTTAAAGAATTTGGTGATCTAAAGCAAAAAATTGACTTTTTGGTCTGCGCGTTCCATGATAAATACGACAGTATTATTGGAAACGACATACTAAAACGATTTAACGCTAAAATAGATTATAAACATAATCTATTAGAAATCAATGGACAAACTATACAAATGTTGTTTGAAAGATCAAACAAACATACCGTACAATTATTGGTGAACCAACAAAAAGGACTAGTTTACCTCAAGAAGCAGAAGTTCTTGAAAAACGAAGTAATTTTTGACGAAGGAATTTACAATGTTGAAAATCATAAGATTGAAGTTCAGACGAATGCAATATGCCAAAGTCCAATTGAAATAAATGCAAATGAAATTGAAGAAGTTAATATAAAAAATTTCTCTATAATAGAAGAATATAATAATAAATCATTAACGGAACAAATACGAACTCAACAAAAGCAAAAATTATTTAAAATAATAAATCAATATTCAAACATTTTTTATCAAGAAAATTCAGATCTCTCTTTTACAAATGCAATCAAACATGAAATACGTACTTCTGATAATGTACCAATAAACGCGAAGTCATACAGATATCCTTACATACATAAAGATGAAGTCAAAACCCAGATTCAAGAACTCCTCCAAAATAACATTATAAGGCCGAGCTATTCACCTTATTCAGCCCCTGTGTGGATTGTACCGAAAAAGGTCGACGCCAGTGGAAAACAAAAGTGGAGGCTTGTCATAGACTATCGTAAACTCAATGAAGTTACAATAGACGACAAGTACCCTTTACCAAATATTGATGATATACTAGATAAACTGGGCAGATGCCAGTATTTCACAACCCTTGACTTAGCAAAGGGATTTTATCAAATAGAAATTGAGGAAAAAGATACTCATAAAACAGCCTTTAGCGTAGAAGGAGGACATTATGAATTCTTAAGAATGCCATTTGGACTGAAGACAGCCCCAGTGACATTTCAAAGACTTATGAACAATATCTTAAAGGATTATATCAATAAGATTTGTTTAGTCTATCTGGACGACATTATCATCTTCTCTACTTCAATACAAGAACATATACATTCAATCAATTTAATATTTAATTGTTTAAGGAAAGCAAATCTAAAAATTCAATTAGATAAATCAGAGTTTCTAAAGAAAGAAACAGAATTTCTTGGTCATATAGTGACACAAAATGGAATAAAACCAAATCCCAAAAAGCTTGAATGCATAAATAAATAACAAAAGTTCAAACCGATGCACAACCTCTGCATTGTAATCGAACAAACTCTATTCGATAGATTATTCCTTTAGGAAGACACAGGTGTAGGTCAATTTAGTGAGACATCTCTGGGAACTGGCCAATATGCTTGACAGGGAACCTCCAAATTGACGAATTTCATGAAAATAACAAAAGTTCAAACCGATGCACAAATGCCTCTTCCCCTCTGAATTGTAATATAACAAACTCTATTCGATATATAATTCCTTTAGGAAAACACATGTGTGGGTCAATTTACTGAGACATCTCTGGGAACTGGCCAATCCGCTTGACAGAGAACCTCCAAATTGAAGAATTTCATGAAAATAACAAAAATTCAAACCGATGCACAAATGCCTCTTCCCCTCTGCAATGTAATCTAACAAACTCTATTCGATAGATTATTCTTTTAGGAAGACACAGGTGTAGGTCAATTTAGTGAGACATCTCTGGGAACTGGCCAATCCGCTTGACAGAGAACCTCCAAATTGAAGAATTTCATGAAAATAACAAAAATACAAACCGATGCACAAATGCCTCTTCCCCTCTGCAATGTAATCTTAAAAACTCTATTCGATAGATTATTCTTTTAAGAAGACACAGGTGTGGGTCAATTTAGTGAGACATCTCTGGGAACTGGCCAATCCGCTTGACAGAGAACCTCCAAATTGAACAATTTCATGAAAATAACAAAAATTCAAACCGATGCACAAATGCCTCTTCCCCTCTGCAATGTAATCTAACAAACTCTATTCGATAGATTATTCTTTTAGGAAGACACGGGTGTGGGTCAATTTAGTGAAACATCTCTGGGAACTGGCCAATCCGCTTGACAGAGAACCTCCAAATTGAAGAATTTCATGAAAATAACAAAAGTTCAAACCGATGCACAAATGCCTCTTCCCCTCTGCAATGTAATCTAACAAATTCTATTCGATAGATTATTCTTTTAGGAAGACACAGGTGTGGGTCAATTTAGTGAGACATCTCTGTGAACTGGCCAATCCGCTTGACAGAGAACCTCCAAATTGAAGAATTTCATAAAAATAACAAAAGTTCAAACCGATGCACAAATGCCTCTTCCCCTCTGAAATGTAATCTAACAAACTTTATTCGATAGATTATTCTTTTAGGAAGACACAGGTGTGGGTCAATATAGTGAGACATCTCTGGGAACTGGCCAATCCGCTTGACAGAGAACCTCCAAATTGACGAATTTCATGAAAATAACAAAAGTTAAAACCGATGCACAAATGCCTCTTCTCCTCTGCATTGTAATCTAACAAACTCTATTCGATAGATTATTCCTTTAGGAACCCACCGGTGTGGGTCAATTTAGTGAGACATCTCTGGGAATTGGCCAATCTGTTTTACAGTGAACCTCCAAAATAAAAAAAAATTCATTAAAATTGCAAATGTTCACATTCATAACAAAAGCTTAATTCTGCCCGTACGGTTATACAACATATTTTTTTTCATAGAGCATTCCTTAACGAAGACTTGGCTATTAGTTGCATCTATGGAACAGAGCTGTGAGCTGGTTAAATTTTATTACAGTGAACATATATTTAACAAATACAAAATGTTTGCATTCTGTTAAATAGCATTACCCATACATACAAATATTTTGTTATTTGTTAAAAACTTCACATCCGTAATAAAATGACATTGGAAATTCAACAAAATAAAGTGGTCTTAGATCCCACTAAATATTTAAATTCCCTTCCTTACTATGACGGAAACACAGATAATTTATTAACATTCACAAATCTAGTAGACAGAATATATCCCTTACTAGCAACTTACGATGACCTTTCTCAATATTTATTCTTGGATATTATAAAAAGTAAATTAATTAGAAAAGCTAGAGAGATTATAGAAATCAACACACAAGCCATTGCTTGGGGTGAAATTAAAGATGTTTTACAAAATAATTTTGCCGAAAGACGTAGCGTAGAACAATTAATTATTAATAATGTTTTAGGTTTTTTCAATGAAATCAAAGATAAATTACTAAACAATAAATCTCTATTAGAAACTGGACCAGGTAAAACAGCGAACGATTGTGCATTAAACAATATACGCACTGCACTAGACATATTTAAAAATAAAATACCTGAACCAATGAAAACAATTCTAATTTGTCGAAATCCAGAAAACTTAGAATCAGCAATAGACATACTCAGTCAAACAGGCTACACTGACCAATCAACTCAAGAACAATTCTAAAACTGTAATAATAATAGACAAACACGTTATAATAATAATCATTTTTCCTCGAATAAACAAGAATACAAAAATAATTACCTATAGAACCCAAATAGAGACGAACATTTTAATAGATACAGACAAGAACCGAATCAAGTAAAAAAAGAACAGTATACTTATAAAAATGACCAATATCAAAACAAAAAAGGACAATATTATAGAAAAGACCAGAAACAGTATACAAATAAACAATACGATATTTATAGACCTGATCAATATCAGAATAAGAACAGACAGTTCAATAATTATAGAAATGATAGTTATAATAATTATAGACAACCAAATTATAATCAATTAACAAGTGAGATTCAAAATAATTTACCAAATACCAAACAACAACAAACTGCTGAGCCAATGGAGATAAATAAATATGAAACAAGCGAAAAATTTTCACTCACGAGCCTCGGAGGAGATTTAACATATGTAAAAATTAAATCTAATAAAAATCCATTAAAATTTATTATCGATACTGGAGCAACAAACTCTATTATAAATCTCCAGGTCTTTGTAATCCTAAATGGAAAGTACCAATTAATAAAATTCAAATTAAAATACTACAACATAATATAAATGTAACTGAAAGAGTATCAGTTCCCCTTTTTAAAGAATTTGGTGATCTAAAGCAAAAAATTGACTTTTTGGTCTGCGCGTTCCATGATAAATACGACAGTATTATTGGAAACGACATACTAAAACGATTTAACGCTAAAATAGATTATAAACATAATCTATTAGAAATCAATGGACAAACTATACAAATGTTGTTTGAAAGATCAAACAAACATACCGTACAATTATTGGTGAACCAACAAAAAGGACTAGTTTACCTCAAGAAGCAGAAGTTCTTGAAAAACGAAGTAATTTTTGACGAAGGAATTTACAATGTTGAAAATCATAAGATTGAAGTTCAGACGAATGCAATATGCCAAAGTCCAATTGAAATAAATGCAAATGAAATTGAAGAAGTTAATATAAAAAATTTCTCTATAATAGAAGAATATAATAATAAATCATTAACGGAACAAATACGAACTCAACAAAAGCAAAAATTATTTAAAATAATAAATCAATATTCAAACATTTTTTATCAAGAAAATTCAGATCTCTCTTTTACAAATGCAATCAAACATGAAATACGTACTTCTATTCACCTTATTCAGCCCCTGTGTGGATTGTACCGAAAAAGGTCGACGCCAGTGGAAAACAAAAGTGGAGGCTTGTCATAGACTATCGTAAACTCAATGAAGTTACAATATACGACAAGTACCCTTTACCAAATATTGATGATATACTAGATAAACTGGGCAGATGCCAGTATTTCACAACCCTTGACTTAGCAAAGGGATTTTATCAAATAGAAATTGAGGAAAAAGATACTCATAAAACAGCCTTTAGCGTAGAAGGAGGACATTATGAATTCTTAAGAATGCCATTTGGACTGAAGACAGCCCCAGTGACATTTCAAAGACTTATGAACAATATCTTAAAGGATTATATCAATAAGATTTGTTTAGTCTATCTGGACGACATTATCATCTTCTCTACTTCAATACAAGAACATATACATTCAATCAATTTAATATTTAATTGTTTAAGGAAAGCAAATCTAAAAATTCAATTAGATAAATCAGAGTTTCTAAAGAAAGAAACAGAATTTCTTGGTCATATAGTGACACAAAATGGAATAAAACCAAATCCCAAAAAGCTTGAATGCATAAATAAATTTCCAATACCAAAAACTACGAAACAAATTAAACAATTCTTAGGACTCACTGGTTATTATAGGAAATTCATTAAAGACTATTCATTAATAGCAAAACCAATGACATCATTCTTAAAAAAGAATACTAAAATAGACATTTGAAATATAAAATATCAAGAAAGTATTAACACACTAAAAAAATTATTAATAAACGATGCAATACTAAGTTACCCTGACTTTACAAAAAAATTTACCCTTACAACAGATGCTCGTAATTATGCATTAGGAGCAATACTTTCTCAAAATAATCATCCGATATGTTACGGTAGCAGAACATTAAATGAACATGAAATAAATTACAGCACCATCGAAAAGGAACTATTAGCAATCTGGTCAACAAAATATTTCAGACCATATCTTTTTGGACGTCAATTTACAATCGAAACCGATCATAAACCTTTAACTTGGCTTTTCTCAATAAAAGAACCAAATTCAAAACTAGTAAGATGGAGACTAAAATTATCCGAATTTGATTATGAAATTACGTATAAAAAAGGAACAAAAAACAAAAATGCAGACGCACTCTCCCGAATAGAAATAAATCTTACAGAAAGAAATGAAGAAAATGGATTAAACATATTTCCACTTAGTAAATCCCCTTTAAATATATTTAAAACACAAAGAGCAATCTTTAAAATTATAAAAATTAAATTTTTAATAAAAATAGAAAAGTTATTCATATCAAATCACTAGATGAAGAAACAGCATTAATACTCTTAAAATCGAATTTCAATCCAAAATCCTTAAACTGTCTTTATGCAGATAACGAAGAATTCATAAAAACACTAGAAGATGTTTATCAAAAATATTTTGCAAAACAAGGACAATTAAAAATAATTAAAACCAACAAATTCCTAAAGGACATAAAAAATGAAGAAGAATTATTTTAAATCATTAAAAATGAACATCTCAGAATTAATCACAGAGGAATCATAGAAGTATATAAAGAACTATTCTTAAAATTTTATCATCCAAAGTTCAACATTAGAATAACCCAATTTATCAATAATTGCGAAATATGTAATTTAGAAAAATATGATCGAAATCCAATTAAAAATAAATATCAACTAACGGAAACCCCTTCAGCACCAAACGAAATCATTCATGCAGACGTTTTCTATTCACTTGAAAAACAACTCTTTGTCACGTTCATAGATAAATTCAGCAAATTTGCTCAAGCAATAAAAATTACAGCAAGAACATGGACAGAATTTAAAAGAAGTATTCTAACATTAATCGCTGCTATTGGACCAATAAATAAATTAATTGTAGACAACGAGCTAGGATTTAAAGCCCTTCCACTAAAAGAATTCTTACAAAACGAAAACATAGAAATCCAATATACTTCTAATTATAACCACACATCCAATTTAGATGTAGAAAGATTACATAACACAATCAACGAACACATTAGACTATTAAGGCATGATCCAAATACAAATTATAATACTGTTGAAGAAAAGATATTAAAAATTATAAATTATTATAAAAATACCATACATTCAACTACTGATAAAAAACCAATCGACTTCAAAAATGGAAAAATACATAATAACGAATATAATTCTATAAAAGAGGAAATATTGAAGTAAAAACAAACAACCATAAATAAATTAAATAAAGAAAGAGAAGATATAGAAATGCAACCAGGAACTAACTTTATTAAAGAAACTCGTGGTGGAAAAAATCATACAAAATTCAGAAAACTTGATACAGAAAAAATAGATGAAAATCATATAATCGACAAACAAAATAATTTAAAATATTATAAATCACACATAAAACAGAAAAAGAAATATCAAAATAATGACTCACCTACAATTTAAACAAAGAAAAAACATAATAAAAGAAACATTAAGAAAGATTCATAAATTAAATAAAAACCACATAAAGAACTCACCACTCTACTATCTAATTCACCTTTGTTAAATAATAAAATGACAACTTACTTCATAAAAAGGTACAGGACTTAAATATATAGCAGGCCCAATGGATTCCCAAGACGAAATCGAAATAGATCTCAACTAAAAGCACTTAAATAAAAAAACAAAGAATTAATTTTGGAAAACAATAAACAAGTTTCATTCAATTTTAAGATAACTCAACAGATAGAAAATATAACTAATCATATTCAAAACCAACAAAAAAATATTACACAATTTTTAAATGACTTTGACAAACTAAATAAAAAAGACATTACTATGATAAAAAAAAAAGAAATAAATTACATACAACATATTTTACAAATTAATTATGACATCAATCTTTTCCGACATCACATAGACGACATAGAACAAATTATTCTAACTAGCAAACTCGGTATACTTACAAGAAATATTTTAACAGAACAGGAACTAAAACTAGCCAAAAATATGCAAGGCCTTAAAGACACAAAAATAGCTGTAATATTTGAACATGAACTCATTATAATAATTCTCTTAATACTCAAATATTCCAACTCCTCATATTCCACTATTATAATTGAACCAATGCCAGACAAGAACAATAAAGCCATATCATTAAACGAAATCACCTTTATAATAGATCAAAATAATAGTATATATGATAAAAATGTAAAAGATATGTTGGAGAAAAACTTAAACAAAATAAGAAACAATTGTACCACAAATATTATAAAATTTGAAAAAGCATATTGTAAAATGAAAAATTTTACAGAGGAAAAAATCAAAGAAATAATCCCAGGAATTGTATTGACGAAAAATATTTCTAAAATAAATAATAAAGAAAAAATATATTATCATATATCATACATATCTATAATATCTATACTAATTATCATTTTGTTAGTATATAACTTTTTAAAATGTAAAAATATAATAGTAAGAAAAACTCTTACTTCGTCGGAGCCTCAGGCTTGCAATAAAATAATAAAATAGCACCATACAAACCACTTCAATCATATGAAATATTCCATATTTCATCATTTATTCATAACTGTAATTGCGTGATCCAACTTATATTACTTATATTAATCATCATATATCCAAAGCACGCACCCCTTAAATCTGAACATTCATATCTTGTTTACATCTATAATATTCAAGGCCAATCTTTTCTTGCAATGCGAATTCTGTCAACATGTTTACATCTTCAATTCAAGGCCAATCCTAAAATCAAAACACCAGATGGTCAATTACGACGAATATATTCAATAAACTTTTTAATATTCATTCAAGGCCAAAAGTAAAGACAATAACATGTTTACTCCTTCAAAGAAGTTAACCAGTTTAAAGTCCAAAACTATTTCACAACCAAAAACCCAAGTTGGATCACTCAACGAATAGTATATAAGACAACACTTTAGAATAAGAGATGATCAGTATATTTAATATTCAATCCAGTATTGTTGTGCAGTATTGTTAATTAGCATTTGTTTTATAACTTGTATTACATTGAATTATTATTATTATTAAGACAATAATTTTCAAAGTGTTTTTTTATAAATAAATAATAAAGAATAAATTCTTTTTTAAAATTCATAAAATACGCTTGAAAACATAATTCCAAACCTCAGTTAGTCGCTGCATTAGAGAGGTCAGTCAGGCTATTCATGACAACCTTCTCGAGAAATATATTCGATTCCCCCAAACATCGACTCAATTAAATGGAAAAAAAACCAAGTAAATATGAAATACACGTTATAGTTAAAGTCGTAAATAATATGATTTTTTTGTTTCAGATTTTACCAACAATATCGTTTTCCCGGAATTATAGGATGTATCTATGGCACGCACGTCCTTATAAAGAAACCCGAAAAAGCAATTGAACATGTGTATGTTTGCAGGAAAGGCGGGCATTCTAAAAATATTCAGTTAGTAAGTTATATGTTATGTTATTTTTTATTCTATATTTGGTGGAACAGCACATGATGCATTTATTTGGAAATCGTCTCTATTACAACTGCATCTAATCCAGTTATACGAGATAGGCGAGATAAACTTTTGGTTACTTGGTAAATGTTTAATATGCACTCTTTAGTTGTACGAATACTAATATATTCGGTTCTTTCAGGAGACAGTGGTTACCCGCAGCAACCATGGTTGATGATCCCTTTCCTTAATACAATAAGGAAGATCATTATAATGTAGTCCATAAGGCGACAAGAAATTGTGTCGAACAAAAGAGAGGTTTCTTTGTTGCTCGCCATCAGTGTGTGGCGTGATAATTAGCGCATGTTGTGTTTTACACAACATTTTTGTGAAGAATCGAATTGACATCAGTGAATGTGATATCATTGTTGATGAAGTCGAATCTGTCGTTCCTGACGAGGCCAATTACACGATTCAGCAATCTCAATATTTGAGTGAGGGCAGGAGAATAAGGGACGATTAAATCCAAGACTATTTTTAATATTAAATTAAACCAAATCCAAATTTTAATCTAAAATATTTATTGCATTATTATTTAATTCTTTTCTGTTCAATGCATCAGTATATTTGTTTATAGCATCTACTTTTGCTTTTTCCACTTTAAGTCTTTCTTTTTCTAGTTCGACCCGTCGTGCTAACAGCACATTTCGCTTTTTGTCGACTAGCAAATACTCCTCCATTATGTCTTCCAGCTGCGTCTTTTTTGTTTGGCGTGTGGTTCAATTACTGCAGTCGGTCGGCGGGAATCGGGACGTGCATTGAGGTCATCATTTAACATTGATCGCACTTCATCCGGCTCTACAATAATTTCTAGAATTTCAATGGGCCCTGATGAAATTGTTTCTGGTTGTGGAGTTGTGGTTATTGGAGTTGTGCGATCATTAAATGATGATGACGAAGCTGGTGGAGCATGATCCATTCGTGATAATTTCTAAAAATAATAATCATATAAGTAAAAGTAAATAACATTATTGTTAATCTAATTACCCTGGGTAAGCCAGATTCATGCGCCGCATTTGTATCCCCTACAACGGCGTTCCAGCTCATAATGTTCATTATCCGTTCCTCCAAATCGGATAAATTTTTTTGCCGTCCTAAACCATTAATCCCACTCCGGTTAGTAATGATTTTTATCTCTGCGGCTTTATTTTTAACGTAGAATCTGAAATTTGATTTCATCAAAAACTGAGGTTATGTAATTTTATAACATAGGTACCTTAAATCAGTCCAAGTTTTTTTCCACTTTTCACCGTCCTTATTCGCACCCCTGGCTCCGTTTAATAATTCCGCCACCTCATTTCAATTATCCCTCATTTCCCTATTCCCATCCATACTATCATATCTATAATAAAAGCAAATATGTACCGAACACAAACAAGTGGCAATTTTACAAATAAAAATTATATTTAATTTAACACGTAATCAAGTCATAACTTACCTTCCACGAGCTAAATCCAATTTTTCTTCTAAAAACGTTACCAATATTTCTTTTTGGTTTAAAGCAACCTTTTTTCCTATTTTTTTTGCATAAGGAGTTTCCATTTTGTTTGCGTTTCTTTAATTCCACTACTGAATTGCACGACGAGAAATTTCGACATTTCATTTCACATTAGTGGAATTTATTTTACCATTTCACTGAACTGGAATACAAAAATTTCATTTAGTACAAAATCTCATTCCACAAAAAAATTTGACATTTCATCCCACATAAGTGGAATTTATTTTCTCATTCCACTGAATCAGAATACAAAAATTTCATTTAGTACAAAATCCCATCTCACAAAAAAATTCCATGCAACCGGAATCTACCTCCAGAATTGGTCGAATATTGACAAATCACAAAAAAAGACAAAGAAACGCAAAAAAATTAATTCATCGCGAGTTAGCAAATTGTTTCAGATCAAAGCAAACTACTACACACAATGCTCGTTTTAAACGTTTTAAATTAAAATTGTATTTTTCTTAGCAACATGTTATATTTTTATTTAATGGTTTTTGACCAACGCATAAAAAAAATAAAAATGTTGATGTAAATTCTCTAATCGGATATACACATGTGTGCAATGATTGAATAAAATCGGGCTTTAAAAAGTGGATTAAAATTCTATCGTACGATTTCTTGAGCAAGCCAGCCAAAATTTAAAAAACAATACCTCGAGTACTTATTGTCAACCAAAATCGCACATTAATTGTCATTAATAATGCCATTATTATAAATGACGACGAAATAATAAAATCCGGGTTCACATTATTTTTTATCCACATTATTCATTACTTCGTCTTATATATATAATCATATTTAATGTCATTATCAAGAAAAGATTTAATGTTAATGTCCGTGTAATGCCTTAAAGCCACGAAAACAATTCTCACCATGTGCTAGCAAGGTCGAAAATAAAAGCGAAAATAAAAGTATTTTTTAGTAGTTGTTTTTCGGTGGATTCTCGGTGAAATCAAGCCTTCTCTTTTCAGCTCACCAAAAACCTAGCTGTTTTGCCGGACATTATTTCATTCCCATGATCGTGTAGCCACGCTCTTACACCGCCATGTGGGCAGAATAGACGGCCATCAATAGTGTCATTACAATGTGATGATGACAGGGTAATGAATAAGGATGCTTGAGAAATGATAGGAGTTCGGATATTTTAATTTCGTTTATCATTACTACTTATGACATTATTAATGACCGTGTAATGTGCCTTATATAATTTTTAATTTTAAAAAAATACTTTTGGAAGTTAGGAGGCTTGTTCTCTAACCCCCGTATTAATAAAAAATCACTATCCGCTCGTTAACACATGTGTTAGCTATCACTGGAATAGGAAACTTGTCCGTTTGATAACTTTTCTTATTAATAAACATATTATTTGTCTATGTCAGCTATGCACTCATTATCAATTAAAGCACGGCAACACTTCACTGAATTGTAAAAATATTCGAGTAACGCTCTCATTTTTCAGCAGCTGACACTGAAATTAGTTGTTTAATATAATATGACTGTCGTTGTTCACAATTTTCAGTTTTGTTTTAAATAGGCTTTTCAGTCATGAATAATTAATGAAACTACATATAATCTCGTTTCCTGTTTTATTTCTTTCCCGACTTTTCGAACATATAACTTAACACCAGCAGACGGTGTGAACGACACCTGCATGCACGAACACCAAATAGAACGGAAATGCTGACAAAGCGTCTGGCGCATCGAGCACACATCAGAATAAACAAATCATTCTCACGATAGCGAATGACAAAAAAAGCTGAATTAGGGAATTAGGGTATAAATATAAGTTATTGAATTTTTTTAAGTCATTAAGAAAAATATCATTGAATAAAGCATAAGGCATTCTGCCTTTAATTTTTTTTATAATATTCTTGTAGTGATTTAATTAACTGGCTCCCAACGTGGGGCTGCATTTTGCGCCACTGTGAAAAAAGTGTTAGTGAATAATTAACTTGAAGAGTGGGCAACCAAACCACCAACAGTGAATAATTAACTCGAAGAGTGGGCAACCAAACCACCAACAGTGAATAAAAAAGATAAAAAAGCGTTGATAATCAAACCACCAACTGTGAATTAAAAAGTGTGGACAACCAAACCACCAATAGTGAATTAAAAAGTGTGTGCATAACCAAGCCATCAAGAAAACAGTGGAGTGATAGGGAAATATAAAGGCCCCCGAGTAGTTTACTAATCAAAGGAACAAAAAGGAGTCAGGAAATTCTGACAGCCGCCCTTACCAGCAGAAAGCAGCAAAAAAACAAAAAAACAAAAAACGTTAACAAGAAATGCTACAAGAAGTTATTATAATATTACTGTAAGTCAATAATCAAAATATTATATTTGTATTACTCAAGATTTAAATAAAAAAAAACACATACTTATGTTACCAGTTTGAACAAAATTAAATTATATGGTATCCCTCAAACATAAATAAATTACACGAATTGTCTTAACCAAAACAAATTATCAATCGTGAAAATACTGAATAGCGAATTCGTACCTTTTTTCTTTCTCATACCGAATTAATTCCTTACTATTACTTAAACGAGTGATAAAATTGATCATTTCATTCAATATAACAAATAATTTTTGAAAAATGTCAAATCCAAATAATTTGTTACGACCAGCTCGTCTGGAACTGCCTCCAGAAAACGTTGCACCTCATGTTCCTGCTCCCGTTCCCGCTCCTGTGCCACAGAACCCCATTAACGATGACATGATTCAAGTCATTACTAGACTAGTAGCAAATTCCCTGCAAATACAGGGACGACAACTTTTCAATTCCTTTATGAATCCCGCATCAGATATAAATAATGACATAGACCAACCAATTAACCTAACTAACGATAGAAATTTGTCCGATTTGGATAGAATATTATGGTATTTTATCAGTCATCAGGAACAAGATTACGGGCTATGCAGACGTAGTCCTAGAGTCCTATAACACGCCGCTAAATTGGGATAAAATGTCCAAGTGCCTAACCTAGGAGCCCTCGAATACCAGATGACAACCCTGGTACAGAGTAGTGGCACGATCCCCGAATTCTATCAGGCAGTCTACCACCATTTGTCGCTTATCCTGAATAAGCTTGGATCCATGGATATGGGTCAAGAATCCATGAACAACATGACTCAGTACTATCGAGATAAAGCGCTCGATACTTTCGTGAGAGGTCTGAAGGGCGACTTGCCTAGGCTACTTAGCATCCGAGAGCCTGCCGACCTTCCACAAGCTCTTCATCTGTGCCTGAAATTGCAAAATGTCGATTTCAGGGCTCAGCATGCTAATAATTCGCAATCCAGCACTCGGAAAACATATCACCAAAAAATATCATTGAATAAAGCATAAGGCATTCTGCCTTTAATTTTTTTATATAATATTCTTGTAGTGATTTAATTAACTTATATAATGTCATTTTCAAGGGGCTACAAATGAAATTTTATAAACGTTATAATAATTCACTCTCATATAAATATACTTACAATTTACATAAAAAAGTTACTTTGATAATATATAAAATGCATTATTTTTATAAACAAAAAAATATAATTTAACTTGAAAATAATTAAAAAATTGACAGACAAAATTATTTTGATTCGATGTATCACTGATCAACTAAAGCTGTAATGCAAAACTAAATCCCGAAGATTGCTGCAATCGTCGGCGTTTGTTTGGATTAGTATTGTTGTAGTTGTGCTCTATGTTATTGTGTATTTGTTCGTGTTTACGTTTCTTGTTTTGTATATTGTCATCAACAATTGCACAAAAAATCGGCGATATTTCATCAATATCACGTCGTTGATTGTATGTGTTTTGTGTATAAATATGTAGTGCTTCAATCGTTAAACGTTTTCTATAATGTTTTTTTGTACCCAAAATTTTTGTGTTATTAAAATCGGGGTAGTGACCTGTCTGATGTAAATGTTGAACTACTGCCGTCTTAGGAACAACACACAAAAGCTTTTTTACACAATAAACACGCACAACTTACACTTACACACACACACACACACGCAAATATGACATTTTATATGATAAACATATTCAATCGTTAAATCTGTTTACGAATAATAATGCTTTCTTAAATTTAACCAACGTAAGTGTACGAAAAGATATACAGTGGCTTTTAAGTCTTGGTCAAACATTTGCAATTAATGTTTAGAGTGAGTTCCCATTGTTTGAAATTATCGCTGACGCGGAAGAGATTGTGAAAGCTATGGCTAAGACTGATTGTAGAGACGTTGGAAGAGCGCACATTGCGAATGCTATAGCAAATCAAAACCTTCTCTATAGAAAGCCCAAATCTATAGAGAAACCAAGACCAAACGCATGTGTGTTTGTGGATTGTGAATACAGTGTACAAAAAATAAGTAGCCGCAAAGAGCGAGAAACGTAAGATGTGGTAGTGGGAAACAGAACAATTTTATATGGATTTTGCTCTTTAGTTGATTACTAATACAAATACGTTTGGTCTCAATATAAGTATGTATCTGTGTACGATCGGAACAGTTGGGCTTTCTATAGAGAAGGTTTTGTAGCAAATGCACAAAAACAATACACTAATAACATTTCTAATACAATACAGAATACATTTACACAGTTTTACAAAAAATCTAAAAATTTTTGTAGACAATTTTTTATTTTTTTAATGTTTATTATAAGATTATTACTTAAATAAAAAAATAAATAAAATGTTTAGTCTATTATTATACAACATTCTACTATTACATTTAGATATTGTGAAGGAAGAATAGTCAAAAATATTAAACGATTCACATTCGGAAAGTAGTACTTTATTATAAACAAAATATAAATTAATACACAAAATACAAAGCCATGAAAGCCAAGCAATTAATGAGAGAGATATACAGAAGGTTTGACAAAAGAAGAAACGCTTAGAAAACAAATCAAGTAAGCAAAATAGACAAGAGCATCAATTAAAAAGTGTTGCCATTGATTGAGCAAAAAGTATAAAAACTCTTCAATATTGAACAGATATATTACTACATTTGACTGACGCGAGCATCGTCGACCTTTTAAATATTTTAGTGACTACGTATTTGTAATTTTATCAAAACAAATTTCGTTGTTTACATAGAATACAAATTTAATTAATAAAAATATTAGTTTTATATAAACAAATATAAATATTTTTAAAACAACAAGATTATAAAAAAAGTATAACTTTCCAAGCCAAGACGTTTCCTAAAAAAAAGTAAACAAGTATAAAAAACAACAAAATATAAATGTGTCCAAATTACGACTTTGAGAATATTAGTTTATCGTGTGTTGAATGCCGAAATACGAAAGTAACCCAAGGTCGTGAATTATAGCGGACCAAAATCATTCTTTGTTGCTCTATATTACTTAGTTTCCATTCCCCAGATTCCCATGGTACTCCTTTTTTAAAATCATGGAAACGCAAATTCGAGTTATTTTCGTTAAACCAAAATTAACTACACGAAACTAGAGCGGTTGAGTTAGATTTCGGTGACATTCAACATAAAACAACAAAAACAACACAACCGGCAAATAAAACATTTCAGTTCATGGAAACACTACTTGTTAGTAGGTGTTATTATTAACTAGTTGAAAACCAAACAAAACATTTTTCATTCCGAGGAATAAAGAATTAGAATTTGAAAACCAGCAAAACAGCAGGTTTTCTTATTCCAAAGAAAGAATAAGATAGTACAATTGTTGTTGTAATTCCTTATTCCTAGGCAAATTTGTAGGTCCCTTCCATTTGTGTGCAAAAATATACATGCTCAACACGAATGGTTGCGAGAAGCTAGGCCTTGGACCGCAATGATCTGTCGCGCGAATATTATTATTATTAAGCCTGAAACACAAAACACGCTTCAGCTTCGGCTTTGCTGCGATACGATGCAGCCGCTTTGAATCTGCTTTAAATGACTTTCTCTATATGGCATTTCTCAAATAGGAGCTCTGCCACAGTTCTCTGCTTTGAACTGTCAGGCAAAGCAAATGTTCAGCACTTTTGAACTAGAGCTTCCGTTTGTAGCTTCGTTACGTACCATTACGTTTTTCTTTACGTTTGCCAAACGAAACTTTAAGCCGAAGCGACATTTGCTGGTTTGCTTTGGCTAATCCAGCTTGGCTTACAACAAAATCGAAAATAAATCCAAAAAGTTTTTAGGATTTATAACTAATTCCATTTCTTAGTTATAGCGCTCACCGTAAGGCAGTGTTTTGTTTAACACACATAACAATTAAAATACATCGAACATTTAAAGCCAAAAACTGTTGTTTTTGTAAAGCCAAGCTGGATTAGCCAAAGCAAAACAGCAATTGTGATAGGAAGCATTGAAATCGTATGGCTGAACTCGTAAACGTTAGGCGAAGCGGAAGCTGAAGCGTGTTTGTGTTTCAGGATTTATGTATCGTTGTTTAATTATCGGTTTTCGTTCGTTAGCTGCACCAACATGTGCTATATTTCTAAACTTAATAATAATTACAACATACACATTGGATAGATCAGAAAATGGTTAACGTTAACCAAAAAAAATTTTTTGGTTAAGAAATATTTAACCAAATTTTTTATTATAATTCCCACCACCAGAGTCGCCTTTTAAAAATTATATATGGATAAGTTGGTAAACACATGAAACAAAAAATTAAACAAAATTTGGTTAGTTTTTGCTGTTGCTTTGATCAGCCGTTAGCCACAAAAATACCTAACTCATTTTATTGAAAGCAATATAGTAAAGTTTTCAAATTTTACAGTTATACCAATCAATATGCTGCTTGAACATGTCTTTCTTCTGAGAATAAATAACTTATATTTTCAAAAAACTAATGTCGAGTTTTTTTTTGTTTTAGCAATCTGCGGTCGAGCGTAGATTTTTTCTCGAAAAAACGAACACGAAAGCCGAGAATCTTTTGTTTACATTGTTTAGTTGCATGTGTTGTTGTTGCAGTTAATTAAAGGAGGGGTAAATCTCCCAAAATATCAAGATCTGTTTGAGGGGAAATCCAATCTATCGTAGATTGGTTTTTTGGAATAAACGAACAACTTGAGAGCCAAAAAACACTCTACGGCAGATTTTTTTTTTAAAAAAACTCGACATAACTGTTTGAACTACACATTGTGCGTCCCACATACCGACGCAAGTGACATGCATAATCGAGTGCCGCCTATTTCAATTACAAATGACACTATGATGACATACCAAAAAGGAACTGAAATGAAATGAAACGGGGGAACGTTCCGCCGTTGTCTTCGCAATAAGTAAGTCATCGTCACGTCATTTTATTTTCTTCGGAAATGGCCTTATCACTAGTTCAACTCATCGACCACACACCGGTCCAACACGATTTACTCGCTCATGGCGTTTACTTCCCGTGGCGAAAGAAAACCAAGTTCAAAGAGGAAGAGGAAACGAAACCTTTTACCTTCAGCCCCAGTTGGCAAAGGCAAAATAAAGACCTTAGCCTTTTCCCAAAAATAATGATTCACAGGCTTTATTATACATTATTTCATTTGCTTGATGTCACTTTAATCTATTCAATTCAAAAAATTTAATAGTATATCCTTATTTACAAATTCACAAATTCAAATTACCAATTTTATGAAAAGGAATTATTGTAAATGGTGAGAATTATAAGCCCTACTGTTCTTAGTAGGATTATGTATGTTTATATCATTTGTTACTTTTGTTTGTTTCCAAAAAAATCCTGCCGGCAGATGTATTACGAGGCTTTGTCCTGTAATAAAAGGTTGAATCTTTTTTGGAGGCGTAGAGAAAAACAGCTTACAAGTTGGGTTGTGTGTATATATGATTAAATATATATGCCCATCAGAAGTGGACCACTTTAGAAAAACCGATATTTATAATTAAATTACATTATTAGAATGAGTACTTAAATATATATATATATATGTAGGAGTGTCAATGTAGGAGTGTGAGAAGATTGCCGCCAGTTGCCGTTTGTCAGCCGGGTGAAAAAGCCGCGAAATAAAAGCAGCACGAATACGTAAAATCGATAAGAAGCATTATCATTTGAACTTAAGCCACATCAACTACTACATTTATTTACATTTTTATATTATATTTTTTAATGCTATTGTAAAACCTGTAAACCACACCTTCTACTACAATTTTTATGGGGGCTCAACTATACTGTGAAAGTGCAGTTAAATTTAAGTAAAAAAGATAAAATATTCTGACCAATAACAATTTTGCCATCAGTGTTTATAAGAGAATTTAATAGTGAAGGCCTTGTTATTAATTCATATTATTTCAAGAAATCGAGAATCGAATCGAGATCGAGAAATCCAGGGAAGGCTGGGCTCCTCGGAATCCTCCTCCTTGGATCAGGCAACGAAAACGCGCAACACATAGCCTCTCTCGCTGCAAGACCGTTGAAGGGTACAATCTACCCACCTACACGAGGTGATCCTGTCTTGCAAAATTCAACGGATCTAGAGGAGAGAACCTCGATAAATAATCCTCAATCCAAGGTAAGACACGTGCGCTGAGGGATGAATGGCCATGAGAATTTTGGTCGCTAGCACGGAACTCCGGATACCTGGCGCCCTCCGGTTTCAAGTCATCAAGACAGCCTTACCACGGCAAGAGGCTCTGCAGTGGCGGATCTTTCCCTTCCTCAACCCACAAAATCCATGGATAGTTTTGAAAATATAACCCCTGAGGGCGGTGCTCCTCCAAACGCACCATTCTCGGAAGCCAAGGACCGTCAAAGTCCTACTTCCGAGATTAATCTCTTACAAACAGACGACAGCACAGACTCGTCTATAACCCTAACCGAGGACTACGTCCCAGCACAAGGCTCCATCGTGCCAAAATGCTCGGACAATGCGTCCACTTCTACCACCTCTGACATAAGGGATGGGCTAACAAGCTTAGACCTCGAAGACAGAAGGAAGAAAAAACCACACCTAGTTGGAGCCGCAAGGAAACGTCTGAACTTCCTTAAACAGACAGGACTTTCCCATGACGAGGCACTAGCCCAGTGTCAAACAAAAATAAAAGATAGGAAGGTCACATCCACCATTAAGCGGAGCCGATCGAACTACTCTAGTCCAAAGAACCCGCCAAAAAGAGACAGACAAACTCACCCCCTCAAACCAGCCGAAAACCCCATAAGGTCGGGAAATACTGGTTCAGGCGAGGCGGAGGTAGCGGGCGGATCGAACGCAACGTTACGTTACAGTGACGTCACGAAGGCCATCAGGTTGGCAATCTCTGATCAAGGCTTTCCTGATGTTAAACTGAACGCGGCGCAAATGTCAACGATCCAAGACAACATCATGGACGCGGTAGCGGAGCTTCCCACCGATGGCAATAGCCCTAACTTTCTGGGCTGCAAGGCCAAAAGTGGTTGGCTATCCGTGAACTGTGCAGATGACGAAACGGCAGCATGGCTTGCCAATACGGTACCAACCCTGAAACCATGGCCAGATGCCAGTTTGAAAATAATCCAAGAGGACGAAATCCGCACTGCAGGAATGAGACGAACGAGAAAATCAGCAGGCGCCTGGTAGTTCAAAATAAGGAGCTACGCAACGCAGAATGGAAAATCCTGTCAAGAAAAGACAGAGAAAATGACTACCTGCAGTTGACCATCTCGGCGTCACAAAAAATAACGGAGAACCTAAAGGGCTCCAATTATAAAGTAAACTGGCTTTTCGGGTTCGTTTACTTCAGACCAAAGAAGGCTAAAGAAACGGACAGGGAAACCAAAGCCAAAACCACAGAAGCGCCATCAAAACCAGGGCAACAAAGTCTGACAAAGAGACCAACACATCCCACCACTGCCAACACTAAAGCCAAACCCATTGACCGAACACGGAAACCTGGTCACTTGGGACACAAGGTCGGTATAAAGGCCTCAAAGAAGCACGGCTTATCGGCGGACAGGTTAAAAAAGCCTCCCACAACTGTAGCAAGTCAGGGTATACAGGCTGATCCAAATAGCCCAATAACAAAACAAAGCGATGAGATGTGTGCAAATAAACTTGCATAGGTCAAAGGCAGCTACTGCCAATCTCTGCCACCTCTTCGCAATCAAAAACTGGGACATTGCTCTTATCCAAGAGCCCTGGACCAAAAACGAAAAAATTCTGGGATTCCCAAGTAAACTAGGTAAGTTGATTTATGACAAAGAAAATGGGAGACCAAGGTCAGCAATTCTGTGCCGTCACTCCCTCAACATTTACTCCATAAACCAATTTATTTTCAGAGATTTAGTCGCGATCTCCGTAGAGACGCAAGGAAGCAAGAGCACCACAAACTTTGCAGCTGCCTACTTCCCAGGCGAGGACGAAGATCCCCCTCCAGAGACAACACAGAGCTTCATCAACTTCTGTACAGCTCAAGGTCAAAAATATATAATCGGATGCGATGCAAACGCACACCACGTAGTCTGGGGAAGCACCAACACTAACATCAGAGGTGAGCAACTCTTTACGTTCCATGGTGGAATCATGACCTCAAGGCTAAACGAAGAGAAGTTCGTAAACTCTTTAACAAAGCCAAGCGTACACACACCTGGACGGCCTATAAAACTGCCCTAACCAGATACAACGTGGCTTTAAGGGGCAGCAAAAGAAAAACCTGGAGAGAGTTTTGCGAAAGCATCGACACACTGCCAACAGCTTGTCGACTACACAAAGCCCTCTCACTTGACCACAATAATCCACTTGGTTCGGTGAAAAAACCAAACGGGGAACTGACATCCTCTAGACAAGAAACCCTTGAGTGTCTGGTTAAGAGTCACTTTCCCAAGTGCATCATACTGGATAATCAAGAAGTATACGAGGATATAAACATGCACCCACACCTTATCTCAACTGAAGCCTACAGACGCTCAGCCAGCATCTTCCCACCAGAAAGCATCCGCTGGGCTATAAACTCTTTCGGTCCATACAAGTCTCCAGGTGGAGACGGGCTGTATCCAATCCTCCTGCAGAAAGGCATTAAATTAATAGAACCAGTACTCGTAAAACTCTACAGAGCCAGTCACAGCCTAGAATACGTTCCAAGGTGCTGGAGAGATGTGCGGGTTCTATTCTTACCAAAAGGAGGAAAGAAATCCCCCGAGGATACTAGGTCGTATAGACCTATCAGTCTTACATCCTTCATCCTAAAGTCTATGGAGAAAATAATAGGCCATTACGTAAGGTCGAATGCTCTCCAACGAACTCCCTTGAATACCAGCCAACACGCATACCAGACTGGTAAATCGACGGAAACAGCACTACATGAGCTGACAACTGAAATCGAAGACACACTTCGAAGCAAAGAAATGGTATTATGCGCCTTCATCGACATACAAGGCGCTTTTGACAACACAAGCTTCGAAGTAATTCAAACACAATCCAGATCAAGGGGCATCGACTCCTCTACCATAGGATGGGTCATGAGCATGCTAAGAAGCAGGAAGATTCAAGCCTCATTCGGCGAGGAAAGCATCACAATAGCCACCAGAGGCTGCCCACAAGGTGGTGTCCTATCGCCCCTCTGTGGCTATTAGTGATGGATCAGCTGCTAGCTAGGCTAGAAAACAACGGCCTAACTAATATTAGCTATGCAGATGACCTAGTCCTAGTAGTTCGTGGCAAATTCGAGAGCACGATAACAGATCGCATGCAGGTTGCTCTCAAACAAGTCAAAGACTGGTGTAAAGAGGTTGGACTAAGCGTCAATCCTGACAAGATATTTTGCACCCTATTCACCAAAAGACAAAAAGTAACGCTACCAGCAATACAATTCCAAGGCAAAACCCTTCAATTAATGCCAGAAGCTAAATATTTAGGGGTATTGTTTGACAAAAAACTAACATGGAACCCCCACATATCATATATCACAAACAAAGCTAATAAAGCTTACTTTGCCTGTCAGCGTATGTTTGGCAAAACGTGGGGAATAAACCCGCAAATTACCCTCTGGCTATACCAAAGCATAATCAGACCCAGGATCACATACGCGGCCCTGGTTTGGTGGCCAAAAACAGAGCAATCAACGACACGCTCAAAACTGAACAAAATTCACAGACTAATATGTCTAAGTGCAACGGGTGCAGTTAAGAGCTGCCCAACGGCAGCTCTGGAAAAACTTCTAGGACTTCCTCCCCTGCACATACACATCAAAAGCGAGGCTGTATCAAGAGCCACAAAACTAAAAATCCTTAAACAAATAAAGGCAAACAAACCAGGACACACCAGCATCATAACCAAAATAGACTTGGAATATGTAACTGTCCAACCATCAGACCTAATAATAAAAACTACTAATTTCAACAGGAATTTTTCAATTAAAATACCCGATCGGAATCAAGTTGAAAATATCATAAGTACCATTCCAAACCATGCATCCATCTGGTATACAGACGGATCAAAAACAAACACAGGAGCCGGAGCAGGAGTATTCGGACCCAGAATCACCCTACGAATACCCCTAGGAAGATCTCCAACAGTATTCCAGGCAGAAACTATAGCAATAGAAGCCTGCGTACTGGAATGTACTAAAAGAAAGTACAGAAGAACCGAGATCTATGTGATCTCAGACAGTCAAGCAGCACTGCTAGCATTAAAAGGTCCAGTCTTTTACTCTAAAACAACGTGGAGCTGTTTCCGCCACTTAGAAGAACTGGCCAAAAACAACAAAATCACACTTATGTGGTCTCCCGGACACTCAGGCATATCAGGAAACGAGGCAGCAGACCTATGCGCAAGAGAAGGCGCAGAAGGAATTTTCACTGGCCCAGAACCCAGCATTGCCTATTCCAAATGCCATATCAACAGAAAAATGAAAGAGTGGGAAAACGCTACTATCGAAGCAGAATGGAATTCTTCGCCTGGGATGAGACAAGCCAAGAAGCTTCTAAACTACAACATTAGTCATATGGACAGGGCCATAAAACTGGTCCGCCATACACTAAGAACACTAATCTGGTATATGACAGGACATGGCCCATCCCAAGACCACCTTTTGAAAATAGGCAAATCCCAATCGGACCGCTGCCGATTCTGTAACGAGGCAAAGGAAACGTCAGAGCATATACTCTTCGTATGCGTAGCCCTCACCCAGAAAATAATGAAACATCTCAAGGCCTATACGGTTCCATGGCCGAATGCCAGACAAATCGCATTGTCAGATGTGGTGGCATTCACGAAGGAACTGAACAACCACATAATGTGGTAAAACGTCAGGGACGCACAATAGACCTAAAGGTCGCAGTGCTCAGGGCTGTTCGGCCCCACCTAATATAATAATAATAATAATAATAATAATAAAAAATAAATTTCAATAAATAATTTGCTAAGTTGTCTATGTAAAGAAAAATCACCATAATCGTTTCTTTATTTAAAAATAACCAAAAATATAACTGTACATAGGTGTATACGAAGGAGCAGTTCATATTATAAAATTTAAATTGTTGTAAAGGTTAATACATAAATGCAAAAGCCGGTGCATTGTGTGTTAATGATATTGTTCATTTTTACCAACAAAATTTAAGAACAGTTATTTTAATACTGTATAAAGGTGAAGTAAAAATTTTTTTTTTTTTTTTTTTTTTTTTTCATGTATGACTTGTTGCCAAGGGAATACTCCCTGAATGACTTGCGCTACGGCAATAAGGTGGGCTAAACCCTTTATTAAAATTAAGAATTAAATCGGAGAAATGTGATTTACAATATATCACATTTCTCACGTTTGTAGCCGGTTTCAATTTTATTTTCTCGGAATTCTCCCTGATTCGTTGAAAAAAGCAATACGGAAAAAACGTTCACGAAACTAAAACGACGCGAGTCCAAATGCTTTAATGAATGGATTATGGTCAAGGAAAACTACAAAAAACCTTGACCAAGAAAATATTACAAAAATGACTTGGAGCCTCTATTGAAAAATTCGGTCTTTCAGGAACTAGCTGACTTCTTTCTTGAATGCCCACAACTCGACAGTTAATTGTACCGGATTCGTTTGGAGTACCAGGCCTAACAAATGAAAAAGGCACGCACAACTATCGAGCCGATAAGCTCCAACGCCAAACAATACATCAAGGATGAGCGAAATTCTTGACTCAAATGAGCTCTTGATGATTCTATGCGGTTTCTCGCAACCTCCTCCAATTCAGGCTTTTATGATGATTGGAAATTTTATACATTTTTTTTCATTATTGGTTTTTGCTAACATTTAAATATATATTAATGGTAATTTGTATATGAAGGAGTCCATTTCTGAATTATCGGCAAGAGAGCTGCAGAAAATTTTGAAAGCCAGAGGTTATCTTATTCATTACAAAAAGAAAATCGATTTAATTCAAAGATTAAAACAGTCTATGTCGAATAAAAAAATTTGAATCTAGAGGGGAAACGTTAGCAGCGACAACTCTTTCAAAGACAGTACCGAATCTCTAACAGCACAAGAAGAAAAAACTGTTGTACCCAGAGAAGAAAGCAGTGGTAAAGCGGGAAAAAGTAGAACCATATCACAATCAACACAAGAAGAGACAACAAATATTACAACAGAATCAAGCGAAAATAGTCCAACTAGACTGAGAATAAATATGGCAAACCATTTTTCATTTCTAGATGTTAAAAGCAATAAAAGTTGCAAATTTTTTTGGCTAGGTTTGAAGAGGTAGCGGCAGCGTTTCAATGGAGTGATATGCAAAATTTTTTATATTGTCGTAGGTTGTTAAAAGGAGCAGCAAAAATGGCTGTGGGTGCAGAAAACACCTGTATTACACGGACAACTTTTACAAAAAGAATTAATTTGGAAGTGTCAAGCAAATTCATCCATCAGCAGCTAACCACTACAAAAAAGGAAGATAAAGAATCGCTGATTAAATATTTTTATAGAATGAAGCAAATCAGCAGCATGGGCGATATCGAAGATTCAGCTCTGGTGGAGTACATCATAGCAGGAATTAATGACCCACCATCAAAAAAGTCTATGTTGTACACAGCTAAAACTAGTTCAGAGCTGAAGTCACTTTTTACAGCATATGAGAAATTAAAAGGTGAAGAAGTTTTATCTCGAAAAGGACACTAAATGTCACACAGCGGCAGCAATTACGGCAGCAGCAACAATAACAGCAACAAAAGCAACAGTAATAGCAACAGCAATCAATATCAAAATCGTCAATATCAGAATCGATCAAAAAATCCATACCATTGTTTTAATTGTGGTTCTAGGGATTATAAAAGGGCAGATTGCACAAGTGAAACGAAGTGTTTTAAATCCAATAAAGCAGGTCATGAATCAAAAAACTGTATAGTGTACAAAAACGACAGCACCAAACGTTTAGTTAATTAAATGGTACATGCATGGTAGCATTAGTAGACACTGGAAGCGACGTAACGATTATTAGAGAGAGCGCATTGAAAAATTCAAACAATGAATCGAAAATTCAAATTCGTCAAGTTTGGTGGATTTGGCAATGGGTAAAGTATAAAAACAAGTATGTTTGAAGCAGTTATAAAAGTCGACGACGTTGAAATAAATGGTAGCTGTCACATTGTCAACAACAATGCAATCAAAATGGATTTAATACTCGGAAATGATTTTATGTCTCAAGCTGAAATTGTCGTGAACAAATAGGGAGTAACATTTCGTAATATTATTAAAGAAGAATGTGACCTGCACCCGAATTCCGGTTTTGTGACAAATGAGAATGACAAATGACTTTATTTATTTTTTCGACTAGTCAATTCTCATTCTCATCAAATTTCCGATTCTCGTATGGTAAGTGAGTTTCGAGATGTGCTGAATTTTAGAACACGAGTGTTTTGGTTTGTTGTGCTCTAATTTGAAATTTCTTGAATTAAATTCAATATGTGATTGGCGGCTTGTCGTGTCGAAAGAAATTGTTTTTTTGAATTGAAATAAAATTGATTTGATTTGTAAACTATTATTAAATTATTAAGGAGTGGATTTCTTCCTTATTCGAGCTAGTAGAAGATTAACTTCCATCGGAGGTTTAACTTTGTTTTTTTTTAATTTATTTTATTTTGTTTTAGATTTCGGCTCCTAAGATTTCGAAGAAATTTACGGAATATCAAAGATCCATTTGAAGCCTATACTGACCGAGAATTTATTGGTTTTTTTTTATAAAATATTAATTGATTTAAATCAACGCACATGGAACGTTTTTTTGCGTTGTTCTGGCATACTGGTAGTATAAGTTAATAAAAAATATAAATAATGTAATTCCCTCGTTTATCATCGAATAACATATGATGACTTCTTTTGACAGATATTATGACTTTTATTTTCTCAGCCATTAAACAGGAATCGCCTTTATGAGTTTCTTATACCAGTTTATATTTTTATACTTATTAAAACCATAGCCGTGAAGCTTCAGTCATGAATATTGAAATTGAAGAAAATTCTGAGCTGAACGTGCCACCAAAATATCGAAAGCGGATCAAAAGACTAGTGAACGATTATAAGCCGAACACAAGTAGTATAAGTCCAATAAATTTATAAATTGTCCTTAAAGAGGATAAGCCGATATCATGTAGACCCAGACGATTACCAATAGTTCAACAGCAAGTCGTGCAGCAACAAGTAGACCAGTGGTTGCAAGAATAAATCATCAGACCGTCATCATCAGGAATACAGCAGTCAAGTCGTGGTGGTGAAGAAAAAAGACGGAGGTTCAAGAGTTTGTATCGACTACAGAAAATTAAATTCTTTGATTATTAAAGACCAATTTATGATGCCGGTAATTGAAGAACAGCTTGATAAATTGGGTGAAGACAGAGTTTATTCAATGTTCGACCTCAGAAATGGATTCTTCCATGTACCAATTGAAGATAATTCCAAAAATTTTACAGCTTTCTTAACATATCAAGGTCATTCAATTTAATAAAGTTCCATTTGGGCTGAAAATTTCTCCAGCCGTGTTCGTCAGATTTATAAATCTAATTTTTAGGGATTTTATACGAAATAATGAAATCAGAATTTACATGGACGATGTTATTATACCGTCGAAAAATGAAGAAGAAGGAGTTTTAAACTTGGAAAAAATTCTACAACACGCAGCGAAAAATGGATTAAACATTAAATTGAGTAAATGCCATTTTTTACAAAGAGAAGTTGAATTTTTGGGACATGTTGTGCAAAATGATTGTATAAAGCCGCCAGTCGAAAAAACAAAAGCCGTGAAAATTTTTCCAACACCAAAGAACGTTAAAAATGTTCAATTATTTCTGGGCTTAACTGGATATTTCCGGAAATTCATAGAAGGATATTCAGAAATAGCAAGACCGCTGACAAATTTACTTCGCAAAGATGTCGCTTTTAATTTTGGATATGAGCAACAAGCAGCATTTCAAATTTTGAAAAATATGTTAAGTAATAAGCCTGTTCTTAACATATTTAGACAAAACGTCGAAACAGAATTGCATACGGACGCAAGTCAGAAAGGGTTTAGTGCAATTCTCTTGCAAAAAGGTGAAGACGCAAAATTAGATCCTATATACTATATGAGTTATAAAAAGTCACCCAACGATGAAAAAAAGCATAGCTACTATTTGGAAGTGAAAGCAGTTTATTTGGCGCTGGTTAAATTTCGCGTATATTTATTGGGTATGCATTTCAAACTCGTGACGGACTGTCAAGCAATAGTGGCAACAAAGGCAAAAGAAAATTTACCAAAGACAGAATTCAAAATGGAACACCGAAAAAATGAACGTATGGGTCATGTTGATTCTTTAAACAGATGCTACACCGTTTTTCCAGTTGAAGATAGTACATAAAGAAAGCACAGCAAGTTGATACTTGGCTGCAAGCAGTTTCAGAAATTTTAAAATCCCAGCCGTATAAAAACTTCTTCATAAAAGCTGATATTATATGCACAGAGCAAGATGGACGAGCGTTGATCTTGGTACCAAAAAACCTGGAAAAGCAGATTATACTTAACAAACACAACGATGGACATTTCGGAACAACAAAAACGGAGTTTGCTATTAATACCGAATTATTTATACCAAATGTGAAGAAAAAAAAATCAAGCAGTAATCGATAATTGCGTGCATTGCATTTTAGCCAACAAAAAAAGCCGGTAAGCAGGAAGGTTTGCTAGAACCATTGGATAAAGACACAAAACCGTTACATACCTTTCATATCGACCATATAGGGCCAATGGATCTAACCACTAAACAATACAAATATATTTTTTTTATCGACGGCTTTTCAAAATATGTATCCAACGAAAACACTAACATCAGCTGAAGCAATTAAAAAATTGATGGACCAAGAATCGTATTTTGGAAATCCAGTCCGAATTATAAGTGACCATGGTTCAGCATTTACGTCAACAGAGTTCCAGAATTATTGTACAAATGAACGAATAAAGCATATATTGGTGACGACTGGAGTACCTCGCGGAAACGGCCAGGTAGAGCGCCTTAACCGGATCATACTGAATGTGCTGACGAAAATGACATTAAATGATCCAGGGAAATGGTATAAGCATGTGCATCACCTACAGCAAACACTAAATAGCAGTTTTCAACGAGCAATTCAAAATACTACACTACATTTGATATTATGTTTGGCATTCCGATGAATAAGAAAGAAAATGCAAATATTCAAGAGCTAATTCAGTTGGAAGTGGTGCAGCAATTCATTGATGAACGTGATCAACTACGTTTTGATGCTTAGCAACAAATCGACAAAATACAGCAGGAAAATCGCAAAACGTACAACAAGAAAAGAAGCAAAATTATATACCGTTGGCGATTTGGTTGCAATTAAAAAGTCCCAATGTGGAACCGGACAAAAGTTGTGTCCGAAATATTTAGGACCATATGAGTTGGACGTCATAACCGGTACACAGTGAAGAAAGCAGCAGATGGCTACGGTCCGAAGCAAACGCTGACAAGTGCCGATAATATGAAGTCGTGGAATTAACCACCAAGTGGATCTGAGGATGATGATACGCCGGAGACCGGGCGAATGCAGTATGGCCGAGTGTAGGAGTGTGAGTGTAGGAGTGTAGGATTGTCAAAAGATCGCCGCCAGTTGCCGTTTGTCAGCCGAGTGATAAAGCCGCGAAATAAAAGCCGCACGAACACGTGAAATCGATAAGAAGCATTATCATTTGAACTTAAGCCACATCAACTACTACATTTATTTACATTTTTATATTATATTTTCCAATGCTATTGTAAAACCTATTTAATGAATTATTGAAATTAAAGCCACACGAACACGTGAAATTGGAAAGAACATTATCATTTGGACCTAAACCACACCAACTACTACATATATATATATATATATATATATATATAAATATATATATATATATTAACTAAATATACTCATATATATATATATAAGTATATTTAATTATATTTATATATACATATATATATACCTGGCGTAGGGGTTACCGTGATCACAAAGGCGGTTCCCCCGGAGTGACGCTTGGTCATTGCACTTCAATTGAGTTGACCTCCGCAATTATTCCTAATGCGAATAACTCGTGCGTGTAATTTTTGTTAGTTTTATTTATATATATATATTTTATATATATATATATATTAACTAAATATACTCATATATATATATAAGTATATTTAATTATATTTATATATACATATATATATACCTGGCGTAGGGGTTACCGTGATCACAAAGGCGGTTCCCCCGGAGTGACGCTTGGTCATTGCACTTCGATTGAGTTGACCTCCGCAATTATTCCTAATGCGAATAACTCGTGCGTGTAATTTTTGTTAGTTTTATTTGGTGGGGTGTCTTAAAAAAGACAAATACGCCGATATTTACTTAGAGCTGGTATATTTAGTAACAGCTTTTGTTCCTTCACTGACCGCATGCTTGGCCAACTCTCCGGGAAGTAAAAGACTGCTGTTCGTCTGAATTTCTGAATGATTTAAGTATATATATATAATCTTTGCTCTATCTTGCATTAAAGATACCAGCTATATTTTGATGAGTTTCCAGCCGTTGACATTTCCTGTGTGACTGCAACTTCTTCTTTATTCTTTCCACTTCTTCAGCTTAGGAGCACTTTTTGATGATCATCGTGCTTAGCGACTTTTCTTCTTTTTTTTTTAAATTCAATTCATCCCCTTTTTTGTACAGGGAAACCTCCATGACACCTGATATTTGCACTATCTATTAACTATTTTACTATTAACCATTTTTGGTTTGAATTTCATTTCCCCTTTTTTGTACAGTAGCACTTTCCTTTTTTTCTTGTGTAGGAACACTTTTACCGACGGCAGTACTTACGTGAAAGTTCAATTATTTATATTTTTAAATCGAACTATTTTTGCTTTGAATTCCATTACCCCCTTTTTTGTACAGTAACACTTTCCCTGTTTTTCTTGTGTTGGAACACTTTTATTGATGGCGGTACTTATGTAAAAGTTTAATTATTTGGACTTTAAAACTTTAGACAGAATAGAACTATTTTTGCTTTGAGTACCATTCCGCCCTTTTTTTGTATAGTAAAACTTTCCCTAGTATTCTTGTGTGGAAACACTTTTACTGACGGTACTTATACGAAAGTTCAATTATTTGTTCAAAAGTTTTAGTATTTTCATTCTTGCTTAGGCAAAATTAGAAACACAGAAAAAGAACTGCCACTGTTGAAACTTAAGAATTTTTTTGATGACAACAGAAAAAAAACATTCTGCTGCTGTAACTTCTCATATTCGACTGACTTTCCTCCCTTTCTTCTTATCGGCTCGTCAGCGAAACAATTGCTCTACTCGCTAAAATTTTCTCGAAAAAACTTTTGGGTGGGGAAATCTTTTCCTTTTCTTCTTACTTTTTTTCTTTATATTCTCTCTTTGACCTCCTTTTTTATTAACTTGTAACGAAGTTCCCCTCGTTACAAACCCTTTTTTTAAGTTTTCCGCTTGTCCGTCCGGTTGTGTCACTCAGCACATTGGGTTTTGCCTCACAACCAGTCCAAATGCCGATAGCCGGTACAAGTTGCCGGCTGCCATATAAAACCATAGGCAGACAACCGCACATGCCGACAGCCACAGCTACATCGTGCGCATACAATCGTACATGCCGGCATGCCAAATACCCATAGCATGTACAAATTGTCGACAGCATGTACAAATTGCCGGCTGCCATATAAAACCATAGGCAGACAACCGCACATGCCGACAGCCACAGCTACATCGTGCGCATACAATCGTACATGCCGGCATGCCAATTACCCATAGCATGTACAAATTGCCGATAGCATGTACAAATGGCCGGCTGCCATGTAAAACCATAGGCAGACAACCGTACATGCCGACACAGCGGGTATAGATCATACATGCTGGCAGGCTAAATGCCGATAGCAAGTACAAGGTGCCGGCAGCCATACACACACAACATAAAGTGTGTGTCTTTCTCTTCCCCACTGGACGGTTATTCGGCAAAGGTCCACACAATAAATTTTTTTTCTTCTTTTCTTTCTTCTCTCTCATAACTATAATAATATTAATTGAATTGTAAGAAAATCCTTTATTTCAAAATGAATTATCTTTAAGTTGAATTGTAAGAAAATCTTTATTTCAAAATGAATTGTATTTAAGTTGAATTGTAAGAAAATCTCTATTTAAAAAGAGAGAAGTGGAATTAGAAGAAAATCTTTTACTGAAAATGAAATAGAGTACATTTATCTTTAAGTTGCGTTATATTAGGAAAAATTAAAATAAGACACCATAATTTTAAGTTTGCCATTGCACCGTTATTCTAAATAGAACGATACGCACCGAAATAGTAGTACCGCTAGAACCTAGCTCACCGTCCCCGTTTCCGTAGAATTATCCCCCCCCCCCCGCCCCGAAGTAAGACGGGAATGTAACGAAGTTCCCCATACAATCGTACATGCTGGCATGCCAAATACCCATAGCATGTACAAATTGCCGGCTGCCATATAAAACCATAGGCAGACAACCGCACATGCCGACAGCCACAGCTACATCGTGCGCATACAATCGTACATGCCGGCATGCCAAATACCCATAGCATGTACAAATTGCCGATAGCATGTACAAATGGCCGGCTGCCATGTAAAACCATAGGCAGACAACCGTACATGCCGACACAGCGGGTATAGATCATACATGCTGGCAGGCCAAATACCGATAGCAAGTACAAAGTGCCGGCAGCCATACACACACAACATAAAGTGTGTGTCTTTCTCTTCCCCACTGGACGGTTATTCGGCAAAGGTCCACACAATAAATTTTTTTTCTTCTTTTCTTTCTTCTCTCTCATAACTATAATAATATTAATTGAATTGTAAGAAAATCCTTTATTTCAAAATGAATTATCTTTAAGTTGAATTGTAAGAAAATCTTTATTTCAAAATGAATTGTATTTAAGTTGAATTGTAAGAAAATCTCTATTTAAAAAGAGAGAAGTGGAATTAGAAGAAAATCTTTTACTGAAAATGAAATAGAGTACATTTATCTTTAAGTTGCGTTATATTAGGAAAAATTAAAATAAGACACCATAATTTTAAGTTTGCCATTGCACCGTTATTCTAAATAGAACGATACGCACCGAAATAGTAGTACCGCTAGAACCTAGCTCACCGTCCCCGTACCCGTAGAATTATCCCCCCCCCCCGCCCCGCAGTAAGAGGGGAATGTAACGAAGTTCCCCATACAATCGTACATGCTGGCATGCCAAATACCCATAGCATGTACAAATTGTCGACAGCATGTACAAATTGCCGGCTGCCATATAAAACCATAGGCAGACAACCGCACATGCCGACAGCCACAGCTACATCGTGCGCATACAATCGTACATGCCGGCATGCCAAATACCCATAGCATGTACAAATTGCCGATAGCATGTACAAATGGCCGGCTGCCATGTAAAACCATAGGCAGACAACCGTACATGCCGACACAGCGGGTATAGATCATACATGCTGGCAGGCCAAATGCCGATAGCAAGTACAAAGTGCCGGCAGCCATACACACACAACATAAAGTGTGTACCTTACCGGCAGCCACCACAAAGTAATGGACACCCAACCAAACACGGGTAAATTATTTGCCTTCGAGTGACAAAATTCCCAACGAGTTAAAAAAAAATAGTAATGAGGTTCGGCAACTTGTGCTCATAATTTTGTCGAATTCGACCACGGGCAAACGTTCTCCACCGAACTAGACCCAATACCTTTTTGCGTGCGGAGAGATCGGCAAATATAAATTAAGAGACTAGGCGACCGTCTCTAAACCGCGCAAACAATTTCGAAGTGTTCCAAGTTAAACACTTACATACATTTTCCTAGACCGGACGACCGTCTATAAACCGCGTCAGCTCTCCTGTACTGTCGTGTCTTGCCCAGAGGCCGTCAGTGTTTCCGCCGTCCCACTGTCGTGTCTGGACCAGAGGCCGTCAGTGTTCCGTCTTTCCTCCGTCCCACTGTCGTGTCTTGACCAGAGGCCGTCAGTATTTCCGCTCTCCCACTGTCGCGTCTTGACCAGAGGCCGTCAGTGTTCCGTCTCTCTCCCACTGTCGTGTCTTGACCAGAGGCCGTCAGTGATCCTCCCTCTCACTGTCATGTCTTGAACAGAGGCCGTCAAAATTCCGTCTCTTTCTCTCCCACTGTCGTGTCTTGACCAGAGGCCGTCAGTGCTCCGTCTTTCTCTTCCCCACTGTCGTGTCTTGACCAGAGGCCGTCAGTGGTTCCTTCTCTCTCCCTCTGTCGTGACCTGACCAGGGGCCGTCAGTGTTTCCGCCGTTCCACTGTCGTGTCTTGACCAGAGGCCTTCAGTATTTCCGCTCTCCCACTGTCGTGTCTTGACCAGAGGCCGTCAGTGTTCCGTCTCTCTCCCACTGTCGTGTCTTGACCAGAGTCCGTCAGTGTTCCTTCCTCCTGTACTGTCGTGTCTTGACCAGAGGCCGTCAGTGTTCCGTCTCTCTATCACTGTCGTGTCTTGACCAGAGGCCGTCAGTGTTCCTCCCTCTCACTGTCGTGTCTTGACCAGAGGCTGTCAGAGTTCCGTCTCTTTCTCTCCCACTGTCGTGTCTTGACCAGAGGCCGTCAGTGCTCCGTCTTTCTCTTCCCCACTGTCGTGTCTTGACCAGAGGCCGTCAGTGGTTCCGTCTCTCTCCCTCTGTCGTGTCCTGACCAGGGGCCGTCAGCCATTCGTAATTATATTGGTGATGGTATATTAGTTAAGTTATACACAATGTTAAGTATGGATTAAGGAAACGAAGAAGAAAAGGAATAAATAAATTTAAACACAATTTGTAACCCGAGACTTATTATTTGGACCCTGGAAGCCGCTGAGTCATACCTCAGCTGAGAAAACACGTTACTAACTTTAAATTCCAATTCTTAATCCCGTCCCTTTTTATATTATGGTCACATTTACCATTAAACAAATAACATCAGTAACATTTGTAAAACGCCTATAATAACATAATTTATAACTCACAAACTTTTGTATCTAGCCAACAAATAGTCGCATATATTCTGTAACTCACACACTTTTGTATCTAGCCAACAAATACTCGTATATTATGTACACCAACCTTAATAAATATTTGCTAAATTAGAATTTATCTATTATATAATGTCTTGCGGCTATATCTATACTTTAATAGATTTATGCACATCACTGTGGATCAAGATATCATACTTGTGCAACCATTGTGAATACTCTTGACTTTTATCAGAAAACAGCTGAATAAATATTTCATCTATGTAGTCAAGAAATCAGTATCATATCAATCTTGTCAGTGTGTCATATTTTGGTCGGTCGCGTGTTTGTTATTCTTTCTTTTTATTTTTTATATATATTAAATAAAAATAAAATAACATCAGTAACATTTGTAAAACGCCTATAATAACATAATTTATAACTCACAAACTTTTGTATCTAGCCAACAAATAGTCGCATATATTCTGTAACTCACACACTTTTGTATCTAGCCAACAAATACTCGTATATTATGTACACCAACCTTAATAAATATTTGCTAAATTAGAATTTATCTATTATATAATGTCTTGCGGCTATATCTATACTTTAATAGATTTATGCACATCACTGTGGATCAAGATATCATACTTGTGCAACCATTGTGAATACTCTTGACTTTTATCAGAAAACAGCTGAATAAATATTTCATCTATGTAGTCAAGAAATCAGTATCATATCAATCTTGTCAGTGTGTCATATTTTGGTCGGTCGCGTGTTTGTTATTCTTTCTTTTTATTTTTTATATATATTAAGTAATTTGTGTATTCGGTCGCGAGTGACTTAAAACATTATATCTTTTTTTCGTGTGCCGGGTCAATCCAGCCCCTTGTCTCTACAAAAAAAATTAATGATAAAAATTGCAGTTTGACAGCTGCATCGGCAGACTTTTTACATTTTTTGTTGTTGTTTTGTTGTTAAAACAAGTCACATTCTACAGGTGATTGCAAATTTTATGTTTTATGTGCATTCCTACTTTGTCATAAAATGTAGTTTCTTAAAAAAAGGAGGATCGCGTCTCGGTATAATTATTTGTTTTAAATTTGGTACTGGTTGTTTTTTAAAATTCTCTATAGGCGTATTTATTTTGCCGAGGAATAAGGAATTTGAATGTCAAAACCAGCAAAACAGCAGGTTTTTTTTATTCCAAAGAAGGAATAAGATAGTGCAATTGTTGTTGTAATTCTTTATTCCTCGGCAAATAAAATACAGCTTATATTACCTTCGCTTGCCCATGGCTGGCTGGCTGGCTGGTGGGCAGAATCTTGTGGTCAATTTATAACACATTTCCTAAAGCCCGATTTTATTGAAATGTACACATGTATATTTCCGGTGACAATTTCTCTCTATTAAAATTTGATTGTGATCAGGACGTGGGGTCGGGGATTGCCTTAGCCCCGGGGTATTTTCCCATTGAGCTTGGCGAAGTTTGTCTTCCCAACAATTAATCAGTTTTGTGGCGGCACTCCAATTGACGCCACAAAAGGGTCAGGTCCTATGAACGCAGATTCCGAACCAGCCCTAGCCAGTTCATCTGCAGTTTCGTTGCCTGCAATTCCTCGATGAATTGGCACCCAACCGAGCTTAACCGTGTTGTGTCTCGCCAGAGATTGCAATGCGTCGACGCAGCTTTTAACTGTTAACGAGTCCATTAAATTGGACGACAGAGCTATGAGTGCTGCCTGACTATCTGAAAAGATATATATTCTCGCTCCCTTAACGCCCTTACTAAGGTTTATCCTAGCGTAGATCTCTATGGCATGGAGTTCGGCCTGGAAGACCGTGGGGCTTACTCCCATTGGTATCGAGACCTTTGTATTAGGACCAAAGACACCAGCACCAACTCCAGATTCCATCTTTGATCCATCAGTAAACCAAACCAGACCATTATCGTCTAGTGTCGGAACACCATTAGACCAGCTTGCACGGTCTAAGATTTCTACCTCGAATATCCTGCCGAAACAGAACTCCCTGACCATAACGTCAGGTATTGTGCAGAACATGTCTCTTTCGGGAATTGAGTTGAGAATTCTCAGGTGTCCCTCAAGGTCGCCTGGTTTATACCTATATCCTAGTTGCAGCTTTATAGCGCATCTAGCGGCCGTCTTCCTAATGAAGATTTGTAGGGGCGAAAGCCCTACGATAGCTTCTAATGCTGTCGTAGGGCAGGTACGCATAGCACCTGTAATACCTAGACAGGCAGTTCTTTGAAGCTTCTGAAGCTCGTTTGCCGTTGTCCTTTCGAGTACCTTGGGCCACCAAACTTTGGCCGCGTACGAGATTATGGGTCTCACCATCATTGTATACATCCAGTGTATCATCTTAGGATCGAGGCCCCAGGTTCTGCCGTAAAGTCTTCTGCAGGTCCATAAGGCCCTTGTAGCGCGTTTAGTAGCAGACTTGATATGAGAATTCCAGTTAAGTCTTTTATCAATGATAACACCGAGGTATTTGACCTCACTGGAATACGTTAGAGAGGTGCCTTTTAGGATGATTGGTCCTAAGTCAACCAATATTCTTTTTGTGAAAGGCACTAGAACCGTTTTGCAAGGATTGATGGATAACCCTTCCCTGCTGCACCAGTCCAAAACTTGTAAAAGAGCACGTTGCATGACAGCAGAAATGGTCGTGCAGTGTTTACCCCTAATAATAATCGCCAAGTCATCAGCATAGCCTATGGCGATGTAGCCTGATCTGTGTAGATCAGCCAAAATATCGTCTATGACCAGTGACCACAGAAGGGGAGAGAGGACTCCTCCTGAGGATGAAGTGCTATCTCGTCTCTCGAGCATAGCCCTAATCCATAGATTGGTCGAGACTTCGATACCCTTGTTACTAATAGCTCTCTCTATTGAGTCATAGCCAGTGTTATCGAAGGCGCCTTCAATGTCTAGGAATGCACACAAAGCAACCTACTTGGATCGAAAAGTTCCTTCTATCTTCTTAACAAGATATTGGAGTGCACCTTCTGTGCTTTTGCCTTTTCTGTATGCAAACTGAATTGAATACAGAGGGGCAGACACCTCTAGCCGACCTCTGATATGAACATCAATGAGTCTCTCCATGATTTTGAGGACAAAAGATGTTAGACCGATTGGTCTGTAAGATTTAGGTAGCTCGCTAGGCCTATTGCCAGGTTTGGGGATAAAAATCACATTTATCTGTCTCCAGATAGTAGGGATGTATCCCCAACTGTAGCTTGCTCTAAATAATAAAATCAAGCTTGGCAGGATTGCATCAATCACCTTTTGTAGAAGAGCAGGACAGATGCCATCCCCACCAGGGGCTTTCAATGGTTTAAAGGAGCCTACTGCCCATCTGACCTTATCTGGGGTGAAAATCTTACCAGATAAACTACTTGTTCTACTAGTGAAACTAACCCTCCGGTCAAGCGTGTTCGAATTCGCATGTGTTACACTGTTATACGGGCCGGGGAAATGAACATGCAGAAGCGTTATTAGTGTATCCTCACGGTCCGTCGTGTAGGTGCCATCAGTCTTTTTCAACAGACCCACACTATTAGTCTGATCTCTAACAAGTGCCTTGTGGATTCGTGCAGCTGCTGGCATTTCAGCGATGTTCTCATTTCCTCCACGTGGCCCGTTAAGATCGTCTTAATTCAGAGTTATACTCTGTGAGGGCGAACTTGTATTCGTCCCAACTCTTCGTGCGTTTAGCAGAGTTGAAGAGCCTTCTAATCTTCCTCCTAAGTTTGGCCAGTTGGTCATTTCACCAGGGAACTTTACGTTTGCAAAGGTTGGTTTTGACGACACCACTGCCATGATAGGAAGCAAGTAGTATATAATTTACTTGATAAGCTGCCTCGTCTAGGTCCTCTATGGAATCAATAGGTACGACAAGCATATCTAATTTGGAGAGGACTAGTCCTCGATACAGATTCCAGTCCGTTGACATAGGATCATATCTAGGTGAGGCATGTGCCAAAGCGCCTGGAATGTCAAACCTAATGTGTTGATGGTCTGACAGCGAGGCCTCGTCGGATACATGCCAATTTTCAATGGAGTTGGAGATAAATGGACTTGCGAGTTTGAGATCTAATACCTCTTCGCGAATCGCATTTATGAAGGTTGGTTTAGAGCCCTTGTTCACAATATATACATTATTACTAATAAGATAGTCTAAAAGAATCTCACCCCTTCGATTGATACCGCTGCTGCCCCAGACCTCATGGTGTGCATTGGCATCACATCCTATAAGGAATTGTTCCGATTTTTGCAGTGCATTATTAGTTTTTGCACCTCTATTGGCGGAATGTTTACTTCATCGCCGGGGAAGTATGCTGAGGCACATACTATGTTTTGTTTCCCCCTCTCAGTCGGAACCTCCACCAGTACGGGAACAAGGTCTTTTGTTATAAATTCTGGAATGGGAAGAAAGTTAATATTAGATCTGATTAGGCAGGCCGCTATCAACTTACCTGTCCCATCCTGTAGACCTTTCACCTGTCCGCTAATAGCCAAAGGCTCCTGAATGAGGCCAAGTGCTTTATTCTCCTCGGCGAATCTTTTGCTAAGTGTAGTGGACGCCCCCTTAGCATGATGCAGATTCGCCTGTAGCATCTTCATGGTGCTCATACTTCCTCCTTCTGAGAATGGGCCATTTCTGGAAATTTTTGATCCAGATGGCTTGGTAGCCTTGCTGGTCGACGGAGCTGGCCGTACTACCAGCTTTGTTGTATCGGTTCCGGACCCGCTGTGGTCAACCTGCCCGGAAGGGCTGGTGACCGAAGAGGCAGTCTTTTGTACCGCGCGCGCTGGGTCGGAGCCACTCAGACTAGCTGGCTCAGTGGTATTGCGAGTTGAACTGTCTGTATTTGATGTACTTTGGTCAGATACTGAGTTCTTGTCGGTGCTCTTAAGAATCAGCTTAATCTGACCAAAGCGGTACCCTATAACGCCTTTGTAGGCGTTGAGCCTAGTCATGAAGGCGTCATCAACCGCACGCACGAGCGCACCTTCCTTCTTTCTTTGTACCACCTTCCATGAAATGGCATTTAACCCTTCATTTTGGTCCTCGATTGTGGTCAGAACCTTCTGAAGGGAGCTCAAGACTTTGTGGAAAGAATCCACGGACGATATGTGTTTTCGGGAAAAATTTTATTTGTTCGAAGTTGGAGCGCATCCACCCAGCAGTAGAGCTATCTGAACAGATGAAAACCATCCATCCCGATTTCGGATACGATCCGGTGAAACGCGGCCAAACGCCGCAGCCGATCATCTCAATCGAGATGTCGATAACCGCTTCTTGAAGATGAGCCATTTGCTCCTTTGTCAGCGGTTTCTTCGACAGGTCGATGGGGACAACACCCAGTCTGACGGCTAAAGGTGGGAATGTCAGGTGAGGGCCCTGCTCTGGCCTTTTTAGCGGCCGATATGGGTGGTGTCTGGTCTTCCGACCTGACGCGTTTAACAACGCTTTTATTGGGAGGCGCTGCTTTGGCAAAAACAAGAGCACTGTCTCTGTCTTTACCTATGCGTAAAGCATGCTTGAAACATCTTTTTTCCCTCGAGGTTAGCTTAACATAAGCCTGTTGTTGGATCTGCATTCCCCCTAATGCGATCCCAACCAAGGAACAACCGGATTTCTCCGATATGACGCTGATGGTGTCGACAACTTCGGATGTGTCAGACTCGGATGTATTCGAATCCGCACCCTTGTTGCCAACATCTTTCCGAGATACGGATGTGGCTCTTGAAGCACAATCATCCGTACTCTGAATTTTTGTTGTGATCAACACAGGGTTGACAGTCGAGAGCTCATCCACCATCGACAAAACAACGGTCTGCCTATGGGCAGGAGCCGCGTTTGAAGTCAACACTTGATTGACCGTCGGAAGGGAATCAGTTCCTGACGAGGTTTCGGGTAGCATAGAAGCACATATCGAAGTTGGTGTCACCACTGGGATGACCGTCAGGGCCACAGAAGCCACTGACACTACAACGGGCCGCTCTAGCGCAGGTTCCGAGGTTGATGCGATTGGAGATGCATCGGTCTCATAAATTATATTTGGATTATCAATAATTCCCACGAGTATCCGGGAAAGTATGTCACCCATGGTAGAACCCGGTGTACCATGAGAAGACCGGTTTAAATCGGAGGTTGCCAGGCGCACGTGTCTCACCACTGGATTTAGGATTTTTTAGTCTGTCGAGGTTTACTCCTCTACTTTAATTACTGAGGATAGGGTTGCCCCGTTACCCCAAACCCTCCTCCTTTTCCCGGGCTTGGGACCGGCATGCTGCCTACGTGCTAGGAGAGGTGGTCGCCCCGTTCCCTCTCCAAATCACGCCTAATCATCTCTAATGAGTAAACAGACTTAATTTGTAACCAACTCTGAGGCCACCCCCTCCCACACGACGGAAGCAAGGCGGAGTTAGTAGGTTACTTAAATGAAAATACTGCACAGAATGAATTAGTCAATGTAAGGTATAGGTCAGGTTAGTTAAGTAATGTAAAAATATTGCACGAGTTGGTCGGATTGATCCGTGTTAGTCATTTTGAATAATAAACATATCCTAATAAATAAATACAATAATAATTCCAATAAATTAATAAGTAAATAAATAAATATATACGTAGGTCAGTAAAAAAATGTTAAAACATATTGACTTGTTTTAACATAATAATTTTAATAAAATAAATAAATAAATACTTTTATTTATGTATACCCTTAATGCCAAGGGAGAACTCACTAAATGACTTGCGTCACGGCAATGAGGTGGGGATGTGATTTTCAATATGTCACATTCCTCACGTTTTTAGCCGGTTTCAATTTATTTTCTCAGAATTCTCTCTGATTCATTGAAAAAGCAATATGAGAAAACGAACACGAAATTAAAATGACGCGAGTCAAAATGCTTTTATTAATGGATCATGGCCAGGGAAAATTACAAAAAACCTTGAGTAAGAAAATATTACAAACTTAACAACCAATATTATAAATAAATTGTTTTTTTTTACATAAAATCTAATCATCTAATGAACGGTGTGGTATTGTCGTTTTTCAAGATTTTGTTGATACTATCACATACATACACATATACCTGACGATAACAACAGAAGAAGTAGCATGACAAATTTAGGCAGCAAATAAATCCTTTGCGTGAAACACGCCTACTCTCTCACCAGAGATATTGCCAATCTCATAAAGTAAGTTGCCTTTGCACTTAAGCACCACACTTTGAATTGTCTTAGGAGTTAGCTTGGCATTATAGTTAAGGGCTTAATTGCTTTGTCTGAAATTTCATCGATAAACGATCTGTCCTGCTTTGTATGTTTTGTCGCGGCATCTGGTATTGTACACCTTTTCGGCTTTTTAATGTCCTTTCTTCAGTTGTTCAAATTTTTGATTACGCATCAATTTTTGCTTGTCTTTGGTGGTAATTAATTATATGTCTGCATCTTTAACAGTCGTGAGTTTTCGTAGTATGTCATATGCATTCCCGTGCTGTGCCATGTGGAAGCCAAATACTGTATAGTATGGCTCCATTTTTGTAGCTTCGTGGGCTACACCATTAATGGAAAAGGCTGCCCAGTTGCGTTGATCATTACCTATATGTGAACTTATCTTTGCTAATACAGAGCGATTGACTCGTTCTGAGGCATTCGCTTGTGGGGAAATCTCTGCAGTCCTAACATGTTTGACACCATTAGTCTTTAAAAAGCCGGTAAACAATTATGAAGTAAATTTTTTATCATTTTTTGATTGCAAAAATTCAGCTACACCTAGTATATGAAAAATCTTTTTTCTAAGTAATCAACTACTGCTTCTGCTGTCGCATTTCTCAAAGGTTTTAAAAATACATACTTAGAATTATGGTGAAGTACTATAAAAATTTGGGTATTTGCGTTCTTCGTCCGGGTGTATGGTCCTAAAAAGTCAATATAGAGTCTTTGAAAAGGCCGTTCTATCTCAGTCTGCTTGCCCATTGGGGGTCTGTTTACTCGGTACGAACTTTTTGTACTCTTACAAATATCGCAGTTTCTTATTAATTTTTGCAATAATACTTCTGTGTAAATTTTTGTAGCGTCTCTTTTTATCCCACCATGTCCAGATTCTTCTGCATGGTAGGCTGTGGTAAGCAAACTCACCCGCAGAGCTTCCAGGCTCGGTCTTCTTGGATGAAATTTTCTATGCGGACTTCGGTACGTTTGTATACAAACGTCACTCACGATCGAATAGAGGTCTACACTCGTTCAAAGGAAGGGCTAAGTTTTAACTACCTGCGTCCAGGACATCGTAGTTCCGAGTTTAGATCCAGCGCTTGTCGAACCTGCAACAGAAGACACAACACTTTGCTGCACATCCCCATTACTACGAACATCCCGAACTTCGAATGGTATGCTCCAGTTGGAAGGAATCGTACAAAGTATCATTAGTTCTCCTATGGCCCAGAGCACAAAAGTAGGAAAGGTCTTATACGGGAAAGTGGGTTTCAATCTGCTTAAATCTTTTTGGAAAATAAATCGGTCCGGCATCACGAACTCTAACATTTGACGAAATCCAATGTGAACATCATTTTCGAAAAACACATTTTCGCACTATCGAGGGAAGTTACACTGTTTACCTACCATGCACCAACCACTCATCACCACTGGGATCATCTCGCGAAAGCGCTATCATCCGTCTGAAAAACATGGAACATCTTTGTACGAAAAATCCGCAATTAGGCCTTGAGTACTGTATGGATTTCGTATTGTGTTGGATTTAATATGTTATTGAATTTGCATTATCTTGAATTTGGTAAGCGCACTTAAGTTCAAATGTGGAGCAGAAAAGAATTTGTACATTGATGTAGGACTGACGATACCTTAATTTAACTCGTGTAAACAAACACTGTGTAAATCCGAGTCTAATTGCATTTCTACTCGCTGCTATGTTCGTACAAAAAAAAACATACGTATTGATTGACAGCTTCGTGCTTTAGTTTTCTTATTCTCTGTACCTTTAACGCGAACACACGTTTGCTTTTTCTAATAAAATAAATTTCGATAGTTGTTCGAGCTTCCTTCTTTTTATTTAAAAACATTATTGGTTCTTCGATATAAAATTATACATCTGGTCCACATCGAGCCGGATTGCACAAACGTGCAAAAGTTTGGATTGACATCGATTGCACAAACGTGCAAGAAATTGAATTTGACTCGAACACAACCATTTAACCTCATCCACCATCGACAAAACAACGGTCTGCCTATGGGCAGGAGCCGCGTTTGAAGTCAACACTTGATTGACCGTCGGAAGGGAATCAGTTCCTGACGAGGTTTCGGGTGGCATAGAAGCACATATCGAAGTTGGTGTCACCACTGGGATGACCGTCAGGGCCACAGAAGCCACTGACACTACAACGGGCCGCTCTAACGCAGGTTCCGAGGTTGATGCGATTGGAGATGCATCGGTCTCATAAATTATATTTGGATTATCAATAATTCCCACGAGTATCCGGGAAAGTATGTCACCCATGGTAGAACCCGGTGTACCATGAAAAGACCGGTTTAAATCGGAGGTTGCCAGGTATCCGAAGTCCCGTGCTAGCGACCAACAACTCATGGCCATACATCCCTCGGCGCAAACGCAAAAACTTGGATTTAATCTTGCATTAACCCTTGTAAGAAAGTGTGAAAAACTGGATGGTGCTGATCTAACCTCAATTTGCAAAAACGTGTGAACATTGCAAGTAACCGGAGGTAACCACGCCTGGAAACCATCAATCAACATTCGTGTAAAATACACGCTAAAATTTACGTAACGAAAACCAACATCTCGAATACTGTAAATTCCAGCAACAATAATCAGGAAAATTCAACGATTCAACCGGATTTGCCCAACGAAGAAAGTCATACAGCACGATTAGAAATCGTATTTGTCGCCACACATGTCTCAAATCAGCGTCGGACTCCAGTTTATTTATTTCAAACCAGAAATCGTTCACCTTCAGCAAATACTGTAACTCTTTTTTGCTCGAACATTTCAATTTGTGCGCATTCCATTTAAATTTTCGGTAGACACAATTGCGAATTTCCAACATAACCTTTAATTATATTCCTGCATTTCTGTTAATAAATATTTGGTGTTTGGTAACCTAAGATTTTAAAATGCCACTTTATTTGAAAGAAACTACCACAGAGGCAGAGGTAACAGAATTCAACAAAAAACTAGGGGTGTTGAAATCCAGATTGACTGTTGTCGAAAATTCATTAAAACGGGAAGACATCTCATTAATTGTAAATGAGTGTCATAGTAGAGTTGTTAGAGAAAACCTTTGTAGATTTTAATTCCCTTATGAGTAGCTTTGCTGAGGTAGTCTCCGAAGACGACATTGCTGAGTATTATGATTCTTTTGCCGAATTTGACAATCGTTTCCATTTTCTAATTGGTAAACTGCGCTTGATTGCTGATCACAATTTAAATGATCAAAGTCATGAGAACATGGTACAAGTAGACGAAAGTCATTATCCCAAAAATATTGTTCGAACCCAAACCCTGCAATTACCAGAAATTAAAATACCTTATTTTGACGGTGTGACCTTACACAATGGAAAACCTTTCGAGATACTTATATAGCCGTAATTCATAGCTAAGACTCAATCGATGAGGTGCTTAAATTCACATATCTAATGGACAGACTACGTGGCATCGATTGGACACATAACGTTGACTAAAGCAGGCTATGAAAAGGCTTGGGATACACTAATGAAAATGTATGATGATCGTCGCTTCATTATAGATAAACATATTGAAGCATTGATTGACTTAGAAGATGTGACCAAACGCAGAGAGCCAGAACTTCGTAAACTTCTGAATGGTATACTCTCCCATATTTCTTCCTTAAACGACAGTGGTTTTGACTTTGACAAGTTGTCACAAACAATAGTTTTAAAACTAGTAACTCGAAAACTAAACAACACCACTCCGTGGCGAATGGGAAGAAACCATTGAGCCCTATGAACTCCTAGATTGAGAAACATTTGTTAAATTTCTTGAACGGAAATGTCGCGTATTACGTGAAAGTGAAAATGCTATGGCAAAAATGCCAAATGCAAGGTCGCAACAGTTAAACGTTAAACCATTTTCAAAGATTCCGTTTAGTAAAACGTACCCCAAACGGGAATCAACATTTTTTATTAACAGAGCAGCAACTGGAAGCTCTAATTGTGATGGTTGTGGTAAATCACATCATCCATATTTTAATTGCCCAACATTTCTTAGTTGAACGATATGGAAAAATGAAGTCATTAAATTCCTGCATCAACTGTTTGCATCCTAGACACCGAGTTTCCGATTGCAAATCTGCTGGATGTAAGCTGTGTCGAGGTCGTCATCATACGTTATTACATTTTGACCAAACGATTAAACCAAAACCTGAACGGGAAGCCTTTAAGCCCATTCAGTTGCCAAACGATACCTCTGTGACGGAATCAACAGACAGTTATTATCCAAGCAGTGAGTGTTTTGAAAAATCGACAATTCTTCCTACAGCCATCGTTTCAATTGAAGACGATACCGGAAAGTTTATTGAATGCAGAGCGCTGTTGGACTCTGGAAACCAGTCAAATTTCATAAGCGAAGACTTTGTAAAAAAAAACTAAATTTTATCTCTCGAGACAATTGTAACATAACAGTTAAGGGCATAAACGGGCCAAGATCACAAGTTTCGCAGAGTATTACAACTTTTGTTCATTCGAATCACCAAAGGTTTCATGTGAAGTTGGATTTTGCAATAACTAAAACAATCTCTAATAGATTGCCATCAAATACGTTCAAAATTTCGTGTTGGCAACTGCCTACAAACATCAAACTAGCAGATCCATTCTTTAACATAGCAGCGCTAATTGATATACTAATTGGTTTTGAGATCTTCCCAGAAATTCTTTTACCACAACGTGTGCGACCATCACCAAAATCACCGAACATTCAGGAATCGATGTTTGGATGGATTGTTTTCGGAAAGTGCGAACAGAAAATTGAATATAATTTTTTGTTGGCTGAAAATGAGATTACTAATGAACAACTTGATCAAACGATCAAAGGGTTCTGTAAGGTTGAAAGCATTCCAGTAAAACGATTTCTTTCCGATGAAGAAACGAGGTGCGAATCTCATTTCAACAAAACAACAAAGCGCAAGGCGAACGGTCGGTATACAGTCTCCATACCCTTTCGGGAATCGCCTGAAGGTCTAGGAGATTCAAAACTGAATGCTCTAAAGAGATTTTATCATCTGGAGCTTTGTGCTAATAATAAATTAAAACATTCATAAATGAGTATCTTAGTTTGGGACACATGAAACTGGCAAAGGAGTCACTGAACAACAATCATGACAAACCCGCCTTTTATATGCCTCATCACGCGGTACTAAGACCTTCATCATCTTATGCTAGTTGGTCCTACAGTACAGGATAACCTGTTCGACATAATTTTACGATTTAGAACATATAGATTCACAAAGTCAAGCGACATTTCTAAAATGTACCGACAAATTAAAATCAATGATACTCAAACGCGAATGCAACGAATACTATGGCGAGAAAATTTTAACAAACCAATTGAGACCTATGAGCTTACAACAGTCACATACGGTACAGCTTCAGCGCCGTATTTATCTACCCGAACTCTTAATCAGCTCGCTCTCGATGAATCCGCAAATTATCCTGCAGCGTCTAAGGTTGCACTTAAGAATTTTTATGTAGATGACCTTATAACAGGTTGCGATGATATTGAACAAGCAAAACATTCACAAAAGGAGATGATTGAAATGCTTAATACCGGTGGGTTTTATTTGCACAAATGGTGCGCAAATGATCCTCGTCTATTGGAAAGTATTCCTACTCAAGATCGTGAGGAATTAAAATTTAATGAATTTAGGCTCGGTGATTGTGTAAAGGCGTTAGGTTTGCTATGGCAGCCTAAGGGGGATTATTTTGTTTTTAAACCCCCAAACCTTGAGATCAAGAAAGCAACAACAAAACGAACTATCGTTTCCAACATTTCGAGACTGTATGACCCATTAGGGCTTCTATCTCCAATAATTATAACGGGCAAATTATGGGAATCAAGGGTCGATTGGGATGAGTTGATTTCAGGGGATCTTAAAAATCTTTGGAACAATAACTTAACCACATTAAACAAAATATCCCAAATTCGCATTAAAGAAATGTTATGGGTCACACAAATGGTAATAAAATAATATGTACAGGATTGCATGGCTATAGTGACGCTTCGGAAATGGCTTACGGTGCATGTCTGTACATAAGAACAATTGATGATGAGAACAGAATATCGGTAAACCTGCTTTGTAGTAAATCAAGAGTAGCACCCTTGAAAACGTTGTCACTTTCCAGACTGGAACTTTCAGCCGCCTTAATCTTAGCTCGATTGACATCAGCGGTCATCGAAGGTCTAAAGTTGTCTTTTGACGATATTATTTTATGGTCAGATTCTACTATTACCCTCTGTTGAGTAAAGATGTTATAGTGCAACCCTCTCTTGCCAATGTAATATGAAATACTTTGTATTTTACATTCAAAGCACTCCTATAACAACTTCGCGCTCATGTCATCAGCGATCAATTTCGTCATCGATCGGTTTCATCATTAGTCGTAAAATTGAAAATCATAAAATATTCATTCGCCCATAAGAAGTGGGCGCCGTGGCTCAGTGGTTATGCTTATAAAATGCACATGCAATGCACACAAATATTATTATTATAAGAATTGGGCAATACTCCATACTAATACCTACATTGTTTCACAATCGTGCAACAATGTAAGTAGAGCAATAAACCTAGTGGGTTTCGACATAGCAGAGTTTCTTGTTGATCCAACAACTGACATTGTTGCGACAATACCAGAGGCTCTTCTTTTGCGAAACTATTATTTCGACCTAATTGCTTCACACATTAAAACTCAGCGTTGACGCAACGATATACATTGTTGCGAAATAGCCAGTTGCATGCCACCTCTCCTTGTATTCAACCGCAATACTCGTGGCGCTCTAAATGCACATCAATTTACCCTTAAGCCCATCTTTGGACGTACAGTTAAATTCAGGGATTCGTTCTTCAGCCGTACAACACGTATGTGGAATGCTCTGCCAAGCTCTGTCTTTCCACATCACTATGATCCACAGACATTCAAGACACAAGCTCATAGACATCTACTACTACTACTACTCTCTTCTTCTCCTTTTCCTTAACGCCCAAGCTGTGCCAAGTATATTGCCGAACATAATAAGGGTGCGAACCCCTTTTTGCGTGCGAAAATTATAAGAAAAAAAAAATCATAAGAAGTTGTGCATCAAATAAAAAGGTCTAAATAGAAACTTAAAATAAATAAAAAGTCTTTTAATTTTTAATGAAATAAAAACTTAAAGACTCAGCCACATAAGTTAAAAACATTTGTCGCTAACAGAGTCAGGGAAATTCAAGAGTTAACATCCAATCTAACCAATCCAATCTAGCGGATCTCATAACTTGAGGAGTCATGCCAAGTGATCTCTGTAATCTTCGCATTTGGTGGCACGGCCCTGAAATGGTCCAATCCAACAAATATGATTCGATTTTTACAGCAACATTAAACGATTTCGATAATTCGGTCTCCGAACTTAAGCAAGAAAAAACAGTTTTTCTTACAATAGCAATGCCAAATCTTCTTAGTGAGATGGTATTCCGATTCGTTTCCCTCGAAAGGCTTATTCGCGTAATTGCTTATATACTGCGGTTTGTGAACATTTTAAAACACAATCCTGCAGAAAAGTCTTTTTTTATTTTTTTTTATTTTATTTAATTAAATAATATATTTCGATAAATACATATTTATAGTATTGTAATCTAGTCACTTGGACTAATAAACAATTTTAATTTACTACGGTTTACATCTATGTATACTTCCCATTGGCGTTTCATAGGATCTGAAGAATGATTGAGTAAAAGCAAGCATTCTGTACAGCCACATCTTTGTCGTGGAAATTATTTCTTACTATTTAAATTAATTCGAACGGTTTAGTTCTTTTAAGCATGCGTATTACACTGATGTTGTCTAATAGCTTAGTTGCCTCCATGTTCACCTGTTGGTGGAGTCTTACTCTGTGTCTTTCTGCAATAACCCGAGCTTCCTCGGTTACAAGAACAATTTTAAGGTCTCTACGAAGATCATTGTTTCTGACTTACCACGGTGCATCAACGATGTTCCTTAATACCTTATTTTGAAATCTCTGGATGATATTCTTGTTGCTCTGTTTGGTACAGCCCTAAAGTTGAATGCCATAAGTCCAAACCGGTTTTAATATTTGCTTATAAAGTAGAAGCTTGTTGTGTGTTGATAGAGCAGAGTTCCTTCCTATCAGCCAATACATATTTGTGTAGCTTAGATGCAAACCGGTGTCTTTTCCATAATTAAAAAAAAAAGTTTAAATATGAGGTTATGTTCCGTTCGTACATTAAAATCAAATAATTCAACTTAAACTTTTAAAACCAGTCGTATTCACTTTCAAACGAGAGTCAAAATAAAGGGTTGGTTGCAAATCAACTTTATTCCTTCTTTGTGAAACATTCAAAATCGTTCTATTCCATTCGAGTTTTTGTATGCATGTATATAATTTTTGTAGCAAAACGATTGTATTCCTTTTGCTTTAATTGCTTTGTCTGAAATTTCATCGATAAACGATCTGTCCTGCTTTGTATGTTTTGTCGCGGCATCTGGTATTGTACACCTTTTCGGCTTTTTAATGTCCTTTCTTCAGTTGTTCAAATTTTTGATTACGCATCAATTTTTGCTTGTCTTTGGTGGTAATTAATTATATGTCTGCATCTTTAACAGTCGTGAGTTTTCGTAGTATGTCATATGCATTCCCGTGCTGTGCCATGTGGAAGCCAAATACTGTATAGTATGGCTCCATTTTTGTAGCTTCGTGGGCTACACCATTAATGGAAAAGGCTGCCCAGTTGCGTTGATCATTACCTATATGTGAGCTTATCTTTGCTAATACAGAGCGATTGACTCGTTCTGAGGCATTCGCTTGTGGGGAAATCTCTGCAGTCCTAACATGTTTGACACCATTAGTCTTTAAAAAGCCGGTAAACAATTATGAAGTAAATTTTTTATCATTTTTTGATTGCAAAAATTCAGCTACACCTAGTATATGAAAAATCTTTTTTCTAAGTAATCAACTACTGCTTCTGCTGTCGCATTTCTCAAAGGTTTTAAAAATACATACTTAGAATTATGGTGAAGTACTATAAAAATTTGGGTATTTGCGTTCTTCGTCCGGGTGTATGGTCCTAAAAAGTCAATATAGAGTCTTTGAAAAGGCCGTTCTATCTCAGTCTGCTTGCCCATTGGGGGTCTGTTTACTCGGTACGAACTTTTTGTACTCTTACAAATATCGCAGTTTCTTATTAATTTTTGCAATAATACTTCTGTGTAAATTTTTGTAGCGTCTCTTTTTATCCCACCATGTCCAGATTCTTCTGCATGGTAGGCTGTGGTAAGCAAACTCACCCGCAGAGCTTCCAGGCTCGGTCTTCTTGGATGAAATTTTCTATGCGGACTTCGGTACGTTTGTATACAAACGTCACTCACGATCGAATAGAGGTCTACACTCGTTCAAAGGAAGGTCTAAGTTTTAACTACCTGCGTCCAGGACATCGTAGTTCCGAGTTTAGATCCAGCGCTTGTCGAACCTGCAACAGAAGACACAACACTTTGCTGCACATCCCCATTACTACGAACATCCCGAACTTCGAATGGTATGCTCCAGTTGGAAGGAATCGTACAAAGTATCATTAGTTCTCCTATGGCCCAGAGCACAAAAGTAGGAAAGGTCTTATACGGGAAAGTGGGTTTCAATCTGCTTAAATCTTTTTGGAAAATAAATCGGTCCGGCATCACGAACTCTAACATTTGACGAAATCCAATGTGAACATCATTTTCGAAAAACACATTTTCGCACTATCGAGGGAAGTTACACTGTTTACCTACCATGCACCAACCACTCATCACCACTGGGATCATCTCGCGAAAGCGCTATCATCCGTCTGAAAAACATGGAACATCTTTGTACGAAAAATCCGCAATTAGGCCTTGAGTACTGTATGGATTTCGTATTGTGTTGGATTTAATATGTTATTGAATTTGCATTATCTTGAATTTGGTAAGCGCACTTAAGTTCAAATGTGGAGCAGAAAAGAATTTGTACATTGATGTAGGACTGACGATACCTTAATTTAACTCGTGTAAACAAACACTGTGTAAATCCGAGTCTAATTGCATTTCTACTCGCTGCTATGTTCGTACAAAAAAAAACATACGTATTGATTGACAGCTTCGTGCTTTAGTTTTCTTATTCTCTGTACCTTTAACGCGAACACACGTTTGCTTTTTCTAATAAAATAAATTTCGATAGTTGTTCGAGCTTCCTTCTTTTTATTTAAAAACATTATTGGTTCTTCGATATAAAATTATACATCTGGTCCACATCGAGCCGGATTGCACAAACGTGCAAAAGTTTGGATTGACATCGATTGCACAAACGTGCAAGAAATTGAATTTGACTCGAACACAACCATTTAACCTCATCCACCATCGACAAAACAACGGTCTGCCTATGGGCAGGAGCCGCGTTTGAAGTCAACACTTGATTGACCGTCGGAAGGGAATCAGTTCCTGACGAGGTTTCGGGTGGCATAGAAGCACATATCGAAGTTGGTGTCACCACTGGGATGACCGTCAGGGCCACAGAAGCCACTGACACTACAACGGGCCGCTCTAACGCAGGTTCCGAGGTTGATGCGATTGGAGATGCATCGGTCTCATAAATTATATTTGGATTATCAATAATTCCCACGAGTATCCGGGAAAGTATGTCACCCATGGTAGAACCCGGTGTACCATGAAAAGACCGGTTTAAATCGGAGGTTGCCAGGTATCCGAAGTCCCGTGCTAGCGACCAACAACTCATGGCCATACATCCCTCGGCGCAAACGCAAAAACTTGGATTTAATCTTGCATTAACCCTTGTAAGAAAGTGTGAAAAACTGGATGGTGCTGATCTAACCTCAATTTGCAAAAACGTGTGAACATTGCAAGTAACCGGAGGTAACCACGCCTGGAAACCATCAATCAACATTCGTGTAAAATACACGCTAAAATTTACGTAACGAAAACCAACATCTCGAATACTGTAAATTCCAGCAACAATAATCAGGAAAATTCAACGATTCAACCGGATTTGCCCAACGAAGAAAGTCATACAGCACGATTAGAAATCGTATTTGTCGCCACACATGTCTCAAATCAGCGTCGGACTCCAGTTTATTTATTTCAAACCAGAAATCGTTCACCTTCAGCAAATACTGTAACTCTTTTTTGCTCGAACATTTCAATTTGTGCGCATTCCATTTAAATTTTCGGTAGACACAATTGCGAATTTCCAACATAACCTTTAATTATATTCCTGCATTTCTGTTAATAAATATTTGGTGTTTGGTAACCTAAGATTTTAAAATGCCACTTTATTTGAAAGAAACTACCACAGAGGCAGAGGTAACAGAATTCAACAAAAAACTAGGGGTGTTGAAATCCAGATTGACTGTTGTCGAAAATTCATTAAAACGGGAAGACATCTCATTAATTGTAAATGAGTGTCATAGTAGAGTTGTTAGAGAAAACCTTTGTAGATTTTAATTCCCTTATGAGTAGCTTTGCTGAGGTAGTCTCCGAAGACGACATTGCTGAGTATTATGATTCTTTTGCCGAATTTGACAATCGTTTCCATTTTCTAATTGGTAAACTGCGCTTGATTGCTGATCACAATTTAAATGATCAAAGTCATGAGAACATGGTACAAGTAGACGAAAGTCATTATCCCAAAAATATTGTTCGAACCCAAACCCTGCAATTACCAGAAATTAAAATACCTTATTTTGACGGTGTGACCTTACACAATGGAAAACCTTTCGAGATACTTATATAGCCGTAATTCATAGCTAAGACTCAATCGATGAGGTGCTTAAATTCACATATCTAATGGACAGACTACGTGGCATCGATTGGACACATAACGTTGACTAAAGCAGGCTATGAAAAGGCTTGGGATACACTAATGAAAATGTATGATGATCGTCGCTTCATTATAGATAAACATATTGAAGCATTGATTGACTTAGAAGATGTGACCAAACGCAGAGAGCCAGAACTTCGTAAACTTCTGAATGGTATACTCTCCCATATTTCTTCCTTAAACGACAGTGGTTTTGACTTTGACAAGTTGTCACAAACAATAGTTTTAAAACTAGTAACTCGAAAACTAAACAACACCACTCCGTGGCGAATGGGAAGAAACCATTGAGCCCTATGAACTCCTAGATTGAGAAACATTTGTTAAATTTCTTGAACGGAAATGTCGCGTATTACGTGAAAGTGAAAATGCTATGGCAAAAATGCCAAATGCAAGGTCGCAACAGTTAAACGTTAAACCATTTTCAAAGATTCCGTTTAGTAAAACGTACCCCAAACGGGAATCAACATTTTTTATTAACAGAGCAGCAACTGGAAGCTCTAATTGTGATGGTTGTGGTAAATCACATCATCCATATTTTAATTGTCCAACATTTCTTAGTTGAACGATATGGAAAAATGAAGTCATTAAATTCCTGCATCAACTGTTTGCATCCTAGACACCGAGTTTCCGATTGCAAATCTGCTGGATGTAAGCTGTGTCGAGGTCGTCATCATACGTTATTACATTTTGACCAAACGATTAAACCAAAACCTGAACGGGAAGCCTTTAAGCCCATTCAGTTGCCAAACGATACCTCTGTGACGGAATCAACAGACAGTTATTATCCAAGCAGTGAGTGTTTTGAAAAATCGACAATTCTTCCTACAGCCATCGTTTCAATTGAAGACGATACCGGAAAGTTTATTGAATGCAGAGCGCTGTTGGACTCTGGAAACCAGTCAAATTTCATAAGCGAAGACTTTGTAAAAAAAAACTAAATTTTATCTCTCGAGACAATTGTAACATAACAGTTAAGGGCATAAACGGGCCAAGATCACAAGTTTCGCAGAGTATTACAACTTTTGTTCATTCGAATCACCAAAGGTTTCATGTGAAGTTGGATTTTGCAATAACTAAAACAATCTCTAATAGATTGCCATCAAATACGTTCAAAATTTCGTGTTGGCAACTGCCTACAAACATCAAACTAGCAGATCCATTCTTTAACATAGCAGCGCTAATTGATATACTAATTGGTTTTGAGATCTTCCCAGAAATTCTTTTACCACAACGTGTGCGACCATCACCAAAATCACCGAACATTCAGGAATCGATGTTTGGATGGATTGTTTTCGGAAAGTGCGAACAGAAAATTGAATATAATTTTTTGTTGGCTGAAAATGAGATTACTAATGAACAACTTGATCAAACGATCAAAGGGTTCTGTAAGGTTGAAAGCATTCCAGTAAAACGATTTCTTTCCGATGAAGAAACGAGGTGCGAATCTCATTTCAACAAAACAACAAAGCGCAAGGCGAACGGTCGGTATACAGTCTCCATACCCTTTCGGGAATCGCCTGAAGGTCTAGGAGATTCAAAACTGAATGCTCTAAAGAGATTTTATCATCTGGAGCTTTGTGCTAATAATAAATTAAAACATTCATAAATGAGTATCTTAGTTTGGGACACATGAAACTGGCAAAGGAGTCACTGAACAACAATCATGACAAACCCGCCTTTTATATGCCTCATCACGCGGTACTAAGACCTTCATCATCTTATGCTAGTTGGTCCTACAGTACAGGATAACCTGTTCGACATAATTTTACGATTTAGAACATATAGATTCACAAAGTCAAGCGACATTTCTAAAATGTACCGACAAATTAAAATCAATGATACTCAAACGCGAATGCAACGAATACTATGGCGAGAAAATTTTAACAAACCAATTGAGACCTATGAGCTTACAACAGTCACATACGGTACAGCTTCAGCGCCGTATTTATCTACCCGAACTCTTAATCAGCTCGCTCTCGATGAATCCGCAAATTATCCTGCAGCGTCTAAGGTTGCACTTAAGAATTTTTATGTAGATGACCTTATAACAGGTTGCGATGATATTGAACAAGCAAAACATTCACAAAAGGAGATGATTGAAATGCTTAATACCGGTGGGTTTTATTTGCACAAATGGTGCGCAAATGATCCTCGTCTATTGGAAAGTATTCCTACTCAAGATCGTGAGGAATTAAAATTTAATGAATTTAGGCTCGGTGATTGTGTAAAGGCGTTAGGTTTGCTATGGCAGCCTAAGGGGGATTATTTTGTTTTTAAACCCCCAAACCTTGAGATCAAGAAAGCAACAACAAAACGAACTATCGTTTCCAACATTTCGAGACTGTATGACCCATTAGGGCTTCTATCTCCAATAATTATAACGGGCAAATTATGGGAATCAAGGGTCGATTGGGATGAGTTGATTTCAGGGGATCTTAAAAATCTTTGGAACAATAACTTAACCACATTAAACAAAATATCCCAAATTCGCATTAAAGAAATGTTATGGGTCACACAAATGGTAATAAAATAATATGTACAGGATTGCATGGCTATAGTGACGCTTCGGAAATGGCTTACGGTGCATGTCTGTACATAAGAACAATTGATGATGAGAACAGAATATCGGTAAACCTGCTTTGTAGTAAATCAAGAGTAGCACCCTTGAAAACGTTGTCACTTTCCAGACTGGAACTTTCAGCCGCCTTAATCTTAGCTCGATTGACATCAGCGGTCATCGAAGGTCTAAAGTTGTCTTTTGACGATATTATTTTATGGTCAGATTCTACTATTACCCTCTGTTGAGTAAAGATGTTATAGTGCAACCCTCTCTTGCCAATGTAATATGAAATACTTTGTATTTTACATTCAAAGCACTCCTATAACAACTTCGCGCTCATGTCATCAGCGATCAATTTCGTCATCGATCGGTTTCATCATTAGTCGTAAAATTGAAAATCATAAAATATTCATTCGCCCATAAGAAGTGGGCGCCGTGGCTCAGTGGTTATGCTTATAAAATGCACATGCAATGCACACAAATATTATTATTATAAGAATTGGGCAATACTCCATACTAATACCTACATTGTTTCACAATCGTGCAACCTAGTGGGTTTCGACATAGCAGAGTTTCTTGTTGATCCAACAACTGACATTGTTGCGACAATACCAGAGGCTCTTCTTTTGCGAAACTATTATTTCGACCTAATTGCTTCACACATTAAAACTCAGCGTTGACGCAACGATATACATTGTTGCGAAATAGCCAGTTGCATGCCACCTCTCCTTGTATTCAACCGCAATACTCGTGGCGCTCTAAATGCACATCAATTTACCCTTAAGCCCATCTTTGGACGTACAGTTAAATTCAGGGATTCGTTCTTCAGCCGTACAACACGTATGTGGAATGCTCTGCCAAGCTCTGTCTTTCCACATCACTATGATCCACAGACATTCAAGACACAAGCTCATAGACATCTACTACTACTACTACTCTCTTCTTCTCCTTTTCCTTAACGCCCAAGCTGTGCCAAGTATATTGCCGAACATAATAAGGGTGCGAACCCCTTTTTGCGTGCGAAAATTATAAGAAAAAAAAAATCATAAGAAGTTGTGCATCAAATAAAAAGGTCTAAATAGAAACTTAAAATAAATAAAAAGTCTTTTAATTTTTAATGAAATAAAAACTTAAAGACTCAGCCACATAAGTTAAAAACATTTGTCGCTAACAGAGTCAGGGAAATTCAAGAGTTAACATCCAATCTAACCAATCCAATCTAGCGGATCTCATAACTTGAGGAGTCATGCCAAGTGATCTCTGTAATCTTCGCATTTGGTGGCACGGCCCTGAAATGGTCCAATCCAACAAATATGATTCGATTTTTACAGCAACATTAAACGATTTCGATAATTCGGTCTCCGAACTTAAGCAAGAAAAAACAGTTTTTCTTACAATAGCAATGCCAAATCTTCTTAGTGAGATGGTATTCCGATTCGTTTCCCTCGAAAGGCTTATTCGCGTAATTGCTTATATACTGCGGTTTGTGAACATTTTAAAACACAATCCTGCAGAAAAGTCTTTTTTTATTTTTTTTTATTTTATTTAATTAAATAATATATTTCGATAAATACATATTTATAGTATTGTAATCTAGTCACTTGGACTAATAAACAATTTTAATTTACTACGGTTTACATCTATGTATACTTCCCATTGGCGTTTCATAGGATCTGAAGAATGATTGAGTAAAAGCAAGCATTCTGTACAGCCACATCTTTGTCGTGGAAATTATTTCTTACTATTTAAATTAATTCGAACGGTTTAGTTCTTTTAAGCATGCGTATTACACTGATGTTGTCTAATAGCTTAGTTGCCTCCATGTTCACCTGTTGGTGGAGTCTTACTCTGTGTCTTTCTGCAATAACCCGAGCTTCCTCGGTTACAAGAACAATTTTAAGGTCTCTACGAAGATCATTGTTTCTGACTTACCACGGTGCATCAACGATGTTCCTTAATACCTTATTTTGAAATCTCTGGATGATATTCTTGTTGCTCTGTTTGGTACAGCCCTAAAGTTGAATGCCATAAGTCCAAACCGGTTTTAATATTTGCTTATAAAGTAGAAGCTTGTTGTGTGTTGATAGAGCAGAGTTCCTTCCTATCAGCCAATACATATTTGTGTAGCTTAGATGCAAACCGGTGTCTTTTCCATAATTAAAAAAAAAAGTTTAAATATGAGGTTATGTTCCGTTCGTACATTAAAATCAAATAATTCAACTTAAACTTTTAAAACCAGTCGTATTCACTTTCAAACGAGAGTCAAAATAAAGGGTTGGTTGCAAATCAACTTTATTCCTTCTTTGTGAAACATTCAAAATCGTTCTATTCCATTCGAGTTTTTGTATGCATGTATATAATTTTTGTAGCAAAACGATTGTATTCCTTTTGCTTTAATTGCTTTGTCTGAAATTTCATCGATAAACGATCTGTCCTGCTTTGTATGTTTTGTCGCGGCATCTGGTATTGTACACCTTTTCGGCTTTTTAATGTCCTTTCTTCAGTTGTTCAAATTTTTGATTACGCATCAATTTTTGCTTGTCTTTGGTGGTAATTAATTATATGTCTGCATCTTTAACAGTCGTGAGTTTTCGTAGTATGTCATATGCATTCCCGTGCTGTGCCATGTGGAAGCCAAATACTGTATAGTATGGCTCCATTTTTGTAGCTTCGTGGGCTACACCATTAATGGAAAAGGCTGCCCAGTTGCGTTGATCATTACCTATATGTGAGCTTATCTTTGCTAATACAGAGCGATTGACTCGTTCTGAGGCATTCGCTTGTGGGGAAATCTCTGCAGTCCTAACATGTTTGACACCATTAGTCTTTAAAAAGCCGGTAAACAATTATGAAGTAAATTTTTTATCATTTTTTGATTGCAAAAATTCAGCTACACCTAGTATATGAAAAATCTTTTTTCTAAGTAATCAACTACTGCTTCTGCTGTCGCATTTCTCAAAGGTTTTAAAAATACATACTTAGAATTATGGTGAAGTACTATAAAAATTTGGGTATTTGCGTTCTTCGTCCGGGTGTATGGTCCTAAAAAGTCAATATAGAGTCTTTGAAAAGGCCGTTCTATCTCAGTCTGCTTGCCCATTGGGGGTCTGTTTACTCGGTACGAACTTTTTGTACTCTTACAAATATCGCAGTTTCTTATTAATTTTTGCAATAATACTTCTGTGTAAATTTTTGTAGCGTCTCTTTTTATCCCACCATGTCCAGATTCTTCTGCATGGTAGGCTGTGGTAAGCAAACTCACCCGCAGAGCTTCCAGGCTCGGTCTTCTTGGATGAAATTTTCTATGCGGACTTCGGTACGTTTGTATACAAACGTCACTCACGATCGAATAGAGGTCTACACTCGTTCAAAGGAAGGGCTAAGTTTTAACTACCTGCGTCCAGGACATCGTAGTTCCGAGTTTAGATCCAGCGCTTGTCGAACCTGCAACAGAAGACACAACACTTTGCTGCACATCCCCATTACTACGAACATCCCGAACTTCGAATGGTATGCTCCAGTTGGAAGGAATCGTACAAAGTATCATTAGTTCTCCTATGGCCCAGAGCACAAAAGTAGGAAAGGTCTTATACGGGAAAGTGGGTTTCAATCTGCTTAAATCTTTTTGGAAAATAAATCGGTCCGGCATCACGAACTCTAACATTTGACGAAATCCAATGTGAACATCATTTTCGAAAAACACATTTTCGCACTATCGAGGGAAGTTACACTGTTTACCTACCATGCACCAACCACTCATCACCACTGGGATCATCTCGCGAAAGCGCTATCATCCGTCTGAAAAACATGGAACATCTTTGTACGAAAAATCCGCAATTAGGCCTTGAGTACTGTATGGATTTCGTATTGTGTTGGATTTAATATGTTATTGAATTTGCATTATCTTGAATTTGGTAAGCGCACTTAAGTTCAAATGTGGAGCAGAAAAGAATTTGTACATTGATGTAGGACTGACGATACCTTAATTTAACTCGTGTAAACAAACACTGTGTAAATCCGAGTCTAATTGCATTTCTACTCGCTGCTATGTTCGTACAAAAAAAAACATACGTATTGATTGACAGCTTCGTGCTTTAGTTTTCTTATTCTCTGTACCTTTAACGCGAACACACGTTTGCTTTTTCTAATAAAATAAATTTCGATCGTTGTTCGAGCTTCCTTCTTTTTATTTAAAAACATTATTGGTTCTTCGATATAAAATTATACATCTGGTCCACATCGAGCCGGATTGCACAAACGTGCAAAAGTTTGGATTGACATCGATTGCACAAACGTGCAAGAAATTGAATTTGACTCGAACACAACCATTTAACCTCATCCACCATCGACAAAACAACGGTCTGCCTATGGGCAGGAGCCGCGTTTGAAGTCAACACTTGATTGACCGTCGGAAGGGAATCAGTTCCTGACGAGGTTTCGGGTGGCATAGAAGCACATATCGAAGTTGGTGTCACCACTGGGATGACCGTCAGGGCCACAGAAGCCACTGACACTACAACGGGCCGCTCTAACGCAGGTTCCGAGGTTGATGCGATTGGAGATGCATCGGTCTCATAAATTATATTTGGATTATCAATAATTCCCACGAGTATCCGGGAAAGTATGTCACCCATGGTAGAACCCGGTGTACCATGAAAAGACCGGTTTAAATCGGAGGTTGCCAGGTATCCGAAGTCCCGTGCTAGCGACCAACAACTCATGGCCATACATCCCTCGGCGCAAACGCAAAAACTTGGATTTAATCTTGCATTAACCCTTGTAAGAAAGTGTGAAAAACTGGATGGTGCTGATCTAACCTCAATTTGCAAAAACGTGTGAACATTGCAAGTAACCGGAGGTAACCACGCCTGGAAACCATCAATCAACATTCGTGTAAAATACACGCTAAAATTTACGTAACGAAAACCAACATCTCGAATACTGTAAATTCCAGCAACAATAATCAGGAAAATTCAACGATTCAACCGGATTTGCCCAACGAAGAAAGTCATACAGCACGATTAGAAATCGTATTTGTCGCCACACATGTCTCAAATCAGCGTCGGACTCCAGTTTATTTATTTCAAACCAGAAATCGTTCACCTTCAGCAAATACTGTAACTCTTTTTTGCTCGAACATTTCAATTTGTGCGCATTCCATTTAAATTTTCGGTAGACACAATTGCGAATTTCCAACATAACCTTTAATTATATTCCTGCATTTCTGTTAATAAATATTTGGTGTTTGGTAACCTAAGATTTTAAAATGCCACTTTATTTGAAAGAAACTACCACAGAGGCAGAGGTAACAGAATTCAACAAAAAACTAGGGGTGTTGAAATCCAGATTGACTGTTGTCGAAAATTCATTAAAACGGGAAGACATCTCATTAATTGTAAATGAGTGTCATAGTAGAGTTGTTAGAGAAAACCTTTGTAGATTTTAATTCCCTTATGAGTAGCTTTGCTGAGGTAGTCTCCGAAGACGACATTGCTGAGTATTATGATTCTTTTGCCGAATTTGACAATCGTTTCCATTTTCTAATTGGTAAACTGCGCTTGATTGCTGATCACAATTTAAATGATCAAAGTCATGAGAACATGGTACAAGTAGACGAAAGTCATTATCCCAAAAATATTGTTCGAACCCAAACCCTGCAATTACCAGAAATTAAAATACCTTATTTTGACGGTGTGACCTTACACAATGGAAAACCTTTCGAGATACTTATATAGCCGTAATTCATAGCTAAGACTCAATCGATGAGGTGCTTAAATTCACATATCTAATGGACAGACTACGTGGCATCGATTGGACACATAACGTTGACTAAAGCAGGCTATGAAAAGGCTTGGGATACACTAATGAAAATGTATGATGATCGTCGCTTCATTATAGATAAACATATTGAAGCATTGATTGACTTAGAAGATGTGACCAAACGCAGAGAGCCAGAACTTCGTAAACTTCTGAATGGTATACTCTCCCATATTTCTTCCTTAAACGACAGTGGTTTTGACTTTGACAAGTTGTCACAAACAATAGTTTTAAAACTAGTAACTCGAAAACTAAACAACACCACTCCGTGGCGAATGGGAAGAAACCATTGAGCCCTATGAACTCCTAGATTGAGAAACATTTGTTAAATTTCTTGAACGGAAATGTCGCGTATTACGTGAAAGTGAAAATGCTATGGCAAAAATGCCAAATGCAAGGTCGCAACAGTTAAACGTTAAACCATTTTCAAAGATTCCGTTTAGTAAAACGTACCCCAAACGGGAATCAACATTTTTTATTAACAGAGCAGCAACTGGAAGCTCTAATTGTGATGGTTGTGGTAAATCACATCATCCATATTTTAATTGCCCAACATTTCTTAGTTGAACGATATGGAAAAATGAAGTCATTAAATTCCTGCATCAACTGTTTGCATCCTAGACACCGAGTTTCCGATTGCAAATCTGCTGGATGTAAGCTGTGTCGAGGTCGTCATCATACGTTATTACATTTTGACCAAACGATTAAACCAAAACCTGAACGGGAAGCCTTTAAGCCCATTCAGTTGCCAAACGATACCTCTGTGACGGAATCAACAGACAGTTATTATCCAAGCAGTGAGTGTTTTGAAAAATCGACAATTCTTCCTACAGCCATCGTTTCAATTGAAGACGATACCGGAAAGTTTATTGAATGCAGAGCGCTGTTGGACTCTGGAAACCAGTCAAATTTCATAAGCGAAGACTTTGTAAAAAAAAACTAAATTTTATCTCTCGAGACAATTGTAACATAACAGTTAAGGGCATAAACGGGCCAAGATCACAAGTTTCGCAGAGTATTACAACTTTTGTTCATTCGAATCACCAAAGGTTTCATGTGAAGTTGGATTTTGCAATAACTAAAACAATCTCTAATAGATTGCCATCAAATACGTTCAAAATTTCGTGTTGGCAACTGCCTACAAACATCAAACTAGCAGATCCATTCTTTAACATAGCAGCGCTAATTGATATACTAATTGGTTTTGAGATCTTCCCAGAAATTCTTTTACCACAACGTGTGCGACCATCACCAAAATCACCGAACATTCAGGAATCGATGTTTGGATGGATTGTTTTCGGAAAGTGCGAACAGAAAATTGAATATAATTTTTTGTTGGCTGAAAATGAGATTACTAATGAACAACTTGATCAAACGATCAAAGGGTTCTGTAAGGTTGAAAGCATTCCAGTAAAACGATTTCTTTCCGATGAAGAAACGAGGTGCGAATCTCATTTCAACAAAACAACAAAGCGCAAGGCGAACGGTCGGTATACAGTCTCCATACCCTTTCGGGAATCGCCTGAAGGTCTAGGAGATTCAAAACTGAATGCTCTAAAGAGATTTTATCATCTGGAGCTTTGTGCTAATAATAAATTAAAACATTCATAAATGAGTATCTTAGTTTGGGACACATGAAACTGGCAAAGGAGTCACTGAACAACAATCATGACAAACCCGCCTTTTATATGCCTCATCACGCGGTACTAAGACCTTCATCATCTTATGCTAGTTGGTCCTACAGTACAGGATAACCTGTTCGACATAATTTTACGATTTAGAACATATAGATTCACAAAGTCAAGCGACATTTCTAAAATGTACCGACAAATTAAAATCAATGATACTCAAACGCGAATGCAACGAATACTATGGCGAGAAAATTTTAACAAACCAATTGAGACCTATGAGCTTACAACAGTCACATACGGTACAGCTTCAGCGCCGTATTTATCTACCCGAACTCTTAATCAGCTCGCTCTCGATGAATCCGCAAATTATCCTGCAGCGTCTAAGGTTGCACTTAAGAATTTTTATGTAGATGACCTTATAACAGGTTGCGATGATATTGAACAAGCAAAACATTCACAAAAGGAGATGATTGAAATGCTTAATACCGGTGGGTTTTATTTGCACAAATGGTGCGCAAATGATCCTCGTCTATTGGAAAGTATTCCTACTCAAGATCGTGAGGAATTAAAATTTAATGAATTTAGGCTCGGTGATTGTGTAAAGGCGTTAGGTTTGCTATGGCAGCCTAAGGGGGATTATTTTGTTTTTAAACCCCCAAACCTTGAGATCAAGAAAGCAACAACAAAACGAACTATCGTTTCCAACATTTCGAGACTGTATGACCCATTAGGGCTTCTATCTCCAATAATTATAACGGGCAAATTATGGGAATCAAGGGTCGATTGGGATGAGTTGATTTCAGGGGATCTTAAAAATCTTTGGAACAATAACTTAACCACATTAAACAAAATATCCCAAATTCGCATTAAAGAAATGTTATGGGTCACACAAATGGTAATAAAATAATATGTACAGGATTGCATGGCTATAGTGACGCTTCGGAAATGGCTTACGGTGCATGTCTGTACATAAGAACAATTGATGATGAGAACAGAATATCGGTAAACCTGCTTTGTAGTAAATCAAGAGTAGCACCCTTGAAAACGTTGTCACTTTCCAGACTGCAACTTTCAGCCGCCTTAATCTTAGCTCGATTGACATCAGCGGTCATCGAAGGTCTAAAGTTGTCTTTTGACGATATTATTTTATGGTCAGATTCTACTATTACCCTCTGTTGGGTAAAGATGTTATAGTGCAACCCTCTCTTGCCAATGTAATATAGGAATACTTTGTATTTTACATTCAAAGCACTCCTATAACAACTTCGCGCTCATGTCATCAGCGATCAATTTCGTCATCGATCGGTTTCATCATTAGTCGTAAAATTGAAAATCATAAAATATTCATTCGCCCATAAGAAGTGGGCGCCGTGGCTCAGTGGTTATGCTTATAAAATGCACATGCAATGCACACAAATATTATTATTATAAGAATTGGGCAATACTCCATACTAATACCTACATTGTTTCACAATCGTGCAACAATGTAAGTAGAGCAATAAACCTAGTGGGTTTCGACATAGCAGAGTTTCTTGTTGATCCAACAACTGACATTGTTGCGACAATACCAGAGGCTCTTCTTTTGCGAAACTATTATTTCGACCTAATTGCTTCACACATTAAAACTCAGCGTTGACGCAACGATATACATTGTTGCGAAATAGCCAGTTGCATGCCACCTCTCCTTGTATTCAACCGCAATACTCGTGGCGCTCTAAATGCACATCAATTTACCCTTAAGCCCATCTTTGGACGTACAGTTAAATTCAGGGATTCGTTCTTCAGCCGTACAACACGTATGTGGAATGCTCTGCCAAGCTCTGTCTTTCCACATCACTATGATCCACAGACATTCAAGACACAAGCTCATAGACATCTACTACTACTACTACTCTCTTCTTCTCCTTTTCCTTAACGCCCAAGCTGTGCCAAGTATATTGCCGAACATAATAAGGGTGCGAACCCCTTTTTGCGTGCGAAAATTATAAGAAAAAAAAAATCATAAGAAGTTGTGCATCAAATAAAAAGGTCTAAATAGAAACTTAAAATAAATAAAAAGTCTTTTAATTTTTAATGAAATAAAAACTTAAAGACTCAGCCACATAAGTTAAAAACATTTGTCGCTAACAGAGTCAGGGAAATTCAAGAGTTAACATCCAATCTAACCAATCCAATCTAGCGGATCTCATAACTTGAGGAGTCATGCCAAGTGATCTCTGTAATCTTCGCATTTGGTGGCACGGCCCTGAAATGGTCCAATCCAACAAATATGATTCGATTTTTACAGCAACATTAAACGATTTCGATAATTCGGTCTCCGAACTTAAGCAAGAAAAAACAGTTTTTCTTACAATAGCAATGCCAAATCTTCTTAGTGAGATGGTATTCCGATTCGTTTCCCTCGAAAGGCTTATTCGCGTAATTGCTTATATACTGCGGTTTGTGAACATTTTAAAACACAATCCTGCAGAAAAGTCTTTTTTTATTTTTTTTTATTTTATTTAATTAAATAATATATTTCGATAAATACATATTTATAGTATTGTAATCTAGTCACTTGGACTAATAAACAATTTTAATTTACTACGGTTTACATCTATGTATACTTCCCATTGGCGTTTCATAGGATCTGAAGAATGATTGAGTAAAAGCAAGCATTCTGTACAGCCACATCTTTGTCGTGGAAATTATTTCTTACTATTTAAATTAATTCGAACGGTTTAGTTCTTTTAAGCATGCGTATTACACTGATGTTGTCTAATAGCTTAGTTGCCTCCATGTTCACCTGTTGGTGGAGTCTTACTCTGTGTCTTTCTGCAATAACCCGAGCTTCCTCGGTTACAAGAACAATTTTAAGGTCTCTACGAAGATCATTGTTTCTGACTTACCACGGTGCATCAACGATGTTCCTTAATACCTTATTTTGAAATCTCTGGATGATATTCTTGTTGCTCTGTTTGGTACAGCCCTAAAGTTGAATGCCATAAGTCCAAACCGGTTTTAATATTTGCTTATAAAGTAGAAGCTTGTTGTGTGTTGATAGAGCAGAGTTCCTTCCTATCAGCCAATACATATTTGTGTAGCTTAGATGCAAACCGGTGTCTTTTCCATAATTAAAAAAAAAAGTTTAAATATGAGGTTATGTTCCGTTCGTACATTAAAATCAAATAATTCAACTTAAACTTTTAAAACCAGTCGTATTCACTTTCAAACGAGAGTCAAAATAAAGGGTTGGTTGCAAATCAACTTTATTCCTTCTTTGTGAAACATTCAAAATCGTTCTATTCCATTCGAGTTTTTGTATGCATGTATATAATTTTTGTAGCAAAACGATTGTATTCCTTTTTGGCGCGAAAAATTTTAAACGTCAAAAATTTCTTCAGCAAAATTAGTTGTGGTTAAATTGATTTAATGCACAGTCGCATTGTGATTAGGAGTACGCACATACGAGTAAGTGGAGATCTATACTCGTATTTAAAATCGAACATCGGTAAGTAAATATACTTCTTTTGTAATGTAAAATTAGTAAATTTATTTATAAGCAATATTATAGTGCGTTGACAAAATGGATTGCCAAGAAACGCCAACATTAACACAACCCCAACACAGTCGAAAAAAATCTGTACTTAAATTGTCTTGGAAGCGAGAAAGTGCAAAAGTTAGAAGGTACGTAGTTCAGTTATTTTGAAAATTTGTTAAAATTAATATAGATAATATCTTTAAATATTCAGCTAATAAACTTCCCAAAATGGTACAATGCAACCATAAGGGCATGATGCACTAAATTTTGCGAATTCATTTTATAAAAATAAAAGCAAAATCACTCAAGATGCTTTTATTTTGAAATACTGCTCAATTGAACCGCCAAAACGAACCGATCGCGCGAAAAATGGACCACGGAAATTGCTAACTATTAAGCATTACATACGATCGCGAAACAACAATTCTTTGGCAGTGTGTCAAAATGTATTTTTGAAAATATTAAACATTGGTCGATCACGAGTACATAGAATTTGCAAACAACATTTCATTAGCGGAGTCATAACAACCGAGAAACGAGGAGGTGATAGGTGTAGCCAGAAATTTAAAGGAAAGCAAAAGACCATCGAGGATTTCATTAAGTCTTTCAAAATAATCGAGCTGCACTATTGTCGAGGAACCACTTCAAAACGACAGTACTTACCATCTCAGTTGTCAATTGTGAAAATGTGGAGGCAATATAAACTTGTACAACATCGTGAAATACAGGTCAGAGAAAGTTATTTCCGCATGATTTTTCGTACGAGATTCAACCTAGGTTTCAAAACCCCAAGCACAGATATGTGTTCCACGTGTTTAAGCTTTAAAGAAGAAATTAAGGTTGAGAAAGATATTGCTAAAAAAAATCATTAATTTAATGGTTCAAAACCGTGTACATAAACTGCGGGCAAAATCGTTCTTCGAGCTTCTCAATGAGACTAGACGATTTGCTAACAGTCTCGTTTGACTGTCAGAAAAACATGGTTCTGCCCAAAGTTCCAGACCAGGAAGCGTATTATAGCAGGCAACTATATTTGTATCTATTTGGAATAGTTGTTGGAAATGGTCACTCGAAATTAACGACGAATAATGTTTTTCTATACCATTGGACGGAAAATTTACATCGGAAGGGATCTAACGAAATAGTTTCAGCAGTTTTCCATAGGTTATCTAATTTAAACTTCGATGGAATTAGTACTGTTCGTTTGGTATGTGATGGCTGTGGGGGACAGAATAAAAATTCGACCATGGTTGGAATGGTTTTATATTGGCTTGATACAAAAGCACCTTCAACTATAAAATGTGTTGAACTGATATTTCCTGTAGCAGGACATTCCTACATACCACCCGATCGCGTTTTTGCGCAGATCGAAAAGAAGGTTAAAGCAATGGATACTATCATAGACGTTCAGGAATATTTGAATATTTATACTGCATTTGGAACAACAGTAAGACTGGGAGATGAATGCCCAGTGTACGATTTTAGAAAAGAAGTCGGAGATTATTTAAAGCCTCCAGGCAATTGGCACTTCAAATTTCAAGAATCGAAACGTATTGTTGTAATCAAAAAGCCAAATAACTGGGTTGAAGTTCGTGGCGAAGTATTTTATAAGTCAGATTTGGGCAAAGCTATGAGCATTATGAAGAAGAATAGGATGATTGGTTCAATGACCCCAACTGTTGTTCAACCGGGGGTGCGGGTAAAACCGGAGAAACTGGCTGATGTAGACAAGCTTTTAAACAAACATTTTGGTACTGAGTGGAAAAATAATCCATTGTGTTTATTTTATAAAAAATTATTCGAACTACCGGATACAGGCGATTCCGATGAAACAAATGATTCGATTTGTGAGTTTCACATTGAAAACAACAGCTTACGAATTTAAACACTTTGGAGATTATTAATGAGTAAAACTTAATTTATTTTATTAGTTATTATTAATGTTTTACCACAGACTGATTGAAATTTATGTGATTTATTTTTAATTTTTGTTGTACTGACAATGTAATTTTTATTTATTTCATGAATTATATATAATAATATACGAATTTATGTTACAACATTGCATATTTTATTTTAGTTTTTATTTGCAAAATCAGCGTATTCCCATCGTAGTAATTGCAAATCAGACTTATTCCAAGCATTGGCAGCAAAACCAGCTTACTCCAAATTTAAATTAAAAATTACTTAAAATTGTGCTGTTTAATCATGAAAATATGTTTTAATTTATTTAATTTGTGCAAAATTCATCAAAGTGGAAAAAGCATCGGTTTGCTTCCAAGCTACACATATATAGATAGATAGAAGATAGTGAAAAAACACTACTAATGGCAGTGTACAAAAAAAATTCTTAAATTTAAAATTTCGAAAAGAAAAAGAAACAGTTTATATAAAATTTTTCTTATATATATAGATAATTTTTCATTTTTATTGGATAAATTTTGCATTTCTTTGAATTTTGATTATACTCATAACTTTTGTTAATCACATATATAGTGTATACATCTTTCGGTTTTAATTTAACATATTTTATTTTAATTTGAAGTTTTTTTTAAATAAAAAGTAATACATGTATTTAAAATTTGAAAAGAGAACTACGTGACTTTTCATTACCGTTGCTGTAAGTGCAAGAATATAAAAAACAAAGGAATGACCTGACTGCACGGGGATTGAGGGACGTTATTCTTTATTCCCCCCTTTATCCAGCTCCTTTTATTCCAATTTTCCTTTTTCAATATTTTTTTTTGCATAATTCGACAATAATTTTTTTTTGTTCATGAGGAGGTGTCACTGGTAAGAGACAAGGACCGCCCGTCTGACGAGCTAAGCCAAGCAACCGCGAGAGTATCTTGACGTCCTTGCCAGTGGCAGAACCCCTAATGGGACCTCGCTCCATAACAAATGGTTAAGGCGAGTAATTGGAGTAGCAGCTGAGCACGAGTTGGAGATCAGATGGGATAAATGCCAATTCTTACAACGATGTGTCGAGTATTTAGGGCACGTCATCGCAGACTCTAAAATCTATCCCTCTCCGGCGAAAATTAAGGCAGTGCAAAAAATCCCGATATCAACTAATGTGAAGCAACTGCTTCACTTTTTGGGGCTAGTTGAATACTTTTGGAAGTTTATTTTTCGTTTTGCTGAGCAAACATCACATTTGACGTAGCTTTTGAAAAAGGCTTTTGGCGATGAGCAACGGAGGTTTTTCGAAGACATAAAGAAAATCTTGGTGGATGAACCAGTTTTGCGAATATACGATCCGGAAACAATTACAGAACTACATGCAGACGCCAGCAAAGTGGGCCTCGCTGGCATACTGGTACAAAAAATCAAGGCGAAGACGAGTTCCATCCGGTGTATTACTGGAGTCGGTCTACTACAGGCGCAGAAAAGAATTACCACTCGTACGAGTTGGAGGCATTAGCCATTGTCTCTGCTCTAAAGAAGTTACGACCATACCTTCTGTGGATTGATTTTGTGGTTGTCACTAACTGTTTGGCTTTTGAAAAAATGATCCAAAAAGCTGCCATGCCATAGGGTCTGGCGATCTATATTGATGAATATAATTGCAAGTTTCAATTTTGATCGAGTACGCGGATGGAACATGTGGACAGTCTTAGTCGGAATCCGGTCCTGGTAGTGGAAGATACCGTAACGTCGTTAATTAAGCGGGCTCAAGAAAACGATGAAAGAGTCTTGGCGATTAAGAAGATATTGGAGGATCAGGAACTCGAGGGCTATTTAATTTAAAATGGCGTTTTGATGAAGCAGGTACATGGAGTAGTTTCAACGAAGATGCAAAAAGAAGTGATTCGGCGAGCTCATGAAAAACATCATTTTGGCTTTAAAAAGACAGAGGAAAGTTTGAAATGCGAATTCTTCATACCAAAATTGGTCGAGAAGATAGAAAAAGTAATACAATGCTGTATGCAGTGTCTTATGATGAAGCGGAAGTACGGCAGAGCTGAAAGGGAAATTCGTCCGATTCCGAAGGGCGAACAACCATTGGATTGACAGAGACAGGTAAAGCCTACAAGTATATTTTCGTCGTGGTGGATGGTTTTTCAAAATTTACTTCGTTATATCCAACAAAACTAAAAACACTAAGGAAGTTCAGGATCGATTGGAGGTGCTATCTGCAACATTCGGATATCCGAAGAGACTCGTGGAGTTGGTGCACATCATTACCGGAGTACTCAGGGGAAACGGTCAAGTAGAACGCGTGAACCAGGTGATTATCTCAGTACTTACAAAATTTGCAATGGAAGAATCCAACAAATGGTCAATAAGGTGCAACGATGTATAAACTCAACTTTTCATTCGAGCATTGATTCAATACCCTACGAAGTGCTAACACTTTTTTTTTACTCAATTATTTATTCCAAAATTAACTTAATAATATATTTGTTATTGGTTAGAAACTTACAAACTATAATAGTATAGTTATATAAATTACCTGTTTGGTTCTCATTATATTCTATATCTTTTTGGTTTTTTTATCATTATTTAGTTTAAGGTACTTTTATTATTTTTATTAATTTGTAATAATTTTGGTTTTAAAGGAAAAATGGAAAAGAAAACCTTTAATACATTATTTTTTTTATTTTATATTTACTTAAGATTACTTAAATCTACTTAAAACTAGTTAACCAAAACATAACAAGGAAAACAAAAAAGAACAATTCCCTGATATTTCGTTAGCAGCGTCCCAAGCCCCCAGCACAACCTGCATCTTAGAGACGTCATTATGACATCTCTATAATACCCATTGTACACATTACCCAAGACGCTGCCCCCGCTAATACTTAGGGCTGTATTTCGGCCACACCCCAGGTCGAGCCACAAATATCTGATTAGGTTTCATCTGTTACTGTCTCTTTTAGGATTGTCGGTGCAGTATCTCCAAACCGCAGTTCGACCACTCAAAGTCATCGATGCATGTCGGATGCTTTTGTCCGTTGCCCTTCTAGTAATGTGGTAGATCAGGGGCACGTTGCGTGAGTCCGACAGATAGCCCAGTGCATCTAAATGCACTGCACGTTTAAGGTGCAATCAACATAGATTTGCCTTAAAACTTTTTTCATGTAGAACCCAACACTTTAAATCCTCCTTTTTTCCGAGAGTCTCTTCGATGTGGAATCAATTGGTCGAGCACGTGTTTCCCGAATCTTATAATCTGCAGGCGTTCAAATTAGCCGTAAACAACTTCTTAAAAGATGATGGATAAAGTATTCATAAGTTGTTTATTAATATATAAAAAAAAAACTGTTTATCAGTATTTTTTAAATTATTTTTATAATTTGTAATATTTTCTTGGTCAAGGTTTTTTGTAGTTTTCCCTGACCATGATTCATTGATAAAAGTATTTGGACTCGCGTTGTTCTAAATTCGTGTTCCTTTTTCGTATTGCCTTTTCAATGAATCAGGGAGAATTCTGAGGAAATAAATTGAAACCGGCTAGAAACGTGAGGAATGTGATATATTGTAAATCACATTCATTCGATTTTTATTTTATTTCCAATTTAATAAAGGGCTTAGCTCAACTTATTGCCGTGACGCAAGTCATTCAGGGAGTCCTCCCCTTGGCAATAAGTCTATATATATATAAAAAAAAAAAAAAAAAAAAGGTGGTATAAATCCGCTCTCTAAAGCTCTCTCAAAATACTGAGGATTTGGATAAAAGGCTCCCGAAATTAAGCCGTTTGCAACAGAGGCCTACCGAGCGAAATGGTTCCTAGTAAGATCCAGAATGACATTATCGATTCTGGTCACTCCAAAAGCGTTCAGGAATTTCTTATTTGACAACTAGTGCCTGTAATTGGGATGTTCACTTCTATATATATTCATACACGCTTTAAGGCATTTTCTCTCGAGGACGAGGAATTTTTCCATACATGAAGGATTTATGTTCCACTATATTGGACACGCATACGTTAAAATTGGTCATACGAACGCCTGGTAGCAAAGGAACTTCACCTCACATCTCAGATGGCGTGAGTAAAATTAATTTTTAATTGCCATGAAAGCGGCTCTTCCCTTTTTCACAGCGGTATTTACGTAAACACCTAAATACCGCACTACCGCCTCTGTTGGAATTTGAACTGGTGCAAAACCAGTTATCTGCAAGTTTTTCCAATTTCGTCGAAGGTCGTCATTTCCGCGTCTTAGAGGGGTGCGAAACAGTATATCTTCGCACTTTGAATAGCTAATCTTAAGCTTCCACGTTTCGCAGTATGTCCAAAATGCATCGAATTTGCTTTGCAAATTTCTTTGGATTTCCTCGACTCTCGAGCAGTGTACATATAGCATAATGTCGTCAACATAAGCGAGGGATGCATCCATATCCTTCAGTATTTCGGAAATAAATATATTAAATAGAATTGGCACCATTACTGCACCTTGTGGAAGGCCGTTAGCGATATTGAAAACCCTAACTGTCGTGTTTTTATTATCTGTTACAACAAATTTCTTCCCGTATATCAGAGATATAATTATTTTAACTAAATGATGTGGAAACCCATATCTGATAATTTTATAAATAAACGCGTCGATCCAGACCGTGTCAAAGGCTTTTTCGAGATCCACTAGACAGGCAGCCATATTCTTATCATTCATATCATTCATATGCCAATTGACATATGAAATCAATTTGCTCACAGCGTGTACTGTCGAGTGGTTTTGTTTGAACTCAAATTGGTTCCGCGGTATAATCTCTTTTTCGTCGCACACGTTCAAAATGGACTTGCTAATTAACCACTTCTAAAACTTTCCCGATATTAGGCAAGAGATTTATTGGCCTACAGTTCGTCGGATCAGAAGGATCTTTTTTTTATTATTATTGGAAAATTCTTCGATGTTTTCCAACAACTCGGGAAATAGTGATTATTGAGCAAGTTATTAAAAATAACGCAATATTTCCATATGATTTCGACTGGAAGATGTTTCAACACGATATTGGGAATGTTATCTAAACCTGTCGAGGGCTTGTTGTTCAGTTTCCTGAAAATGTAAGTAAGTTCCGTCAACGTCGAGAATTAGTAGTTTGTTTGGTCTTACGTTAGTTCGTCCGCTTTCATGTCATTTGATGAGCGTAAAAAAGTATCCGAGTATTTCGCTGATTACGAAATCTGTGCAATTCCTCGTTCACCATATCTCCAGAATTGCTTGGGAGACATCCTACTTGGTGCACTGTCTCAAAATGAGATCCAATAAGATTTAGCTTCTAAACACCCTCGCCAACAACAATTCCGGTACTGTAAGAACATTACGAGGCTTATAAAGTCGATTTATTATCGGGAACATCGTCCTTGAATCAGACTCTATAATGTTCTCTGCTCGGTGCCTCCAATAATTGTTGTTCCAGTACGTTTTTTACATTTCTGAAAAGGGACTTGAGTCTCATTAGATCACTGTTGCCCACTAGACCAGGGAGCTGCCGTCGTATTCTGTTGATTTGTGTGACAAGAAAACTTTTTTTTTTTTTTTTCAAATAGAGACTTGTTGCCAAGGGAGGACTCCCTGAATGACTTGCGTCACGGCAATAAGGTGGGCTAAGCCGTTTATTAAATTCAAAATAAAATAAAAATCGAAGGAATGAGATTTACAATGTATCACTTCCTCACGTTTGTAGCCGGTTTCAGTTTATTTTCTCAGGATTCTCCCTGATTCATTGAAAAAGCAATACGAAAAACGAACACGAATTTAGAACAACGCGAGTCCAAATACTTTTATCAATGAATCATGGTCAGGGAAAACTACAAAAAACCTTGACCAAGAAAACATTACAAATTAAAAAAATAATGTAAAAAATACTGATAAACAATTTTTTTTTTTTTTATATATATTAATACACAACTTTATCTTTTTTACTTTATCCATCATCCTTCAAGAAGTTGTTAACGGCTTATTTGAACGCCTGCAGATTATAAGATTCGGGAAACACGTGCTCGACCAATTGATTCCACATCGGAGAGACTCTCGGAAAAAAGGAGGATTGAAAGTGTTGGGTTCTACATGAAAAAAGTTTTAAGCAAATCTATATTGATTGGACCTTAAACGATTGTTATAAAATTTGTAGAAAATAGATAAAGCTCCTACATTTCGTCTGTGCTCCAAAGTATCAAGAGACGAAGTAATAGTTACATCGTTTATCAAACGGATAACTCTATTCTGAACACCATCAAGATGGACCAAATGCGATCTTGGACCCCACCCCACACATATGAATTAAATTCTAAAATTGGTCTAACATAAGATTTATATAATCTTAATACTTCAGAGGGAGTGAAGTAGAAGTTACAACGTCTTATGAAGCCCAAACATTGGCTAGCATGAATCATTGTGGACATTAAAATCACCCAAGACTACCAATTCTGATGCTTGTGATGATTGGTAAATCTTGTCTATAGTGTCTGATAAGTAACTAAACTCAATATTAGTGTCATCAGGTGACAAATTAGGACTACGATAAAGGGAACAAATAAACATCGAATGGTTTGAAATTACAATTTCAATCCATATCGTATTGAACATTGGATTACTGTTTGGTTTATTAAAATTTGGTGCACTATAACTGCTGTCATCTCGTATAAATAAAATAACCCCACGATGTGGAAGAAGTCTTATAGTCGCATCTTAGTCCTACATTCCAAATTTCATGCGAATCGCTTGAAATATTGCTTTGTTCCAGAAATTCCAGACAATAATGATCATATTCCAGAATTTCCATAGGAAGAAATATTATAGTCACATCTTAGTCCTACATTCCGAATTTCATGCGAATCGCTTGAAAAATTGCTTTGCTCCAGAAATTCCAGACCATATTGATCATATACCAGAATTTCTATAGGAAGAAATCTTATATTCACATCTTAGTCCTACATTCCGAATTTCATGCGAATCGCTTGAAAATTGCTTTGTTCCAGAAATTCCAGACAATAATGATCATATTCCAGAATTTCCATAGGAAGAAATCTTATAGTCACATTTTGGTCCTACATTCCGAATTTCATGCGAATCGCTTGAAAAATTGTTTTGTTCCAGAAATTCCAGATAACAATTATCATATTCCAGAATTTCCATAAGAAGTCGCATCTTAGTCTTTCATTCCGGATTTCATGCGAATCGCTTGAAAAATTGCTTTGTTCCATGTTCTCTGCTCGGTGGCTCCAATAATTGTTGTTCCAGTAGGTTTTTTACATTTCTTAAAAGGGACTTGAGTCTCATTAGATCACTTTTGCCCACTACACCAGGGAGCTGCCGTCGTATTCTGTTGATTTGTGTGACAAGAAAACTTTTTTTTTAATATAGAGACTTATTGCCAAGGGAGGACTCCCTGAATGACTTGCGTCACGGAAATAAGTTGGGCTAAGCCGTTTATTAAATTCAAAATAAAATAAAAATCGAAGGAATGTGATTTACAATATATCACTTCCTCACGTTTGTAGCCGGTTTCAGTTTATTTTCTCAGAACTCTCCCTGATTCATTGAAAAAGCAATACGAAAAACGAACACGAATTTAGAACGACGCGAGTCCAAATACTTTTATCAATGAATCATGGTCAGGGAAAACTACAAAAAACCTTGACCAAGAAAACATTACAAATTATAAAAATAATGTAAAAAATACTGATAAACAATTTTTTTTTTTTATATATTAATAAACAACTTTATCTTTTTTACTTTATCCATCATCCTTCAAGAAGTTGTTAACGGCTAATTTGAACGCCTGCAGATTATAAGATTCGGGAAACACGTGCTCGACCAATTGATTCCACATCGAAGAGACTCTCGGAAAAAAGGAGGATTGAAAGTGTTGGGTTCTACATGAAAAAAGTTTTAAGCAAATCTATGTTGATTGGACCTTAAACGAGTGTTATAAAATTTGTAGAAAACAGATAAAGCTCCTACATTTCGTCTGTGCTCCAAAGTATCAAGAGACGAAGTAATGGTTACATCGTTTATCAAACGGATACCTCTAATCTGAACACCATAAAGATGGACCAAATGCGATCTTGGAGCCCCACCCCACACATATGAATTAAATTCTAAAATTGGTCTAACATAAGATTTATATAATCTTAATACTTCAGAGGGAGTGAAGTAGAAGTTACAACGTCTTATGAAGCCCAAACATTGGCTAGCTCTTTTTGAAATTTCATAAATATGTTCTTTCCAGGAAAGATCACTTGATACTTTTAAACCTAACAACTTAAGTGAATCAGATCTCGCAATAGGGGTACCATTAATAACAGGTGGAATATAATGTTGAGTTGTCTTCTGAGAGAAAAGGCAAGACTGGAATTTATTTGGGTTAAATTCTACTCTGTTAGGAATGCCCCAATCAAGAATGATTTGAATATTAGACAGAATAGTCAAATTCATTAATTCACGCGAACCATTCAAGCGAGAATTGCATTCTTTTTGACTGACAAACTCAATGGAAGCAGATAGTGTTGTATCATCAGCAAATGAATGGATATCACAGGTTGTAGAAGACAACAGGTCGTTGATATATATCAAGAAGTGCGTGGGAGACATAGATGATCATTGAGGCACGCCAGCATTGATCCCATGTGAATCTGAAGATATACCATTTAATACAACTTTTATTTTACGGTTCCATAAATAATTCTTTTATGTAATGAGAGAGGAGTGTAAGTTCAGCGCACGAATCTTATTAATAAGACAATCATGCCATACTCTATCAAAAGCTTTAGCAATATCTAAGGAAACAACGCTTGATTCACCTAGGTTTTCAATGCTTCGCTCCAAACAATGAGTCATGCACGTCATGAGTTCACCTGAAGAGCGATTTTTACGAAATCCATACTGCACATCGTTTATCAAACGGATACCTCTATTCTGAACACCATAAAGATGGACCAAATGCGATCTTGGAGCCCCACCCCACACATATGAATTAAATTCTAAAATTGGTCTAACATAAGATTTATATAATCTTAATACTTCAGAGGGAGTGAAGTAGAAGTTACAACGTCTTATGAAGCCCAAACATTGGCTAGCTCTTTTTGAAATTTCATAAATATGTTCTTTCCAGGAAAGATCACTTGATACTTTTAAACCTAACAACTTAAGTGAATCAGATCTCGCAATAGGGGTACCATTAATAACAGGTGGAATATAATGTTGAGTTGTCTTCTGAGAGAAAAGGCAAGACTGGAATTTATTTGGGTTAAATTCTACTCTGTTAGAAATGCCCCAATCAAGAATGATTTGAATATTAGACAGAATAGTCAAATTCATTAATTCACGCGAACCATTCAAGCGAGAATTGCATTCTTTTTGACTGACAAACTCAATGGAAGCAGATAGTGTTGTATCATCAGCAAATGAATGGATATCACAGGTTGTAGAAGACAACAGGTCGTTGATATATATCAAGAAGTGCGTGGGAGACATAGATGATCATTGAGGCACGCCAGCATTGATCCCATGTGAATCTGAAGATATACCATTTAATACAACTTTTATTTTACGGTTCCATAAATAATTCTTTTATGTAATGAGAGAGGAGTGTAAGTTCAGCGCACGAATCTTATTAATAAGACAATCATGCCATACTCTATCAAAAGCTTTAGCAATATCTAAGGAAACAACGCTTGATTCACCTAGGTTTTCAATGCTTCGCTCCAAACAATGAGTCATGCACGTCATGAGTTCACCTGAAGAGCGATTTTTACGAAATCCATACTGCACATCGGATAAAAAAACATTAGAATCCAGATAGCTCATTAGTCTGAAATTAACGATAGATTCCATTACCTTCGATATAACCGACAACAAAGCAATAGGAAGGAAGTTTTTTTTGGAACGGGTTGAATATTTGCTATTTTCCAAAATGATGGAAAAAAACCTGTCTTCATTGAGAGATGAAACAATTTGCTAAGCGGTTTTGCCAAAGAAAGATGACAACTTTTCAATACTAATGGCGGAATACCGTCGGGGCCAGTCGCTTTATTGGGGTCAAGTTCTTTCAGAATCTTTGAAACAACCCGTTTCCGAAAATAGATTTTAGACATTCCTAGGCCTAGATTCGGGAGAATTGGGTGGTTTTGGTTAGTCAAAGAAAGAGTAGACGCACCGGCGAAATGAGAAGCTAAGAGATTAGCTTTCTCAATATCAGTTCTATAATGAATACCATTATGAAATAAAGAAGGAATAGACGAAGTATTGTCTGCAAAGTTTCTTTTAACCAATGCAGCAAACGACCAAAAGATTCGACTGTTTGAATCAGAATCCAAAATTTTTCGCATGCTATCTCGAATCTTAAGGTCATATATTATTTTGGACCTTTTCAATATAGCGTTTGATCTATTTCTAGCTATTCGAAACTTTAAAAGGTTTTCTTCAGAAGTGCAATTAACGTAATCCAAATGGGCTGCTTTTTTACACGCGACTGCTGACCTGAAATGTTCGTTAAACCATTTATTTTTATGAGTATTTTTCTTTTTAAATGAAGAAGGAATGCAGTTTTTCATTCCTAGCAAAATGGTTGATGTGATTAGTTGTGATGCTTCATCAGCATTATTGCTGGAAAACAGGTTGACCAATCAAATGAGCTATAAAATTGGTTCAGGAGCTCCCAGTTAGCATTTTTATAGTGCCAGAGTAGCCTTTTACTTGTAGGCTCTATAAGGACTGGTGTTATTGAAAATTTGGCTGCTACCAAAGCATGGTCAGAAAGACCTAATGGAGCAGATACATCAATTGAATATTTATCTGGCATAGTAGTAAGAAATAAATCTAAAAGGTGAGGTGATTGACCAGTAGTATCGGGATACCTAGTTGGCTTATCAACGAGTTGGGTGAAAAAATTAACATTTGAAAATAGTTCAGCGGTTTCACCAGATCGATCTCTACCATTCGAATAGGTCAACCATGAATCATTGTGGACATTAAAATTACCCAAGACTACCAATTCTGATGTTTGTGATGATTGGTAAATCTTGTCTATAGTGTCTGATAAGTAATTAAACTCAATATTAGTGTCATCAGGTGACAAATTAGGACTACGATAAAGGGAACAAATAAAAATCGAATGGTTTGAAATTACAATTTCAATCCATATCGTATTGAACATTGGATTACTGTTTGGTTTATTAAAATTAGGTTCACTATAACTGATGTCATCTCGTATAAATAAAATAACCCCACGATGTAGAAGAAGTCTTATAGTCGCATCTTAGTCCTACATTCCAAATTTCATGCGAATCGCTTGAAATATTGCTTTGTTCCAGAAATTCCAGACAATAATGATCATATTCCAGAATTTCCATAGGAAGAAATATTATAGTCACATCTTAGTCCTACATTCCGAATTTCATGCGAATCGCTTGAAAAATTGTTTTGCTCCAGAAATTCCAGACCATATTGATCATATACCAGAATTTCCATAGGAAGAAATCTTATATTCACATCTTAGTCCTACATTCCGAATTTCATGCGAATCGCTTGAAAATTGCTTTGTTCCAGAAATTCCAGACAACAATGATCATATTCCAGAATTTCCATAGGAAGAAATCTTATAGTCACATTTTGGTCCTACATTCCGAATTTCATGCAAATCGCTTGAAAAATTGCTTTGTTCCAGAAATTCCAGATAATAATTATCATATTCCAGAATTTCCATAAGAAGCAATCTTATAGCCGCATCTTAGTCTTACATTCCGGATTTCATGCGAATCGCTTGAAAAATTCCAGAAATTCCAGACAATAATGATCATATTCCAGAATTTCCATAGGAAGAAATCATATAGTCACATTTTGGTCCTACATTCCGAATTTCATGCGAATCGCTTGAAAAATTGATTTGCTCCAGAAATTCCAGACAATAATGATCATATTCCAGAATTTCCATAGGAAGAAGTCTTATAGCGCATCTTAGTCCTACATTCCGAATTTCATGCGACTCGCTTGAGAAATTGATTTGCTCCAGAAATTCCAGACCATATTGATCATATTCCAGAATTTTCATAGGAAGAAGTCTTATAGTCGCATCTTAGTCCTACATTCCGAATTTCATGCTAATCGCTTGGGAAATGGCTTAGTTCCCAAAGTACTGACATTTAAAAGTGCCTCATTTAACAGTGTGACGCTTAACAGTGATCACAACAGCGTCTCACTTAACAGTGATCACAACAGTGTCTCACTTAACGTTTTACTTTTTGGCAATAAGTTTAAATATAAAAAAAAAAAAAAAAACCAAACAATCGACACGAGAATACCCCGGACATTGAAAATCATTTGGGGTACACATATAAGAGGCCTGCGTTTCACATAAACTTAGAACCGCAGGTTTATTCGCGTCAAGATGTGCTACGATCGAGTTGAAATTACTTTTAATGCCGCGAATATTTGTGAAATGAATTTCAAAATAACAGTTCATTTTACAAAGTAAAAATAGCCCGTGAATATGATGAAAATATACGTAAAATAAGATACTAATAAAATAAAAATAAAAAAATATTAAAAATAACAATAATAAGAAGAATTTCTACGAACCAACCACTCAACAGTGAAAACGTTACTGATTCGTTTGTAGTACCAGGCCTAACAAACGAAAAAGGCTAGCACAGCTACTGAGACAGAAAGTCAATAAAAATTCTACTTCTAAAAACTACTTAATAAAATAAATTTTTTAAAAAATTGAAAAACTTGAATAAAAAATACTTTTTAACGTAACTGCTTTTTTGTGCCCGAATCTTCGGTAAGTTTATAATATGATGACTTTGTTTTGATGGTCAATATCCGTGCAGAAGAATCTGTGATGGAGAGACACCATTGGCTGCTCTTAAACAATCACCGCCGGATAACGCCTGTATCCGCTGTTCGAGTTCAGCAATTTTTGACGTAAGGATTTTATTTGTCTTATTTTGGTGACTCAGTTCAATGTTCTTGTCGTTTTGATTATTCAACAGCGCCAGAAACAGTGATTTTAAATTGGAGAATTGATTTGGTTTTTTTTTTCAACACAACAATAAATAATGAATGGTATACAACTCAATTTGAAATCAAAGAAAAAAGTTAATTTTTAATTCGAATGAAAAAAAAGAAAAATATTTTCAATTATTTTTAATAAAAATTTTTATTATTTTTTGAATAAAATTTTTTTTGCTTGCGTTTGACTCAAGGCAATAGTTGTCTTGTAACGTACATATTTCACGGTTTAGATAATACTTCGTAGAATTTTCGCATTTAATTTTCGGGACTGTCGAATTAATACTCGACAGAATCACCGAATTCAGTTTTTTTACGAAGAAATCACACTCCTCGTTGTTAGGAAGAGGAAATACTATTTCTGAATTCTCTTGTGGCCTGTTGTTGAAACCTCTTCCAGTTGGTCTTCCTAAAGTTTAATTTAGGAATTTCTGGTTGGCTTGCGAGGGCGAATATGGAATCTTCAGCAAAGGGAGCTACTATAAGTACCGCGTTGTGGTCGCTATCATACGTTTCTATTTGCAGTCGCGCATCTGCAATACACAAATCTAAATATGAGTTTTCCGGAAGGGTAACTTGGTGTAACCGGGCTGTATAATTTCAATTTAAATCTGACCTGGTTGATGGGGCACACGCCAATTAGGATTGGATACTTGTCGTATCAATGCTGTGCAAGTATTCCCACGCGATAAAAATGGACTGTATGTTGTTGAGGTTGATGGAGCACACACCGATTAATATCGAATCTGTTGTTTCCACGTAAAAAATAGAAATTTTCCCCTTTTTTTAAGAAACGTTACAATCTTTATTACCAAGGAATTTTTTAACTTTTATTCAGTAACACATAGAGAAAAAGGTAAGTTGTAAGTGTTCGACCTTTTGTTTTATGACAACTGCCCTCAAGCATTTTGACAGCACGTGTATCTCCCTTACATCACTCGAAAAGACAGCATGTTTATTTCGCTTCCATCACTTGACAAAACAGCACAGATAATTCAAAGGCATGTTTATGAACATTCCGCCGGCCTTGAACTATCCGGTTCATCAGGAAGTTTTGCAATTTTCGTAACTGGTCTCTTGAGTTCCCCGTTTTTTGTTTTTACAGTAACCACTCTGGTGAGGCCATCGCTGCCAGGATGCAGTTTGATGATTTTTCCGAGCAGCGATCTGTTCACCGGGACATTATCTTCTTTGATTACGACGATGTTGTTTATATTTATTGACGGATTTTGTTTTAACCATTTCGATTTTTGTTGTAATGATGTGATGTATTCCAGATGCCACCGCTTCCAAAAATGCTGAGTCATATATTCTATCATTTGCCATCGTGATAGGTGGGATGGTTTCAGATGACTGATTTCATATTCAGGCAATTTCGTTGCAGGTTGCCCAATTAGAAAATGGGAAGGAGTGAGGGCATCTATGTCTTCCGCAGAAAGTACACACAAAGGGCGAGAGTTTAATATGCACTCAATCTCAGTTAGAAGCGTGATCATTTCTTCCCTCGTAAGTATGGAATCTCCAATAACTCGTCGTAAGTGATATTTTGTCGATTTGATTGCCGATTCGCATATACCTCCAAAGTGAGGTGCATTGGGAGGTATGAAATGCCAATTGATTGCTTTCCTGGAAATATCTTAGCAGCATCCACGACGAGCAACAAAGCTTTTCAATGCTGCTTAAAATGCGTCACTGCTGAGATCGCTCACCAACTCAATATGCACGGCTTTAGTACCGAGACAAATAAATAAACAAATGTATGCCTTGTACTTTTTCTGACCTCGTCCCTTAATTAAATGTATTACTATCGGTCCAGCGTAATCAACCCCTGTTTTGAAAAAAAGGCCGAGTCAGCTGTAGTCTATAGTTTGGGAGATTGACCATCAGTTGCGTTTCATTAGTAGCCCTTTGTCTTGTGCAAGGAACGCATTGGTGAACGATTTTTCGTATTCAATTTCGAGCACAGGGTATCCAATATTGTTGTCTTAATAATGCTAATAATAATGATGGTCCAGCGTGTTTGTGACATCTATGTAACTCTTCAATAATTAACTTTGTTACAAGGGATTTCGATGATAGAATAATTGGATGTCGTGTAGAGAATGGTGCATCGTATCTCTCCAATCTACCACCAACTCGTAACACTCCATGTTCATCAAGAAAGGGACTGAGTGATGTCAAACGGCTGGTCGGCTTCACCATTTTTAAATTCTCTAGATCCTTAAGTTCTTGGACGAAGTAGTTTCGCTGGTCATGCCAACATATCTTGAATAGAGCATGGTATAGCTCGTCCCTGTTAAGGAATAATGCGTTGATCCCAGGTGGTCTTTGATTTTTGGCACCTGCATCGAACCTTAAGCAATAAGCCATTATTCTTTGCAGTTTGTGGAAGGAAGAACATCTTGATACTAATTTTTCGATAATATCGTATTCGATAATGGAAGTTCCTACTATAGTGTCTGTTATATTATCAAAATTTGAGTAATCCCTTTGTTGAGGTGGCCAACATTCCTTTGGTTCGCTTAACCACTCAGGTCCGTTCCACCATAATGTGTTATAGATGATTTCGTCTGGAAGAAGCCCTCTCGATGCAACATCTGCTGGATTTTGTGGTGATGGTACATGGCGCCAATAAGATCGATTGAATGAGGTAAGTATTTGTGATGTCCGGTTGGCGATAAATGTTGGCCATCATCATATACCAGAATTTCCATAGGAAGAAATCTTATATTCACATCTTAGTCCTACATTCCGAATTTCATGCGAATCGCTTGAAAATTGCTTTGTTCCAGAAATTCCAGACAACAATGATCATATTCCAGAATTTCCATAGGAAGAAATCTTATAGTCACATTTTGGTCCTACATTCCGAATTTCATGCAAATCGCTTGAAAAATTGCTTTGTTCCAGAAATTCCAGATAATAATTATCATATTCCAGAATTTCCATAAGAAGCAATCTTATAGCCGCATCTTAGTCTTACATTCCGGATTTCATGCGAATCGCTTGAAAAATTCCAGAAATTCCAGACAATAATGATCATATTCCAGAATTTCCATAGGAAGAAATCATATAGTCACATTTTGGTCCTACATTCCGAATTTCATGCGAATCGCTTGAAAAATTGATTTGCTCCAGAAATTCCAGACAATAATGATCATATTCCAGAATTTCCATAGGAAGAAGTCTTATAGCGCATCTTAGTCCTACATTCCGAATTTCATGCGACTCGCTTGAGAAATTGATTTGCTCCAGAAATTCCAGACCATATTGATCATATTCCAGAATTTTCATAGGAAGAAGTCTTATAGTCGCATCTTAGTCCTACATTCCGAATTTCATGCTAATCGCTTGGGAAATGGCTTAGTTCCCAAAGTACTGACATTTAAAAGTGCCTCATTTAACAGTGTGACGCTTAACAGTGATCACAACAGCGTCTCACTTAACAGTGATCACAACAGTGTCTCACTTAACGTTTTACTTTTTGGCAATAAGTTTAAATATAAAAAAAAAAAAAAAACCAAACAATCGACACGAGAATACCCCGGACATTGAAAATCATTTGGGGTACACATATAAGAGGCCTGCGTTTCACATAAACTTAGAACCGCAGGTTTATTCGCGTCAAGATGTGCTACGATCTTGTTGAAATTACTTTTAATGCCGCGAATATTTGTGAAATGAATTTCAAAATAACAGTTCATTTTACAAAGTAAAAATAGCCCGTGAATATGATGAAAATATACGTAAAATAAGATACTAATAAAATAAAAATAAAAAAATATTAAAAATAACAATAATAAGAAGAATTTCTACGAACCAACCACTCAACAGTGAAAACGTTACTGATTCGTTTGTAGTACCAGGCCTAACAAACGAAAAAGGCTAGCACAGCTACTGAGACAGAAAGTCAATAAAAATTCTACTTCTAAAAACTACTTAATAAAATAAATTTTTTAAAAAATTGAAAAACTTGAATAAAAAATACTTTTTAACGTAACTGCTTTTTTGTGCCCGAATCTTCGGTAAGTTTATAATATGATGACTTTGTTTTGATGGTCAATATCCGTGCAGAAGAATCTGTGATGGAGAGACACCATTGGCTGCTCTTAAACAATCACCGCCGGATAACGCCTGTATCCGCTGTTCGAGTTCAGCAATTTTTGACGTAAGGATTTTATTTGTCTTATTTTGGTGACTCAGTTCAATGTTCTTGTCGTTTTGATTATTCAACAGCGCCAGAAACAGTGATTTTAAATTGGAGAATTGATTTGGTTTTTTTTTTTCAACACAACAATAAATAATGAATGGTATACAACTCAATTTGAAATCAAAGAAAAAAGTTAATTTTTAATTCGAATGAAAAAAAAGAAAAATATTTTCAATTATTTTTAATAAAAATTTTTATTATTTTTTGAATAAAATTTTTTTTGCTTGCGTTTGACTCAAGGCAATAGTTGTCTTGTAACGTACATATTTCACGGTTTAGATAATACTTCGTAGAATTTTCGCATTTAATTTTCGGGACTGTCGAATTAATACTCGACAGAATCACCGAATTCAGTTTTTTTACGAAGAAATCACACTCCTCGTTGTTAGGAAGAGGAAATACTATTTCTGAATTCTCTTGTGGCCTGTTGTTGAAACCTCTTCCAGTTGGTCTTCCTAAAGTTTAATTTAGGAATTTCTGGTTGGCTTGCGAGGGCGAATATGGAATCTTCAGCAAAGGGAGCTACTATAAGTACCGCGTTGTGGTCGCTATCATACGTTTCTATTTGCAGTCGCGCATCTGCAATACACAAATCTAAATATGAGTTTTCCGGAAGGGTAACTTGGTGTAACCGGGCTGTATAATTTCAATTTAAATCTGACCTGGTTGATGGGGCACACGCCAATTAGGATTGGATACTTGTCGTATCAATGCTGTGCAAGTATTCCCACGCGATAAAAATGGACTGTATGTTGTTGAGGTTGATGGAGCACACACCGATTAATATCGAATCTGTTGTTTCCACGTAAAAAATAGAAATTTTCCCCTTTTTTTAAGAAACGTTACAATCTTTATTACCAAGGAATTTTTTAACTTTTATTCAGTAACACATAGAGAAAAAGGTAAGTTGTAAGTGTTCGACCTTTTGTTTTATGACAACTGCCCTCAAGCATTTTGACAGCACGTGTATCTCCCTTACATCACTCGAAAAGACAGCATGTTTATTTCGCTTCCATCACTTGACAAAACAGCACAGATAATTCAAAGGCATGTTTATGAACATTCCGCCGGCCTTGAACTATCCGGTTCATCAGGAAGTTTTGCAATTTTCGTAACTGGTCTCTTGAGTTCCCCGTTTTTTGTTTTTACAGTAACCACTCTGGTGAGGCCATCGCTGCCAGGATGCAGTTTGATGATTTTTCCGAGCAGCGATCTGTTCACCGGGACATTATCTTCTTTGATTACGACGATGTTGTTTATATTTATTGACGGATTTTGTTTTAACCATTTCGATTTTTGTTGTAATGATGTGATGTATTCCAGATGCCACCGCTTCCAAAAATGCTGAGTCATATATTCTATCATTTGCCATCGTGATAGGTGGGATGGTTTCAGATGACTGATTTCATATTCAGGCAATTTCGTTGCAGGTTGCCCAATTAGAAAATGGGAAGGAGTGAGGGCATCTATGTCTTCCGCAGAAAGTACACACAAAGGGCGAGAGTTTAATATGCACTCAATCTCAGTTAGAAGCGTGATCATTTCTTCCCTCGTAAGTATGGAATCTCCAATAACTCGTCGTAAGTGATATTTTGTCGATTTGATTGCCGATTCGCATATACCTCCAAAGTGAGGTGCATTGGGAGGTATGAAATGCCAATTGATTGCTTTCCTGGAAATATCTTAGCAGCATCCACGACGAGCAACAAAGCTTTTCAATGCTGCTTAAAATGCGTCACTGCTGAGATCGCTCACCAACTCAATATGCACGGCTTTAGTACCGAGACAAATAAATAAACAAATGTATGCCTTGTACTTTTTCTGACCTCGTCCCTTAATTAAATGTATTACTATCGGTCCAGCGTAATCAACCCCTGTTTTGAAAAAAAGGCCGAGTCAGCTGTAGTCTATAGTTTGGGAGATTGACCATCAGTTGCGTTTCATTAGTAGCCCTTTGTCTTGTGCAAGGAACGCATTGGTGAACGATTTTTCGTATTCAATTTCGAGCACAGGGTATCCAATATTGTTGTCTTAATAATGCTAATAATAATGATGGTCCAGCGTGTTTGTGACATCTATGTAACTCTTCAATAATTAACTTTGTTACAAGGGATTTCGATGATAGAATAATTGGATGTCGTGTAGAGAATGGTGCATCGTATCTCTCCAATCTACCACCAACTCGTAACACTCCATGTTCATCAAGAAAGGGACTGAGTGATGTCAAACGGCTGGTCGGCTTCACCATTTTTAAATTCTCTAGATCCTTAAGTTCTTGGACGAAGTAGTTTCGCTGGTCATGCCAACATATCTTGAATAGAGCATGGTATAGCTCGTCCCTGTTAAGGAATAATGCGTTGATCCCAGGTGGTCTTTGCTTTTTGGCACCTGCATCGAACCTTAAGCAATAAGCCATTATTCTTTGCAGTTTGTGGAAGGAAGAACATCTTGATACTAATTTTTCGATAATATCGTATTCGATAATGGAAGTTCCTACTATAGTGTCTGTTATATTATCAAAATTTGAGTAATCCCTTTGTTGAGGTGGCCAACATTCCTTTGGTTCGCTTAACCACTCAGGTCCGTTCCACCATAATGTGTTATAGATGATTTCGTCTGGAAGAAGCCCTCTCGATGCAACATCTGCTGGATTTTGTGGTGATGGTACATGGCGCCAATAAGATCGATTGAATGAGGTAAGTATTTGTGATGTCCGGTTGGCGATAAATGTTGGCCATCGGCGAGGATGAGATGATAGCCAATCCAGTACAATCGTCGAATCTGTCCACAGAAAAATCTCTTTTACGCTTAGGTTGGTTTCTTGTTTGACCAGATTCATGAGGTTTGTCAATAATACTGCACCGCATAGTTCTAGGCGTGGAAGGCTTTGCTGCTTTATAGGTGCCACCTTTGTTTTCGAAGACATTAAGTGGATGTAACTTTCGCCAGTTCCAGTAATCACCTTATAGAAAACAACTGCAGCGTATGCAAGTTGACTGGCGTCACAAAACCCATGCAGCTCGGCTCTTGAAGTTTTTGTAGTTTGGACAAACCGTGGAATGGATAGTTCTTGTATTTTGGGAAGTCCTGATTGAATTAGTATCCATTCTTTGGATTCTTTTTCCGGTAGTAGATCATCCCAATTTAGATTTAAAATCCAAAGACGTTGTATAAAAATTTTAACACTGATATTTATTGGAGCGATCCAGCCCAATGGATTAAAAATTTTGCCTGCGTCTGACAGAATTGATCTCTTTGTTAAAATCGGACTTATTGGTAAATCAACTTGATATTTAAAAACATCACCATCTGGATCATAATGCAAACCTAATACCTTCACTGCCTTGTTTACGGTCGAATCTTCAATTGGCCTTATTTGTAGTTCTATGTCTTCAGCTGGGATATCGTCCAAAATGTCATTCGAGTTTGATACCCACTTTCGCAAATTAAAACCATAGCTCGATAAAGTTTTCTTTAATGATGCTTTTAATGTTTGAACTTCAATTAAAGTATCTCCACCCATCATGATATCATCCACATAAATATTTTTTTCTATATTCTTAGAGGTCACTGGGTCAGTATCCTTTATATCTTGCGCAATTTGATGTATTGCTTTTGTCGCTAGACACGGAGCAGATGCTAATCCATATGTGACTGTACATAATGTAAAATATCGCATAGCGTCTGAAGGTTCTTCTCTCCAAACAATTTTTTGAAACTTTGTATCGTCGACATGAAGACGAATTTGCCTGTACATTTTCTCAATATCAGCACAAAAGACAAACCGATTTTCACGAAAGCGTAGAATTATTGAGTACAATGTGGATTGTATTATAGGGCCATCTGCTAAACAATCATTTAGTGAAACAGCAGTGCTAGTTTTCGCAGAGCCATCAAACACAACTCTAAGTTTTGTTGTGGAACTATCTCTTTTGATGACTCCATGGTGCGGCAGGAAGCAGCCGCCATCTTTCATCTCGTTTAATGTAATTTCTTTCATGTGGCCAAGGAGCAAATATTCATTTATGAAGCCCTTGTACAGTTGATAGAGATGTTTGTCTCGAATAAACCGACGTTCCAGTCCCTTCATTCGTTGGATTGCCATACTAAGTGATGACCCAAGTAATGTAGTGGGTTTTTTGAATGGCAACCGAACCTGGAATCGCCCATCCGCATCTCTCTGATGAGTTTTGTTGAAACTTTGCTCACACAGTTGTTCCTCTGGAGATGGAATTAATTCGTTTGGAATTGATTCTAGTTCCCAAAAGCGCTTAAGTGTCTCATCAATGTTAAATGCATGAATACTGCAGTTGAATGCACCAAGTGCATCTCCTTCACACTGACTATGGTTGTTAACAGTACCTGCTACAACCCATCCGAAGATTGTGTTCTGGAGTACCGGATCATTAACCTTGCCTTTTATTTGGCCATCGACTAAAACATTGAAAAAATGATCAATTCCAATTAATATGTCTACCTCATTATCCTTATAAAATTCTGGATCGGCTAATGGTACCGTTTTCCAATTTTTCAACTCAGAGGAACTAATGTGAATATGTGGAAGTCTTGTGATACGTTTCAAAACTAAAGCTTGTATGGTTAAACTTGAACCTGACTGTGGCTGGATATGTATGGTAGCAATCCCTTTGGTGATACCTGCCTCGACTTGTCCAAGTCTCTTGACGGTGATTCTCCCATTGTAGCGTGGAATGCCGATACGTTGAAGACATGATTCTGTAATGAAGCTCGCTTGGGAGCCTGAATCTAAGAGTGCGCGACAATTTATAAACTGACCCGAATAAGTTTGTATCTTTGTTACCACAGTTGGCAGAATTGATTGAAATTTATTTTGTTGGTTACAGTTTGATATAATAGCATTAGCAGAGCTCATGGCAGTTTCCCGCGTATGTTCTATAGTCTGCCTTGCCATCTCAGCTTCCTGCATGTGAAGAAGTTTATGATGTTTTCCTCTGCAAACTGAACATCTTTGCTTAGATAGACATTTGAATATGGCGTGCTTGTCACTTAAACAATTGAGACATCTCTTGTTATTTTTCACAAACTCACGCCTTTTGGTTACTTGCATTGCATTAAATACTGGGCAATGGTATATCAAATGACCGTCAGTTTCACAAATTGGACATTTTCCATCATGTAACACAATGTGATTTTTGATGGATGGAGGTTTTTGGACTGAATTAGACCTTCGTTTGGTTGAGCTCCGTAAGGATTCTAATGCATCACCTCTCTGTAATAGGAAGTCAAAGAATTCTTGGATTGAAGGAGATTCCTTTTCAGCGGTAGTTTGTGCCCATAAGCCCTTGGACTCTTCGTCTAATTTATTTACTAGTATGTAAACCAGCCAGGGGTCTCGGTGTTCACCTTGCGTTCCTATTGCTTTCAAGCCTCGCAAAACCTCATCAGAAGTGTCCAACAATTGCTTGATGTTGCAATGGTTCGCTTGATGGAGTGATGGTTGTTCTATGAAACTTCTAATGAATGCATTTATAGTATGCCGTTTCCTGTCATACCGTTGCCTCAATTTTTGGAGGGCCTCAATATAGTTTGCTTCAGTTATGCTAAAATGGCGCAAAAGACCAGCAGCTTCACCCCGAAGTAATCCCTTCAAATACTGGAACTTTTGTACCGGTGATAATGACGTTGAATCATGTATGGATGATACGTAACATATCATAAAAAGATTGCCATTCAGTATAGTCACCAGAAAACATTGAAATATTTAATTTAGAAAGCCTTACATCAGCTCCTGTTTGAGTTGCATTTAATGGATTTTCGAGGCTTGCATTACAATTGCTATTATTAAATCCCAATTTGCGAATAAGTTTATTCAATTCGGTAATTGCCTTATAATAATTTTCTTCATAATCCATGTCAGGCTCTTGAGCAATATCAACTACAAACATGTTGTTTTCGATTACTGTGAACTCCTCCATTAATTTCTCCACGCGGTTCAGCTTAGCCTTGGCTTCTTCGATTGTCATTTCAGTTGATTTCTTCAAACTCTTTAAAATGAAGGTACCAAGGATTTTTTTTAACTTTTATTCAGTAACACATAGAGAAAAAGGTAAGTTGTAAGTGTTCGACCTTTTGTTTTATGACAACTGCCCTCAAGCATTTTGACAGCACGTGTATCTCCCTTCCATCACTCGAAAAGACAGCATATTTATTTCCCTTCCATCACTTGACAAAACAGCACAGATAATTCAAAGGCATGTTTATGAACACTGGTTGTCATCAACAAAGCGCTTAAGAAAGCTGCCTCTTCCGTTCGCTGTTGAGTCCAGCCAAGCCTGATGTTTCGCGTTTAGATTGTAACGAGGTAAATGCCGGGGTACGCTCGCCGGCGTCCAGGGTCGTTTGCCTATTAACTAATAAGCCGTTGTTTTCGTTACAAAATTTTTCTTTATTGACTCCGTAAAATTTGGTTGAATATTTAGATTATAATGATTAAATTGATCTCCTTTTTGATTTGATTTACTTTGTTTTGCCTGGTTTCGCTTTGGGGTTTCTCCTTGTTCTTCTGCCGTCACACCTAGTTTTGCTTCGGGGTTTCTCCTTGTCGTTCGTTGGCCGCTGACTCGGGTCTCGTAATGACGTGGTACTGGCAAGAACTTTGATTCGCACTTCAGGCGCCTTTAAGGGGAATTGGTCCCTACGGGATTTAGTCGGAAGGAGCAGGTCTTTCACCACTCGCTTCCTGCTAAATGGGAAAACTAGGCCCTACGAGAGATCGAAACTCAAGATGGAGTCCTATAAGGCCCGCCAGAGTCCTGAGTTCGAAGGGTTTCTGCCTAGCAGAGGGGAATCTCTCCCTATCGAGGTTTTCAAAGTCTCGAGATGGAGTCCTATAAGGCCCGCCAGAGTCTCAAGACAAAGAAAGGGGTTTCTGAACTAGATTTAATAGGGAGAAGCAGATCTTTCACTGTTCGCTCTCTACTAAATGGGAAAACTCGGCCCTACGAGAGATCGAAACTCAAGATGGAGTCCTATAAGGCCCGCCAGAGTCCAGAGTTCGAAAGGTTTCTATCTAGCAAAGGGGAATCTCTCCCTATCGAGGTTTTCAAAGTCTCGAGATGGAGTCCTATAAGGCCCGCCAGAGTCTCAAGACAAAGAAAGGGGATTCTAGACTAGCACTACTATTGGGAAATTTGGCTCACCTGATTCCAGCGCCGACCAACGTTAATTGTCCTGTACCACGCCTTTAAAATTCCTCCGTCATTAGCTTCGAGGGTAGTTCTCATTTAATTATGTTGTTCGGGTGTCTCGCTTGTGGTAAATGTCCGGTAATTGTCGATGCGGCTGATATCTCCTCAAGGCGTTTAAATTTTTCACTGTTCACTTACCGTCTCTGGTGTCCCACTGCTGAAGTGAACAGTCTCACTGATGCAGACAAAAAGAGACCAATTCTTCATGTGTTTCACCTTTTATAACCTTTGCCTCTAGGTTGGCTTTGCATCTTTGTGGGCTTGTGGCGTTGTAGTTCTCTCATCTCTCTCGTGTTGTTGGTGGTTTTCTCTTGTAACAGACCGCTTGGGTTTTTTCCATTTGGCATTTGCTCACCTCCGTTACTTCGTACATACTTGTTTGCATGCACGTGTTGTGTTGCTACGCTGTGTTTATTTGCATGCAGGCGCTGTGTTGCCATGCTGTATTCGTTTGCATGCATGCTTTGGTTAGCGCTTCGTGCGTGCGTGCCCTGCTGTACTTGTTTGTACGCACGTGTTGTGTTGCTACGCTGGGCTTTTTGCATGTATTTTATCTCCGTGCGTGCACAGTGAGTGTAACGAAATTGTTGTTAGTGCGTGCAGTGGGTTGTTAGACGAAAATTGGTTATTAAAATTTTCGTCGTTACACTCCCCCCTTACTACCGGTGAATGTGACCTTTGCTTCTCCTTGGCGACTGAGCTGTATTTTCACCCTTTTTCCACCGATGAATCGCTGGAACGACATTGATTTGCCTAGGACATGGTCTCTGCGTGCCTGCTCCACTATGTCTTCGAGTTCCTCCTCCGGTGTTTCCGCTTCTCTGCGCCTCTTGTGTGCCCTGCACCCTCCGTCGACTTGTTCGCCATCCTTAGTGTGGCTGAGGTCGTGTTTGTCGCTGGGGTTGATGCCTTGTCCGTGGTTGTTGCTGAGGTCGTTGCCAGATGGGTTGATGCCTTGTCCGTGGTTGTTGCTGAGGTCGTTGCCAGAGGGGTTGATGCCTTGTCCGTGGTTGTTGCTGAGGTCGTTTCCAGATGGGTTGATGCCTTGTCCGTGGTTGTTGCTGAGGTCGTTGCCAGAGGGGTTGATGCCTTGTCCGTGGTTCTTTCTTCTTTATTTTTGGTTGCGTGCCTTACTAACCTTTTCCATGGCCTCGATCATACATTTCTTCTGTTCATGGTGGCTCGGCGGTATATCGTGGTATATCTTCACGTCGCTGACATGAGCGGTTCGCTCCTTTCTTTCTCCTTCCTTGGTTAGCACTAGGATTACGGGTGATTTGAAGGATTCTATGCGGTATGGTCCTTCATACTTTGGTGCCAGTTTCGCGTTAAAGTTCTCGCTTGCTTTGGACAAATGATGTTGTCTCACCCAGACCATTTGTCCTATCGATGGGGCCCAGGGGCGTCTTCGCAAGTTATAATGCCTTGCCTGGTCTTGCGCTGCCCGTTCCATATTATGCCGCACAATTTGGAACACCTCTTGCAGACGTGAAGCCTTGTTTGTCGGTGTCACTGTCGTTTCCATCGTTACTGTAGCGGGGGTTACTTCGTCGTACAAGGTTTTTGGGAGCCGTGGCTCGCGTCCTTGTAACAAGAATGCTGGGCTGAACCCGGTTGTTTCAGACTTCGCAGTGTTTATCGCCAACATTATTTCTGGAAGCTTCTCGTCCCAAAGCCGCTGATCGGCACCCAGGAGTTGTGCGATGATCATCTTGACTGTCCGGTTGATCCTTTCTGTTGGGTTCTCTTGTGGCGTGTATGGTGCCGTGAATTGTTGCCGAATTCCCATCTCGCGCATAAATCGTTGGAAACCTCGAGCTGTAAATTGGGTTCCGTTATCGGTAACAAGAACCTTAGGTATGCCAAATCGCGCCAGAATACGTTCCCTGAATGCCTTTTGCACTCCTTCTGCTGTGGCTGTGCGCAGTGGTATCAGCTCTGTCCATTTGGAGAACTTGTCGAAGAAAACCAGTAGCATAGTGTTGCCATGTTTTGAACGAGGGAAGGGTCCCATGAAGTCTGCGCACAATATCGACCAAGGTTCTTCTGGTACTTGCGTCAGCATTTTTCCTGCTGGATGCTGCTGACCCGGCTTAAAGCGTTGGCAGACTTGGCATTTGTTGACGTGTCGCCGGATATCGCGAAACATCCCTGGCCAATAGTACCTGCCGCATACTCTCTCCGTCGTCTTCCGAACACCCATGTGTCCAGCTGTTGCATCGTCATGGTTCTCACGCATCACCCTGTCACGGCAATGGGTCGGCACACAGAGCTTCCATGGGGCACAATCGTCGTCGCCCGCTTGTCTGTGTATGTGACGGTACAGCTGTCCATTTTGCATTGCATAGTCCGGAAATTTCTCTGGTTTCTCTAGTGCTTCCGCTATCTTCTGCTTGATCCAGCCACATTCCTGTCGTTCGGGCGGAGTATCAGCCACCCGGGCGAATACTTCTAGGGGTTGTCGCGATAAAGCGTCAGCAATCACGTTAAGCTTGCCTCTGCGGTATTGGATATCGAAGCTGTATTGCTGTAGTTCCAATGCCCACCGTGCGATACGTCCTGCGGGGCTTTCGATCGAGTTGAGCCACTTCAGAGAAAGATGGTCCGTAATTACGCTGAACCTGTAACCTTCTAGGTAGGGCCTCATCTTCCTAATCCCCCATACGATCGCTAGGCATTCCTTCTCTGTTGGGGAGTAGTTGATTTCGGCTTTATTCAGGTGACGGCTGGCGTAGGCGATAACTTTTTCGTGGCCATTTACCTCTTGCGTAAGTACTGCACCCAAACCATAGTCGCTGGCGTCTGTTTGTAGGGTGAACTTTTGGGTAAAGTCTGGGCATGCCAGTACCGGTGCCTCTGTGAGCCTCAATTTGAGCTTATCGAAAGCCTCTTGCTCTTGTTCTGTCCACTTCCAATGTTTTCCCTTCTTGAGCAGACGTGTGAGTGGGTGGACGACATTGGAAAATTCTGGTACGAAACGCCTGTACCACGAAGCGATTCCCAAGCAGCGGCGCAGCTCCCGAACGTTCTTTGGTGGTTGCAGTTCCCGTATGGCGGCTACTTTCTCCGGGTCTGTGTGAATCCCTTCTTCACTAACGACGTGTCCGAGGTATTTAAGCTCTTTTTTAAAGAATTCACACTTTTCTAGATTAATCTTGAGGTTTGCTGCTCGCAATCGCCGGAAGACTTCCCTCAGATTCTGCATGTGGTGCTCTAACGTATTTCCAACCACGATAATGTCGTCCAAATAGGCAAATGCGTGGGGTTCCATTTCAGAGCCAATAACCTGATCTAGCGCTCGTTGAAAGGTGGCGGGCGCTGAGTGTAGGCCAAATGGCATGACCCTCCATTGAAATAATCCACGACCCGGGACTGTGAACGCTGTGAACTGTTTGCTTCCTTCGTGCATCGGGATTTGCCAGTAACCATTTTTTAGGTCCAGACTGCTGATATAGTTTGCGTTCCTCAACTTGTCTAGGATGTGGTTGATTCTGGGTAGCGGGTATGCGTCTGGGACGGACTTGGAATTAAGCTGTCGGTAGTCGATGCAAAGCCTCCACTTTCCTGTCTTCTTTCGTACTAGCACAATAGGGGCGCTGTAGGGGCTGTGCGATGGCTCAATACATCCTTTACTCAATAGTTCGTCGACTTCCGCGTTGATTATTCCCTGCATTGCTGGATTCTTGGGAAAATACCGTTGCTTAACGGGGCGATCATCAGACAATATGATTTTGTGGCTGGCTATGACTGTCGTTCCTTGTAACCTCTCAAACTTGGGCAATTCCTCATCTAAAAATGACTTGATTAACTCGCCTTCATCCTCTATGTTCCTGACCATGGTAAGCTTGGTGACTCCTTCCTGAAGTCTGCTTCCACTGGTGTTATCTAACGAGAGTGATGAACCTCCACAGCTCATGACAAGTCCAAGTTGAGCTAGACAGTCCATTCCCAGCAGCACGTCGTCTATCGCTCCTGGTAGTACTAGAAAAAAAGTTTGACATCGTGCGGTTCCTAATTTCACTTCGACATCAATGCAGTTGTGAATTTCCCTCGGGGTTCCGTCGGCCATACGTGCAATTATTTTCGTCGATCGTGGTTTGGTCTGGAACTGTCCCCGCTTTTTGATGAAATCCTCACTAGCAAAACTTCGTGTTGCCCCCGTGTCTATGGTTGCGATCGCCGGTGTACCGTTGAGGGTTACATGTGCGTATACCCGGCTCGCGTCTTGCTTGAGAAATCCTACTGTCTTCGAGGCATCGGTGTCCGAGGTCCGGATGTGCCCCGCTCGTTCCGGTCCCCTCTTGCGTTTCCCGCGTTTAACCTGCAACAGTCTTTAGTGCGAACATTTCTCCGGCCACATTCCCAGCAAAAAAGTCGCGTCTCGAATCTGCAACCTCTGTGGAAATGCCCCTGTTGACCACATCGGCGGCATGCCGTTCGTGGGTCAGTGAGAAACTCGGCGTCTGGTGTAATTCCACAGTGTATCGGCTGTGGGCTGCGTCTGTGTGTGACCGCAACCGGGTCTTTGTTTCCCCGAATCCTCTCGAAGTCCTCGGCCATTTCTATTAGCTCCTCCAGGTGATGGAAATCTCTACGGCGTATGTATAGCTGGTACTCCTGCAGGGCGTTCTCGAATATGCGATCTAGCCGTTGTTCCTCGGTGTAGTTGGCGTGACGCATCAGTGTTTGGAGGGCGAGGACGAAGTCTTTGAAACACTCGCGAGGTTTTTGGTGCCGTTGTCGGATGTCGTCTTCTAATCGTTCTAGATAACGGTTCGGGAGAAAGAATTTCATAAAGTCCCTTTTGAAATCGCTCCATCGCTGCCACTGTCGGTTGTTGTTCCTGTACCAAGCAAGCGCACGATCGCGTAACAGCTCAGGCATTGTTCGAGGTAAGAAGTCCTTTTCCAGATTATAAACATCAGCCAGCTCCTCCACGCGTTCAACAAATGCGAGCGATTCCTTTCCGCCGTCGAATTTTACTGACCACTTTCTCACTTGGTCGATGAGTGCAGGGTATTGGGATGTACGTTCATTCGAAATAACTTTTGTTTGACTCTCGCTGGATGGCTTTGGTACTTCTAAGCACGCTGGTCCCGTTAGCGGTGGGATCGGCGATGTACGTTCGTTTGGGGCGATTTTTATTTGACTCCCCCTTGATGACTTCGGTATTTCTAGACACGCTGGTCCCGTTATAGGTGAGATCGGCGGAGGGGTTCGCGCGCCACGTACCTCTAGTTCCTTCAGGCGGACTATCTGATCTTCTGTAAGGCTTTCGCTGTTGATGAGAGCCGAAAACCGTTTACGCAATTCCTCAACAGTACCACTTGCTTCCAAGCCGAATTCTTCCGCGAGTACCGCAAGTTCTCCCTTTTTCAGCTCGTAGACCCAACTTGTTTTTACCATTTTGGGGTATTCTTTGCTAGATTTTCCTTAAGTTTTACACTCTCTGCCGTCGATTTAGATTATTTTTTTTTCTTATTATACTGCCTATTATTAAGTTATATGTTATTTTTGTTTTTGTAAAACTTGACTTGGGTTTTTTTTTTCCTTTAACGGAGTCCCTGCTCGGGCGCCATTTGTAACGAGGTAAATGCCGGGGTACGCTCGCCGGCGTCCAGGGTCGTTTGCCTATTAACTAATAAGCCGTTGTTTTCGTTACAAAATTTTTCTTTATTGACTCCGTAAAATTTGGTTGAATATTTAGATTATAATGATTAAATTGATCTCCTTTTTGATTTGATTTACTTTGTTTTGCCTGGTTTCGCTTTGGGGTTTCTCCTTGTTCTTCTGCCGTCACACCTAGTTTTGCTTCGGGGTTTCTCCTTGTCGTTCGTTGGCCGCTGACTCGGGTCTCGTAATGACGTGGTACTGGCAAGAACTTTGATTCGCACTTCAGGCGCCTTTAAGGGGAATTGGTCCCTACGGGATTTAGTCGGAAGGAGCAGGTCTTTCACCACTCGCTTCCTGCTAAATGGGAAAACTAGGCCCTACGAGAGATCGAAACTCAAGATGGAGTCCTATAAGGCCCGCCAGAGTCCTGAGTTCGAAGGGTTTCTGCCTAGCAGAGGGGAATCTCTCCCTATCGAGGTTTTCAAAGTCTCGAGATGGAGTCCTATAAGGCCCGCCAGAGTCTCAAGACAAAGAAAGGGGTTTCTGAACTAGATTTAATAGGGAGAAGCAGATCTTTCACTGTTCAAGATGGAGTCCTATAAGGCCCGCCAGAGTCCAGAGTTCGAAAGGTTTCTATCTAGCAAAGGGGAATCTCTCCCTATCGAGGTTTTCAAAGTCTCGAGATGGAGTCCTATAAGGCCCGCCAGAGTCTCAAGACAAAGAAAGGGGATTCTAGACTAGCACTACTATTGGGAAATTTGGCTCACCTGATTCCAGCGCCGACCAACGTTAATTGTCCTGTACCACGCCTTTAAAATTCCTCCGTCATTAGCTTCGAGGGTAGTTCTCATTTAATTATGTTGTTCGGGTGTCTCGCTTGTGGTAAATGTCCGGTAATTGTCGATGCGGCTGATATCTCCTCAAGGCGTTTAAATTTTTCACTGTTCACTTACCGTCTCTGGTGTCCCACTGCTGAAGTGAACAGTCTCACTGATGCAGACAAAAAGAGACCAATTCTTCATGTGTTTCACCTTTTATAACCTTTGCCTCTAGGTTGGCTTTGCATCTTTGTGGGCTTGTGGCGTTGTAGTTCTCTCATCTCTCTCGTGTTGTTGGTGGTTTTCTCTTGTAACAGACCGCTTGGGTTTTTTCCATTTGGCATTTGCTCACCTCCGTTACTTCGTACATACTTGTTTGCATGCACGTGTTGTGTTGCTACGCTGTGTTTATTTGCATGCAGGCGCTGTGTTGCCATGCTGTATTCGTTTGCATGCATGCTTTGGTTAGCGCTTCGTGCGTGCGTGCCCTGCTGTACTTGTTTGTACGCACGTGTTGTGTTGCTACGCTGGGCTTTTTGCATGTATTTTATCTCCGTGCGTGCACAGTGAGTGTAACGAAATTGTTGTTAGTGCGTGCAGTGGGTTGTTAGACGAAAATTGGTTATTAAAATTTTCGTCGTTACAAGATCTCCCGCTAGGATAAAATAGTTATTTAAACTATCTAATCCTAGTGTCTCGAATAATTTTGAGCTCGACGTTAAACTGATTATCTGCTGGCGTCGCATATGAATTATATGAAGGCAACTATTATTTCGAAGTGGCAGCGAAATAACAGTAGTCTCTAGGCAGTTAAAGTTTGCAACCTCGCTGTCGCCCAACCAAATATTTAGAATTACTTTAGTTTTATGTTATTAGTTTAAACAAGAACTTTACGTTGTTAAGCCTCGCAAACATCCTCTCTGAACGCAACCAAAAATTGTTGAAGTCTCTGAATACAAAAAAAGAGTAATAAATTTGTTTTGTCAAACGTCAGACAGAAGGAATTGTGAGGCCGACGAATGTAAGTTTGTTCTTTTTGTTTCCGTAAAAATGATAATTTATTTTTGTATTTTTCAGTTAATAAAATCAAACAAACATACCATTTATGGTATTTGTTGTTAAAGTTCAGCAGGGCGTTTTATTTTAACGACAAAATCTGATTTTAAAGTCGAAGCCTCCAATTCGTTTTTTGGGCGTTGGCCCCAAGCCTCTAGCCAACATCATTTTAATAAATTCTTCGATTGATCTAGAACATCCGCCGGGGTGAGTTTAGTGAAAACAATGCCAAGCTCAGCCTGTTGCAAGGATAATCGCGAACAAAATATGGTTCAATGCGATGCGTACAACAAATGTTTGTATTACGAATGCGTTGGCGTTAATGAATCAATTAAGGATATCCAGCAAAAAAAACTTGAAGAAATCAGATTGGGTGCAAAGCCCAAAATAAAGAAAATCACTTCGCAGCAAGAAAATGCCTCAGTCGGTGATGTGCCGTCGGCAGAGCAGCTCATGGACGAGGTTGAATAGGCGCAAGAACGTGAGGAATGTTTGCGAAACCAACGGGACAAAATGAAGTTCAACTTCGTGGAACAGGCGACAGAGAATGAGAGGCTGAAGCAAGCTCATGAAAAGTTGTCGAACGAGTTTGAAGCGATTCAGCGCATGTTCGAGTAAAATCAAATGGCTCTGGTTCCTGATCGTCGCAATCAAAATATCGACGATAATGAAGACATAAAATCCGGTTTAAGCAACCGGTTCTCCAATTTTTTGAAAAGGAAAAACTGCGTCGATGAAAAAGTTGATGAGTACAGTTCGGACAGTTGTTCGAGCTTATCATCACCAACGATGCGGTTGGTTCTGCCCTAATTCAATTGACAAAGTTAAGGATCCAAAGTTTGAAATATATGCGATCGCCCTGAAAACTTACGTCGCGCAATTAAAGTTACTCAACATGAAGAAGGAGCTAAACAACAATTACCTGACCGCAATGCTTGCCGAGAAGTTGGGAAACATGCCATCTCTATTTGCAAAGTGGGATGATATGAAACATGTCGTCAAGAACCAAAATGTTGAATCATACGCTTAATTTGTGATGCAACAGTGGCAAAGACTCCCGCATCTAACGGATGCTATCAACTCAAACCAGCCTGATCAAAGATCAAACTGCCCCACTGGTCGTTAACTGGTCAGTGTGCATTCGACATGCGAATCTGAGACCAAGAAGTGCTTTGTTTGCGAAAAGTCGTCACATCCTACGGAAAGATGATACAAATTTAAGGACATGTCCGTCAACGAACGTTGGGCATTCGTCAAGGAGCAGAAAGTGTGCTTGAATTGCCTAGCGTCGTGTCATCTTCGAGTCCGCGAGTGCCCGCGAAGGAAAAGGTGCGACGCTTCCGGATGCGATAAGTTCCATCACCCACTCATCAGGAATATAAATTGTCTTGCCATTCCCCTGTTGAGGAAAGTCAAGAGGTGCAGCCAATCCAGTCGAAGCTCAACAGTAACGCCGTAGCCTTTGGTCCAAGAAATTCAAATTCGCATTCAGTAGTTTTCAGTCATCAAACTCACAACGAGGACAAGTTTTTGGTGACAGCAAAAATAGTCGCCGTACGAATCTATGGTGCTGATGGATCCTTTGTCGACGATTATGCATTTTTGGATGACGTTTCCACGATAAGTATGATAGATCGGAGCATAGCCAAGAAATTAAACCTTCGCGGAACGCCTGAAACTTTGAACATTCGCTGGACGAACGGAATCAATCGTTCTGAACAAGCCTTAAAAACTAAATGAACCGCTGGCCTCTAAGACCAAACTCGGTTGGGTCGTGTACGGACACCAATGCTTAGTGTCGCCTCAAGCATCCGCGTCAAATGTTGCCCGACAAGGTTTACTGAACGTCCATACAAGACTCTTTGAGTGCGATGATGAAAAAGACAAGAAACTTTACAAACTTTTTGTAAATCCTTTCCCTTTAGGATTTCTTAAACAGACAACAACCTTACCACTGGTGGGGGGTATAGTTGTCAATTTTTGTTAATTGAGAATACGGTTATTTGCTTTTGTTCGCGCCATCTCGTGGTGAATTAATCATACTAGATGATTGATTGCCGGGATGATGCGAGCAAGCCGCATCCTACTTCACTTGTCTTTGCTATCATCTGCAACCACCGACAGCGAAGTTCATGCTGTCGGTCACTTCCGTTTTGAGCTTCGGCACGTTCGCACGTTTTGTCTTTTTAGTGTTATAGAAGTTTCGTTGTATTCTGAGATAAATATCGGACTTGTAAAAATAACATCAGTCTTTTTTTGTGTTGGAAGTTTAAAAAGTCTTTTCATTGCCATCCGAGCATCACACAAACATTTGGTCCAATTCGAACCGGATTAAATCGGCAAAAAGGAAAAGGAATCAGCAAACGCAAAATTCATACAATTGTGCTACATATTTTTTCGAATTGTGCTGCCATCGCTCTGCCGCAGCAGCAAACGCAAATTCATACAATTGTGCTACATATTTTTTGGAATTGTGCTGCCAACGCTCTGCCGCAGCAGCAAACGCACAACTCTGTAATTCGTGCCATCTATATTTTTTGGAATTTCTACCAGTGCATTTGTGCGCAGTTTCTGCCATCGGCCTGCCGCCGCAACAATCGGCGCACCGACGCAACTTGCCGGAAGAGTAGACGCACCGGCGAAATGAGAAGCTAAGAGATTAGCTTTCTCAATATCAGTTCTATAATGAATACCATTATGAAATAAAGAAGGAATAGACGAAGTATTGTCTGCAAAGTTTCTTTTAACCAATGCAGCAAACGACCAAAAGCTTCGACTGTTTGAATCAGAATCCAAAATTTTTCGCATGCTATCTCGAATCTTAAGGTCATATTGTAATAAGCTCAGCTTATTATAAATAAAAGAAAGATCACAATACTGTTTATCGTTACAAAAGCAATTGTTTTATTATTATCTAATCCGTATCAAGTATATAATGATCCACCGAACTATCTACCAAAAAGTTGTATATTATCCAATGACATATTAAAGTAAGGACTAATTTACATCCGCATGTGAAGACTCGTTCACACTCATTACACGCTATTTTTTTTTTAAATTAATTAATTAATTACTACTGTTTCAATTCCATAATCCCTACCATAACGCTGTGGAGCCTTAATGACGCGACCACTTCTAGTGGTGACTGGCTCTACAGGTGGTATTGGTAGATGCAGCTACAGGGTTTACACTTCTTCCGGATAGAACTGGTTCATCAATATCACAACTGTTTGTATTAGATGAGATCTCCACCATTTCTGAGTTGTCCGTGTTAACATTATTTTCGTTCCGATTACTGTGAGATGGAACTACAATTTGACTTTCTCTTAACGAATCCGGGGAGTTGTTCTGCTTGGTAATATTTTGTTCAAACAACAGATCACTAGCATTAAAATCCTCATTTTTAGTCTTGGCAATAAAACGTCTATTACGTCTAAAATAACCATCAAAACTATCCTTGATAATGTATGACCGATCGTTAAATGCTGCAACAATTTTTCCATAGTGCCATTCCTTTCCGTTTTTTTAAAATAACTAAATCACCCTCGTTTACTACCAGCAATGACCTAGCGTTCCGATCATAATAATGATTTGGCTTGTCTTTTTTTATTTTTAATTTATTTTGAATTTCCGATTCACTTAGCTTGTTTCTGATCAACAGCGAGTCTGACACAGGCAACTTGGTCTTTACAAGTCTACCAAAGAATAATTCTGATGGAGTAATATTCATGCCCATCACTGGTGTCGTGTTATATTCCAATAAGCGATACTGAAATTAATCGACATCATTAGCCTCATAACATCTCTTAAGAATATTCTTTGCAATGGCTAAGCCCTTTTCCGCTAGACCGTTGCTTTGTGGATATCTTGAACTTGAAAATTTAACCTGAACGTTACACTCAACCGCAAAACGCTCAAATTCAGCAGATCCAAATGGGCTGTTGTCACACCTTATTATTGTCGGATATTCCAGTTTGTCAAACAGTTGACAAATCACCCCTACAATGTGCATTGATGATTTATTCTGAATCCTAACGGCCATAAGATAACCCGAGTACGCGTTAATAATTGCAATATAATTACGACCCGCGTACTCGAAAATATCCATTGCCACTATATGAAATGGATATTTCAGACTGTCCTCCTGAACCAGTGGTTCTTTTTGAATATTTCTTTTGAATTTCTCACACACGCTGCATGAAGTCACCAATTCTTTGATTTGTGTATTCATTCCTGGCCAATAATATAACCTTCTTGCGCGTGCAAGCGTTTTTTCTATTCCGAGATGAGGCAAATGTAACCACATTGCTATTTTACATTGCATCTATGATGGAATAACTAATCTATGATTCAAGAACAGCAATCCGTTCTCAACGTGCAATTCCGATTTTAGCTTATAAAAATGCTTACCCATGTCATCAAGTAGGTGAAAGCCTGGCCAACCAGTTTGAACATAGCCACTAATTCTTGTATATTCTTTATCATTATCAATCGTTTTCCTATAAAATTTATAGTTTTCCTCTGTGAAACAAACCGATTTTGTTACCGAGTGAATTATTCCAGAAAGTCCTTCTATTTCTTAAATTTCCGATAGTTGCGCTCTTGACAAGCAATCAACCACAAGCACTTCTTTGCCAAGTTTGTAAATTACTTTCATATGCGAATATTTCAGAAGAAACATGAACATGCGTTGAAGTCGCATAGTTACGTCATCAATATCACGCTTGACCAGTGTTTCCAAGGGCTTATGATCACTTTCTACAGTAAACTCCCGTCCGTATAAAAAGAAGTGTTGCTTTGTACGAGTACACAACCCAATCCATACTTTGATGCATCAGTCTGTACGATTACAGGCATCATTGGATCATAAATGGTCAGTACTGGTTCCGATATTACGATGTTAAGTAAATTCCTGAACTCCATGTCATGTTTTTCTGTCCAGATAAAATCTACATAATTTCGAGTCAAATTACGCAAGACTGCCGATTGCTTTGACAAATTCGGAATCTTGCCAAGTACTTGAGAAGACCCAAAAATCTTAGAACGTCCGATTTATTTTCTGGTTTTTTCATTTTCACAATTGCATCCTTGTATTTCGAATCTGCTTTAATTTTTCCTCCTGATATCCGAGCTCTATCCATCACCAGACTCATGATTCGATCATGTTCCTCTTCACTTTCCGCACACACATCTACATCATCAAAATATACAACGACTCCTTGCAAATCACCAAAAATTTTAATCATCTCCCGCTGAAACATTTCCGGTGCACAATTCAGGCCAAAAGGCACACGATTAAATTTAAATCTCCCAAAAGGAGTCATAAATGTTGTTAATTCCGAGCTTTGTTTTTCCAATTCCATGTGCCAGAAACCACTGCTTAAATCAAGAACCGAGAAAATCCGTTTCCTTGCTAAACCAGAAGTTAAGTCATCTACCGTTGGAATTAAAAAATGTTCACGTTTGATACATTCATTGAGTGGCTTTGGATCTAGGCAAATTCGAAGTTTTCCGTTAGGCTTTTCTACTATCTGCAAATTATTGACCCAATCAGTTGGGTAATCAACAGGTGAAATGATCTCATCCTGTACCATCTTATCAAGTTTCAATTTTAGTTTGTCCATCAATGAGTTTGGTATCCGTTTCTTATAATGAAGGACTGGCTTCGAATTTTCCTTTAATTTAATTGAAAATGTCCAGGGAATTTACCTAGTCCCTGAAAAACATCCCTATATCTATCCATGAATGTTTCCTTTGATGTCATGCACACAATACCACTCACGTCCAAACGTTTTACTAATCCAAAACTTTCACAAGTTTCCAACCCCAGCACCGGTTCACAACTGTCATTGACAACGACAAATTTAGCTGAACGCTCCTTTTTCAAATTTAAATCCGAGCTTTTAAGTTGAGTAGTTCCAAAAATTTCAACTTTATTATTATTATAATCAAAAACATTGAAATCGTTATGCTGATTATATAAATTTATTTTTAATTTTTTAATTAAATTCAATGGAATGCAATTTATATCCGCTCCAGTATCCAGTTTAAATGTTACTACTTCATTGCCAATCATGAATTCTTTTGTCCACCGCTTGTGTTTCGATTCTATTGAGTTTAACCTAGTAATATTTTTAGAACTGAATAGACCACTCAAATATTTATTTTTATTACAAATATTACCTCGGATATCACTCCAAACGAGTTCAGCGACATTTTTCCTTCCGCAGTTGTTATTATTAATATTTTTTTCCGACACTTGTTTTGATTCCGATGATTGTTTTTTTTATTTACGGCACATTCTCTGGAAATGACCTTTTTTCTCGCATGAACGGCAGATAATAACTTTTGCTTTGCATTCTTCCATATGCCCAAATTTCCATTGGCCCCCACAGTTGAAGCACAAACGGTTTATTGCCCCAACTGATGGTGATTGATCACTTGCTTTAACTATGTTTATTGTTGATTTTTTTGAATTCAGGATTCCTTTGTTTATATTCGCCGCTTCGTATGTTTTACATATGTCAATGACGCGTCCCAACTTATCATCACGCCCGTCCAATAATTTCAATTGTAATTTTGGCTAAACTGCAGTATAACCCGCATTGGATTTGGGGTTCCAGACACCCCTTTCCTGAAAGCCCTCATTGTACACTCCCTGAAAACCGCATTTTTTCTTGGCGGTCACGCCCCCTTTTTGTAGGAGGGGCTGTCAAAGTTTTGATTTTTTTTCAGAAAAATCCATTTTCCCAAGTGATTTGAAGGAGGTTTGGGGGTTAATTGGTACCATATGAAAGGTAATAAAAATACCATTTAAAAAAAAATTAGGCCAATTGAGCCACCTTCGGCAGTTGTAGAGTCAAAAAACTGTCTTTTATATAAAAGGTGAAAAAGAGGCGTGCTTAAAAGTTGGTGGGCCTATTTATTGGTAAAAAATGAAAGGTAACAATTAGTTCTACACGGTCCTACTGTTTTTATGGGCGTGTCATAGTTTAAACGGAAGGTGGATAAATTTATATTTCATTATATTACAAATATAGGCACACTGTAAAATACTATGCTTTCAATTATTTTATATTTAAGTAGGAGTTCTTCCTTTTAAAATGCGTTTTCGGAAAGTATGGGCACACTGTAAAATACTATGCGCTCAATGAATTTATATTTAAGAAGGAGTTCTTCCTTTTAAAAGGCGTTTTCGAAAAGTATGGGCACACTGTAAAATACTATGCGCTCAATGAATTTATATTTAAGAACGAGTTCTTCCTTTTAAAAGGCGTTTTTGGAAAGCATGGGCACACTCTAAAATAAGGAGGTTTGGGGGTTAATTGGTATCGAATGAAAGGTATCAAGGGTAAGTATTAATATACAAAAAAAGGGAACAATCGGACCCCCCTTGCCAGTGGTAGGGTAATAAGAGGGCGTTTTAAAAAATGGGCGGACATAAATATTGGTACCAAAAAAAGGTTGACATTACCTCTATACGACCATACCATTTTTATGGGCATGTTCAAATTTTAGTGGAACGTGCATCAGTTTGTATTGCTTTTATTTCCCCATACGAAATTAGGTGTTATATGGGGAACAGCAGTATAACCCGCATTGGGTGAGGGGTTCCAGACACCACTCTAATGAAAGCCCTCATTGAGTAGACCATAAAAACGCGGTCACGCCCCGTTTTTGTAGGAGGGCCATACAAAGTTATGAAATTTTGCACAAAAAACCATTTTCCCGAGTGTTTTACTTATCCACCTTCCGTTAAAATTATGCCACGCCCATAAAAGCAGTAGGACCATGCAGAACTAATTTTTACCTTTAATTTTTAAGCAAAATTTTTTTAAAGCACGCCTCTTTTTTACCTTTTATATAACACAGTTTTTTGACTCTACTATCCGAAGCCGAAGGTGGCTCGATTGGAAGGTATTTTTATTACCTTTTATATGGTACCAATTAACCCCCAAACCTCCTTCAAATCACTTGGGAAAATGGATTTTTCTAAAAAAAAAAAAAAATTTTAAGTTTGTATGGCCCTCCTACAAAAACGGGGCGTAGCCGCCGGCTTCTTTTTGCCGCCCTCAAAAGGGGGCGTCGGGGGAGTGGTAGTTAGCGTGTCAGGGGGCGTAAAATTGCATGTGGGATATACTGCAGAAACGCCTTAAAAGTATTAATAACTTTCTTTTCGTAAAACTAAAAGCTTGAGGCGAGCCCGAAGGCGCCTTATTTTAATTTTTGGCCTTTTAAATAAAAATATTACAAATTACTAATTTTTATTAAAATTTATTTGCGGCATTTTTATTAATGACTAATGAGTGTGTGCGCGAATATTAAAAATGACCGACGCCTACTCAATGCCGTCCGGCCAACGCTTTGTTCGTGAAATTCTAAGATTTACTAAAATTTTAACAAACCTTTTTGTGCGACTATTACCTGTGTGTTTAAGAGGCGCGAACCTCAAAAATGGTCGACGCCCCCTGAAATTGTGCTAGAACTAAGCAACTCCTCATTCGCAGCGCTGGAAACTTAAATACCTTGAATTTATACAGCATCTCACAAATAAGGCTGGGCACCTCACTGGCATTCGTCCTCAAGATGACATTAGAATCCTTAGATGCCTGAATGTGCCAAAGCCTTCATAAAAATTAAAGGGAGCAGCGAGACTCATGACCAGGCTTATTTGATACACAACAGATTGCTACTTACCAGATTTAAACTTATAAATATGTAAAGTAGTCGTTAGCTAGAGAAAAGAAATCTAAATAAACAAAAAAAAAACAAGTTTTTTTCATTGATAGATGAATTTTATATGAGTAGCTTTTTTTTTAAAGAGGAGTTGGTCTCCCCTGAGGGCCTCAATTTAGTTTTTTTACGGTGACGCAATTTTCTCGCCTATTGTTTTGGTTTATATTACAGTGAGTACAATTAATAGTATTGTTGTTTTATGAGACACTAAATAAATTGAGTGATAAATATTTTATTCTACATATGTATATTCATTTTTACGTGTCATTACTTAATTTACTTGTAACGGTGAACGGACGTGGCGATCTCCAGGATAAATTGTGCTTACAATTTTCTTTTGGGTTGTTTTAATTGAATGGCCCCTCCAAATTTTATTTAACCATAACTTTATTCCAATTGCTAAGAACATCGGACTCGATAGCGCTGGCGAAGACGACGTTCCGGACAACATCAAAAATATAGGGTTTTTAAATAAGAGCACTTCAACTTTTTTTTGAATAAAACACAAACTGTTCGACTGCGATGTTTTCAACACTTCGAGCACTTCTTGCTCTCGAGGGCACCGGAACATTATGTAGCGAAAACGTAGACTCAAATTTTGCAAAAAAAAATCAACCAAATGGTGCAAGACCCTAAATTTTATCATATTGAGTTTATTGTTATTCTGTTTATTATTTGTTCCTTTAAGGGTTTTAATTGTTAAACTTCTAAGTTTGTTTGTCACATATAGTTTTCTGCAAAGGGCGGTTTTATTCACACACGATAAAACCATACCCTGATCGTTAACATTGCTAATTTCAATCCCAACACGGCTAGACGGTAATCACGCTTTCCACAGATATTGCCTGAGACCCTCATAGGCTCGGAGACTTGCCTGGAGTGAGATCAGCCGTGCTTTATACATACGTTGCGACCGTTTGTGGTCCGACCTGGTCCCTGTGGCGCTGTAGGCAACGAGGCAACAAAGAGTCAGTGAAATTAATATCAGTTAGCTGGTGAGGGATTGGAACGAAAATCTGGAAGCGCCGTTGTAACCGAATCACACACACGACTATACTCACCAGGCGACACCTTTCGACAAAGTCAGAGGGAGTCCAGCCTAGTAACTAAGAAACAGCGCGTGGTTAATGACTCCATCGACAAAATTCAATGGCCAATGTTGCATTATATCACACAAGACATTTCATTATATTGATGAATATTATGACTCGATATTTAGGCTGACGGAATGGCTCAGAAAACCGATCGCTGAATTGGACTTGGTAGAAATTTTGATAAAAAACCTTCGTTCCGATGTACGGCATGAGATCCTCCATTTGGAAATTGCTGGGCTGTGTCCATGCTGCGGCGGGTTGTTCAGCCGGGAACGTTTCCTGAATGATGTCTATCGGACTACGCCAATCATCAAACCAATATATCATAGACACCAGATTGCGGAGCTTACTCGGCTAGTAGACGAGGAGGTTAGTCCAGCAACAAATCCCTCACTACCGGATCCTCCAAAGCCCGCTTACCGCGAAGGCCGGCAATCCCAGAAAATAATTTGTTGGATTTGCGACACCGAAGGTTATCTATTTGATATATGCCTTGAACAGCGGAGAATTTTCTGTAACGGATGTGGTGCAAAGAACATTTACAAACCAAACTAGAGTGGTCTAGTTTGGTTAGACCAAAACACTACTCGGATTTATAACTCAGGTGGGCTAAGACCACCACCATCGAAGGTGATCCTGATGAGAAACCGTAAAGTCCCAGATCTTGATTCGTCTCGTAGGAAAGTAGATGTGACATTGACCTCCATTAAGCCATACAGCAACCGTATCAACGATTACCAGTCGTCCCGTGCAAGAATTTTTGAAACGATAGAAGGACTGGAACCGACACCACCTAGCAGATTCTCCAGGCGGATGAAGGAATTTTGGAAAAAGGTCAGAGAAAACCGAATTTTGTTAATGATAACAATCCTTAGCAAACCAAATGATGCCCGACCGTATGCATCAGTCATAATGCTAGGTAAGGAACAATTAGGATTACTGGACAGCGGCGTTTCCATTAGTTGCATCGGTAACTCACGACTAGAGTCCTAAACAGCACTTAAGCGTTTCGTGTCACCCATCAAAACAGCTGATGGGAAGTCTCAAACCGTGTGCGGTTGTTTTCAAGTGAACATCGCTTTTCAGAAAAAGACTAAGCGGCTCAATCTGTATGCGGTTCCTTACTTAGTCAAAGATTTGTACCTGGGCATCGACTTTTGGCGGGTGTTCGATATGGCTCCTTGCATCGTTTCGGAAATAGCCGTGAGCCAAATGGGTGACGCTTTTCAAAACAGGCATCACTTGAATGAACAGATAGAACACGTCATAGACACCAACAGATGTAAAGCCATAAGACAGCGGCACTACACGGTGTCGCCAGCGATCGAGAAACAGATCTTCGATCAACTGGATCGAATGATGAGACTAGGAGTGATTGAAGAGTCCCAAAGTTCGTGGAGCTCCCCGGTACTTCTAGTCCGCAAACCGGGTAAAGTGAGGCACTGTCTAGACTCGCGGAAATTAAACGCTGTAACAGTTACGGATGCATACCTCCTTCCACACATCCAGGGGATGTGGTTGGTTGCCACGGGCTGAATTTTTGCTCACGGATGTTCGATATCTACGGCATATCATCGGTAATGGTGGATTGAGAACGGATCCCGAAAAGATTCAAGCGGTTGTGAAGTACCCTGTCCCCAAAACGGTGCGCCAGCTTCGTCGCTTCCTCGGCATGGAAGCCTATATACCTGCCGGCACACCGTTGACGGACTTATTACAAAAATCAAACAGACTATAGTGGAAAATGTGAGGCACAGGCTGCTTTCGATGCACTGAGGGCTAAACTTACCTCTTCACCGGTGTTGTATACCCCTGTTTTCTCCAAACCATTTATGATTCAGTGCAACCCAGTTGGTAGCGTTCTTGTGCAAACCCTGAAAGACGGTTCAGATGTGCCGATTGCGTATTGGTCACAGATGCTCAATAATGCCCAACGTAATTACAGCGTAACCGAGCAAGAATGCTTGGCCGCGGTGCTTAGCATCAAACACTTCCGCCCCTTCGTTGAGGGACTTGATTTCACCGTGATTACCGATCACGCCTCTCTGCAATGGCTTATGCGCCAAACGGATCTGAATGGTAGGCTAGGAAGGTGGGCACCTTAACTTCAAGGTTTCAAATTTGAAATCCGGATTTGGAAAGGATCTGAACACAAAGTCCCAGATGCGTTGTCGAGGTTGCATGCTGTTATCGCCACGATTGACTTATTATTGATATATATGTGCAACTAATTATAACATACATTTGTCTCGTGTGACTATTATGCTAATTGATAATTGATATGTACCAATAAAGGAGTCTTAAGCTGATACCCGTCGTGTTACATTCTTTTTAATTCCTTCACCAAAAGACACAAGTGGCGACGAGGAAAAACCGGTTTCTATATACACCAGTTGGTTTGGTAAAAAGTGTGCAATTACTATATGACGGAGGAAAATACAGACGGAATTAAGATTCAAGAAGAAAGTGATAATAAAGATATGGCAGGTTTCATTGGAAGAATAGAATATTTCAATATAGGGGATAATTTTAATAACTATATTGGAAGACTGTCTCACTTACTTAAGTTAAATAAAATATCGTTAAATGACGATAAAGTTTCTTTCTTAATTGGTGTCGGTGGAGGTGATTTATATAATATTGCTAAAACGTTGGTAGCGCCAAAAAACAGATGAGCTACAATACGACGAACTAATAAAGAAATTAAAATCTCATTTTGAGTTAAAAAAAAAAAATTTTACGGCTGAGCGTTTTAAGTTTTTAAATAGAAATCAGAACTCAGATGAAACAGTTTCAGATTTCATGGATAGAATTTTACTAGGTATTCCAAAGGTTCAGTGCTACCTGGACGATATTATTATTATTGGTGGCTCAAACTACGAAGAATATCAATCTAACTTAACAAAAGTATTAAATAGATTGGCTGAGTTTAGAGCCCGCGTAAAGAAGGAGAAGTTTTTTGCACAAAAAATTGATTACCTAGGTCATGTGATTAGCAGAGACGGTATTAAGGTAAGCACAAAAAACCTAGAAGCCATACAAAATGCCCCAGTACCTAAAAACATTACAGAATTAAAGTCTTATTTCGGACCAATATACAATAAAATACAAGAAGGGTACACAATTAACAAATGCCGACGGGCTTTCTCGATTACCACTACCACTGTCTACGGGTTTAGAAGAAGACTGTATAAAAACAATTATGTCAAATCGTTATTTAAACATAAGTTTCGAGGATGTCAGAAAAGAAACCTCTAGGGACTGGACGTTACAAAATGTAGGTAATATGATTAGGAATGGCTGGCCGAATTCAGTGCCAGAAAATTTAAAAAAAAAATTTCACAAAAGAGGTTCTCTTACTGAAGAAGACGGTTGTTTATTTTACGGAATGCTACTAATTATTCCAGAGAAATTAGGAAAAGTAACATTAAGTCTTCTGCATCTCTCACTATGGTAGGGGCCTTGACGTTGGCGTGAGGGCTTAAGTTGCAAAGATTCATCCTACAAGCTGAGGATCTCCCTCGCTAGCAGGTTTGATGAGTAACGAACCAAGAACTACCGCCCCCTAATCCAGTGGTGTGATGCGACCCGTGCCCAGTGGACTGGTTGGTAGCCAGGGGTAACCGGCTATCGCAAACGTGGGCCCGTGGATACCTGACGCCCTCCATGAGTATCGGGCCCTCCAGTACAAGAGGCTCTGAGGTGCGGTTACGGCAAGGGGGATACTGGGGCATTCGACCCGTGAACCCGAACCGAAACCCAGCACCAGCAAAGTAGCGGTTCGAGCGGAGCATAGGCCTCACCTTGACCCGCGTAGGAAACCTGATATCGGTCGAGAGGGCATGACCCCAAGACTGACGAAGGGTGGTGGGGGGAAGCCCCAAGGCGCGGCTGGGGCTATCCCGCCAACCCGAGGGTGAAGCCTCCACCAGTAGGCAGCAAGGGCTGACGCCGCATTTGGGTACACCCTCAGCGGTTAGTTCAGAGACTATCCCCAATCGTCCGCCGACCACTGTCCCCAAGGTGACGCTAGGTGCAATCCCCAAATCGAAGCCTAAAGGCTCTAAGAGGAGGGGACCTCCTGACCCGCCAGGCAGCCAGGAGGTGTGGACGATCCCCTGAGAAAGGGTCTCAGTGGGGCGGGGACTAGACACTATCTCCGACTACTGGAGCAGGGCATAGAACCCGCACTAGCAAGGAAGGAGGTAGACGATAGGAAGTTGGCGGTTGCAGGGCAGAGACCTCCCGTCGTCATTCCCCAGGGGGCGAAGAGAGGGCCATCGGTCCTCACTCCACAACCTAGGGAGGACAAGAGATTGAAGGAGGGCACCGGACAGTCGACCAGTGCCCCCTTCGGGGCTAGCTCTCAACCTAGCTATGCGGAGGCCATTAAGCAAGTCAGGGTCGCTATCCTCGCGGAGCATGATCCGGAGGAGACACTGACCCACGAGCAGTTGGCAGCGTTGGAGGAATCTATCCTGGATGAGGTGGCGCGGGGCTGGGAAGTCAAAATTGGTTTCGACGGCGTCCACTTCAGACCAGGGATGACTGTTGCGATGGACGCTCGGCAGCTTGGCTTAAGGCACATGCTCCAACCCTTTCGACGTGGAAGAGACCGAAGCTCGTGGCCAAGGACGGGGATGACATACCCAAGCCGACTATTATGTCGGTTTTCTGCCACGTAGCAATCGGCAGGGGATGGAGCGTTCCATCTCCCTGATTGGAGCACAGAACGAGGGACTCCACGTAGATATGTGGAAAGTCATCGGTTGTCGAGAGGAAAGGGGTGGAGTATTCTCCACAATATCCATAGACTCCAGAAGCAGAGATGCAATCAAAGAGGCAGGTCACTCCATTAGATACCGGTATGGCAAAATATCCGTGGGTGGCCTGAAGAAAAAGGAAGCCATACAGGTGGAGAAGGGGCAGAAAGACCCTCCCACCCTAGCAGCAGATGACCCCCAGGGGGCAGTTACAATGGATATGGAAGGAGAAGCGGGAGCAGAAGAGGAACCCATTATCGAAGACATCGCTGCCCTTCCCCAACCAGACATTGTACTAGACGAGCTGGAGGCGATCCGACAGCTAGAGGAGGATGAGCTGCTAGAGGAGATTCAGCACCTCGAACTAGAGACTGGAAAGGAGCAGCTGCCCTCTTCAGAAAACTAAGTTATGACCAGTACACGAATCGCTCAGGTGAACACCCATAAGGCCAAAGGGGCAGCCGCCGTGGTGGCCAGGTTGTTCACCAAACAACATCTGGGGCTAGTGCTAGTCCAGGAACCCTGGTTCTACAGGGGACAGATATGTGGTCTGTCTTGCAAAGATGCAAAGGTGATTTATGAAGTGGGGCAGGTTGCCCCACGAGCCTGCATCGTAGTCAGAAATAGTATTAATTATCTATCTCTTTCAGAATTTATAACCCGGGACGTGGTAGCAATCCAGTGCCAGTTTTATGTAGACGGCACACACCGGGAGATAGTCATTGCTTCGGCCTACTTTGCCGGGGAAAGGGAGGAAATACCGCCCCCAGAAATTCAAGAACTGGTAGAATATTGCCGAAGGCTTAGCAAACCCCTACTGATTGGGTGCGATGCAAATGCACATAACGAAGAATGGGGGATCACCGACACAAATAAGAGGGGTGAGTACCTTTTAGAGTTTTTGGTGAAGGAAAACCTAGATATTTACAATGTAAGTAGTATTCCAACATTCGTGACTAGGGTTAGGGAAGAGGTACTCGACATCACCTTCGGAACTCCGACAGTGAGTCGTTTACTAAACAAGTGGAGGGTCTCCTCCGAGCCAACTCTGTCAGACCACAGATTAATCATGTTTGAAGGGGAAAGGGTTATTAGAAACCCCAGAAGGGCAAATTGGGAAACATTTAGAATCTATTTGCAAAGTAATCTTATACACGCTTCAGTTCAAAGAGTGGCCAGGTGCCCGCAAAAGCTAGAATGCGCAGTAGTAGAAATGAATAGGGCAATCTCGGACGCATATGAGTCGAGCTGCCCGATCAGTTCACCCAAAGGGAGTAATGAAGTTCCTTGGTGGAACGAAGAAATGTCAGCCAATCGTAGGCAGGTAAGAAAACTTTTCAAGACCGCCAAGAGAAGGGGCAAGTGGCAGGAATACAGGAAGTCACTCACGGCATATAATAAAGAAGTGAGAAGAACATAGCGCAGAAGTTTTCGTAACTTCTGTGAGGAGGTAAAAAACACTAAGGAGTCTGCCAGACTTTGCAAAGCTATGGCTAAAGACACTAGTTGTTTCAAAGCTTCACTGAGAAACCATGAAGGTTACAGAAAACGAGGAGCAGAGAGCTCTCCTCCTCCTGAATAGTCACTTCCCGGGGAGTACGGTGAACAGAACCGAATCTGATAGGGACCTATACTATCGTAGATTTAGTAGAGAAGACTGGAAGAAAGCCTCGGAGATATGCACTGAGCAAAGAATCCGGTGGGCAGTTAAAAGCTTCCAGCCCTTCAAATCAGCAGGTGTGGATGGGATAATCCCAGCAGTCATGCAAATGGGGCTAGACAATCTCCTCCCATACCTTCTAAGAATATTCAGAAGTAGTCTAGCACTCGGGTATATACCGAAAAGCTGAAGAAGGGCTCGGGTGGTATTTATACCTAAGGTAGGGAAGAAGGATCCCACACACCCAAAGTCCTACAGACCAATCAGCCTCACTTCGTTTGTCCTAAAGACTATCGAAAAGGTTATCGACAACTATGTAAGGTCGACTACACTGGTAAAAGAACCACTGCATTCCAGTCAACACGCATACAGAGGGGGCAGATCTACGGAGACCGCACTGTGGGAACTGACGGAAAACATAGAGGGCTCACTCGCCAGTAAGGAAATCGCTCTATGCGCCTTCCTAGATATCGAAGGGGCGTTTGACAACGCATCACATGATGCGATAAGAAATGCTCTGGAGAAGAAAACAGTAGACGGCACAATCAGTAAATGGATGTGCGAGATGCTAATCACCAGATCAGCAGAAACCATAGTCGGTGACAAAACCATTATGGTTAACACAACAAGAGGGTGTCCACAAGGAGGAGTACTTTCCCCTTTACTGTGGAGCATCCTTGTAGACGGACTACTTCAGCGACTAGCTGAAGCAGGAACTGTATCTCAGGGTTACGCGGACGATATAGTCATTGTGGCCAGAGGGAAGTTCGAGGAAGTTCTATGTGACATAGTTCAAAATGGACTAAATATCACAAGCAGAGGGTGCCACGAGGTGGGACTTAGGGTGAACCCAAGCAAAACCACACTGGTTCCCTTCACTAACAGAAGGAAATTAGGGCGAATGCGACCAATAACCCTCAATGGTGAAGTGATCCCAATCAGCGAAGAGGTCAAGTACATTGGTCTGATATTAGAGAAGAGACTGCTATGGAATAAACATCAGCAGGCAGTAATAAAAAAATCTAAGAGAGCGCTCATGGTGTGCAGAAGGGTGGCAGCCAAATCATGGGGAGTAAGCCCCAAGATAATGCACTGGATGTGCATACCAATGATCACCTACGGAGCAGTGGCATGGGCAGGTAGAACCAAGCTAAGCACCACTAGGAGAGAATTGGAGATGGTACAAAGACTCGCTTGTGTGCTAATCACAGGAGCTATGAGAACCTGCCCAACGGCGGGAATGGATGTAATCATTGGGCTACTCCCGCTGCATATAGTGGTAGAGGGCAAATCCAATGAAACCCTAGTACGCCTGACCAAGGTTGGCTGCATCACGGGCAGCAGAGCGAGGAGCTTAATGAATTCACTGGCCAAGCTAACCCCTGTGGCATGCATGCCATGTGACAACATGGTGCAAAAGCTGGTGTTCAAAAAGAACTATGAAGTCAAACTAAGCACCAAGTCGGAATTCAGGTCCAAAACAGACTACAAGATACACCCAGGAACTATAAAATGGTATACGGATGGATCAAAGAAGTCGGAAGGCACAGGTGCGGGAGTAATAGGGCCACGAACCAAGTACTCTGAAGCAATGGGCTATTGTCCGAGTATCTTCCAAGCAGAGGTACACGCCATCGAAAGATGCGCTCAATTCAATCTGAATAGGAAATAGGAAGTAGCCATCATGTCAGACAGCCAAGCCGCGCTAAAAGCTTTAGATGCAGTCCACACCACGTCTAGACTGGTGGAAGAATGCAAAACAAGGCTAAACAAACTTGGTGAAAACAACAAAATAAAGTTGTACTGGGTGCCGGGACACATCGGTATAGAAGGTAACGAACAAGCGGACAAGCTCGCAAACAAAGGGGCAGAGACTCCGTTTGTAGGGCCGGAACCATTTTGTGGAATTAGGTACCGTATTATGCGTGAAGAATTACGCAATATAAGTAAAGAAACCGCTTCATTAAGATGGGAGGAACTCCCAGGTCTACGGCAAGCGAAAGAAATGTTGGGTGGCTATAACCCAAAGAGGTCCCGATCAATAATGGGACTAAGTAGGAGTAATGTTAGAATCATTACGGGGTTCCTAACAGGGCACTGCAGGCTGAAGGGACACCTAAAGAAAATTAAAGTAGAAGAGGATGACAGCTGCAGGCTATGTGGAGAAGCGGAGGAAACCCCGTGGCATCTTCTCAACGACTGCGGTGCAACGATCCGCCAGAGGAGGGGCCAGCTGGGAACTCACGCATTCTCCGAGCCTGTACGTCATTCATTAGAACCTCTCCATATCATTAGGTTCCTTAAGGCCATTGGTATGGAGGGAGTGCTCTAGGGTTGGGCAGGCACCGTCCCTACAGCGCTAGTCGAGGGGGGGCACAATAGATCCACAAGGGTCGCAGTGCCATTGATTTACCCCCATAACATCATCATCATCATCAAGTCTTCTGCATGACACACACATTGGGGTAGTTAGAAAGAAAATGCTAGCGCGAAGGTATTTTTGGTGGCCAAGAATTGATGCTGATATTGAGGAGTATGTTCTGACTTGCGAAGCTTGTATGTGTGTAAACAACAAACCTTTCTCAAATCACCATCCACCCTGGCCAGACGAGAAAATATTTTTTGGAAGAATTCATATCGATTTTTTTTTGCCTATTTTGGTTTGCCTAATACCATAGTTTCGGACAATGGTCCACCGTTCGATTCGTCTCATTTTCTTAAATTTTGCGAAAGTAATAATATTAAATGCATGAAAAGTCCACCATACCATCCACAGTCAAATGGAACAGCAGAGAGAGCGGTACAAACCGTAAAGACCACACTAAATAAAGTGATGATGGACTCAAACTCTAACACTATTTCTATAGAGCTTTTAATTAATCTGAGATATCGCTCTACTCCAACGACAACAACTAATTTTAGTCCAAATGAAATGATATTTAAAAAGAAACCGAAAACTCTTTTAGACGACGTAAATAGAAAAATAAGAAGTGAAATTCAGCCGATATCAAAGCAAAAATATTTTCCTAAGAATAAAATACCATTTTTAAACGCAAACCAAAAACTTAGGAAAACATTACAAAATGGAGATGAAATATTGTATAAAATAAAAAAAATTTGTACATACAAATGGATTCCAGGAATAATTGAAAGAAAAATAGGAAATGTAATGTATATTATCAATATTGATGGAATACATAAATCAGCTCATGTATCCCAATTAAAAAAGGTAAAGTTCAAAAACGTTAAGTTTGCACCGTCCAATATTGCAATTAACAGTAGAAATATAGAGAAACGAGTTCGTTTTAGAGAAATTTCTTCTAGGAAACGATCTACATCTTTGCCAACTAAAGCAGAGCTACGTAGATCAGCTAGATTAAAAGACAAGCTGTCTGCTATAAATAAGAAAAAATTAAATTGTAGAAAATTAAAAATTTATTTTATTATTATTATTATTGTCGAATTGATTTGTAAAACATTTTGAATTACTTATAATTATCAAAAAAAAAATTTAATACAACTTTTGTTATATTTATAAATATCATAAAATAAAATATTCCTTATTTTTATAACTTTAGATCTAGAATAAAAACAAAATTTTTAAGTTTTCTTTTAGTCGCAACTAATTATAACATACATTTGTCTCGTGTGACTATTATGCTAATTGATAATTGATATGTACCAATAGAGGAGTCTTAAGCTGATACCCGTCGTGTTACATTCTTTTCAATCGGATGGAAGCAATGGGTTCCTATGAACCTTACAAAACAGCTGATCGAACGAACGCAATTTTCTCGCCTATTGTTTTGGTTTATATTACAGTGAGTACAATTAATAGTATTGTCCTTTTATGAGACACTAAATAAAGGACACTAAATTGAGTGATAAATATTCAATTCTACATATATTCATTTTTACGTGTCATAACTTAATTTGCTTGTAACGGTGAACGGACGTGGCGGTCTCCAGGATTAATTGTACTTACAATTTTCTTTTGGGTTGTTTTAATTGAATTGCCCCTCCAAATTTTATTTAACCATAACTTTATTCCAATAGCTAAGAACATCGGACTCGACAGCGCTGGCGAAGACGACGTTCCGGACAACATCAAAAATACTAAAGAGAGGTAAAATAAATTTCTTGTTTTTTCGCGTTACTTTGTTATAGAAATGGCTAGCTGCCAAGATCAACGCTTAAGGGTTCGTTTACTGCAAAAATCTGGAGTAAGCCCTTGCCACTCGATAATTCGAGTTGTAACACCTGCAAAAAAAATCAACCAAATGGTGCAAGACCCTATATTTTATCATATTGAGTTTATTGTTGTTCTCTATATTATTTGTTCCTTTAAGGGTTTTAATGTTAAACTTCTAATTTTGTTTGTCACATATAATTTTCTGCAAAGGGCGGTGAATAAAACGTGTCTGAATAAAATGTAAACTATTATTGTTAAACGTTATAAGAGAAAAAAATGAGTTTTCATTAAACTGACGGATGGCATCTCGCTCCTCTCCTCGGTCCCAGCTGGGAAGCTGTTACTTGTCTTTCTTTCTCGTTGTTCCTTGGATCCTGCTGCAAATGGGTTTCTTCGAGAACTGCAGTCACTTCCTCCTCCTCTCCGGTGACTTAGGAGGTCACCCAGGGGCACCTCCCCCAGTGACTATCGGGGCACGTTGGATTCCTTTTTGTGGTCCCCTTCTAGGTTAGCAACATCATAAATAATTACAGATACCATTACATAAATGGCACCCGGCGTGGGGCCCGAAAGGGTTCAGGCGTCAGCCAGAATTCTCTTTGGTCTCACACTGTTTTAACTGACGGTGATGGCCGCTCGATATCTCGTCTGGGTTCATAACTTAACTTTCTGAAGACATTGAGTAGTTTCTTTTGTTTGTCCAGCGGGAGACTGGTTCTCCAGCAATAGAAGGGCTGTCCGGTTGTATTCGGGAATACAGGCGATTTGGCGTCCGACTGCTGAGTGCTTGACCAATGACACTGGATTGCTCAAAATTGCATCTGGAAATGCAGGTGATCTGGCCTAAAACGGCTGGAAACCTGACCGATATTTGGTTTTGTGTGATTGGTTCCTCTGAGACCAGTGTGAAATCGATTTCATCCGGAAATGCAGATGATCTGGCGAAACTCTGCTGGATGCCTGCCCAGTGATTTCTATAAATTTTGACTTTCTTATCTCTTTGCTCGTTTTGTTTGGTTTATGTTGTAGGACATAAACTTGCGCAGGACGAACCATGGTATAGGCTTCGCGCTTGAGCTGTTCGATTTGATTGGGAATTACAGGATTCAGCATCTGCTGAATACCTGACCAGAAATGTCTTACACTGTAATAAAAGCCTTTACTCGTTCAGTAATTCGTTTTGGTTATTAACCTTCCTTTCAGTTGACAAACCTAGGTTTTCTTACGAAACCAATAATTCTTCAAGCTAACAAGATGTTTAGTTCCTTCGACTTTGATTTTTTTTGGTCTCGGCAGACCTGTCAGACAGGTCCGGTTCCGGACGATGAGAGAGAAGGAAAGTTTAGCAAAAGTATCCTGTATCATTGTTGGATGGGGGGATGAGAGATGAGAGAGAGATATAAAAATGTCCAAATATAACCCATTATTAGTCCTGTTATTTTGACAATTGCCTTAATTATATTTCAGCTTTTGCCTCAATTAAGCCAAAGTTCCAAACCGGAATTCAATTTCATTTCATTTGGCTCAAAGTTAAGGTACAAGAGCGCAGCATCTACTACTGTTTCCTTTACAAAAGCCCCAACTTAGACAGTGTTTCAACTCAGAGTGAGTTTGATGCACTGTCTGATTCAGTCTTAAGAATTGATAAAAAAACATTAAATCGTTATTGCGGGCGATTTCAATGTACACAATTCTGGGTGGCTTTGCCATTCTAGCCAGACAACACCCGAAGGAAGGTGTGTTGAGTTATTCGCTGAGTTTAATCACCTTACTCAGCTTGTAAATGAGCCTACCCGAATACCTGACATTGCATATCATTCCGCCAATACCCTTGACTTGTTCCTTACCTCTCGTCCTGAGAAATACTCCGTGAATGTATTACCGCCTCTAGGCTTGTCAGACCATTGTGTAGTATCAGCTAATTTCTCGTTAATAAATACTACGTGGTTTAGAGAAAAAACTCACAAAAAAATAGTATGGCAATACGAGAAAGCCAATTGGGACGGCCTTAACAACTTTTTAAAAATTTTTGGTCCTTCGTGAAAAGAATCAAAAATACAGCCTCGTCGTCGATTCCAACGCTCATTTATAATGACATTCCAGTTGTCAGCTCTATAGACAAAGCCAATCTGTTTGCTGTGCATTTCGCAGCTAGCTATACGCTTCCAGATTGTGCATTGCCGGCTCCTGCACCTAAGAGTATTGAACACTCTATGGGACAGATATTTATTCGTACTCGTGCAGTTGCTAGGGTTTTAAATGATCTCAACACACACAAATCCGCTGGGACAGATGGTATTTCTCCATTAGTTCTGAAGAGGTGTTCTTTCAAGCTGGCATTACCATTGCGTAAGCTTTTCCATCTATCCTATTCTTCTGGACTCTTCCTGAGAAGTTGGACATTTGTCCAGCCCATACCCAAAAAAGGCGAGCCGTCGTCTCCTTCTTCGTACCGACCCATAGCACTTACATCCATTCTTTCCAAGGTCATGGAAACGCTGATCAATTATCAGCTTAAGAAATATCTTGAAACCAACGAAATCCTTAGTGACCGGCAGTATGGATTTCGTGGGCAACGTTCTACTGGTGATTTGATGGTATATCTCACCGAACAGTGGAACCGATCTTTGCATCATTTTGGAGAAAGCAAAGCTGTTGCACTCGATATTTCAAAGGCATTTGACAGAGTTTGGCATCAAGCTCTTTTGTCTAAAATGCGTGCTTATGGTGTTGATGAGTACAATTACCATATCTGGTCTGGTGCGCCTAAGACTACTATGCATCAGCTAGATAGAATACAAAACCCGCGATAAAACTTATCGGTGACGAAAATATAGCGAAATCAATAGATTCGCTTGAACACCGCAGGAACTTTTCTTGCTTGTCACTGTTTTATCTCTTCTTCTACCAGCGGTGCTCTAGAGAAATAGCCAGCTGCATGCCACCTCTCCTTGAATTCAACCGCAATACTCGTGGCGCTCTAAATGCTCATCAGTTTACCCTCAAGCCCATCTCGGACGTACAGTTAAATTCAGGGATTCGTTCTTCAGCCGTACAACACGTATGTGGAATATTTTGCCAAGCTCACATCACTATGATCCACAGGCATTTAAAACACAAGCTCATAGACATCTCCTCTTTTCTCCTCCTCTTCCTTAACGCCCACGCTGTGCCGAGCATATATCCGAGCATTATAAAGGTGTGAACCCCTTGAAGCGTGCGCGAATTATATATAAAAAAAAACTTTCCGGTTTTAACTTGAGAACGTTTACCGCAGAGTATCACATAAGTATCATTCAAAACCTTCAAACGTTACTTGAAGTTATACAGTTTTTTTTGATCTATCGGACATATGCTGAGTGATTCCTCGTGGTTCCGAAAGCGTAGGTAATATTTATATATATAAATAATTTTTTAACGCCCACTAATGTCTTCAACTATTGATTAGCTTGATTAGTAGCTGAATTGATTTTTTTTTCGTCCTATACCCTACGTTAAGTTTGATAACGTTCTTCGGTACGTATAATGTGTTGTGTGTATCAACAACAACAAAGCAATTGCACAATTGCACGATGCATCGAGCAATGTATCGGCAACAAAAAGCAACTCAGCAATTGCCCAATTGCACAATACATTCAATTCGAATGAATCGGCAACAAAAGCAAATAGCCGTATTCTCAATTAACAAAAATTGACAACTATCCCCCCAACAGTGGTAAGGTTGTTGTCAGTTTAAGAAATCCTAAAGGGAAAGGATTTACATGCTAGAAAGATACTTCGAATTACCACTGGATGATATAAAAACGGCACCTCTCCTGCTGATCATTCGTTGCAATGCTGCCATAAATCCATCCGTTGTTAGATCAGAAATGAGTTCAATGTTCACCGCCTTGGTTGACATGCAAACAAAGAGTGCTATGTAAGCCTTATGCGACCAATTTTCTTTTGTTGTTGTTGATACACTCAGCATAATGAAAACCATATATTATCCTAGGGACGCATAAAGGCGCTTTTGAATTTTTAATTTAAGACCGTTATCTTAAGGTCGAATTCGTGAAATCCGAGCCTTGCTTCTTAACAATATTATCTCACTTTGAAGTCTGGAATTTTAGGGTTGCACCCTGCTTATAATTTTTTTAGAGGTCTAGAATTATGCCCATTAAACTCCCTAGTTTCAGGAAGACTAATTGAAAGATATTTTTTTTTGGTCGCTAAGAACCAAATAACCAAGGTCTGTCAAAGAATCCCCTGATCGTTAACATTGCTAATAATTCATTAATAATTTTTGCTCGTGATTATTTCAATCACAACACGGCTAGACGGTAGTGCCTAGTTTTAATCACGCTTTTCACAGATATTGCCTGGCTGAGACCCTCATATGCTCGGAGACTTGCCTGGACTGAGATCAGCCGTGCTTAATACATACGTTGCGACCGTTTGTGGCTCGACCTGGTCCCTGTGGCGCTGGTGGCAACGAGGCAGTGGATGACACCAATGTCCATAACACGCGCAATAGATCGAAAAGGAAACCCCCACTTCGACTCCAAAAAAGGGCACAGAGGAGTCAGTGAAATTAAGATCAGTTAGCTGGTGAGGGATTGGAACGAAGAACTGGAGGCGCCGCTGTAACTGAATCACACAACCCACCACCTCACTAGGCGACACCTTTCGACAAAGTCGGAGAGAGTAAAGCCTAGTAACTAAGAAACAGCGCGTGGTTAATGACTCCATCGACAAAATTCAAGGGTCAATGTTGCATCATATCACACAAGACATTTCATTATATTGATGAATATTATGACTCGATTTTTAGGCTGACGGATTGGCTCAGAAAACCGATCGCTGAATTGGACTTGGTAGAAATTTTGATAAAAAACCTTCGTTCCGATGTACGGCATGAGATCCTCCATTTGGAAATTGCTGTGCTGTGTCCATGCTGCGGCGGGTTGTTCAGCCGGGAACGTTTCCTGAATGATGTCTATCGGACTACGCCAATCATCAAACCAATATATCATAGGCACCAGATTGCGGAGCTTACTCGGCTAGTAGACGAGGAGGTTAGTCCAGCAACAAATCCCTCACCAACGGATCTTCCAAAGCCCGCTTACCGCGAAGGCCGGCAATCCCAGAAAATAATTTGTTGGAATTGCGACACCAAAGGTTATCTATTAAATATATATCTTGAACAGCGGAGAAGTTTCTGTAACGGATGTGGTGCAAAGAGCATTTACAAACCAAACTAGACGAGGGGTCCGTTTGCTTCAGTCACAATGCTAGGTAAGGAACAATTAGGATTACTGGACAGCGGCGCTTCCATTAGTTGCATCGGTGGCTCACGACTAGAGTCCTAAACAGCAAGGTTGCACTGTAGCATTTCGTGTCACCCCTCAAAACAGCTGACGCGAAGTCTCAAACCGTGTGCGGTTGATTTCAAGTGAACATCGCTTTTCAGAAAAAGACTTAGCGGCTCAATCTATATGCGGTTCTTTCCTTAGTCTAAGATTTATACATGGGCATCAACTTTTGGCGGGTGTTTGATATGGCTCCTGACTTCGTTTCGGAAATAGCCGTTAGCCAAACGGGTGACGCTTTGCAAAACAGGCATCACTTGAATGAACAGGTAGAACAAGTCATAGACACAAACAGATGTAAAACCATAAGACAGCGGCACTACCCGGTGTCGCCAGCGATCGAGAAACAGATTTTCGATCAACTGGATTGAATGCTGAGGCAAGGAGTGATTGAAGAGTCCCAAAGTTCGTGGAGCTCCCCGGTACTCCTAGTCCGCAAACCGGGTAAAGTGAGGCTCTGCCTAGACTCGCGGAAATTAAACGCTGTAACAGTTATGGATGCATACCTCCTCCCACACATCCAAGGGATTCTAAGTAGGTTGCAACGTGCGGAATTTATAGCCAGCTTGGACCTGAAAGATGCATTCTCGTAAATTCCGTTGGAATTAAATTTTCGACACAAGACGGCCTTTTCAGTTCCTAAGCGCCCTTTGGGCTATGTAATGCTCCACAAACCATGTGTCGTCTGATGGATAAAGTCATCTGGCTGACTTCCACGATAGAGTTTGCGTATATCTAGTTGGTCATAACCGAGGATTTTGATAGCCATGTTAATACTCTTCAGGAAGTCGCAGGATATCTCCGTCGAGCTGGTCTAACATTAAATGTGACCAAAAGTAAGATTTGCTCACGGAGGTTCGATATCGAGGGCATATCATCGGTAATGGTGGATCGAGAAGGGATCCCGAAAAGATTCAGGCGATTGTAGAGTACCCTGTCCCCAAACGGTGCGCCAGCTTCGTCGCTTCCTCGGCATGGAAGCCTATATACCTGCCGGCACAGCGTTGACGGACTTATTAAAAAAATCTTAAAGCCTACAGTGGAATTATGAGGCTCAGGCTGCTTTCGATGCACTGAGGGCTAAACTTACCTCTTCACCGGTGTTGTATACCCCTGATATCTCCAAACCATTTATGATTCAGTGCAACCCCTGTCAATCAGGAGTTGGTAGTGTTCTTGTGCAAACCCTGGACGACGGTTCAGAACTGCCGATTGCGTATTGGTCACAGAAGCTCAATAAGGCGCCACGTAATTACAGCGTAACCGAGAAAGAATGCTTGGCCGCGGTGCTTAGCATCAAATACTTCCACCCCTTCGTTGAAGGACTTGATTTCACCGTGTTTACCGATCACGCCTCTCGACAATGGCCAAACGGATCTTAGTGGTAGGCTAGGAAGGTGGGCACTTAAACTTCAAGGTTTCAAATTTGAAATCCGGTATCGGAAAGGATCTGAACACAAAGTCCCAGATGCGTTTCCGAGGGTGCATGAAGATGTTATCGCCACGATTGACTTGTTATCATCGAAAATTGATTTGGACTCGTCGGAGTTTACGTCAGCACACGGGGGCATTAATAAAACCTTGCAACAAATAAAGAAATACTTCTTTTGGCCGCATATTTTTGCCGAAGTACGGGATCATGTACTAAAGTACACCGTGTCTTACCTTAAGACCGTACATGGGTCGACAAAACACTTCAGAAAGACCATTTCAAAGATGTACCGGGATTTAATTTCCACAATCCGAGGCAGGACACATCGGGTTACTAATTATCTTAGACCATTTCACCAAATTCCATTTCCTGTGGCCGCTTAATAAGTTCGTCACAAAACCAATCTTAGAATAACTTTAGGCGTGCCCGAAACTATTGTGACGGACAACGGTGTACAGTTCAAAAGCAATGACTTCAACAACCATTTACGGCGTAAAGCATACGTATACGTTCTATTCCCCTCAAACAAATGCGTCGGAGCGAGTAAATCGTTCATTGATCAAGGCCATTCGAACCTTCCTCAAGGATGACCAAACATGCTGCGATCTGAACCTCAGCCATATAAGCTGCTCCTTACGGAGTTCCGTACATGCTACCACGGGATTTTCGCCATACTTTCTGACTTTCGGCCACAGCTTGATGGCACCCGTTGAAAGGTATGAACTTCTGCAGCAGTTAGAATTATTAGAATCACCCGATACCCCGACCTCTCACGAGGACGGATTGGCCCAGATCCGTAGTCAAGCCATCAGCTTGTAAATGATTTTTTTATTTTGACGCATCAAGTCTACCTTCTCTCGCTTAGCCAGCCCACCGAAAATACCCTATAGGATGCTCGTTAGCAATGCAACGTCAACCAACAAGTGGTTGACAACAGGAGGCTTCAATACAAAAAAAGAGAGAGTTCGGTCGGCTGCATCGAAGCGAATGTGTAAAGCGGGATGAGCAGTGAGCCCCACACGCTGGTACAGCGGAAATCGACTTTGATCACCGATGTGGTTCTTTTGGGCAGTCGAATTTACAACGCGCCGGAGACGGTCGCACCACATTTAAACTGAAAAATAATACACTGCAAAAGAAAATATAATCGCGTCAAAGTTTCGGTTATTAAAAATTGAAACTTTCTTTTCGTAAAAGTTAAGGCTAGAGGCGAGCCCGAAGGCGCCTTATTTTAACTTTTGACCTTTTAAATAGAAATATTACAAATTACTAATTTTTATTAAAACTTATTTGCGACATTTTTATTAATGAGTGTGTGCGCGACTGTTAAAAATGGCCATCCCCTACTCCACGCCGTCTGACCCATCAGTTTCCTGCAAAAAGAAATGGAAAATTTAATTTACTTTTGTGCATAGTGAAATAAGAAAATGAAAAAATATGATTTTTTTTTCAAATTACCTTTTGTTACTCACTCACCTTACTCATATGATGAGCAGTCGTATTTACAACTCGCCTGAGACGGTCGCACATCATTTAAGCTGCAAAATAATACAATGCAAAAGAAAAGATGGTTGCGTTAAAGTTTCGGTTATTAAAAATTAAAAGTATTATTACGAAAAGTAGTTAGTAGCTCATATAATAGAATTGGAATCCTAAAATAAATCCCAATGTAAATACTGCATACTAAAAACAAGCACTTTTATGTAGCATACTTTTAAGCTGTAGGACTTTAGATTATTTGAAATTTGAAATGTAAACGCCTGCAAGTTTGAATCATTATGTACTGATCAAAAATGCTGTCAAACCGGTTTGTGCGGTAATGATGAGGATGACTAATTACATGTAAGTATCATTAGTTTTAAATACGGTAATAAGGCTACAATTTTCTGGTCTTTTCTCGATATTTCTGTCTATAAGATTGGAAGTGTCTGGAAGCTTTTCAATGAGTAAAAAAGGTGGCGTTCACTGCAGAGAATTTATTAGTTAATTGGAATTTAACCAGTGAAGTTATAAAAGTTTTTGTAAAGTATTAATTCTATCACCTAAGAGAATTATTGTAAAGTGTTTTTTTGTGCATCTAAAAGTAATCACCAACATAAATTGTGAACTTGTGTTAATTTAATTGTTTGTTCATTAAAGTTGTTATTTGTAAATTAATAAACTTGTGTTGTGTTTTATTTGCAAAATCCTTTAGGAACTCGAATGGCTGCATTTCGTAACAGTATTAATAACTTTCTTTTCGTAAAACTAAAGGCGAGCCCGAAGACGCCTTATTTTAATTTTTGGCCTTTTAAATAAAAATATTAAAATATTAAATATGTGCAACGCCCAAAATTAGGGTGTTCTAAATGGAAAAAAAAGCGGAACAGCTCTGATCCTGTCGCAAAACCTTGCTCGTACAATTATCACACCGTGCGACGCAGCTATGTCTAGAAGAATACCAAGCAAGAGAGGGGTACGTTGCTATTGGTGGTACGAGCAGATAAAAGCACTGAAAGCTATCTGCCTATAAGCCTGACGCAGAGTTCAGCGTTCAAGAAGGGGAACCGATTTTCAAGAACGGCTTAATATGCTAAGACTGGCGAGACTAAATTTTAAAAATGCGATTAAGGAAAGCAAGTAAAAATGCTTTAAAGAACTATGTGACGAGGCGGACATCAATCCTTGGGGCACAGCATACAAAATAGTTATAGCAAAGCTAAAGGGGTGTAAGTCCCCACAAATATCATGCCCAACAATACTTAGTTCTATAATAGAACAAAGGATCATTGTGCAACATAATAAGATAAATTAGCACAGAAAGTATTCCTAGGCCAACACGGAATGGTTCATGGCATGCATGCAACAGTGTCTAGAAAAGGGAGTTTTCCCTGAACCTCGGAAACTGCAACATTTAGTACTGCTGCCAAAGGAAAACAGGCCACCTGGGGAACCATCGTCTTACGCCCTATATGCCTACTCGATACAATGGGAAAGATATTAGAGTGGATCATATATAACAGATTGCTTAATATAGAAGATGATAAAGGAGCAATTCAAATCAGTTTAGGTTCCAAAATCGAGCTCGACCGTCGACGTCATAAAAGCGGTGGTCAATATAGCAAAAAAAGCGATAGAAGGAGAAAGGTGGCGATGGGGCACAAAGGAATATTGTGCAGTAGTGATACCGGACATAAAAAACGCCTTTAACTCCGCAAATTGGTCCTCAATAAGAAGATCACTCGCTAGAATTGAAGCACCGTACTACTTACGAAACCAATGAGGGTGTAAAGTACTACAACGTCTCCGCAAGAGTCCTACAAGGATCGGTGCTGGGCCTCCTTCTATAGAACATTATGTACGATGGAGTCCTAAGACTAACACTACTACCAGGGGTAAACATATTTGGATTCGCTGATGATATCGCTGTTGTTACCGTCTCAAAAACAATACATGAAATAGAGTCAGCCACGAACGAAGCAGTCGTCCAAATCAAGGACTGGTTAGTATCCGCCGGTCTGGAATTAGCCGAACACAAAACGGAAGCAGTCTTGACTACTAGCCGGAAAAGGATGGAATACATAAGTATACGGCTTGGTAATTAGACTGTTATATCAAAGGATTCTGTTAAATACCTAGGAGTAATGATTAACAATAGGCTCCGTTTTAAAATATACGTTGACTACTCTAGCAAAAAAAGGCGTCTCAGATGCAGGCAGCATTATCTCGGATACTGCCAAAAGTCAGAGGACCAGGATATCCAAGAAGGATCCTAATGTCCAGAGTAGTAAGTTCAGTCCTCCTTTGCGCAGCTCCAGTTTGGGCGGAGGCACTGGGCCACCTCAATGACCATTTGGCAAGCTCGTTGAGACGCAAGTTTAAAAGGTAGATGGACCTACAAGCTTATCCCGACAAATTGAAGTATGGAAAAGCCGATCTCACGGTAACTGCAATTACCATCTTACGCAGTTTTGTCAGGACATGGCGGCTATCGTAAATATCTTGACCGATTGGGACGCGATAGTTCAGAGTGTTAGGTCTGACAACCCCACGGGCCCTAGTCCGAGGATTAAAACCACGTTAACAAACCTTGGTTCACCTGCCCCGGGTGATAGTACCATGTGAGGGGCCCTAGCCAGGGTTACGGCGGAGATGAAGTCAACCTCTCATGCGTGGAAAAACCTGCTCGCCGAGGCTCTGACGACCGAGTAGGAGCGGTATAACTCCCAACCCGCCTGGAGGAAATGCCGCCGCCAACGCGGGAACGCGGCATTCAACGAATGCATTAAGACTGAGCCCAGTAAGGTCTTAATTATGGTATACTGGAAGCAACACTTTAATTTGTCGGCTTGTGGGCTGACGCCTCTGGTATTCTGTTACTGAGTAGGCGAGAGTGAAATCTTGCTGAAATGGCTTTCTGGCTAATGCTACCAGCGCCCTCGTCCCGTTAAAAACCTGGCAGGACTTAAAGTACTCTCAATGTTTCGTCGCTATTAAGTTAGTGGTGTAGGTACAGATGAAAAATTCCTGTCTAATCTGATCTGGCTCTGAATACAAGACCCCATAAGGGCTCGTGTCAACCCATTGCATGGCCTCACTGCTTGCATAGATAACACCGATTTGGACACAATAGTTCACCTTTCTGCCCAGATTGTCCGGACCTGGAAGAAGACACGGAGCATGCGGTTTTTCATTGCAGACACTTCAGAGAATGGAGAAGCAACCTATCAAGTCCACAGTTAATTTTAAAAGATATGTTAACATCTGAGCAGTGTGTGAATTTGTAATTAATGTGCAAAAAGAGCTGCGAAGAATCGAAAAAATAAGGCGATCAGCAGCGGCTGAAAATGCAGAAGGCTTAAATTAATCTGCTAACAAGCCCCGCGATTTAATACCTAACGGCAGTCCCGCAGGGAGAGTGGTTGAAGTGTTTTAGGTGTGTTTAGTACGCATGCGTAATTCCTGACTCGAACACTCAGGGTTACGAATCGTGCATACTTATATCCCTGGAGGGCTCTATTAGTATCTAGGAAGATTCCCATCCTTTGGAACAGCCATAAAAAAAACGCACACACACACACACACTCACACACACACCGCAAGGGCACTCTTGAAGTAGAGTGTTGGGTCTGACATCCCCACGGGTCCTAGTCCGGGGATTAAAACCACGTCAACAAACCTTGGTTCACCTGCCCCGGGTGATAGTACCATGTGAAAGGCCCTAGCCAGGGTTACGGCGGAGAAGAAGTCACTGTCAACCTCTCTTGCATGGAAAAACCTGCTCGCCGAGGCTCTGACGACCGAGTAGGAGCGGGCGGTATAACTCCCAACCCGCCCGGAGAAAAAGCCGCGGCCAACGAGGGAGCGTGGCATTCAATGAATGCATTAAGACTGAGCGCAGTAAGGTCTTAATTATGGTATACTGGAAGCACAATCCTGATCTGTCAACTCTTGGGCTGATGTCTGTAGTATACTGTACCTGAGTAGGCGAGAGTGAAATTTTGCTGAAATGGCTTTCAGGCTAATGCTACCGGCGCCCCCTTCCCGTTAAAACCCTGGCAGGACTCAAGGTACGCTCAATGTTTCGTCGCTATTAAGTTAGTGGTGTAGGTACAGATGAAAATTCCTGTCAAACACTGATCTGGCTCTGAACACAAGAATCATAAGGGCTCGTGTCAACCCATTGCATGGCCTCACTGCTTGCATAGATAACCATGGGATCCTTAGGTGACTACACACCCGAACACTGATAACGGCTTTGAGTGGGGACCCATTTAAAATGAATTCTTTGAAATTAGGAGGAGGAGTAGGAGGAGGAGAAGTAGAAGAGGGGGTCGAAGTAAACGCCTTTCAAAGGAGTTCCAGATTGGTAAGGTCACAAGCTGGCCAAAAAACTAAATCGCCAGGATCCACAGAGGTACGCGTGTCGCCGTCAACTAGTAAGAAGACGACGACCGAAAAACCAAAACATCAGAAGTCTGATTTCCTCAAGCTAGGCGAGCAAATCAGGGAACTGGTAGATATGCTGGAAGATGGAAAAATGCGGTCTATCCACCAAGCAATGCGTGATGCAATTGATAGCATAAAAAAGCTTTATGAGCTATCGGCTATCAGCCTTAAAGATGAAAAGGCAAAGGAGGTGATTAGAAAACACACCTCCTCACAAACTTCCCCCTGGCTAAAAGCTACACTTGAGCCAAAACGGAAGCAGACGATAGACAGCGAGACGCCAAAACCAAAAAGGCATCAAAATCAAAAGTCGTTACAAAAACCCATAGAGGAGGTAACAGCGACTACAGCTAAAATCCCGGAGGGAAAAAACGGAAAAGCACCGAAAACGGGAGAAGGCGAATGGACAAGGGTTGTCACCAAAGGAAAAAAGGTCAAAACCAACGCCATTAGCAAGGAGACTGCCACCAGGCAAACATCAAAAAAAGTCAGAAAGATAAGACCCGACGCTATCGTTATACAAGCGAAGGGTGAAATGTCCTATGCGCAGATTCTACGTAACATGAAAGCGGACCCAAAAATGGAACTAATTGGAAAAGAAGTTTTTACAGTTGTTACGCAAGACCTAGCTGGACGGCGAGTGAGTACGCAGCAATGCTAGAGAGCTTAACGGCCGATGCTCATGGAAGAGCTTCAGTAGTTATTGGGGGAGATTTTAATGTCTGGGCAACAGACTGGGGCAGCAGACTAACGAATGATAGAGGACGTTATCTGCTAGAATCTTTCGCAACACTAGAGATAGGCTTAGCAAATAACGGTTGTGTAAATACGTATCGCAAAGCAGGAATGGGATCGATCATCGATATAACCTATGTTAGCAGCTCCCTTCTGCGAAACATAAAATGGCGGGTCAGCGAAGAATATACGCACAGCGACCACCAGGCGATTATAATTGAAATTAAAGAAAGAAACCCCGTGCAACCCCCAAAAGTAGTGGGTTCTAAATGGAAAGATAAGTTCTTTGATATAGAGATGTTTGAGGAGGTCATAAACTCAAGCATCCTAACCGAAAGCGGAACAGCTAAGATCCTGTCGCAACAACTTGCTCGTACAATTACCACAGCGTGCGACGCAGCTATGCCTAGAAGAATACCAAGCAAGAGAGGGGTACGTTGCTATTGGTGGAACGAGCAGATAAAAGCACTGAGAGCTATCTGCCTACAAGCCAGGCGCAGAGTTCAGCGTTCAAGAAGGGGAACCGATTTTCAAGAACGGCTTGATATGCTTAGACTGGCGAGATGAAATTTTAAAAACGCGATTAAGGAAAGCAAGTCAAAATGCTTTAAAGAACTATGTGACGAGGCTGACATCAACCCCTGGGTCACAGCATACAAAATAGTTATGGCAAAGCTCAAAGGCGGTAAGTCCCCACAAATTTCATGCCCAACAATGCTTAGGTCCATCGTAGAACACCTTTTTCCGCAAGAACCATATACTATGTGCAACATAATTAGAGAAACTAGCACAGAAAGTATTCCAAGGCTAACAGTTGATGAATTCGTGAACGCAACTAAAAGAATAAGAGACAACAAAGCTCCTGGACCCGATGGCATTCCTAACAAGGCATTGAAAGCGGCCATCCGAAGCAGGCCGGACATGTTCGTGGCATGCATGCAAAGGTGTTTAGATGAAGGAGTTTTCCCTGAACCTTGGAAACTGCAACATTTAGTATTGCTGCCAAAGGGAAACAAACCACCGGGCGATCCATCGTCGTACCGCCCAATATGCCTACTAGATACAATGGGAAAGATACTCGAGCGGATCATATATGACAGATTGCTTAATACAGCGGATAATAAAGGAGCACTGTCAGATCATCAATTCGGGTTTTGAAAATCGCGCTCGACCGTCGACGCCATAAAGGCGGTGGTCAATATAGCAAAGAAAGCGATTGAAGGAGAAAGATGGCGGTGGGGCACAAAAGAATATTGTGCAGTAGTGACACTGGACATAAAAAATGCCTTTAACTCTGCAAAATGGTCCTCAATAAGAAGATCACTCGCCAGAATGGATGCACCGTACTATATAAGGAAGATAGTATCAAGCTACTTAAGCGATAGAAGGTTGAGGTACGAAACCAATGAGGGTACAAAGTACTATAACGTCTCCGCAGGAGTCCCACAAGGATCGGTGCTGGGTCCTCTTCTATGGAATATTATGTACGATGGAGTTCTACGACTAGCATTACCACCAGGCGTACAAATATTTGGATTCGCTGACGACATCGCCGTTGTCACAGTGTCAAAGACAATCAATGGAATAGAGTCAGCCACGAACGAAGCAGTTGGCCAAATCAAAGAATGTCTAGTATCCGTCGGTCAAGAATTAGCCGACCATAAAACGGAAGCATTCCTGATTACCAGCCGGAAAAAAATGGAATACATAAGTATACGGGTTGGTAATCAGACCATCAGATCAAAGGATTCTTTCAAATACCTAGGAGTAATGATTGACAGTAGGCTCCGTTTTAAAATACACGTGGACTATTCTAGCAGAAAGGCGTCGCAGATGCAGGCAGCATTATCTCGTATACTGCCAAATGTCGGACGACCAGGATATCCACGGAGGGTCCTAATGTCCAGAGTAGTAAGCTCAGTAGGAGCGGTATAAATCCCAACCCGCCCGGAGAAAAAGCCATGGCCAACGAGGGAGCGTGGCATTCAACGAATGCATTAAGACTGAGCCCAGTAAGGTCTTAATTATGGTATATTGGAAGCACAATCCTGATCTGTCAACTCTTGGGCTGATGTCTGTAGTATTCTGTTACCTGAGTAGGCGAGAGTGAAATTTTGCTGAAATGGCTTTCAGGCTAATGCTACCGGCGCCCCCGTCCCGTTAAAACCCTGGCAGGACTCAAGGTACGCTCAATGTTTCGTCGCTATTAAGTTAGTGGTGTAGGTACAGATGAAAATTCCTGTCTAACACTGATCTGGCTCTGAACACAAGACCCCATAAGGGCTCGTGTCAACCCATTGCATGGCCTCACTGCTTGCATAGATAACCATGGGATCCTTAGGTGACTACACACCCGAACACTGATAACGGCTTTGAGTGGGGACCCATTTAAAATGAATTCTTTGAAATTAGGAGGAGGAGTAGGAGGAGGAGAAGTAGAAGAGGTGGTCGAATTAAACGCCTTTCAAAGGAGTTCCAGATTGGTAAGGTCACCAGCTGGCCAAAAAACTAAATCGCCAGGATCCACAGAGGTACGCGTGTCACCGTCAACTAGTAAGAAGACGACGACCGAAAAACCAAAACATCAGAAGTCTGATTTCCTCAAGCTAGGCGAGCAAATCAGGGAACTGGTAGATATGCTGGAAGATGGAAAAAGGCGTTCTATCCACCAAGCAATGCGTGATGCAATTGATAGCATAAAAAAGCTTTATAAGCTATCGGCTATCAGCCTTAAAGATGAAAAGGCAAAGGAGGTGATTAGAAAACACACCTCCTCACTCCTGGCTAAAAGTTACACTTGAGCCAAAACGGAAGCAGACGATAGACAGCGAGACGCCAAAAGCAAAAAGGCATCAAAATCAAAAGTCGTTACAAAAACCCATAGAAAAGGTAAAAGCGACCGCAAAAATCCCGGAGGGAAAAAACGGAAATGCACCGAAAACGGGAGAAGGCGAATGGACAAGGGTTGTCACCAAGGAAAAAAGGTCAAAACCAACGCCATTAGCAAGGAGACTGCCACCAGGCAAACATCAAAAAAAGTCAGAAAGATAGGACCCGACGCTATCGTTATACAAGCGAAGGGTGAAATGTCATATGCGCAGATTCTAAGAACATGAAAGCGGACCCAAAAATGGAACTAATTGGAAAATAAGTTTCCAGGATCAGGAGAACACAAAAAGGCGATCTTCTCATCCAGCTTAAGGATACAGGGGAAAAAACCGCCGAATTCAAGAGTGTCCTCAGCGAAGCGCTAGGCGAGCAGGCGATTGTTAGGACTCTTACCCAACGGACTAGTATCGAGATCAGGGACATCGATGAAATAACCTCAAAAGAGGACATATGCGACGCAATAAAGTCTCAATTTGAAGTAGAAAACATTTCCTTGCGAAAAGCCTATGGTGGAACCCAAACAGCGACAATTAGTCTTCCTGAAGAGAAGGCAAAGAAGCTTCTTGATACAAAAAAATTAAAATTGGCTGGGTCGTCTGTCGCATCCGCGAACGGGCACTCCTCAAAAAGTGCTTCAAATGCTTGGAATTTGGGCACTTTGCCAAACAGTGTAAAAACGGATAACCTATGTTAGCAGCTCCCTCCTGCGAAACATAAAATGGCGGGTCAGCGAAGAATATACGCACAGCGACCACTAGGCGATTATAATTGAAATTAAAGAAAGAAACCCCTTGCAACCCCCAAAAGTAGGGGGTCCTAAATGGAAAGATAAGTTATTTGATATAGAGATGTTTGAGGAGGTCATAAACTCAAGCATCCTAACCGAAAGCGGAACAGCTAAGATCATGTCGCAACAACTTGCTCGTACAATTACCACAGCGTGCGACGCAGCTATGCCTAGAAGAATACCAAGCAAGAGAGGGGTACATTGCTATTGGTGGAACGAGCAGATAAAAGCACTGAGAGCTATCTGCCTACAAGCCAGACGCAGAGTTCAGCGTTCAAGAAGGGGAACCGATTTTCAAGAACGGCTTGATATGCTTAGACTGGCGAGATGAAATTTTAAAAACGCGATTAAGGAAAGCAAGTCAAAATGCTTTAAAGAACTATGTGACGAGGCTGACATCAACCCCTGGGTCACAGCATACAAAATAGTTATGGCAAAGCTCAAAGGCGGTAAGTCCCCACAAATTTCATGCCCAACAATGCTTAGGTCCATCGTAGAACACCTTTTTCCGCAAGAACCATATACTATGTGCAACATAATTAGAGAAACTAGCACAGAAAGTATTCCAAGACTAACAGTTGATGAATTCGTGAACGCAACTAAAAGAATAAGAGACAACAAAGCTCCTGGACCCGATGGCATTCCTTAACAAGGCATTGAAAGCGGCCATCCGAAGCAGGCCGGACATGTTCGTGGCATGCATGCAAAGGTGTTTAGATGAAGAAGTTTTCCATGAACCTTGGAAACTGCAACATTTAGAATTGCTGCCAAAGGGAAACAAACCACCGGGCGATCCATCGTCGTACCGCCCAATATGCCTACTAGATACAATGGGAAAGATACTCGAGAGGATCATATATGACAGATTGCTTAATATAGCGGATAATAAAGGAGAGCTGTCAGATCATCAATTCGGGTTTCGAAAATCGCGCTCGACCGTCGACGCCACAAAGGCGGTGGTCAATATAGCAAAGAAAGCGATTGAAGGAGAAAGATGGCGGTGAGGCACAAAAGAATATATTGTGCAGTAGTGACACTGGACATAAAAAATGCCTTTAACTCTGCAAAATGGTCCTCAATAAGAAGATCACTCGCCAGAATGGATGCACCGTACTATATAAGGAAGATAGTATCAAGCTACTTAAGCGATAGAAGGTTGAGGTACGAAACCAATGAGGGTACAAAGTACTATAACGTCTCCGCAGGAGTCCCACAAGGATCGGTGCTGGGTCGCCTTCTATGGAATATTATGTACGATGGAGTTCTAAGACTAGCATTACCACCAGGCGTACAAATATTTGGATTCGCTGACGACATCGCCGTTGTCACAGTGTCAAAGACAATCAATGGAATAGAGTCAGCCACGAACGAAGCAGTTGGCCAAATCAAAGAATGGCTAGTATCCGTCGGTCTAGAATTAGCCGACCATAAAACGGAAGCATTCCTGATTACCAGCCGGAAACAAATGGAATACATAAGTATACGGGTTGGTAATCAGACCATCAGATCAAAGGATTCTGTCAAATACCTAGGAGTAATGATTGACAGTAGGCTCCGTTTTAAAATACACGTGGACTATTCTAGCAGAAAGGCGTCGCAGATGCAGGCAGCATTATCTCGGATACTGCCAAATGTCGGAGAACCAGGATATCCAAGGAGGGTCCTAATGTCCAGAGTAGCTAGCTCAGTCCTCCTTTACGCAGCCCCAGTTTGGGCGGAGGCACTGGTGACTAAAGAAATAAGAAGAAACCTATCGTTTATATACAGACTCAGTGCACTAAGGACGATCAGCGGGTTCCGAACGGTCTCCGCTGATGCGGCCCTCGTTATAGCAGGAATGGTTCCAGTAGACATCCTCGCAGATGAAATGCTTAGGATCTACAAAAGAAGAGCCTTATCACATCCGGACCAACGATCAATCAAAATGATCAAAGAAGAAGAAAAGGCCACCTCAATGGCTGTATGGCAAGCCAGGTGGGACATAAGTTTGAAAGGAAGATGGACCCACAAACTGATCCCGAATATAGAGAATTGGACAAACCGATCTCACGGTAACTGAAATTACAAATTTACGCAGTTTCTTTCTGGCCATGGCGGCTATCGAAGATATTTTTATCGATTTGGACACGATAGCTCACCTTTTTGCCCAGATTGTCCGGAACTGGAAGAAGATACGGAGCATGCGATTTTCCAATGCGGACGATTCAGAGAATGGAGAAGCAGCCTGCCAAGTCCACAAGTCCTGTTAGAAGAAATGCTGAGATCTGAGGATAAGTGGACAGAAGTGTGTGTATTCATAACGAATGTGCAAAACGAGCTGCGAAGAATTGAAAAGATAAGGCGATAAGCAGCAGCAGAAGATGCAGAAGGCTTAGAGTAATCTGCTAACCAGCCCCGTGATGTAATACCTAACGGCAGTCCCGCGGGGAGAGTGGTTGAAGTGTGTAAGGAGGGTTTAGTACGTAGGCGTAATTCCTGGTACGAACATTCAGGTTTACGAATCGTGCATGCTAGTACCCCTGGAGGGCTCTACTGGTATCTTTTAGAAGATTCCCCACCTTTGGCACAACCATAAAAAAAAACACACACCGCAAGGGCAACCGCAAGGGCACACTTGAAGTAGAGTGTTGGGTCTGACAACCCCACGGGCCCTAGTCTGGGGAGTAAAACCACGTCAACAAACCTTGGTTCACCTGCCCCGGGTGATAGTACCATGTGAAAGGCCCTAGCCAGGGTTACGGCGGAGAAGAAGTCACTGTCAACCTCTCTTGCATGGAAAAACCTGCTCGCCGAGGCTCTGACGACCGAGTAGGAGCGGGCGGTATAACTCCCAACCCGCCCGGAGAAAAAGCCGCGGCCAACGAGGGAGCGTGGCATTCAATGAATGCATTAAGACTGAGCGCAGTAAGGTCTTAATTATGGTATACTGGAAGCACAATCCTGATCTGTCAACTCTTGGGCTGACGTCTGTAGTATACTGTACCTGAGTAGGCGAGAGTGAAATTTTGCTGAAATGGCTTTCAGGCTAATGCTACCGGCGCCCCCGTCCCGTTAAAACCCTGGCAGGACTCAAGGTACGCTCAATGTTTCGTCGCTATTAAGTTAGTGGTGTAGGTACAGATGAAAATTCCTGTCTAACACTGATCTGGCTCTGAACACAAGACCCCATAAGGGCTTGTGTCAACCCATTGCATGGCCTCACTGCTTGCATAGATAACCATGGGATCCTTAGGTGACTACACACCCGAACACTGATAACGGCTTTGAGTGGGGACCCATTTAAAATGAATTCTTTGAAATTAGGAGGAGGAGTAGGAGGAGGAGAAGTAGAAGAGGGGGTCGAAGTAAACGCCTTTCAAAGGAGTTCCAGATTGGTAAGGTCACAAGCTGGCCAAAAAACTAAATCGCCAGGATCCACAGAGGTACGCGTGTCGCCGTCAACTAGTAAGAAGACGACGACCGAAAAACCAAAACATCAGAAGTCTGATTTCCTCAAGCTAGGCGAGCAAATCAGGGAACTGGTAGATATGCTGGAAGATGGAAAAATGCGGTCTATCCACCAAGCAATGCGTGATGCAATTGATAGCATAAAAAAGCTTTATGAGCTATCGGCTATCAGCCTTAAAGATGAAAAGGCAAAGGAGGTGATTAGAAAACACACCTCCTCACAAACTTCCCCCTGGCTAAAAGCTACACTTGAGCCAAAACGGAAGCAGACGATAGACAGCGAGACGCCAAAAGCAAAAAGGCATCAAAATCAAAAGTCGTTACAAAAACCCATAGAGGAGGTAACAGCGACTACCGCTAAAATCCCGGAGGGAAAAAACGGAAAAGCACCGAAAACGGGAGAAGGCGAATGGACAAGGGTTGTCACCAAAGGAAAAAAGGTCAAAACCAACGCCATTAGCAAGGAGACTGCCACCAGGCAAACATCAAAAAAAGTCAGAAAGATAAGACCCGACGCTATCGTTATACAAGCGAAGGGTGAAATGTCCTATGCGCAGATTCTACGTAACATGAAAGCGGACCCAAAAATGGAACTAATTGGAAAAGAAGTTTTTACAGTTGTTACGCAAGACCTAGCTGGACGGCGAGTGAGTACGCAGCAATGCTAGAGAGCTTAACGGCCGATGCTCATGGAAGAGCTTCAGTAGTTATTGGGGGAGATTTTAATGTCTGGGCAACAGACTGGGGCAGCAGACTAACGAATGATAGAGGACGTTATCTGCTAGAATCTTTCGCAACACTAGAGATAGGCTTAGCAAATAACGGTTGTGTAAATACGTATCGCAAAGCAGGAATGGGATCGATCATCGATATAACCTATGTTAGCAGCTCCCTTCTGCGAAACATAAAATGGCGGGTCAGCGAAGAATATACGCACAGCGACCACCAGGCGATTATAATTGAAATTAAAGAAAGAAACCCCGTGCAACCCCCAAAAGTAGTGGGTCCTAAATGGAAAGATAAGTTCTTTGATATAGAGATGTTTGAGGAGGTCATAAACTCAAGCATCCTAACCGAAAGCGGAACAGCTAAGATCCTGTCGCAACAACTTGCTCGTACAATTACCACAGCGTGCGACGCAGCTATGCCTAGAAGAATACCAAGCAAGAGAGGGGTACGTTGCTATTGGTGGAACGAGCAGATAAAAGCACTGAGAGCTATCTGCCTACAAGCCAGGCGCAGAGTTCAGCGTTCAAGAAGGGGAACCGATTTTCAAGAACGGCTTGATATGCTTAGACTGGCGAGATGAAATTTTAAAAACGCGATTAAGGAAAGCAAGTCAAAATGCTTTAAAGAACTATGTGACGAGGCTGACATCAACCCCTGGGTCACAGCATACAAAATAGTTATGGCAAAGCTCAAAGGCGGTAAGTCCCCACAAATTTCATGCCCAACAATGCTTAGGTCCATCGTAGAACACCTTTTTCCGCAAGAACCATATACTATGTGCAACATAATTAGAGAAACTAGCACAGAAAGTATTCCAAGGCTAACAGTTGATGAATTCGTGAACGCAACTAAAAGAATAAGAGACAACAAAGCTCCTGGACCCGATGGCATTCCTAACAAGGCATTGAAAGCGGCCATCCGAAACAGGCCGGACATGTTCGTGGCATGCATGCAAAGGTGTTTAGATGAAGGAGTTTTCCCTGAACCTTGGAAACTGCAACATTTAGTATTGCTGCCAAAGGGAAACAAACCACCGGGCGATCCATCGTCGTACCGCCCAATATGCCTACTAGATACAATGGGAAAGATACTCGAGCGGATCATATATGACAGATTGCTTAATACAGCGGATAATAAAGGAGCACTGTCAGATCATCAATTCGGGTTTTGAAAATCGCGCTCGACCGTCGACGCCATAAAGGCGGTGGTCAATATAGCAAAGAAAGCGATTGAAGGAGAAAGATGGCGGTGGGGCACAAAAGAATATTGTGCAGTAGTGACACTGGACATAAAAAATGCCTTTAACTCTGCAAAATGGTCCTCAATAAGAAGATCACTCGCCAGAATGGATGCACCGTACTATATAAGGAAGATAGTATCAAGCTACTTAAGCGATAGAAGGTTGAGGTACGAAACCAATGAGGGTACAAAGTACTATAACGTCTCCGCAGGAGTCCCACAAGGATCGGTGCTGGGTCCTCTTCTATGGAATATTATGTACGATGGAGTTTCAAGACTAGCATTACCACCAGGCGTACAAATATTTGGATTCGCTGACGACATCGCCGTTGTCACAGTGTCAAAGACAATCAATGGAATAGAGTCAGCCACGAACGAAGCAGTTGGCCAAATCAAAGAATGTCTAGTATCCGTCGGTCAAGAATTAGCCGACCATAAAACGGAAGCATTCCTGATTACCAGCCGGAAAAAAATGGAATACATAAGTATACGGGTTGGTAATCAGACCATCAGATCAAAGGATTCTTTCAAATACCTAGGAGTAATGATTGACAGTAGGCTCCGTTTTAAAATACACGTGGACTATTCTAGCAGAAAGGCGTCGCAGATGCAGGCAGCATTATCTCGTATACTGCCAAATGTCGGACGACCAGGATATCCACGGAGGGTCCTAATGTCCAGAGTAGTAAGCTCAGTAGGAGCGGTATAAATCCCAACCCGCCCGGAGAAAAAGCCATGGCCAACGAGGGAGCGTGGCATTCAACGAATGCATTAAGACTGAGCCCAGTAAGGTCTTAATTATGGTATATTGGAAGCACAATCCTGATCTGTCAACTCTTGGGCTGATGTCTGTAGTATTCTGTTACCTGAGTAGGCGAGAGTGAAATTTTGCTGAAATGGCTTTCAGGCTAATGCTACCGGCGCCCCCGTCCCGTTAAAACCCTGGCAGGACTCAAGGTACGCTCAATGTTTCGTCGCTATTAAGTTAGTGGTGTAGGTACAGATGAAAATTCCTGTCTAACACTGATCTGGCTCTGAACACAAGACCCCATAAGGGCTCGTGTCAACCCATTGCATGGCCTCACTGCTTGCATAGATAACCATGGGATCCTTAGGTGACTACACACCCGAACACTGATAACGGCTTTGAGTGGGGACCCATTTAAAATGAATTCTTTGAAATTAGGAGGAGGAGTAGGAGGAGGAGAAGTAGAAGAGGTGGTCGAATTAAACGCCTTTCAAAGGAGTTCCAGATTGGTAAGGTCACCAGCTGGCCAAAAAACTAAATCGCCAGGATCCACAGAGGTACGCGTGTCACCGTCAACTAGTAAGAAGACGACGACCGAAAAACCAAAACATCAGAAGTCTGATTTCCTCAAGCTAGGCGAGCAAATCAGGGAACTGGTAGATATGCTGGAAGATGGAAAAAGGCGGTCTATCCACCAAGCAATGCGTGATGCAATTGATAGCATAAAAAAGCTTTATGAGCTATCGGCTATCAGCCTTAAAGATGAAAAGGCAAAGGAGGTGATTACAAAACACACCTCCTCACAAACTTCCCCCTGGCTAAAAGCTACACTTGAGCCAAAACAGAAGCAGACGATAGACAGCGAGACGCCAAAAGCAAAAAGGCATCAAAATCAAAAGTCGTTACAAAAACCCATAGAAAAGGTAACAGCGACTACCGCTAAAATCCCGGAGGGAAAAAACGGAAAAGCACCGAAAACGGGAGAAGGCGAATGGACAAGGGTTGTCACCAAAGGAAAAAAGGTCAAAACCAACGCCATTAGCAAGGAGACTGCCACCAGGCAAACATCAAAAAAAGTCAGAAAGATAAGACCCGACGCTATCGTTATATAAGCGAAGGGTGAAATGTCCTATGCGCTGATTCTACGTAACATGAAAGCGGACCCAAAAATGGAACTAATTGGAAAAGAAGTTTCCAGGATCAGGAGAACACAAAAAGGCGATCTTCTCATTCAGATTAAGGATACAGGGGAAAAGACCGCCGAATTCAAGGGTGTCCTCAGCGAAGCGCTAGGCGAGCAGGCGATTGTTAGGACTCTTACCCAACGGACTAGTATCGAGATCAGGGACATCGATGAAATAACCTCAAAAGAGGACATATGCGACGCAATAAAGTCTCAATTTGAAGTAGAAAACATTTCACCGACTGACTTCCTTTCCTTGCGAAAAGCCTTTGGTGGAACCCAAACAGCGACAATTAGTCTTCCTGAAAAGAAGGCAAAGAAGCTCCGGATACAAAAAAAAATTAAAATTGGCTGGGTCGTCTGTTGCATCCGCGAACGGGCACTCCTCAAAAAGTGCTTCAAATGCTTGGAATTTGGGCATTTTGCCAAACAGTGCAAAAACGGAGAAGTTCGCTCCAAGCTTTGCAGGAGGTGTTGGGAAGAAGGCCACATAACAAAGAATTGCGCCAAGGAGCCTTCCTGCATGTTCTGTAGAAAGGAACACCCAAAAGAAGCCAAGCACGTAGCGGGCAGCAGCAAGTGTCCGGTCTTTAAGAGAGCTTTCACTGCCAGAAGAGTATGAAGATTATTCAGATAAATCTTAATCACTGCGAGATAGCGCAGGATATCCTGATACAGACAGCAAAAGACGAGAGAGCGGACATTATGTTAATCAGTGAGCCGTATAACTCTCTTGACAACATCGTTTGGACCTGCGATAAAACGAAGAGCGCTGCAATATGGATTTGCGGCAGACATGCCTTCCAAGATGTAGATGGGCAGGCGGAGGGCTTCGTACGAGCAAAGATAAATGGCATCAATTTTTACAGTTGTTACGCAAGACCTAGCTGAACGGCGAGTAAGTACGCAGCAATGCTAGAGAGCTTAACGGCCGATGCTCATGGAAGAGCTCCAGTAGTTATTGGGGGAGATTTTAATGTCTGGGCAACAGACTGGGGCAGCAGACTAACGAATGATAGAGGACGTTATCTGCTAGAATCTTTCGCAACACTAGAGATAGGCTTAGCAAATAACGGTTGTGTAAATACGTATCGCAAAGCAGGAATGGGATCGATCATCGATATAACCTATGTTAGCAGCTCCCTTCTGCGAAACATAAAATGGCGGGTCAGCGAAGAATATACGCACAGCGACCACCAGGCGATTATAATTGAAATTAAAGAAAGAAACCCCGTGCAACCCCCAAAAGTAGTGGGTCCTAAATGGAACGATAAGTTCTTTGATATAGAGATGTTTGAGGAGGTCATAAACTCAAGCATCCTAAGATCCTGTCGCAACAACTTGCTCGTACAATTACCACAGCGTGCGACGCAGCTATGCCTAGAAGAATACAAGAGAGGGGTACGTTGCTATTGGTGGAACGAGCAGATAAAAGCACTGAGAGCTATCTGCCTACAAGCCAGGCGCAGAGTTCAGCGTTCAAGAAGGGGAACCGATTTTCAAAAACGGCTTGATATGCTTAGACTGGCGAGATGAAATTTTAAAAACGCGATTAAGGAAAGCAAGTCAAAATGCTTTAAAGAACTATGTGACGAGGCTGACATCAACCCCTGGGTCACAGCATACAAAATAGTTATGGCAAAGCTCAAAGGCGGTAAGTCCCCACAAATTTCATGCCCAACAATGCTTAGGTCCATCGTAGAACACCTTTTTCCGCAAGAACCATATACTATGTGCAACATAATTAGAGAAACTAGCACAGAAAGTATTCCAAGGCTAACAGTTGATGAATTCGTGAACGCAACTAAAAGAATAAGAGACAACAAAGCTCCTGGACCCGATGGCATTCCTAACAAGGCATTGAAAGCGGCCATCCGAAGCAGGCCGGACATGTTCGTGGCATGCATGCAAAGGTGTTTAGATGAAGGAGTTTTCCCTGAACCTTGGAAACTGCAACATTTAGTATTGCGTCCAAAGGGAAACAAACCACCGGGCGATCCATCGTCGTACCGCCCAATATGCCTACTAGATACAATGGGAAAGATACTCGAGCGGATCATATATAACAGATTGCTTAATACAGCGGATAATAAAGGAGCACTGTCAGATCATCAATTCGGGTTTTCAAAATCGCGCTTGACCGTCGACGCCATAAAGGCGGTGGTCAATATAGCAAAGAAAGCGATTGAAGGAGAAAGATGGCGGTGGGGCACAAAAGAATATTGTGCAGTAGTGACAGTGGACATAAAAAATGCCTTTAACTCTGCAAAATGGTCCTCAATAAGAAGATAACTCGCCAGAATGGATGCACCGTACTATATAAGGAAGATAGTATCAAGCTACTTAAGCGATAGAAGGTTGAGGTACGAAACCAATGAGGGTACAAAGTACTATAACGTCTCCGCAGGAGTCCCACAAGGATCGGTGCTGGGTCCCCTTCTATGGAATATTATGTACGATGGAGTTCTAAGACTAGCATTACCACCAGGCGTACAAATATTTGGATTCGCTGACGACATCGCCGTTGTCACAGTGTCAAAGACAATCAATGGAATAGAGTCAGCCACGAACGAAGCAGTTGGCCAAATCAAAGAATGTCTAGTATCCGTCGGTCAAGAATTAGCCGACCATAAAACGGAAGCATTCCTGATTACCAGCCGGAAAAAAATGGAATACATAAGTATACGGGTTGGTAATCAGACCATCAGATCAAAGGATTCTTTCAAATACCTAGGAGTAATGATTGACAGTAGGCTCCGTTTTAAAATACACGTGGACTATTCTAGCAGAAAGGCGTCGCAGATGCAGGCAGCATTATCTCGTATACTGCCAAATGTCGGAGGACCAGGATATCCACGGAGGGTCCTAATGTCCAGAGTAGTAAGCTCAGTAGGAGCGGTATAAATCCCAACCCGCCCGGAGAAAAAGCCATGGCCAACGAGGGAGCGTGGCATTCAACGAATGCATTAAGACTGAGCCCAGTAAGGTCTTAATTATGGTATATTGGAAGCACAATCCTGATCTGTCAACTCTTGGGCTGACGTCTGTAGTATTCTGTTACCTGAGTAGGCGAGAGTGAAATTTTGCTGAAATGGCTTTCAGGCTAATGCTACCGGCGCCCCCGTCCCGTTAAAACCCTGGCAGGACTTAAGGTACGCTCAATGTTTCGTCGCTATTAAGTTAGTGGTGTAGGTACAGATGAAAATTCCTGTCTAACACTGATCTGGCTCTGAACACAAGACCCCATAAGGGCTCGTGTCAACCCATTGCATGGCCTCACTGCTTGCATAGATAACCATGGGATCCTTAGGTGACTACACACCCGAACACTGATAACGGCTTTGAGTGGGGACCCATTTAAAATGAATTCTTTGAAATTAGGAGGAGGAGTAGGAGGAGGAGAAGTAGAAGAGGTGGTCGAATTAAACGCCTTTCAAATGAGTTCCAGATTGGTAAGGTCACCAGCTGGCCAAAAAACTAAATCGCCAGGATCCACAGAGGTACGCGTGTCACCGTCAACTAGTAAGAAGACGACGACCGAAAAACCAAAACATCAGAAGTCTGATTTCCTCAAGCTAGGCGAGCAAATCAGGGAACTGGTAGATATGCTGGAAGATGGAAAAAGGCGGTCTATCCACCAAGCAATGCGTGATGCAATTGATAGCATAAAAAAGCTTTATGAGCTATCGGCTATCAGCCTTAAAGATGAAAAGGCAAAGGAGGTGATTAGAAAACACACCTCCTCACAAACTTCCCCCTGGCTAAAAGCTACACTTGAGCCAAAACGGAAGCAGACGATAGACAGCGAGACGCCAAAAGCAAAAAGGCATCAAAATCAAAAGTCGTTACAAAAACCCATAGAAAAGGTAACAGCGACTACCGCTAAAATCCCGGAGGGAAAAAACGGAAAAGCACCGAAAACGGGAGAAGGCGAATGGACAAGGGTTGTCACCAAAGGAAAAAAGGTCAAAACCAACGCCATTAGCAAGGAGACTGCCACCAGGCAAACATCAAAAAAAGTCAGAAAGATAAGACCCGACGCTATCGTTATACAAGCGAAGGGTGAAATGTCCTATGCGCAGATTCTACGTAACATGAAAGCGGACCCAAAAATGGAACTAATTGGAAAAGAAGTTTCCAGGATCAGGAGAACACAAAAAGGCGATCTTCTCATCCAGCTTAAGGATACAGGGGAAAAGACCGCCGAATTCAAGGGTGTCCTCAGCGAAGCGCTAGGCGAGCAGGCGATTGTTAGGACTCTTACCCAACGGACTAGTATCGAGATCAGGGACATCGATGAAATAACCTCAAAAGAGGACATATGCGACGCAATAAAGTCTCAATTTGAAGTAGAAAACATTTCACCGACTGACTTCCTTTCCTTGCGAAAAGCCTTTGGTGGAACCCAAACAGCGACAATTAGTCTTCCTGAAAAGAAGGCAAAGAAGCTTCTTGATACAAAAAAAAATTAAAATTGGCTGGGTCGTCTGTTGCATCCGCGAACGGGCACTCCTCAAAAAGTGCTTCAAATGCTTGGAATTTGGGCATTTTGCCAAACAGTGCAAAAACGGAGAAGTTCGCTCCAAGCTTTGCAGGAGGTGTGGGGAAGAAGGCCACATAACAAAGAATTGCGCCAAGGAGCCTTCCTGCATGTTCTGTAGAAAAGAACACCCAATAGAAGCCAAGCACGTAGCGGGCAGCAGCAAGTGTCCGGTCTTTAAGAGAGCTATCACTGCCAGAAGAGTATGAAGATTATTCAGATAAATCTTAATCACTGCGAGATAGCGCAGGATATCCTGATACAGACAGCAAAAGACGAGAGAGCGGACATTATGTTAATCAGTGAGCCGTACAAATCTCTTGACAACATCGTTTGGACCTGCGAAAAAACGAAGAGCGCTGCAATATGGATTTGCGGCAGACATGCCTTCCAAGATGTAGATGGGCAGGCGGAGGGCTTCGTACGAGCAAAGATAAATGGCATCAATTTTTACAGTTGTTACGCAAGACCTAGCTGGACGGCGAGTGAGTACGCAGCAATGCTAGAGAGCTTAACGGCCGATGCTCATGGAAGAGCTCCAGTAGTTATTGGGGGAGATTTTAATGTCTGGGCAACAGACTGGGGCAGCAGACTAACGAATGATAGAGGACGTTATCTGCTAGAATCTTTCGCAACACTAGAGATAGGCTTAGCAAATAACGGTTGTGTAAATACGTATCGCAAAGCAGGAATGGGATCGATCATCGATATAACCTATGTTAGCAGCTCCCTTCTGCGAAACATAAAATGGCGGGTTAGCGAAGAACATACGCACAGCGACCACCAGGCGATTATAATTGAAATTAAAGAAAGAAACCCCGTGCAACCCCCAAAAGTAGTGGGTCCTAAATGGAAAGATAAGTTCTTTGATATAGAGATGTTTGAGGAGGTCATAAACTCAAGCATCCTAACCGAAAGCGGAACAGCTAAGATCCTGTCGCAACAACTTGCTCGTACAATTACCACAGCGTGCGACGCAGCTATGCCTAGAAGAATACCAAGCAAGAGAGGGGTACGTTGCTATTGGTGGAACGAGCAGATAAAAGCACTGAGAGCTATCTGCCTACAAGCCAGGCGCAGAGTTCAGCGTTCAAGAAGGGGAACCGATTTTCAAGAACGGCTTGATATGCTTAGACTGGCGAGATGAAATTTTAAAAACGCGATTAAGGAAAGCAAGTCAAAATGCTTTAAAGAACTATGTGACGAGGCTGACATCAACCCCTGGGTCACAGCATACAAAATAGTTATGGCAAAGCTCAAAGGCGGTAAGTCCCCACAAATTTCATGCCCAACAATGCTTAGGTCCATCGTAGAACACCTTTTTCCGCAAGAACCATATACTATGTGCAACATAATTAGAGAAACTAGCACGGAAGTATTCCAAGGCTAACAGTTGATGAATTCGTGAACGCAACTAAAAGAATAAGAGACAACAAAGCTCCTGGACCCGATGGCATTCCTAACAAGGCATTGAAAGCGGCCATCCGAAGCAGGCCGGACATGTTCGTGGCATGCATGCAAAGGTGTTTAGATGAAGGAGTTTTCCCTGAACCTTGGAAACTGCAACATTTAGTATTGCTGCCAAAGGGAAACAAACCACCGGGCGATCCATCGTCGTACCGCCCAATATGCCTACTAGATACAATGGGAAAGATACTCGAGCGGATCATATATGACAGATTGCTTAATACAGCGGATAATAAAGGAGCACTGTCAGATCATCAATTCGGGTTTTGAAAATCGCGCTTGACCGTCGACGCCATAAAGGCGGTGGTCAATATAGCAAAGAAAGCGATTGAAGGAGAAAGATGGCGGTGGGGCACAAAAGAATATTGTGCAGTAGTGACACTGGACATAAAAAATGCCTTTAACTCTGCAAAATGGTCCTCAATAAGAAGATCACTCGCCAGAATGGATGCACCGTACTATATAAGGAAGATAGTATCAAGCTACTTAAGCGATAGAAGGTTGAGGTACGAAACCAATGAGGGTACAAATTACTATAACGTCTCCGCAGAAGTCCCACAAGGATCGGTGCTGGGTCCTCTTCTATGGAATATTATGTACGATGGAGTTCTAAGACTAGCATTACCACCAGGCGTACAAATATTTGGATTCGCTGACGACATCGCCGTTGTCACAGTGTCAAAGACAATCAATGGAATAGAGTCAGCCACGAACGAAGCAGTTGGCCAAATCAAAGAATGTCTAGTATCCGTCGGTCAAGAATTAGCCGACCATAAAACGGAAGCATTCCTGATTACCAGCCGGAAAAAAATGGAATACATAAGTATACGGGTTGGTAATCAGACCATCAGATCAAAGGATTCTTTCAAATACCTAGGAGTAATGATTGACAGTAGGCTCCGTTTTAAAATACACGTGGACTATTCTAGCAGAAAGGCGTCGCAAATGCAGGCAGCATTATCTCGGATACTGCCAAATGTCGGAGGACCAGGATATCCAAGGAGGGTCCTAATGTCCAGAGTAGTAAGCTCAGTCCTCCTTTACGCAGCCCCAGTTTGGGCGGAGGCACTGGTGACTAAAGAAATAAGAAGAAACCTATCGTCTATATACAGACTCAGTGCACTAAGGACGATCAGCGGGTTCCGAACGATCTCCGATGATGCGGCCCTCGTTATAGCAGGAATGGTTCCAGTAGACATCCTCGCAGATGAAATGCTTAGGATCTACAAAAGAAGAGCCTTATCACATCCGGACCAACGATCAATCAAAATGATCAAAGAAGAAGAAAAGGCCACCTCAATGGCTGTATGGCAAGCCAGGTGGGACATAAGTTTGAAAGGAAGATGGACCCACAAACTGATCCCGAATATAGAGAATTGAACAAACCGATCTCACGGTAACTGCAATTACCAATTTACGCAGTTTCTGTCAGGCCATGGCGGATATCGAAGATATCTTTATCGATTTGGACACGATAGCTCACCTTTTTGCCCAGATTGTCCGGAACTGGAAGAAGATACGGAGCATGCGATTTTCCAATGCGGACGCTTCAGAGAATGGAGAAGCAGCCTGCCAAGTCCACAAGTCCTGTTAGAAGAAATGCTGAGATCTGAGGACAAGTGGACAGAAGTGTGTGTATTCATAACGAATGTGCAAAACGAGCTGCGAAGAATCGAAAAGATAAGGCGATCAGCAGCAGCAGAAGATGCAGAAGGCATAGAGTAATCTGCTAACCAGCCCCGTGATGTAATAGCTAACGGCAGTCCCGCGGGGAGAGTGGTTGAAGTGTGTAAGGAGGGTTTAGTACGTAGGCGTAATTCCTGGTACGAACATTCAGGTTTACGAATCGTGCATGCTAGTACCCCTGGAGGGCTCTACTGGTATCTTTTAGAAGATTCCCCACCTTTGGCACAACCATAAAAAAAAAACACACACCGCAAGGGCACACTTGAAGAAGAGTGTTGGGTCTGACAACCCCACGGGCCCTAGTCTGGGGAGTAAAACCACGTCAACAAACCTTGGTTCACCTGCCCCGGGTGATAGTACCATGTGAAAGGCCCTAGCCAGGGTTACGGCGGAGAAGAAGTCACTGTCAACCTCTCTTGCATGAAAAAACCTGCTCGCCGAGGCTCTGACGACCGAGTAGGAGCGGTATAACTCCCAACCCGCCCGGAGAAAAAGCCGCGGCCAACGAGGTAGCGTGGTATTCAATGAATGCATTAAGACTGAGCCCAGTAAGGTCTTAATTATGGTATACTGGAAGCACAATCCTGATCTGTCAACTCTTGGGCTGACGTCTGTAGTATTCTGTTACCTGAGTAGGCGAGAGTGAAATTTTGCTGAAATGGCTTTCAGGCTAATGCTACCGGCGCCCCCGTCCCGTTAAAACCCTGGCAGGACTCAAGGTACGCTCAATGTTTCGTCGCTATTAAGTTAGTGGTGTAGGTACAGATGAAAATTCCTGTCTAACACTGATCTGGCTCTGAACACAAGACCCCATAAGGGCTCGTGTCAACCCATTGCATGGCCTCACTGCTTGCATAGATAACCATGGGATCCTTAGGTGACTACACACCCGAACACTGATAACGGCTTTGAGTGGGGACCCATTTAAAATGAATTCTTTGAAATTAGGAGGAGGAGTAGGAGGAGGAGAAGTAGAAGAGGTGGTCGAATTAAACGCCTTTCAAAGGAGTTCCAGATTGGTAAGGTCACCAGCTGGCCAAAAAACTAAATCGCCAGGATCCACAGAGGTACGCGTGTCACCGTCAACTAGTAAGAAGACGACGACCGAAAAACCAAAACATCAGAAGTCTGATTTCCTCAAGCTAGGCGAGCAAATCAGGGAACTGGTAGATATGCTGGAAGATGGAAAAAGGCGGTCTATCCACCAAGCAATGCGTGATGCAATTGATAGCATAAAAAAGCTTTATGAGCTATCGGCTATCAGCCTTAAAGATGAAAAGGCAAAGGAGGTGATTAGAAAACACACCTCCTCACAAACTTCCCCCTGGCTAAAAGCTACACTTGAGCCAATACGGAAGCAGACGATAGACAGCGAGACGCCAAAACCAAAAAGGCATCAAAATCAAAAGTCGTTACAAAAACCCATAGAGGAGGTAACAGCGACTACCGCTAAAATCCCGGAGGGTAAAAACGGAAAAGCACCGAAAACGGGAGAAGGCGAATGGACAAGGGTTGTCACCAAAGGAAAAAAGGTCAAAACCAACGCCATTAGCAAGGAGACTGCCACCAGGCAAACATCAAAAAAAGTCAGAAAGATAAGACCCGACGCTATCGTTATACAAGCGAAGGGTGAAATGTCCTATGCGCAGATTCTACGTAACATGAAAGCGGACCCAAAAATGGAACTAATTGGAAAATAAGTTTCCAGGATCAGGAGAACACAAAAAGGCGATCTTCTCATTCAGCTTAAGGATACAGGGGAAAAGACCGCCGAATTCAAGGGTGTCATCAGCGAAGCGCTAGGTGAGCAGGCGAATGTTAGGACTCTTACCCAACGGACTAGTATCGAGATCAGGGACATCGATGAAATAACCTCAAAAGAGGACATATGCGACGCAATAAAGTCTCAATTTGAAGTAGAAAACATTTCACCGACTGACTTCTTTCCTTGCGAAAAGCCTTTGGTGGAACCCAAACAGCGACAATTAGTCTTCCTGAAAAGAAGGCAAAGAAGCTTCTTGATACAAAAAAAATTAAAATTGGCTGGGTCGTCTGTCGCATCCGCGAACGGGCACTCCTCAAAAAGTGCTTCAAATGCTTGGAATTTGGGCATTTTGCCAAACAGTGCAAAAACGGAGAAGTTCGCTCCAAGCTTTGCAGGAGGTGTGTGGAAGAAGGCCATATAGCAAAGAATTGCGTCAAGGAGCCTTCCTGCATGTTCTGTAGAAAGGAACACCCAAAAGAAGCCAAGCACGTAGCGGGCAGCAGCAAGTGTCTGGTCTTTAAGAAAGCTATCACTGCCAGAAGAGTATGAAGATTATTCAGATAAATCTTAATCACTGCGAGATAGCGCAGGATATCCTGATACAGACAGCAAAAGACGAGAGAGCGGACATTATGTTAATCAGTGAGCCGTATAACTCTCTTGACAACATCGTTTGGACCTGCGATAAAACGAAGAGCGCTGCAATATGGATTTGCGGCAGACATGCCTTCCAAGATGAAGATGGGCAGGCTGAGGGCCTCGTACGAGCAAAGATAAATGGCATCAATTTTTACAGTTGTTACGCAAGACCTAGCTGGACGGCGAGTGAGTACGCAGCAATGCTAGAGGGCTTAACGGCCGATGCTCATGGAAGAGCTCCAGTAGTTATAGAGATAGGCTTAGCAAATAACGGTTGTGTAAATACGTATCGCAAAGCAGGAATGGGATCGATCATCGATATAACCTATGTTAGCAGCTCCCTTCTGCGAAACATAAAATGGCGGGTCAGCGAAGAATATACGCACAGCGACCACCAGGCGATTATAATTGAAATTAAAGAAAGAAACCCCGTGCAACCCCCAAAAGTAGGGGGTCCTAAATGGAAAGATAAGTTCTTTGATATAGAGATGTTTGACGAGGTCATAAACACAAGCATCCTAACCAAAAGCGGAACAGCTAAGATCCTGTCGCAACAACTTGCTCGTACAATTACCACAGCGTGCGACGCAGCTATGCCTAGAAGAATACCAAGCAAGAGAGGGGTACGTTGCTATTGGTGGAACGAGCAGATAAAAGCACTGAGAGCTATCTGCCTACAAGCCAGGCGCAGAGTTCAGCGTTCAAGAAGGGGAACCGATTTTCAAGAACGGCTTGATATGCTTAGACTGGCGAGATGAAATTTTAAAAACGCGATTAAGGAAAGCAAGTCAAAATGCTTTAAAGAACTATGTGACGAGGCTGACATCAACCCCTGGGTCACAGCATACAAAATAGTTATGGCAAAGCTCAAAGGCGATAAGTCCCCACAAATTTCATGCCCAACAATGCTTAGGTCCATCGTAGAACACCTTTTTCCGCAAGAACCATATACTATGTGTAACATAATTAGAGAAACTAGCACAGAAAGTATTCCAAGGCTAACAGTTGATGAATTCGTGAACGCAACTAAAAGAATAAGAGACAACAAAGCTCCTGGACCCGATGGCATTCCTAACAAGGCATTGAAAGCGGCCATCCGAAGCAGGCCGGACATGTTCGTGGCATGCATGCAAAGGTGTTTAGATGAAGGAGTTTTCCCTGAACCTTGGAAACTGCAACATTTAGTATTGCTGCCAAAGGGAAACAAACCACCGGGCGATCCATCGTCGTACCGCCCAATATGCCTACTAGATACAATGGGAAAGATACTCGAGCGGATCATACATGACAGATTGCTTAATATAGCGGATAATAAAGGAGCACTGTCAGATCATCAATTCGGGTTTCGAAAATCGCGCTCGACCGTCGACGCCATAAAGGCGGTGGTTAATATAGCAAAGAAAGCGATTGAAGGAGAAAGATGGCGGTGGGGCACAAAAGAATATTGTGCAGTAGTGACACTGGACATAAAAAATGCCTTTAACTCTGCAAAATGGTCCTCAATAAGAAGATCACTCGCCAGAATGGATGCACCGTACTATATAAGGAAGATAGTATCAAGCTACTTAAGCGATAGAAGGTTGAGGTACGAAACCAATGAGGGTACAAAGTACTATAACGTCTCCGCTGGAGTCCCCCAAGGATCGGTGCTGGGTCCCCTTCTATGGAATATTATGTACGATGGAGTTCTAAGACTAGCATTACCACCAGGCGTACAAATATTTGGATTCGCTGACGACATCGCCGTTGTCACAGTGTCAAAGACAATCAATGGAATAGAGTCAGCCACGAACGAAGCAGTTGGCCAAATCAAAGAATGGCTAGTATCCGTCGGTCTAGAATTAGCCGACCATAAAACGGAAGCAGTCCTGATTACCAGCCGGAAAAAAATGGAATACATATTTACGGGTTGGTAATCAGACCATCAGATCAAAGGATTCTTTCAAATACCTAGGAGTAATGATTGACAGTAGGCTCCGTTTTAAAATACACGTGGACTATTCTAGCAGAAAGGCGTTGCAAATGCAGGCAGCATTATCTCGGATACTGCCAAATGTCGGAGGACCAGGATATCCAAGGAGGGTCCTAATGTCCAGAGTAGTAAGCTCAGTCCTCCTTTACGCAGCCCCAGTTTGGGCGGAGGCACTGGTGACTAAAGAAATAAGAAGAAACCTATCGTTTTAAAATACACGTGGACTATTCTAGCAGAAAGGCGTCGCAGATGCAGGCAGCATTATCTCGGATACTGCCAAATGTCGGAGGACCAGGATATCCAAGGAGGGTCCTAATGTCCAGAGTAGTAAGCTCAGTCCTACTTTACGCAGCCCCAGTTTGGGCGGAGGCACTGGTGACTAAAGAAATAAGAAGAAACCTATCGTCTATATACAGACTCAGTGCACTAAGGACGATCAGCGGGTTCCGAACGATCTCCGATGATGCGGCCCTCGTTATAGCAGGAATGGTTCCAGTAGACATCCTCGCAGATTAAATGCTTAGGATCTACAAAAGAAGAGCCTTATCACATCCGGACCAACGATCAATCAAAATGATCAAAGAAGAAGAAAAGGCCACCTCAATGGCTGTATGGCAAGCCAGGTGGGACATAAGTTTGAAAGGAAGATGGACCCACAAACTGATCCCGAATATAGAGAATTGGACAAACCGATCTCACGGTAACTGCAATTACCAATTTACGCAGTTTCTGTCAGGCCATGGCGGCTATCGAAGATATCTTTATCGATTTGGACACGATAGCTCACCTTTTTGCCCAGATTGTCCGGAACTGGAAGAAGATACGGAGCATGCGATTTTCCAATGCGGACGCTTCAGAGAATGGAGAAGCAGCCTGCCAAGTCCACAACTCCTGTTAGAAGAAATGCTGAGATCTGAGGACAAGTGGACAGAAGTGTGTGTATTCATAACGAATGTGCAAAACGAGCTGCGAAGAATCGAAAAGATAAGGCGATCAGCAGCAGCAGAAGATGCAGAAGGCATAGAGTAATCTGCTAACCAGCCCCGTGATGTAATAGCTAACGGCAGTCCAGCGGGGAGAGTGGTTGAAGTGTGTAAGGAGGGTTTAGTACGTAGGCGTAATTCCTGGTACGAACATTCAGGTTTACGAATCGTGCATGCTAGTACCCCTGGAGGGCTCTACTGGTATCTTTTAGAAGATTCCCCACCTTTGGCAAAGCCATAAAAAAAAAACACCGCAAGGGCACTCTTAAAAAAGTAGAGTGTTGGGTCTGACAACCCAACGGGCCCTAGTCCGGGGATTAAAACCACGTCAACAAACCTTGGTTCACCTGCCCCGGATGATAGTACGGGCCCTAGCCGGGGTTACAGCGGAGATGAAGTCAACCTCTCTTGCATGGAAAAACCTGCTCGCCGAGGCTCTGACGACCGAGTAGGAGCGATATAACTACTAACCCGCCCGGAGGAAACGCGGCATTCAACGAATGCATTTAGACTGAGCCCAGTAAGGTCTTAATTATGGTATACTGCAAGCAACACTTTAATTTGTAGGCTTGTGGGCAGACGCTTCTGGTATTCTGTTACTGAGTAGGCGAGAGCGAAATCTTGCTGAAATGGCTTTCTGGCTAATGCTACCAGCGCCCTCGTCCCGTTAAAAACCTGGCAGGACTTAAAGTATTCTCAATGTTTCGTCGCTATTAAGTTAGTGGTGTAGGTACAGATGAAAAATTCCTGTCTAACACTGATCTGGCTCTGAACACAAGACCCCATAAGAGCTCGTCTCAACCCATTGCATGGCCTCACTGCACATGGACTAGATAACAGATAACCATGGGATCCTTTGGTGACTACACACCCGAGCATTGATAACGGCTTTGAGTGGGGACCCATATTACAATGAATTCTTTGAAATTAGGAGGAGGAGCAGGAGAAGGAGAAGAAGTGGTCGAAGTAAACTCCTTTCAAAGGTGAGGTCACCAGTTGGCCAAAAAACACAATCGCCAGGACCAACAGAGGTACGCGTGTCGCCGTGAACTAGTAAGAAGACGACGACTGAAAAACCTTAACATCAGAAGTCTGATTTCCTCAAGTTAGGCGAGCAAATCAGAGAATTCGTAGATATGCTGGAAGATGGAAAAAGGCGGTCTATCCATCAAGCAATGCATGATGCAATTGATAGCATAAAAAAGCTTTATGAGCTATCGGCTATCAGCCTTAAAGATGAGAAGGCAATGGAGGTGATTAAAAAACACACCCCCTCACAAACTTCCCACTGGCTAAAAGCTGCGCTCGATCCAAAACGGACGCAGCCGATAGACAGCGAGACGCCAAATGCAATTGGGCATCTGTTCACGCACAACCTTACATATTTAAAAAAAAAACTTAAGAGGATTGTAGTTAAAAGTTGACATTATATTCTAACATTATACGTATCGTATTGGATTATCTTTTTTCTTCTTTATATTTAAGTCAATAACGTTGACAGCTGAAATGTAACATTATAAATCAAACTACTAAAAAAAATAATATTTCTCATCGAACATACCTAGTAACTTTTCCGGGCGACACAGCGAATGTCAAATCTACTTTTGGTGATTGGACTTTTCCTGTTTGCTCTTCTTGTCTGCACTTTTGGAAGTTCAACATCGCTGTACTTAAAGTTAAAATAAATATTGTAAATAAAATTGGAACTTATAATTGATCATATTTAATTACATCGTAAGCGTTTGTAGTTTTTATTTTTGATAAGTGAAGTCTATTGGCAAAGTACATCACCGCCAAACAAATATCATTCATCTTATAACCAAAAATTGGCGTTCTTCAAACATTTAATCGCCACTTGATGCACACATCTAGAATTTTCTTCGTATTCTAATTGATGTGTGCATCGTCTTCGATACTAATGTGGACCACGAAAATTACACTTCGTGCGTCAACATTTTTTGGTCCTTCGATCCGGATGGCAAACAGTTCATCTTAACAATATACAGTTCATTGAAAATTGTGTTGAAAACGTGGTTTATACGCAGTCAACGTCACGCAATCAACGTCACTCAAGATTTCACATCATTCAAGGTCGTAAAGCAGATATCACCTACTACTAGCTGTTTTAACTACAAGTAACTGCAATTACAACTTGGATGGTATATTCAAGACATCATCGTGCTACGTCTGCAGTATAATAGCAATTGGATACTACAGCACCTTTCATCGCGCTTGTTTATATCCAGCATATCTCATCTTTATCATCATCTTTATCATCGAACAACAATTCAACATCTCACTGAAATTATCAAACTAGATAATTTGTAAGGTATAATTAAAATTTATTTAAGTTTTAGTTCATTATATTCAGGTGATCTTAAGAAATATTATAAAATTCATTATACAATTGTTTAGTCATTGAGTCATAGTATATCAAACATATCAATTTAAGAATAGTATAAAGTAAATATGTCTGATACTGAAAACCAAGTATGTGAGACTACTTCGGAATCAAAAACTTTGGAGTCTCTCAAGCGACAAAGAAGTGCATTTAAGGGTCAACTTACGCAATTCCGAAATAAACTTTCATCTCTTACAACGTTGGGAGCAATTGTAACTAATGTATGCCGGCTTCAAATCTTATACGATAAATATCATCAAGTACAACTAATAATAAAAATACAATATGATGGTGCATGAACTGATCGAGTGTCTTTCGAGGAAGACTACGAATATGTTGAGAGCACATTATTAAATAAGCTTCATGAAATAAAAAAATCGAAAATCAACCAAAGGAAGGAATTAATTTTGACTCATCGGCTAATAGTACTACACTAGTACAAAATATTGCTACAATGTCAATAAAGCTTCCTGAATTAAAGCTGCCAACCTTTTATCCCGTTAAAAACCTGGCAGGACTTAAAGTAATCTCAATGTTTCGTCGCTATTAAGTTAGTGGTGTAGGTACAGATGAAAAATTCCTGTCTAACACTGATCTGGCTCTGAACACAAGACCCCATAAGGGCTCGTGTCAACCCATTGCATGGCCTCACTGCTTGCATAGATAACACCGATTTGGACGCGATAGTTCACCTTTCTGCCCAGATTGTCCGGACCTGGAAGAAGACACGGAGCATGCGGTTTTTCATTGCAGACACTTCAGATAATGGAGAAGCAACCCATCAAGTCCACAGTTAATTTTAAAAGATATGTTAACATCTGAGCAGTGTGTGAATTTGTAATGAATGTGCAAAAAGAGGAGCGAAGAATCGAAAAAATAAGGCGATCAGCAGCCACTGTAATATTAAGTGTCCTCAAGAAAACTCTTCAACATCTCTTCAAGCTTTTATTGATTATTCAATTAAAAATTATAATGCATTGAAATCATTGCTAATTCAAGTGGATTCGTGGGACTTAATGTTAATTCATCATTTAACAGAAAAATTAGATAAGTCTTCAAAAATCCATAAAATCAAAAATTCTGAAAGTAACAAATTACTAAGCTTCGACAATTTTATAAAAAATTGATATTCTGATTAGAGCAGAAATTTACCATGAATTATTTAAGGGCAATTCTATTGCTGTGCTGAAAAATCTTCCGCCATTTTACCCTAGCGTGTTTGGTTATGTAATTAGTGGTTGTGTAACGGTTCACCAAAATATTAAAGATGTTCCATTACCCGTTTTATGCACTAATGAAATCTTACACAATGATATTAAACGATTCTGGGAATTAGAAACATAAGCAACTAAAAATAACTATTCATTAGATGAAAAATATTGTGAAGAATCTTATGATAAAAATCACAAACGTCTCCCTTCAGGTCGATATTCATTTTCTATGCCTCTCAATGATAATATTAATCATCTAGGATCATCAAATTCTTCGTCACTTAACCAATTTTATTCCATAGAGAAAAGGTTAATACGACAGCCCGAAATTTATCATCAATACAAGGAATTCATGGACGAGTACATTTCACTGGGTCATATGACGTTAATTGATAACCCTAATGTCATTAATGGTTCCAACAAAAATGTTTACTATTTACCGCACCACTTCGTTATCAAGGATAATAGCAGGACCACTCAATTACGAGTGGTATTCAATGGGTCTTCAAAATCATCTTCGAAATTGTCATTAAATGATTGTCTATTTAAAGGCCCTACCGTACAACAAACTTTACTTTCAATCATCTTACGATTCAGAAAACATATTGTTGCTTTCACCGCAGACATTGCTAAAATGTACAGGCAAATTCTTATTGATGAAGACCAACAGGATTTACAACGCATATGGTGGAGAGACAATCCATTGGACGTTACAAAATGCTATAAACTGTAACTTATGGAACTAAAAGCGCGCCGTATTTAGCAACGCGCACATTGAATCAATTGGCTTCAGATGACATCAGCTCGTTTCCAATAGCTTCGAAAATTTTGATGAACGACTTTTATGTTGATGACGTTCTTACGGGCTCTGGTACAATTGATGAAGCAATCAAGTTGAAATTGGATTTAATAAAATTATAAGAGAAAGGTGGATTTCGATTAAGAAAATTCTCTTCGAATATTCCAGCTATTTCATCCCTTTCTGAATCTTCGTCGCATTTATCGTTAGTGCTAGGTCTATCTTGGGATACATTACGTGATGAGTTCGAAATGAATTTTTCTAAATTCTCAGTAGACACTATTTGCACAAAACGTTCTATTTTATCTGAAATCTGTCAGTTATTCGATCCGTTAGGATTGTGTTATAATATAGACTGGGATAATATTATTATACATCAAGTTCGTGACGACTGGGTAGAGTTTAAAAGACAATTAATTGAACTCAAGAAAATTACCGTTCCACGATGCATCTCAGTAAAACAAGCTACAACAACTTTTGGCCCAAACATTGACTAAAGTAACTGAAAGTTTAAATATCCGGAGTAACCATATTTATCTTTGGTCGGATTCAGAAATAACTCTTCTCAGAATTAAATCTGAACCGTCTAAAATTTTCTACGTTTGTGGCAAGCCGAATCACTCAAATTCAAGAACATTCTTCAATAAATAGTTGGTGTATTGTACCAACATCACTAAACCCTGCTGATTTTGTGTCACGAGGCCTAATGCCAGGCGAATTTTTTAACCAAAGATTATGGTGGTCAGGTCCGCCATTCCTTTTTGAAGCTCAAAATAGCTGGCCTAAAAATTCAAATTTGAACATTAGTTCGGATTTATTGAATTTAGATCTTCGAAATAATGTCTTCATATCAGTTTGTAAAGATACTTCGCATTGGAATATTTTCGATCGGTATTCGTCTTATACGAAGCTCCTTCGAGTTACAGCTTATATGCTTCGATTTATAAAAAATCTTATCTCGAAAGGGCAATCGAGGAGTATTGGTGAGATAACTTCGACTGAACTGGATGCTTCGTAATCAGTCTTGTGAAACTCGTGCAGCAAAATGAATATGATAAAGATATTCAGCACATTAAAAATCTAAAATAGGCGAACGTCTTCGAAACTCGAAATTGGAATACTTTACGAAATATCCAATAGTATTACCAGGGAAACCCAGTTTTTCAACGTTATTAGTCCGGTCTGAACACGTAGGACTGTTTCACTGTGGAGCCCAAACATTGTTTTTATTGTTTTTGTTTTTATTAGAAACCTTCCAGAATGAAACAAAAATATTTTGTGCAAATAACCAAATTGAATGGCTTACTATACCACCACGATCTCCCCATTTCGGTGGTTTATGGGAGTCGGGTATTAAAAGTGCCAAGTGGCACATGAAACGAGTAATTGGTTATCGCGCGTAAGTAAAGGAAGGAATTAATTTTGACTCATCGGCTAATAGTACTACACTAGTACAAAATATTGCTACAATGTCAATAAAGCTTCTTTTATCCCGTTAAAAACCTGGCAGGACTTAAAGTACTCTCAATGTTTCGTCGCTATTAAGTTAGTGGTGTAGGTACAGATGAAAAATTCCTGTCTAACACTGATCTGGCTCTGAACACAAGACCCCATAAGGGCTCTTGTCAACCCATTGCATGGCCTCACTGCTTGCATAGATAACACCGATTTGGACGCGATAGTTCACCTTTCTGCCCAGATTGTCCGGACCTGGAAGAAGACACGGAGTATGCGGTTTTTCATTGCAGACACTTCAGAGAATGGAGAAGCAACCCATCAAGTCCACAGTTAATTTTAAAAGATATGTTAACATCTGAGCAGTGTGTGAATTTGTAATGAATGTGCAAAAAGAGGAGCGAAGAATCGAAAAAAATAAGGCGATCAGCAGCCACTGTATGATATTAAGTGTCCTCAAGAAAACTCTTCAACATCTCTTCAAGCTTTTATTGATTATTCAATTAAAAATTATAATGCATTGAAATCATTGCTAATTCAAGTGGAATCGTGGGACTTAATGTTAATTCATCATTTAACAGAAAAATTAGATAAGTCTTCAAAAATCCATAAAATCAAAAATTCTGAAAGTAACAAATTACTAAGCTTCGACAATTTTATAAAAAATTGATATTCTGATTGGAGCAGAAATTTACCATGAATTATTTAAGGGCAATTCTATTACTGTGTTGAAAAATCTTCCGCCATTTTACCCTAGCGTGTTTGGTTATGTAATTAGTGGTTGTGTAACGGTTCACCAAAATATTAAAGATGTTCCATTACCCGTTTTATGCACTAATGAAATCTTACACAATGATATTAAACGATTCTGGGAATTAGAAACATAAGCAACTAAAAATAACTATTCATTAGATGAAAAATATTGTGAAGAATCTTATGATAAAAATCACAAACGTCTCCCTTCAGGTCGATATTCATTTTCTATGCCTCTCAATGATAATATTAATCATCTAGGATCATCAAATTCTTCGTCACTTAACCAATTTTATTCCATAGAGAAAAGGTTAATACGACAGCCCGAAATTTATCATCAATACAAGGAATTCATGGACGAGTACATTTCACTGGGTCATATGACGTTAATTGATAACCCTAATGTCATTAATGGTTCCAACAAAAATGTTTACTATTTACCGCACCACTTCGTTATCAAGGATAATAGCAGGACCACTCAATTACGAGTGGTATTCAATGGGTCTTCAAAATCATCTTCGAAATTGTCATTAAATGATTGTCTATTTAAAGGCCCTACCGTACAACAAACTTTACTTTCAATCATCTTACGATTCAGAAAACATATTGTTGCTTTCACCGCAGACATTGCTAAAATGTACAGGCAAATTCTTATTGATGAAGACCAACAGGATTTACAACGCATATGGTGGAGAGACAATCCATTGGACGTTACAAAATGCTATAAACTGTAACTTATGGAACTAAAAGCGCGCCGTATTTAGCAACGCGCACATTGAATCAATTGGCTTCAGATGACATCAGCTCGTTTCCAATAGCTTCGAAAATTTTGATGAACGACTTTTATGTTGATGACGTTCTTACGGGCTCTGGTACAATTGATGAAGCAATCAAGTTGAAATTGGATTTAATAAAATTATAAGAGAAAGGTGGATTTCGATTAAGAAAATTCTCTTCGAATATTCCAGCTATTTCATCCCTTTCTGAATCTTCGTCGCATTTATCGTTAGTGCTAGGTCTATCTTGGGATACATTACGTGATGAGTTCGAAATGAATTTTTCTAAATTCTCAGTAGACACTATTTGCACAAAACGTACTATTTTATCTGAAATCTGTCAGTTATTCGATCCGTTAGGATTGTGTGCTTCCATGATATTAATTGCAAAAATTATAATGTAAACAATATGGACACTTTATAATATAGACTGGGATAATATTATTATACATCAAGTTCGTGACGACTGGGTAGAGTTTAAAAGACAATTAATTGAACTCAAGAAAATTACCGTTCCACGATGCATCTTAGTAAAACAAGCTACAACAACGCAGATTCATGGATTTTCAGATGCTTCCGAGAAAGGTTTTGGTTGCGCTCTTTACCTACGAGTCACTGATAGTCAAAATATGCACCATGTAAGGTTGATTTGTTCAAAATCCAGGGTTGCGCCTCTTAAGAAGCAAACGATTCCTCGCCTGGAGTTATGTGCCGCTTTACTTTTGGCCCAAACATTGACTAAAGTAACTGAAAGTTTAAATATCCGGAGTAACCATATTTATCTTTGGTCGGATTCAGAAATAACTCTTCTCAGAATTAAATCTGAACCGTCTAAAATTTTCTACGTTTGTGGCAAGCCGAATCACTCAAATTCAAGAACATTCTTCAATAAATAGTTGGTGTATTGTACCAACATCACTAAACCCTGCTGATTTTGTGTCACGAGGCCTAATGCCAGGCGAATTTTTTAACCAAAGATTATGGTGGTCAGGTCCGCCATTCCTTTTTGAAGCTCAAAATAGCTGGCCTAAAAATTCAAATTTGAACATTAGTTCAGATTTATTGAATTTAGATCTTCGAAATAATGTCTCCATATCAGTTTGTAAAGATACTTCGCATTGGAATATTTTCGATCGGTATTCGTCTTATACGAAGCTCCTTCGAGTTACAGCTTATATGCTTCGATTTATAAAAAATCTTATCTCGAAAGGGCAATCGAGGAGTATTGGTGAGATAACTTCGACTGAACTGGATGCTTCGTAATCAGTCTTGTGAAACTCGTGCAGCAAAATGAATATGATAAAGATATTCAGCACATTAAAAATCTAAAATAGGCGGACGTCTTCGAAACTCGAAATTGGAATACTTTACGAAATATCCAATAGTATTACCAGGGAAACCCAGTTTTTCAACGTTATTAGTCCGGTCTGAACACGTAGGACTGTTTCACTGTGGAGCCCAAACATTGTTTTTATAGTTTTTGTTTTTATTAGAAACCTTCCAGAATGAAACAAAAATATTTTGTGCAAATAACCAAATTGAATGGCTTACTATACCACCACGATCTCCCCATTTCGGTGGTTTATGGGAGTCGGGTATTAAAAGTGCCAAGTGGCACATGAAACGAGTAATTGGTAATCGCGCGTAAGTAAAGGAAGGAATTAATTTTGACTCATCGGCTAATAGTACTACACTAGTACAAAATATTGCTACAATGTCAATAAAGCTTCCTGAATTAAAGCTGCCAACCTTTTATCCCGTTAAAAACCTGGCAGGACTTAAAGTACTCTCAATGTTTCGTCGCTATTAAGTTAGTGGTGTAGGTACAGATGAAAAATTCCTGTCTAACACTGATCTGGCTCTGAACACAAGACCCCATAAGGGCTCGTGTCAACCCATTGCATGGCCTCACTGCTTGCATAGATAACACCGATTTGGACGCGATAGTTCACCTTTCTGCCCAGATTGTCCGGACCTGGAAGAAGACACGGAGCATGCGGTTTTTCATTGCAGACACTTCAGAGAATGGAGAAGCAACCCATCAAGTCCACAGTTAATTTTAAAAGATATGTTAACATCTGAGCAGTGTGTGAATTTGTAATGAATGTGCAAAAAGAGGAGCGAAGAATCGAAAAAATAAGGCGATCAGCAGCCACTGTATGATATTAAGTGTCCTCAAGAAAACTCTTCAACATCTCTTCAAGCTTTTATTGATTATTCAATTAAAAATTATAATGCATTGAAATCATTGCTAATTCAAGTGGAATCGTGGGACTTAATGTTAATTCATCATTTAACAGAAAAATTAGATAAGTCTTCAAAAATCCATAAAATCAAAAATTCTGAAAGTAACAAATTACTAAGCTTCGACAATTTTATAAAAAATTGATATTCTGATTGGAGCAGAAATTTACCATGAATTATTTAAGGGCAATTCTATTACTGTGTTGAAAAATCTTCCGCCATTTTACCCTAGCGTGTTTGGTTATGTAATTAGTGGTTGTGTAACGGTTCACCAAAATATTAAAGATGTTCCATTACCCGTTTTATGCACTAATGAAATCTTACACAATGATATTAAACGATTCTGGGAATTAGAAACATAAGCAACTAAAAATAACTATTCATTAGATGAAAAATATTGTGAAGAATCTTATGATAAAAATCACAAACGTCTCCCTTCAGGTCGATATTCATTTTCTATGCCTCTCAATGATAATATTAATCATCTAGGATCATCAAATTCTTCGTCACTTAACCAATTTTATTCCATAGAGAAAAGGTTAATACGACAGCCAGAAATTTATCATCAATACAAGGAATTCATGGACGAGTACATTTCCCTGGGTCATATGACGTTAATTGATAACCCTAATGTCATTAATGGTTCCAACAAAAATGTTTACTATTTACCGCACCACTTCGTTATCAAGGATAATAGCACGACCACTCAATTACGAGTGGTATTCAATGGGTCTTCAAAATCATCTTCGAAATTGTCATTAAATGATTGTCTATTTAAAGGCCCTACCGTACAACAAACTTTACTTTCAATCATCTTACGATTCTGAAAACATATTGTTGCTTTCACCGCAGACATTGCTAAAATATACAGGCAAATTCTTATTGATGAAGACCAACAGGATTTACAACGCATATGGTGGAGAGACAATCCATTGGACGTTACAAAATGCTATAAACTGTAACTTATGGAACTAAAAGCGCGCCGTATTTAGCAACGCGCACATTGAATCAATTGGCTTCAGATGACATCAGCTCGTTTCCAATAGCTTCGAAAATTTTGATGAACGACTTTTATGTTGATGACGTTCTTACGGGCTCTGGTACAATTGATGAAGCAATCAAGTTGAAATTGGATTTAATAAAATTATAAGAGAAAGGTGGATTTCGATTAAGAAAATTCTCTTCGAATATTCCAGCTATTTCATCCCTTTCTGAATCTTCGTCGCATTTATCGTTAGTGCTAGGTCTATCTTGGGATACATTACGTGATGAGTTCGAAATGAATTTTTCTAAATTCTCAGTAGACACTATTTGCACAAAACGTTCTATTTTATCTGAAATCTGTCAGTTATTCGATCCGTTAGGATTGTGTTATAATATAGACTGGGATAATATTATTATACATCAAGTTCGTGACGACTGGGTAGAGTTTAAAAGACAATTAATTGAACTCAAGAAAATTACCGTTCCACGATGCATCTCAGTAAAACAAGCTACAACAACTTTTGGCCCAAACATTGACTAAAGTAACTGAAAGTTTAAATATCCGGAGTAACCATATTTATCTTTGGTCGGATTCAGAAATAACTCTTCTCAGAATTAAATCTGAACCGTCTAAAATTTTCTACGTTTGTGGCAAGCCGAATCACTCAAATTCAAGAACATTCTTCAATAAATAGTTGGTGTATTGTACCAACATCACTAAACCCTGCTGATTTTGTGTCACGAGGCCTAATGCCAGGCGAATTTTTTAACCAAAGATTATGGTGGTCAGGTCCGCCATTCCTTTTTGAAGCTCAAAATAGCTGGCCTAAAAATTCAAATTTGAACATTAGTTCGGATTTATTGAATTTAGATCTTCGAAATAATGTCTTCATATCAGTTTGTAAAGATACTTCGCATTGGAATATTTTCGATCGGTATTCGTCTTATACGAAGCTCCTTCGAGTTACAGCTTATATGCTTCGATTTATAAAAAATCTTATCTCGAAAGGGCAATCGAGGAGTATTGGTGAGATAACTTCGACTGAACTGGATGCTTCGTAATCAGTCTTGTGAAACTCGTGCAGCAAAATGAATATGATAAAGATATTCAGCACATTAAAAATCTAAAATAGGCGAACGTCTTCGAAACTCGAAATTGGAATACTTTACGAAATATCCAATAGTATTACCAGGGAAACCCAGTTTTTCAACGTTATTAGTCCGGTCTGAACACGTAGGACTGTTTCACTGTGGAGCCCAAACATTGTTTTTATTGTTTTTGTTTTTATTAGAAACCTTCCAGAATGAAACAAAAATATTTTGTGCAAATAACCAAATTGAATGGCTTACTATACCACCACGATCTCCCCATTTCGGTGGTTTATGGGAGTCGGGTATTAAAAGTGCCAAGTGGCACATGAAACGAGTAATTGGTTATCGCGCGTAAGTAAAGGAAGGAATTAATTTTGACTCATCGGCTAATAGTACTACACTAGTACAAAATATTGCTACAATGTCAATAAAGCTTCTTTTATCCCGTTAAAAACCTGGCAGGACTTAAAGTACTCTCAATGTTTCGTCGCTATTAAGTTAGTGGTGTAGGTACAGATGAAAAATTCCTGTCTAACACTGATCTGGCTCTGAACACAAGACCCCATAAGGGCTCTTGTCAACCCATTGCATGGCCTCACTGCTTGCATAGATAACACCGATTTGGACGCGATAGTTCACCTTTCTGCCCAGATTGTCCGGACCTGGAAGAAGACACGGAGTATGCGGTTTTTCATTGCAGACACTTCAGAGAATGGAGAAGCAACCCATCAAGTCCACAGTTAATTTTAAAAGATATGTTAACATCTGAGCAGTGTGTGAATTTGTAATGAATGTGCAAAAAGAGGAGCGAAGAATCGAAAAAAATAAGGCGATCAGCAGCCACTGTATGATATTAAGTGTCCTCAAGAAAACTCTTCAACATCTCTTCAAGCTTTTATTGATTATTCAATTAAAAATTATAATGCATTGAAATCATTGCTAATTCAAGTGGAATCGTGGGACTTAATGTTAATTCATCATTTAACAGAAAAATTAGATAAGTCTTCAAAAATCCATAAAATCAAAAATTCTGAAAGTAACAAATTACTAAGCTTCGACAATTTTATAAAAAATTGATATTCTGATTGGAGCAGAAATTTACCATGAATTATTTAAGGGCAATTCTATTACTGTGTTGAAAAATCTTCCGCCATTTTACCCTAGCGTGTTTGGTTATGTAATTAGTGGTTGTGTAACGGTTCACCAAAATATTAAAGATGTTCCATTACCCGTTTTATGCACTAATGAAATCTTACACAATGATATTAAACGATTCTGGGAATTAGAAACATAAGCAACTAAAAATAACTATTCATTAGATGAAAAATATTGTGAAGAATCTTATGATAAAAATCACAAACGTCTCCCTTCAGGTCGATATTCATTTTCTATGCCTCTCAATGATAATATTAATCATCTAGGATCATCAAATTCTTCGTCACTTAACCAATTTTATTCCATAGAGAAAAGGTTAATACGACAGCCCGAAATTTATCATCAATACAAGGAATTCATGGACGAGTACATTTCACTGGGTCATATGACGTTAATTGATAACCCTAATGTCATTAATGGTTCCAACAAAAATGTTTACTATTTACCGCACCACTTCGTTATCAAGGATAATAGCAGGACCACTCAATTACGAGTGGTATTCAATGGGTCTTCAAAATCATCTTCGAAATTGTCATTAAATGATTGTCTATTTAAAGGCCCTACCGTACAACAAACTTTACTTTCAATCATCTTACGATTCAGAAAACATATTGTTGCTTTCACCGCAGACATTGCTAAAATGTACAGGCAAATTCTTATTGATGAAGACCAACAGGATTTACAACGCATATGGTGGAGAGACAATCCATTGGACGTTACAAAATGCTATAAACTGTAACTTATGGAACTAAAAGCGCGCCGTATTTAGCAACGCGCACATTGAATCAATTGGCTTCAGATGACATCAGCTCGTTTCCAATAGCTTCGAAAATTTTGATGAACGACTTTTATGTTGATGACGTTCTTACGGGCTCTGGTACAATTGATGAAGCAATCAAGTTGAAATTGGATTTAATAAAATTATAAGAGAAAGGTGGATTTCGATTAAGAAAATTCTCTTCGAATATTCCAGCTATTTCATCCCTTTCTGAATCTTCGTCGCATTTATCGTTAGTGCTAGGTCTATCTTGGGATACATTACGTGATGAGTTCGAAATGAATTTTTCTAAATTCTCAGTAGACACTATTTGCACAAAACGTTCTATTTTATCTGAAATCTGTCAGTTATTCGATCCGTTAGGATTGTGTTATAATATAGACTGGGATAATATTATTATACATCAAGTTCGTGACGACTGGGTAGAGTTTAAAAGACAATTAATTGAACTCAAGAAAATTACCGTTCCACGATGCATCTCAGTAAAACAAGCTACAACAACTTTTGGCCCAAACATTGACTAAAGTAACTGAAAGTTTAAATATCCGGAGTAACCATATTTATCTTTGGTCGGATTCAGAAATAACTCTTCTCAGAATTAAATCTGAACCGTCTAAAATTTTCTACGTTTGTGGCAAGCCGAATCACTCAAATTCAAGAACATTCTTCAATAAATAGTTGGTGTATTGTACCAACATCACTAAACCCTGCTGATTTTGTGTCACGAGGCCTAATGCCAGGCGAATTTTTTAACCAAAGATTATGGTGGTCAGGTCCGCCATTCCTTTTTGAAGCTCAAAATAGCTGGCCTAAAAATTCAAATTTGAACATTAGTTCGGATTTATTGAATTTAGATCTTCGAAATAATGTCTCCATATCAGTTTGTAAAGATACTTCGCATTGGAATATTTTCGATCGGTATTCGTCTTATACGAAGCTCCTTCGAGTTACAGCTTATATGCTTCGATTTATAAAAAATCTTATCTCGAAAGGGCAATCGAGGAGTATTGGTGAGATAACTTCGACTGAACTGGATGCTTCAGTCTTGTGAAACTCGTGCAGCAAAATGAATATGATAAAGATATTCAGCACATTAAAAATCTAAAATAGGCGAACGTCTTCGAAACTCGAAATTGGAATACTTTACGAAATATCCAATAGTATTACCAGGGAAACCCAGTTTTTCAACGTTATTAGTCCGGTCTGAACACGTAGGACTGTTTCACTGTGGAGCCCAAACATTGTTTTTATTGTTTTTGTTTTTATTAGAAACCTTCCAGAATGAAACAAAAATATTTTGTGCAAATAACCAAATTGAATGGCTTACTATACCACCACGATCTCCCCATTTCGGTGGTTTATGGGAGTCGGGTATTAAAAGTGCCAAGTGGCACATGAAACGAGTAATTGGTTATCGCGCGTAAGTAAAGGAAGGAATTAATTTTGACTCATCGGCTAATAGTACTACACTAGTACAAAATATTGCTACAATGTCAATAAAGCTTCTTTTATCCCGTTAAAAACCTGGCAGGACTTAAAGTACTCTCAATGTTTCGTCGCTATTAAGTTAGTGGTGTAGGTACAGATGAAAAATTCCTGTCTAACACTGATCTGGCTCTGAACACAAGACCCCATAAGGGCTCTTGTCAACCCATTGCATGGCCTCACTGCTTGCATAGATAACACCGATTTGGACGCGATAGTTCACCTTTCTGCCCAGATTGTCCGGACCTGGAAGAAGACACGGAGTATGCGGTTTTTCATTGCAGACACTTCAGAGAATGGAGAAGCAACCCATCAAGTCCACAGTTAATTTTAAAAGATATGTTAACATCTGAGCAGTGTGTGAATTTGTAATGAATGTGCAAAAAGAGGAGCGAAGAATCGAAAAAAATAAGGCGATCAGCAGCCACTGTATGATATTAAGTGTCCTCAAGAAAACTCTTCAACATCTCTTCAAGCTTTTATTGATTATTCAATTAAAAATTATAATGCATTGAAATCATTGCTAATTCAAGTGGAATCGTGGGACTTAATGTTAATTCATCATTTAACAGAAAAATTAGATAAGTCTTCAAAAATCCATAAAATCAAAAATTCTGAAAGTAACAAATTACTAAGCTTCGACAATTTTATAAAAAATTGATATTCTGATTGGAGCAGAAATTTACCATGAATTATTTAAGGGCAATTCTATTACTGTGTTGAAAAATCTTCCGCCATTTTACCCTAGCGTGTTTGGTTATGTAATTAGTGGTTGTGTAACGGTTCACCAAAATATTAAAGATGTTCCATTACCCGTTTTATGCACTAATGAAATCTTACACAATGATATTAAACGATTCTGGGAATTAGAAACATAAGCAACTAAAAATAACTATTCATTAGATGAAAAATATTGTGAAGAATCTTATGATAAAAATCACAAACGTCTCCCTTCAGGTCGATATTCATTTTCTATGCCTCTCAATGATAATATTAATCATCTAGGATCATCAAATTCTTCGTCACTTAACCAATTTTATTCCATAGAGAAAAGGTTAATACGACAGCCCGAAATTTATCATCAATACAAGGAATTCATGGACGAGTACATTTCACTGGGTCATATGACGTTAATTGATAACCCTAATGTCATTAATGGTTCCAACAAAAATGTTTACTATTTACCGCACCACTTCGTTATCAAGGATAATAGCAGGACCACTCAATTACGAGTGGTATTCAATGGGTCTTCAAAATCATCTTCGAAATTGTCATTAAATGATTGTCTATTTAAAGGCCCTACCGTACAACAAACTTTACTTTCAATCATCTTACGATTCTGAAAACATATTGTTGCTTTCACCGCAGACATTGCTAAAATATACAGGCAAATTCTTATTGATGAAGACCAACAGGATTTACAACGCATATGGTGGAGAGACAATCCATTGGACGTTACAAAATGCTATAAACTGTAACTTATGGAACTAAAAGCGCGCCGTATTTAGCAACGCGCACATTGAATCAATTGGCTTCAGATGACATCAGCTCGTTTCCAATAGCTTCGAAAATTTTGATGAACGACTTTTATGTTGATGACGTTCTTACGGGCTCTGGTACAATTGATGAAGCAATCAAGTTGAAATTGGATTTAATAAAATTATTAGAGAAAGGTGGATTTCGATTAAGAAAATTCTCTTCGAATATTCCAGCTATTTCATCCCTTTCTGAATCTTCGTCGCATTTATCGTTAGTGCTAGGTCTATCTTGGGATACATTACGTGATGAGTTCGAAATGAATTTTTCTAAATTCTCAGTAGACACTATTTGCACAAAACGTACTATTTTATCTGAAATCTGTCAGTTATTCGATCCGTTAGGATTGTGTGCTTCCATGATATTAATTGCAAAAATTATAATGTAAACAATATGGACACTTTATAATATAGACTGGGATAATATTATTATACATCAAGTTCGTGACGACTGGGTAGAGTTTAAAAGACAATTAATTGAACTCAAGAAAATTACCGTTCCACGATGCATCTTAGTAAAACAAGCTACAACAACGCAGATTCATGGATTTTCAGATGCTTCCGAGAAAGGTTTTGGTTGCGCTCTTTACCTACGAGTCACTGATAGTCAAAATATGCACCATGTAAGGTTGATTTGTTCAAAATCCAGGGTTGCGCCTCTTAAGAAGCAAACGATTCCTCGCCTGGAGTTATGTGCCGCTTTACTTTTGGCCCAAACATTGACTAAAGTAACTGAAAGTTTAAATATCCGGAGTAACCATATTTATCTTTGGTCGGATTCAGAAATAACTCTTCTCAGAATTAAATCTGAACCGTCTAAAATTTTCTACGTTTGTGGCAAGCCGAATCACTCAAATTCAAGAACATTCTTCAATAAATAGTTGGTGTATTGTACCAACATCACTAAACCCTGCTGATTTTGTGTCACGAGGCCTAATGCCAGGCGAATTTTTTAACCAAAGATTATGGTGGTCAGGTCCGCCATTCCTTTTTGAAGCTCAAAATAGCTGGCCTAAAAATTCAAATTTGAACATTAGTTCAGATTTATTGAATTTAGATCTTCGAAATAATGTCTCCATATCAGTTTGTAAAGATACTTCGCATTGGAATATTTTCGATCGGTATTCGTCTTATACGAAGCTCCTTCGAGTTACAGCTTATATGCTTCGATTTATAAAAAATCTTATCTCGAAAGGGCAATCGAGGAGTATTGGTGAGATAACTTCGACTGAACTGGATGCTTCGTAATCAGTCTTGTGAAACTCGTGCAGCAAAATGAATATGATAAAGATATTCAGCACATTAAAAATCTAAAATAGGCGGACGTCTTCGAAACTCGAAATTGGAATACTTTACGAAATATCCAATAGTATTACCAGGGAAACCCAGTTTTTCAACGTTATTAGTCCGGTCTGAACACGTAGGACTGTTTCACTGTGGAGCCCAAACATTGTTTTTATAGTTTTTGTTTTTATTAGAAACCTTCCAGAATGAAACAAAAATATTTTGTGCAAATAACCAAATTGAATGGCTTACTATACCACCACGATCTCCCCATTTCGGTGGTTTATGGGAGTCGGGTATTAAAAGTGCCAAGTGGCACATGAAACGAGTAATTGGTAATCGCGCGTAAGTAAAGGAAGGAATTAATTTTGACTCATCGGCTAATAGTACTACACTAGTACAAAATATTGCTACAATGTCAATAAAGCTTCCTGAATTAAAGCTGCCAACCTTTTATCCCGTTAAAAACCTGGCAGGACTTAAAGTACTCTCAATGTTTCGTCGCTATTAAGTTAGTGGTGTAGGTACAGATGAAAAATTCCTGTCTAACACTGATCTGGCTCTGAACACAAGACCCCATAAGGGCTCGTGTCAACCCATTGCATGGCCTCACTGCTTGCATAGATAACACCGATTTGGACGCGATAGTTCACCTTTCTGCCCAGATTGTCCGGACCTGGAAGAAGACACGGAGCATGCGGTTTTTCATTGCAGACACTTCAGAGAATGGAGAAGCAACCCATCAAGTCCACAGTTAATTTTAAAAGATATGTTAACATCTGAGCAGTGTGTGAATTTGTAATGAATGTGCAAAAAGAGGAGCGAAGAATCGAAAAAATAAGGCGATCAGCAGCCACTGTATGATATTAAGTGTCCTCAAGAAAACTCTTCAACATCTCTTCAAGCTTTTATTGATTATTCAATTAAAAATTATAATGCATTGAAATCATTGCTAATTCAAGTGGAATCGTGGGACTTAATGTTAATTCATCATTTAACAGAAAAATTAGATAAGTCTTCAAAAATCCATAAAATCAAAAATTCTGAAAGTAACAAATTACTAAGCTTCGACAATTTTATAAAAAATTGATATTCTGATTGGAGCAGAAATTTACCATGAATTATTTAAGGGCAATTCTATTACTGTGTTGAAAAATCTTCCGCCATTTTACCCTAGCGTGTTTGGTTATGTAATTAGTGGTTGTGTAACGGTTCACCAAAATATTAAAGATGTTCCATTACCCGTTTTATGCACTAATGAAATCTTACACAATGATATTAAACGATTCTGGGAATTAGAAACATAAGCAACTAAAAATAACTATTCATTAGATGAAAAATATTGTGAAGAATCTTATGATAAAAATCACAAACGTCTCCCTTCAGGTCGATATTCATTTTCTATGCCTCTCAATGATAATATTAATCATCTAGGATCATCAAATTCTTCGTCACTTAACCAATTTTATTCCATAGAGAAAAGGTTAATACGACAGCCAGAAATTTATCATCAATACAAGGAATTCATGGACGAGTACATTTCCCTGGGTCATATGACGTTAATTGATAACCCTAATGTCATTAATGGTTCCAACAAAAATGTTTACTATTTACCGCACCACTTCGTTATCAAGGATAATAGCACGACCACTCAATTACGAGTGGTATTCAATGGGTCTTCAAAATCATCTTCGAAATTGTCATTAAATGATTGTCTATTTAAAGGCCCTACCGTACAACAAACTTTACTTTCAATCATCTTACGATTCTGAAAACATATTGTTGCTTTCACCGCAGACATTGCTAAAATATACAGGCAAATTCTTATTGATGAAGACCAACAGGATTTACAACGCATATGGTGGAGAGACAATCCATTGGACGTTACAAAATGCTATAAACTGTAACTTATGGAACTAAAAGCGCGCCGTATTTAGCAACGCGCACATTGAATCAATTGGCTTCAGATGACATCAGCTCGTTTCCAATAGCTTCGAAAATTTTGATGAACGACTTTTATGTTGATGACGTTCTTACGGGCTCTGGTACAATTGATGAAGCAATCAAGTTGAAATTGGATTTAATAAAATTATTAGAGAAAGGTGGATTTCGATTAAGAAAATTCTCTTCGAATATTCCAGCTATTTCATCCCTTTCTGAATCTTCGTCGCATTTATCGTTAGTGCTAGGTCTATCTTGGGATACATTACGTGATGAGTTCGAAATGAATTTTTCTAAATTCTCAGTAGACACTATTTGCACAAAACGTTCTATTTTATCTGAAATCTGTCAGTTATTCGATCCGTTAGGATTGTGTTATAATATAGACTGGGATAATATTATTATACATCAAGTTCGTGACGACTGGGTAGAGTTTAAAAGACAATTAATTGAACTCAAGAAAATTACCGTTCCACGATGCATCTCAGTAAAACAAGCTACAACAACTTTTGGCCCAAACATTGACTAACGTAACTGAAAGTTTAAATATCCGGAGTAACCATATTTATCTTTGGTCGGATTCAGAAATAACTCTTCTCAGAATTAAATCTGAACCGTCTAAAATTTTCTACGTTTGTGGCAAGCCGAATCACTCAAATTCAAGAACATTCTTCAATAAATAGTTGGTGTATTGTACCAACATCACTAAACCCTGCTGATTTTGTGTCACGAGGCCTAATGCCAGGCGAATTTTTTAACCAAAGATTATGGTGGTCAGGTCCGCCATTCCTTTTTGAAGCTCAAAATAGCTGGCCTAAAAATTCAAATTTGAACATTAGTTCGGATTTATTGAATTTAGATCTTCGAAATAATGTCTTCATATCAGTTTGTAAAGATACTTCGCATTGGAATATTTTCGATCGGTATTCGTCTTATACGAAGCTCCTTCGAGTTACAGCTTATATGCTTCGATTTATAAAAAATCTTATCTCGAAAGGGCAATCGAGGAGTATTGGTGAGATAACTTCGACTGAACTGGATGCTTCGTAATCAGTCTTGTGAAACTCGTGCAGCAAAATGAATATGATAAAGATATTCAGCACATTAAAAATCTAAAATAGGCGAACGTCTTCGAAACTCGAAATTGGAATACTTTACGAAATATCCAATAGTATTACCAGGGAAACCCAGTTTTTCAACGTTATTAGTCCGGTCTGAACATGTAGGACTGTTTCACTGTGGAGCCCAAACATTGTTTTTATTGTTTTTGTTTTTATTAGAAACCTTCCAGAATGAAACAAAAATATTTTGTGCAAATAACCAAATTGAATGGCTTACTATACCACCACGATCTCCCCATTTCGGTGGTTTATGGGAGTCGGGTATTAAAAGTGCCAAGTGGCACATGAAACGAGTAATTGGTTATCGCGCGTAAGTAAAGGAAGGAATTAATTTTGACTCATCGGCTAATAGTACTACACTAGTACAAAATATTGCTACAATGTCAATAAAGCTTCCTGAATTAAAGCTGCCAATCTTTTATCCCGTTAAAAACCTGGCAGGACTTAAAGTACTGTCAATGTTTCGTCGCTATTAAGTTAGTGGTGTAGGTACAGATGAAAAATTCCTGTCTAACACTGATCTGGCTCTGAACACAAGACCCCATAAGGGCTCTTGTCAACCCATTGCATGGCCTCACTGCTTGAATAGATAACACCGATTTGGACGCGATAGTTCACCTTTCTGCCCAGATTGTCCGGACCTGGAAGAAGACACGGAGTATGCGGTTTTTCATTGCAGACACTTCAGAGAATGGAGAAGCAACCCATCAAGTCCACAGTTAATTTTAAAAGATATGTTAACATCTGAGCAGTGTGTGAATTTGTAATGAATGTGCAAAAAGAGGAGCGAAGAATCGAAAAAAATAAGGCGATCAGCAGCCACTGTATGATATTAAGTGTCCTCAAGAAAACTCTTCAACATCTCTTCAAGCTTTTATTGATTATTCAATTAAAAATTATAATGCATTGAAATCATTGCTAATTCAAGTGGAATCGTGGGACTTAATGTTAATTCATCATTTAACAGAAAAATTAGATAAGTCTTCAAAAATCCATAAAATCAAAAATTCTGAAAGTAACAAATTACTAAGCTTCGACAATTTTATAAAAAATTGATATTCTGATTGGAGCAGAAATTTACCATGAATTATTTAAGGGCAATTCTATTACTGTGTTGAAAAATCTTCCGCCATTTTACCCTAGCGTGTTTGGTTATGTAATTAGTGGTTGTGTAACGGTTCACCAAAATATTAAAGATGTTCCATTACCCGTTTTATGCACTAATGAAATCTTACACAATGATATTAAACGATTCTGGGAATTAGAAACATAAGCAACTAAAAATAACTATTCATTAGATGAAAAATATTGTGAAGAATCTTATGATAAAAATCACAAACGTCTCCTTCAGGTCGATATTCATTTTCTATGCCTCTCAATGATAATATTAATCATCTAGGATCATCAAATTCTTCGTCACTTAACCAATTTTATTCCATAGAGAAAAGGTTAATACGACAGCCCGAAATTTATCATCAATACAAGGAATTCATGGACGAGTACATTTCACTGGGTCATATGACGTTAATTGATAACCCTAATGTCATTAATGGTTCCAACAAAAATGTTTACTATTTACCGCACCACTTCGTTATCAAGGATAATAGCAGGACCACTCAATTACGAGTGGTATTCAATGGGTCTTCAAAATCATCTTCGAAATTGTCATTAAATGATTGTCTATTTAAAGGCCCTACCGTACAACAAACTTTACTTTCAATCATCTTACGATTCAGAAAACATATTGTTGCTTTCACCGCAGACATTGCTAAAATGTACAGGCAAATTCTTATTGATGAAGACCAACAGGATTTACAACGCATATGGTGGAGAGACAATCCATTGGACGTTACAAAATGCTATAAACTGTAACTTATGGAACTAAAAGCGCGCCGTATTTAGCAACGCGCACATTGAATCAATTGGCTTCAGATGACATCAGCTCGTTTCCAATAGCTTCGAAAATTTTGATGAACGACTTTTATGTTGATGACGTTCTTACGGGCTCTGGTACAATTGATGAAGCAATCAAGTTGAAATTGGATTTAATAAAATTATTAGAGAAAGGTGGATTTCGATTAAGAAAATTCTCTTCGAATATTCCAGCTATTTCATCCCTTTCTGAATCTTCGTCGCATTTATCGTTAGTGCTAGGTCTATCTTGGGATACATTACGTGATGAGTTCGAAATGAATTTTTCTAAATTCTCAGTAGACACTATTTGCACAAAACGTACTATTTTATCTGAAATCTGTCAGTTATTCGATCCGTTAGGATTGTGTGCTTCCATGATATTAATTGCAAAAATTATAATGTAAACAATATAGACACTTTATAATATAGACTGGGATAATATTATTATACATCAAGTTCGTGACGACTGGGTAGAGTTTAAAAGACAATTAATTGAACTCAAGAAAATTACCGTTCCACGATGCATCTTAGTAAAACAAGCTACAACAACGCAGATTCATGGATTTTCAGATGCTTCCGAGAAAGGTTTTGGTTGCGCTCTTTACCTACGAGTCACTGATAGTCAAAATATGCACCATGTAAGGTTGATTTGTTCAAAATCCAGGGTTGCGCCTCTTAAGAAGCAAACGATTCCTCGCCTGGAGTTATGTGCCGCTTTACTTTTGGCCCAAACATTGACTAAAGTAACTGAAAGTTTAAATATCCGGAGTAACCATATTTATCTTTGGTCGGATTCAGAAATAACTCTTCTCAGAATTAAATCTGAACCGTCTAAAATTTTCTACGTTTGTGGCAAGCCGAATCACTCAAATTCAAGAACATTCTTCAATAAATAGTTGGTGTATTGTACCAACATCACTAAACCCTGCTGATTTTGTGTCACGAGGCCTAATGCCAGGCGAATTTTTTAACCAAAGATTATGGTGGTCAGGTCCGCCATTCCTTTTTGAAGCTCAAAATAGCTGGCCTAAAAATTCAAATTTGAACATTAGTTCGGATTTATTGAATTTAGATCTTCGAAATAATGTCTCCATATCAGTTTGTAAAGATACTTCGCATTGGAATATTTTCGATCGGTATTCGTCTTATACGAAGCTCCTTCGAGTTACAGCTTATATGCTTCGATTTATAAAAAATCTTATCTCGAAAGGGCAATCGAGGAGTATTGGTGAGATAACTTCGACTGAACTGGATGCTTCGTAATCAGTCTTGTGAAACTCGTGCAGCAAAATGAATATGATAAAGATATTCAGCACATTAAAAAATATGAATCAGTTCATAATTTAAGCAATCTAAAATAGGCGGACGTATTCGAAACTCGAAATTGGAATACTTTACGAAATATCCAATAGTACTACCAGGGAAACCCAGTTTTTCAACGTTATTAGTCCGGTCTGAACACGTAGGACTGTTTCACTGTGGAGCCCAAACATTGTTTTTATTGTTTTTGTTTTTATTAGAAACCTTCCAGAATGAAACAAAAATATTTTGTGCAAATAACCAAATTGAATGGCTTACTATACCACCACGATCTCCCCATTTCGGTGGTTTATGGGAGTCGGGTATTAAAAGTGCCAAGTGGCACATGAAACGAGTAATTGGTTATCGCGCGTGAGTAAAGTAAACCAGAAATAAAAGAAATAAATATGTCTGATACTGAGAACCAAGTAGGTGAGACTACTTCGAAATCAAAAACTTTGGAGTCTCTCAAGCGACAAAGAAGTGCATTTAAGGGTCAACTTACGCAATTCCGAAATAAACTTTCGTCTCTTACAACGTTGGGAGCAATTGTATCTAATGTACGTCGGCTTCAAATCTTATACGATAAATAACATCAAGTACAACTAAAAATAAAAATACAATATGATGGTGCATAAACTGATCGAGTGTCTTTCGAGGAAGACTACGAATATGTTGAGAGCACATTATTAAATAAGCTTCATGAAATAAAAAATCGAAAATCAACCAAAGGAAGGAATTAATTTTGACTCATCGGCTAATAGTCTACACTAGAACAAAATATTCCTACAATGTCAATAAAGCTTCCTGAATTAAAGCTGCCAACCTTTAGTGGGTCATAAAGCGAATGGCTAGCATTTCGGGATGTTTTTCGAGATTTGATCCATAATAAATCCAATATCGATTCTACCGTTAAATTTTTTTATTTAATTTCTCATATTCGCTCGGGCAAAGCATATTAAAAACCTTGCGGTAACCTCTTCTAACTATGAAGTTGCGTGGCAAACATTATGCAAGCGATATGACAATTCAATTTTAATCCAAAAAGCTCACATGAAGTCACTGTATGATATTAAGTGTCCTCAAGGAAACTCTTCAACATCTCTTCAAGCTTTTATTGATTATTCAATTAAAAATTATAATGCATTGAAATCATTGCTAATTCAATTGGAATCGTGGGACTTAATGTTAATTCATCATTTAACAGAAAAATTAGATAAGTCTTCAAAAATCCATAAAATCAAAAACTCTGAAAGTAACAAATTACTAAGCTTCGACAATTTTATAAAAAATTGATATTCTGATTGGAACAGAAATTTACCATCAATTATTTAAGGTCAATTCTATTACTGTGTTGAAAAATCTTCCGCCATTTTACCCTAGCGTGTTTGGTTATGTAATTAGTGGTTGTGTAACGGTTCACCAAAATATTAAAGATGTTCCATTACCCGTTTTATGCACTAATGAAATCTTACACAATGATATTAAATGATTCTGGGAATTAGAAACATTAGCAACTAAAAATAACTATTCATTAGGTGAAAAATATTGTGAAGAATCTTATGATAAAAATCACAAACGTCTCCCTTCAGGTCGATATTCATTTTCTATGCCTCTCAATGATAATATTAATCATCTAGGATCATCAAATTCTTCGTCACTTAACCAATTTTATTCCATAGAGAAAAGGTTAATACGACAGCCAGAAATTTATCATCAATACAAGGAATTCGTGGACGAGTACATTTCCCTGGGTCATATGACGTTAATTGATAACCCTAATGTCATTAATGGTTCCAACCAAAATGTTTACTTTTTACCGCACCACTTCGTTATCAAGGATAATAGCACGACCACTCAATTACGAGTGGTATTCAATGGGTCTTCAAAATCATCTTCGAAATTGTCATTAAATGATTGTCTATTTAAAGGCACTACCGTACAACAAACTTTACTTTCAATCATCTTACGATTCAGAAAACATATTGTTGCTTTCACCGCAGACATTGCTAAAATGTACAGGCAAATTCTTATTGATGAAGACCAACAGGATTTACATATGGTGGAGAGACAATCCATTGGACGTTACAAAGCGCGCCGTATTTAGCAACGCGCACATTGAATCAATTGGCTTCAGATGAAAAGCTAGTTTCCAATAGCTTCGAAAATTTTGATGAACGACTTTTATGTTGATGACGTTCTTACGGGCTCTGGTACAATTGATGAAGCAATCAAGTTGAAATTGGATTTAATAAAATTATTAGAGAAAGGTGGATTTCGATTAAGAAAATTCTCTTCGAATATTCCAGCTATTTCATCCCTTTCTGAATCTTCGTCGCATTTATCGTTAGTGCTAGGTCTATCTTGGGATACATTACGTGATGAGTTCGAAATGAATTTTTCTAAATTCTCAGTAGACACTATTTGCACAAAACGTACTATTTTATCTGAAATCTGTCAGTTATTCGATCCGTTAGGATTGTGTGCTCCCATGATATTAATTGCAAAAATTATAATGTAAACAATATGGACACTTTATAATATAGACTGGGATAATATTATTATACATCAAGTTCGTGACGACTGGGTAGAGTTTAAAAGACAATTAATTGAACTCAAGAAAATTACCGTTCCACGATGCATCTTAGTAAAACAAGCTACAACAACGCAGATTCATGGATTTTCAGATGCTTCCGAGAAAGGTTTTGGTTGCGCTCTTTACCTACGAGTCACTGATAGTCAAAATATGCACCATGTAAGGTTGATTTGTTCAAAATCCAGGGTTGCGCCTCTTAAGAAGCAAACGATTCCTCGCCTGGAGTTATGTGCCGCTTTACTTTTGGCCCAAACATTGACTAAAGTAACTGAAAGTTTAAATATCCGGAGTAACCATATTTATCTTTGGTCGGATTCAGAAATAACTCTTCTCAGAATTAAATCTGAACCGTCTAAAATTTTCTACGTTTGTGGCAAGCCGAATCACTCAAATTCAAGAACATTCTTCAATAAATAGTTGGTGTATTGTACCAACATCACTAAACCCTGCTGATTTTGTGTCACGAGGCCTAATGCCAGGCGAATTTTTTAACCAAAGATTATGGTGGTCAGGTCCGCCATTCCTTTTTGGAGCTCAAAATAGCTGGCCTAAAAATTCAAATTTGAACATTAGTTCGGATTTATTGAATTTAGATCTTCGAAATAATGTCTCCATATCAGTTTGTAAAGATAGTTCGCATTGGAATATTTTCGATCGGTATTCGTCTTATACGAAGCTCCTTCGAGTTACAGCTTATATGCTTCGATTTATAAAAAATCTTATCTCGAAAGGGCAATCGAGGAGTATTGGTGAGATAACTTCGACTGAACTGGATGCTTCGTAATCAGTCTTGTGAAACTCGTGCAGCAAAATGAATATGATAAAGATATTCAGCACATTAAAAAATATGAATCAGTTCAATCTAAGCAATCTAAAATAGGCGGACGTCTTCGAAACTCGAAATTGGAATACTTTACGAAATATCCAATAGTATTACCAGGGAAACCCAGTTTTTCAACGTTATTAGTCCGGTCTGAACACGTAGGACTGTTTCACTGTGGAGCCCAAACATTGTTTTTATTGTTTTTGTTTTTATTAGAAACCTTCCAGAATGAAACAAAAATATTTTGTGCAAATAACCAAATTGAATGGCTTACTATACCACCACGATCTCCCCATTTCGGTGGTTTATGGGAGTCGGGTATTAAAAGTGCCAAGTGGCACATGAAACGAGTAATTGGTTATCGCGCGTGAGTAAAGGAAGGAATTAATTTTGACTCATCGGCTAATAGTACTACACTAGTACAAAATATTGCTACAATGTCAATAAAGCTTCCTGAATTAAAGCTGCCAACCTTTTATCCCGTTAAAAACCTGGCAGGACTTAAAGTACTCTCAATGTTTCGTCGCTATTAAGATGAAAAATTCCTGTCTAACACTGATCTGGCTCTGAACACAAGACCCCATAAGGGCTCGTGTCAACCCATTGCATGGCCTCACTGCTTGCATAGATAACACCGATTTGGACGCGATAGTTCACCTTTCTGCCCAGATTGTCCGGACCTGGAAGAAGACACGGAGCATGCGGTTTTTCATTGCAGACACTTCAGAGAATGGAGAAGCAACCCATCAAGTCCACAGTTAATTTTAAAAGATATGTTAACATCTGAGCAGTGTGTGAATTTGTAATGAATGTGCAAAAAGAGGAGCGAAGAATCGAAAAAATAAGGCGATCAGCAGCCACTGTATGATATTATGTGTCCTCAAGAAAACTCTTCAACATCTCTTCAAGCTTTTATCGATTATTCAATTAAAAATTATAATGCATTGAAATCATTGCTAATTCAAGTGGAATCGTGGGACTTAATGTTAATTCATCATTTAACAGAAAAATTAGATAAGTCTTCAAAAATCCATAAAATCAAAAATTCTGAAAGTAACAAATTACTAAGCTTCGACAATTTTATAAAAAATTGATATTCTGATTGGAGCAGAAATTTACCATGAATTATTTAAGGGCAATTCTATTACTGTGTTGAAAAATCTTCCGCCATTTTGCCCTAGCGTGTTTGGTTATGTAATTAGTGGTTGTGTAACGGTTCACCAAAATATTAAAGATGTTCCATTACCCGTTTTATGCACTAATGAAATCTTACACAATGATATTAAACGATTCTGGGAATTAGAAACATAAGCAACTAAAAATAACTATTCATTAGATGAAAAATATTGTGAAGAATCTTATGATAAAAATCACAAACGTCTCCCTTCAGGTCGATATTCATTTTCTATGCCTCTCAATGATAATATTAATCATCTAGGATCATCAAATTCTTCGTCACTTAACCAATTTTATTCCATAGAGAAAAGGTTAATACGACAGCCAGAAATTTATCATCAATACAAGGAATTCATGGACGAGTACATTTCACTGGGTCATATGACGTTAATTGATAACCCTAATGTCATTAATGGTTCCAACAAAAATGTTTACCATTTACCGCACCACTTCGTTATCAAGGATAATAGCAGGACCACTCAATTACGAGTGGTATTCAATGGGTCTTTAAAATCATCTTCGAAATTGTCATTAAATGATTGTCTATTTAAAGGCCCTACCGTACAACAAACTTTACTTTCAATCATACGATTCAGAAAACATATTGTTGCTTTCACCGCAGACATTGCTAAAATGTACAGGCAAATTCTTATTGATGAAGACCAACAGGATTTACAACGCATATGGTGGAGAGACAATCCATTGGACGTTACAAAATGCTATAAACTGTAACTTATGGAACTAAAAGCGCGCCGTATTTAGCAACGCGCACATTGAATCAATTGGCTTCAGATGACATCAGCTCGTTTCCAATAGCTTCGAAAATTTTGATGAACGACTTTTATGTTGATGACGTTCTTACGGGCTCTGGTACAATTGATGAAGCAATCAAGTTGAAATTGGATTTAATAAAATTATTAGAGAAAGGTGGATTTCGATTAAGAAAATTCTCTTCGAATATTCCAGCTTTTTCATCCCTTTCTGAATCTTCGTCGCATTTATCGTTAGTGCTAGGTCTATCTTGGGATACATTACGTGATGAGTTCGAAATGAATTTTTCTAAATTCTCAGTAGACACTATTTGCACAAAACGTACTATTTTATCTGAAATCTGTCAGTTATTCGATCCGTTAGGATTGTGTGCTTCCATGATATTAATTGCAAAAATTATAATGTAAACAATATGGACACTTTATAATATAGACTGGGATAATATTATTATACATCAAGTTCGTGACGACTGGGTAGAGTTTAAAAGACAATTAATTGAACTCAAGAAAATTACCGTTCCACGATGCATCTTAGTAAAACAAGCTACAACAACGCAGATTCATGGATTTTCAGATGCTTCCGAGAAAGGTTTTGGTTGCGCTCTTTACCTACGAGTCACTGATAGTCAAAATATGCACCATGTAAGGTTGATTTGTTCAAAATCCAGGGTTGCGCCTCTTAAGAAGCAAACGATTCCTCGCCTGGAGTTATGTGCCGCTTTACTTTTGGCCCAAACATTGACTAAAGTAACTGAAAGTTTAAATATCCGGAGTAACCATATTTATCTTTGGTCGGATTCAGAAATAACTCTTCTCAGAATTAAATCTGAACCGTCTAAAATTTTCTACGTTTGTGGCAAGCCGAATCACTCAAATTCAAGAACATTCTTCAATAAATAGTTGGTGTATTGTACCAACATCACTAAACCCTACTGATTTTGTGTCACGAGGCTTAATGCCAGGCGAATTTTTTAACCAAAGATTATGGTGGTCAGGTCCGCCATTCCTTTTTGAAGCTCAAAATAGCTGGCTTAAAAATTCAAATTTGAACATTAGTTCGGATTTATTGAATTTAGATCTTCGAAATAATGTCTCCATATCAGTTTGTAAAGATACTTCGCATTGGAATATTTTCGATCGGTATTCGTCTTATACGAAGCTCCTTCGAGTTACAGCTTATATGCTTCGATTTATAAAAAATCTTATCTCGAAAGGGCAATCGAGGAGTATTGGTGAGATAACTTCGACTGAACTGGATGCTTCGTAATCAGTCTTGTGAAACTCGTGCAGCAAAATGAATATGATAAAGATATTCAGCACATTAAAAAATATGAATCAGTTCATAATTTAAGCAATCTAAAATTATTAAGCCCATTTATTGATGCCCATTTCATCAACTTCGAATAGGCGGACGTCTTCGAATACTTTACGAAATATCCAATAGCATTACCAGGGAAATCCAGTTTTTCAACGTTATTAGTCCGGTCTGAACACGTAAGACTGTTACATTGTGGAGCCCAAACATTGCTATATAATTTGAGGACTACTTATTGGGTCATAGGCGGTCGTAATTTGTGTAGACAGATTGTAAATCGATGTATTCATTGTTTCAGAAATAAGCCGGAATTAGCATATGCTAAAATGGGTGTTTTGCCAAAGGATCGTGTTACCCAGTCAAGGCCATTCTCAATAGTTGGCATCGATTTCTGCGGCCCATTCTTCGCTAAGCCCAATGTAAGATCAAAATCCAAAAATAAATTATACGTTTGTTTATTTATTTGTTTCGCAGTGAAAGCCATTCTCTTAGAAATTGTAATGGATCTATCGTCGCAATCATTTTTAGCGTGCCTTCGCCGATTTATATCAAGACGTGTTTATTGTTCTAAAATTTATTCTGATAATGCAACAAATTTCATCGGATGTCGCACAGAATTAAAAGAATTAAGAAATTTGTTTTTATTAGAAACCTTCCAGAATGAAACAAATGAATGGATTACGAATAATGACTATGGAGGAATACTACACCTTAATTTGCCAAATCGAAGGTTGCCTTAATTCGAGGCCATTAACCGCTATTTCTAATGATCCAGCAGATTTTAGTGCTCTATCTCCTGGTCACTTCTTGATTGGTGCTCCGTTACTCGCTCTTCCGGAACCATCCATGTTAGATTTAAATATTAATCGATTATCACGGTATCAAATGATTCAAGCTCTGTTTCAGGAGTTTTGGAAGCGTTGGTACATTGAATACTTGAATGAACTTCAAAAACGTTACAAGTGGCAAAAATCCACAAATCAAAATTACAAAATTGGGTCATTAGTTCTTGTACATGAGGACGACATACCACATATAAATTGGATTCTTGGTAATCGAGACACATCCAGGCTCTGATCACCGAATTCGGGTTGTAACAATTAAAACATCAAAGTCGATGTTCAAAAGATCAATAACTAAAATCAGTGTTCTTCCACTTGAATCCGAAAATGAAATCAATACATAAAAATTTAAGAATCTATGATAATTGAGTTTGGTGAATATATAGGGTGTTTTTTTGGGAGGTTTGTTTTTCCGATAGATGTCGTTTTATTTTATGACAGTTGTTTTGACAGCTCAAAGTGGCATTTCTACTCAGTATTGTTTGGCAAATCATTATGAAAAAAAAAAAAAAAAAAAAAAAAAATGACATTATATCTATATCTAATATCTAATACCGTTATATCTAACGGGTGTTTTTTTAAGAGGTTGCCGATTTTTTTTTTGAATAAAACACATATAAAATTATGAAATGACCAAAATTTTTTTTTATTTGGTAGATAATTTTTTGGCATTTAACATTTAAACACAATTTCTGGCATGCCACTTTGAGCTGTCAAAACAACTGTCATAAAATAAAACGACATCTATCGGAAAAACAAACCTCCCAAAAAAACACCCTATACATATTGATTAAGTTAAATTTAAATTTTTATAGAGTTCTCTGTTACCATAAATACTTACTTTAGTTGAAATTGTATTTTGATTCATAATTTGAATTATATAACTAAGTTAATAATATTATTTTAATTCGTAATTTGAATTATATAACTTTAGGATATATTTTAATTGATTTGCATTATTGATGAATTAGTTCCTTCAAGGTCGCGGGAATGTTCAATTTCGTTTTTGGTCGGGTGACAAAAGGTAAGCGAAAAAACACGTCACTTGGTGAGAGACATCATAGTGAACGCATCACATTTTTAACGTTCAATAATTGTTCGTTCTTGTTATTATAATTAATATTGTTATTTAAAGAGTAATAAAAAACCTTCTCATTGGAGTCATATACCTAATTGGAAACACACATCCATAAGTGGTAACCCCGACACGAACACAAAAGGCAAAGCCTTTTTTTTTGGGTGAAATCGTAATCAACGAAGGAAAAAGAATAAAAATTTTATTTAAACTCACATGTTGAGCCAGACTGTACGAACGTGTCGGCAGCAACAACAGCAATCTTCAACTACAAAATTTTCAACTGTAGAACCCTCAACTGTAAACTTTTCAACTGCAAAATCGTCAACTGTAAAAATTTCAACTATTACATAGAATTGGACACGGCGTTGGAACAACGTGCTTTTTGTTACTCGATCAAAAACGATCTTAAAGTAAGTTCGATTTCAATTAATATTGTTTTAACACGTACACACAGCATAAAAGTCAACCGTGCACATTCTAATAGAGAGTAGTAGATATGATTAGCGAGAATGATCAAACGAGTGCGGGCAATGGCGTTAGGCAAGTCGATAAAGTTTCGATTAAGACACCTCCATTTTGGAACGAAAAGCCCGCTTTATGGTTCAGCGTCGTTGAGGCTCAGTTTCTTACGGCCAACATTTCAATAGAGCTTACGAAATATTACCATGTCATACAGGCCATGGATCAAGTTATCCTTTCTAAAGTTGAAGACTTGATTCTTAAACCACCAGCGGTAGATCCTTATACCACACTGAAAAATGTAATGATTGGTCGATTATCTGATTCTGATAATCAAAAAATTCAAAAATTAATTCGTTATCTTGACCTAGGTGACAAAAAGCCAAGTCAGTTACTGCGCGAAATGCGTGCTATGGCAGGCGAAAATTTTCCTGATGCAACGATCAAAAATCAAATAAAACGCTCGTAAATGTAAACCACCGTGTCCCTTACAGCGCAATGTGATGACGGCCATAATTTTAGCCGCTTATTTGTCACTGATAAAAACAGTAACAGACAATTTTTAATCGATACTGGGTCAGACATCAGCGCTCTTCCCGTCTCACAACTCGAAAAACGACATCCTACGAATAATCTAGAATCTGCCTGGGTATAGCTTGGTGCCATTATTTTTCTCTCGACGCGGACTCGCAATCTATGTCCGGAGTGATGTTGCGTTTCAGCTTTTGCCTCAATTTAGCCAAAGTTCCAAACCGGAATTCAATTTCATTTGGCTCAAAGTTAAGGTACAAGAGCGCAACATCTACTACTGTTTCCTTTACAGAAGCCCCAACTTAGAGAGTGTTTCAACTCAGATTGAGTTTGATGCACTGACTGATTCAATCTTAAGAATTGATAAAAAGCATGAAATCGTTATTGCGGGCGATTTCAATGTACACAATTCTGGGTGGCTTCGCCATTCTGGCCAGATAACACCCGAAGGAAGGTGTGTTGAGTTATTTGCTGAGTTCAATCACCTTACTCAGCTTGTAAATGAGCCTACCCGAATACCTGACATTGCATATCATTCCGCTAACACCCTTGACTTGTTCCCTACCTCTCGTCCTGCGAAATACTCCGTAAATGTATTATCGCCTCTAGGCTCGTCAGACCATTGTGTAGTATCAGCTAATTTCTCGTTAATAAACCACGTAGTTAGAGAAAAAACTCCCAAAAAAATAGTATGGCATTACGAGAAAGCCAATTGGGACGGCCTTAACAACTTCTTTGGGAGAACTAACTGGTCGCTATTTTTTCGTGATAGCAACGTGGATGCCGCCGCTGATGCAATCACAAACATCATTCTTATTGGTATGAAAAAGTTTATCCCTTTCAGGAATAAATCTATCAAATCAAAGGAAGATGGATGGTATGACTTGAGCTGTAAAGAGGCTTCTTGGATTAGAGAGGTATGCTTTCGGTTTTACAAAGAAAACCCTACCGAGGAAAACCGAAAAAAGTTTAAACGAGCAAGAAATGATTGCAATGCCCATCTTCGGCGAGTCAAATTCGCCTACGACCGAAAATTAAGGCAAAAAATACTACAATGTCCCAAAGGTAGTAAAAATTTTTGGTCTTTCGTGAAAAGAATCAAAAATACAGCCTCGTCGTCGATTCCAACGCTCATTTATAATGACATTCCAGTTGTCAGCTCTATAGACAAGGCAAATCTGTTTGCGGCGCATTTCGCAGCTAGCTCTACGCTTCCAGATTGTGCATTGCCGCCTCCTGCACCTCAGAATATTGAACACTCTATGGGACAGATATTTTTTCGTACTCGTGCAGTTGCTAGAGTTTTAAATGATCTCAACACTCACAAATCCGCTGGGCCAGATGGTATTTCTCCACTAGTTCTGAAGAGGTGTTCTTCCAAGCTGGCATTACCATTGCGTAAGCTTTTCCATCTATCCTACTCTTCTGGACTCCTCCCGAGAAGTTGGAAAACTGCATTTGTCCAGCCAATACCCAAAAAAGGCGAGCCGTCGTCTCCTTCTTCGTACCGACCCATAGCACTTACATCCATTCTTTCCAAGGTCATGGAAACGCTGATCAATTATCAGCTTAAGAAATATCTTGAAACCAACGAAATCCTTAGTGACCGGCAGTATGGATTTCGTGGGCAACGTTCTACTGGTGATTTGATGGTATATCTCACCGAACAGTGGAACCGATCTTTGCATCATTTTGGTGAAAGTAAAGCTGTTTCACTCGATATTTCGAAGGCATTTGACAGAGTTTGGCATCAAGCTCTTTTGTGTAAAATGCGTGCTTATGGTGTTGATGATAAATTACTTCATTGGATTAGAAGCTATCTTTTGGACCGCTCAATTCAAGTTGTTTTAGACGGTTTCAAGTCTGAAATACACCACATAAATGCTGGCGTTCCCAAGGGCTCTGTTCTGTCCCTGACATTCTTTCTCATTTTTATTAATGATCTCTTATCTGCGACTTCTAATCCAATTCACTCTTTCGCTGACGACAGCACTCTCAGCTTCTCATATAAGTTTGAGGAACGTCCCTCCACCTCTGATGTGGAACTCAAACAACTTTGTATGTTAAGCTCGTTAAATTCTGACCTTGACAGCATAATACAATGGGGAGAAATCAATCGAGTAGAATTTAACGCTTCCAAAACCCAATGCTGTCTCCTGTCGTCCAAGCGAATCCGTAACCCCATGCCATTATCCATGAATGGCACTTGCATCGAGGAAACTGAAAATCTCGCAATTCTCGGTATGTGCGTTAACGACAAGCTTCGTTGGAATGACCACATATTTACCGTCGCCAAAAACGCTGCGAAATGTTTTGGTTTTTTTAGCCCGGTGCAAGAAATATTTCACTCCCTCTGATCTGGCTACCATATACAAGGCTTTTATTCGCCCAAAACTTGAGTACAATTGCCATATCTGGTCTGGTGCGCCTAAGACTATTTTGCATCAGCTAGATAGAATACAAAACCGCGCGATAAAACTTATCGGTGACGAAAATATAGCGAAATCAATAGATTCGCTTGAACACCGCAGGAAGGTTTCCTGCTTGTCACTGTTTTATCGCTTCTTCTACCAGCGGTGCTCAAGAGAAATAGCCAGCTGCATGCCACCTCTCCTTGAATTCAACCGCAATACCCGTGGCGCTCTAAATGCTCATCAGTTTACCCTCAAGCCCATCTTCGGACGTACAGTTAAATTCAGGGATTCGTTCTTCAGCCGTACAACACGTATGTGGAATGCTCTGCCAAGCTCTGTCTTCCCACCTCACTATGATCCACAGGCATTCAAAACACAAGCTCATAGACATCTCCTCTTTTCTCCTCCTCTTCCTTAAAGCCCACGCTGTGCCAAGCATATAGCCGAGCATTATAAGGGTGCGAACCCCTTGAAGCGTGCGCGAATTATAAAAAAAAAAAAAAAAAAATACGCAGCTAATCAAACTAAAATGAATACATATGGTACACGCACTTTAAACCTTAATCTAGGCCTACGGCGTTCATTTACCTGGACCTTCATCATTACTGATATTGCTAAGCCCATTTTGGGGGCTTTTCTTCGTTCTACAGGTCTCATAGTCGATATTAAAAATAAACATCTTATCGATCCCTTAACAAAAAATTTTCAACAAGGTATGGTCAAAAATTGTCCATCTTTTAAACTCTCAGTAGTTGATAAAGGTTTCAATAACAGCATTGAAGCATTGCTATTGGAATACCAAGTCATCACATCTGAAAAGTGCTTACAAGATAATGCTCTGCATAACGTTGTGCATTACATTCAAACATCAGGTCCTCCGGTTGCGTGCAAGCCAAGACGGTTATCACCTGAAAAGTTAGCAATCGCAAAAAAAGAGTTTGACTTATTAATCAAACAAGGAATTTGTAAACCATCGGATAGCTCATGGTCCAGTCCACTTAACTTAGTTCCCAAACCGAACGGCGAATGGCGCCCTTGCGGGGACTATCGTGGCCTAAACCGTGTTACACGACCCGATACCTACCCCATTCCTCATATTCAGGATTTTAGTGGCAATTTGTACGAATGTACCGTATTCTCAACTATCGATTTGGTCAGGGCATATAACCAAATACCGGTTAACCCAGATGATATCCCCAAAACGGCGATTAGTACACCCTTCGGTTTATATGAGTTTAATAAAATGACATTTGGCTTACGTAATGCCGCCCAGTCATTTCAAAGATTTATCCATACAACTTTACGTGGATTAGACTTTTGTTTTGCGTATATTGACGACATTCTCATTGCTTCACGTGATAAAGAAACGCATTTACAACATGTAAAATTAGTATTTGATCGCTTAGCGCAGTATGGGTTAGTTATAAAAGTCCAAAAATGCAAATTTGAGGCTGACGAAGTATCTTTCCTTGGACATACGGTCAATGCATCTGGTATTAAGCCAATTCCAGAAAAAGTATCAGCTATTTCTAGTTTCAAACGTCCGGAACAGGTTAAGGAGTTACGAAGATTCTTAGGAATAATAAATTTTTATCATCGATTCTTACCCAACGCCGCGGAACATCTCGCTACACTTAATGCTCTACTCAAGGGAAGTAAGAAAAATGACAAACGTGCATTTAATTGGACAGACGAATTAACGCAGTCTTTCGAAAACGCTAAAAACATGCTATGTGAAGCCACACTTCTTGTTCATTTTAAACCGAATGCACCACTATCAGTCACAGTTGATGCTTCGGATATCGCAGTAGGAGGTGTGGTTCAGCAAAAAGTCAATGATGCGTGGCAACCTTTAGGATTCTTCTCGCGTAAGCTAAACGACGCTCAAAAGAATTACAGTGCATACGATCGCGAACTGTTGGCAGCCTATTCTTCTGTAAAGTTTTTCAGACATATAATACAGGGTTTTTCAATAAGAGCACTTCAACTTTTTTTTTTTGGATAAAACACAAACTGTTCTACTTTTGAACTAACTTTTTTTTTTATTAACGAATTTGAACATATACATATGATACACATAAGTATCAAACTCGATTTCTTTTGCATGACCACCGCGTGCACGTTTTACGAAGTCCAATCTTTGAACCCAATCTTTGGCCCAATGACGCCGCCGGCATGTAATCCGCACCAAACAGTGACTTTTTCGGGATGCAACGGTTCCTCATGAATCACGTGTGGGTTGCTTTCTGCCCAGTAACGCATATTTAGCTTGTTGACAAATCCTTCTAGCCAAAAGTGAGCAAAAGTGTTAAATGGACCGTAAAATGGCCGTAATGCTCTTAAATTAGCGGCAACAGAACGATTATTTTAATAAAAAATTTGCACGATTTGCAATCGCTGTTCACATGTGTAGCGTTCCATGATGAAATGTATACTAATGAAGTTTCCAAATTACAAAAGAACAATAAAAAATATGGCGTCGTTCGCCGTCACTATTGGAGAAAAGTTGAAGCGCACCTGTTGAAACACCCGATAGAAGGTCGAGAATTTACTTTATTCACAGACCATAAACCACTAACATTCGCATTTATGCAAAAATCCGACAAGGCATCACCACGGCAGACAAGGCATTTGGATTTTATAGGCCAATTTACTACTGACATCCAACATATTTCAGGCGCTAGTAACGTTGTTGCTGACACCTTATCGCGTGTGGACCAAATCAATCTTGCCAGTCCACTAGATTACGTTGCAATTTCAATCGCTCAAGAAACCGATCCGGAATATGCTACTTTCGTAACTCGTGAGAATTCTTTGAAGTTTGAAAGTATTCCCATTCTTGGTACCGATAAAAAAATCATTTCTGACACATCAACTGGTTCACATAGATCATATATTCCTTTGGAGTTTCGAAAGACCGTTTTTCTCCAATACCACTCTCTGGCACATCCCAGTCCTAATAATTCAGTTAAGTTGATTAAAACGTACACAATTTGGCCAACAATTACCAAGGACATTAAGGAATGGGCACAACAATGTCCCAATTGCCAGAAATGTAAAATCACTCGTCATGTTAAATCACCAATAGGAAACTTCCCTAATGTAACAAACCATTTCGACGAAATTCATATCGATCTAATCGGGCCGTTACCATCCTCGGATAGTTTTCGTTACTGTCTTACCATGATCGACCGTTATACTCGGTGGCCAGAAGTCGTCGCACTTACCGACATCAAAGCAAAGCATTGGCGCTATACCAATCTTGGATTTCTCGTTTCGGCGTTCCTTCAATCGTTTTTACTGATCAGGGCGCACAATTCGAGTCGGAGTTATTTTCCGAACTTGCAAAAATTACCGGCTTTAAAAGACAACGAACGACCGATTACAATCCTCAAGCTAACGGGATGATCGAAAGATTTCATCGCACTCTTAAGGCTGCTATCATGTGTCATGGCAGTACCTCATGGTCACGTATACTTCCCACGGTAATGCTAGGCTTACGTTCTGTCTTTCGTGAAGACTTAGGTACGTCAGCAGCAGAACTTGTTTACGGAAAAAATATTAGATTGCCAGGAGAATTCGTAGCAGGGCCAATTAAATTTGTGCCTCACACTGAATTCGTTCAAAATCTTCAAGCGCACTTAAAATTGGTGCAACCAACTCCTCCATCACGACATACTCAAGGTACAGTCTTTATCTTTAAGGATCTCGACACCTGATCCCACGTTCTAGTTAGAAGAGACTTTGTCAAAGCGTCTTTACAAGCTCCTTACGATGGACCATTTCCGGTTATCAAAAGGCACGAAAAATGTTTCACCTTGAAGGTCAAAGATCGTGATATGAACATCAGCGTCAATCGCCTAAGACCATACTTCACTGATAAGTAGCCGGATAATCCTCCTAATGCTCGACCAGTGGAAGCTGCACCTTCTGCAACGCTGAGTCAAACTGCTCCAACTAAGCTCAAGAAACGGGTACGTTTTTACATTCCCGCTGAACAACCTAGCGTACCTCAAACTGCTCGCACGCGCTCAGGCAGGGTTAAAATAACACCTGCTCGTTATCGTTAACGCACCATACTACTCACCTTCTTCAAAGAGCTTCCAGCTCTACCAGAGGGGGGGGGGGGGGGGTGATGTGGCATGTCTGTTTGCTGCTCGTTATTGTGAATGTGACACGGTAGATGTAAAACGACCTACTGAAAGAGGTTGTACGCTGTAAACAGGCACATCGGGAACAAAGACCAAAGAAAGAAATCGTTTTTGGTCGGGTGACAAAAGGTAAGCGAAAAAACACGTCACTTGGTGAGAGACATCATAGTAAACGCATCACATTTTTAACGTTCAATAATTGTTCGTTCTTGTTATTATAATTAATATTGTTATTTAAAGAGTAATAAAAAACCTTCTCATTAGAGTCATACACCTAATTGGAAACACACATCCATACACTCATATGGGTTTATTTCGGTATACTCGTTTACCGTTCGGTTTAAAGACAGCCCCATCCATTTTTCAGTCGGTAATGGATCAAATTCTTAAAGATCTAGTAAATGTGGAATGTTATTTAGACGATATTTTAATTGGGGGGAGAAACAAATTAGAATGCGAAGATAATTTGAATTCAGTATTAGGACGTCTGAATGAATTTAATGTTAAAATAAATGCAGAAAAATATAGAATTTTAGAAAAGTCTGTCAATTATTTAGGTCACACCATTTCGGGAGATGGCATTAGGCCAAATCCAGAAAAAGTTACAGCCATTGTCGAGGCTCCAGCTCCAACTTCAGTAAATGAGCTACAATCGTATCTTGGGCTCATAAATTATTATGGAAAATTTATACCGAATCTATCGATTGAGCTGAGGGCTCTTTACAATCTTCTTAAAAAAATATAAGTTGTATGATTGTACGGAAGACTGTCAAATAGCATTTGATAGGACAAAAAAATTTATAATTTATAATAATGTATTAGAATTATACGATCTGAACAAGCCATAGTCATTGCAGCTGATGCAAGTCCATACGGGGTCGGAGCCATTTTATCGCATGTAGTTAATGGGGTGGAAAAACTAGTGCTTTTCGCATCTAGCACGCTATCGCCTGCGGAAAAAAATTATTCGCAGTTGCATAGGGAAGCTCCTGTCATAGTCTTTGCAGTGAAAAAGTTTCACAAATATATTTTTGGTTTGGTTTGATTTACAGCGACCACCAAGCATTAAGAGAAATTTTTAATCCTAAAAATTCACACCTTCAGTCGCACCCGCTAGACTACAGAGATGGGCAGTGATACTGTCAATGTATAACTAAAGAATTGAATATCGGCCAGGAAAAAAGATGAGTAATGTAGATGGGTTGTCAAGACTACCATTAGAATGTAAAACAAATGTAGGCATAGACAGTATAAAGTATTTCAATTTTTCAGACAAATTGCCAATCGATAGCAAACAGGTAGTAGAAGCTACCAAAAATTATAGTATTTTGAATAAAATTTATCAATTTGTCATGTTTGGTTGGCCACAGAATGTCTCAAATATGTCATCAGAAATTAAAAGTTATCACAACAAAAGAATGCATTTGTCATGTGAAGATAATTATATATATTAGAATCGTCATATCCAAGGTGTTGCAGTCGGAAGTTCTCAAGTTATTACACGATAATCATTTAGGTATAGTCAAAATGAAAATGTTGTCACGTTCATACGTTTGGTGGAGTGGAATTGACATAGATTTGGAAAGGGTAGTCAAAGAATGTCTCATTTGTCAACAAACATAAAATAGAAAAACGGAGATTGTGGAAACTAAATGGCAAGAAGCCCAATATACATTCGAGAGAATACATATTCATTTCTTGTTCTTTGGTAAACATACTTTTCGTATAATAGTCGATGCTTTCAGTAAATATTTGGAAGTACTAGAAATGAAGAAGAAAATTTCAAAAAGTCTAATTGAAAAACTGTCTAGAGTTTTTTCAATTTTTGGCCTTTCCTCTAAAATACTTTCTGATAATGGGCCACCATTTGGTTCAGAAGGTCCATACCATCCACAATCAAATGGTCTTGCAGAACGAAATGTTCAATCCGTAAAAAAGATTTTATATAAATCATTAGTAGATGGTGAATTAAAACAATTAACGATTCAATAACGGATTGATAAGTTTTTGCTGTATCAAAGAAATACTCCATCCATGTCTACATTGGAACCAACTTCACTATTGATTCTTTCATATAAGCCTAGAATTTTACTCGATTCACTAAATTGTAAGAAGAGAATTAGGTTTAATATAGAAAATAAAAATTATTGCAACGTTGATCAGAAATTAATTAAAGAAAAAAGCAATTCTGAAAAAATTGGAGTCGGTCATAAAAATATTATGTACAAACATTTTAAGAAAGGGGATAAGATTATGCTTTTAAGTCAATTTAATAATTTTTTGAAATGGATTCCCGGTAGAATAATGAAGCAAATAAGTCCGTTAACTTATTTAATCAAAATAAATAATAGAATTAGATATTGTCATCAAAATGTGTTACGAAAATCTAGTTTACATGATAAATTTCATTCACATTGAAATTTTATAGGGACAGATTACAGAACTGATATTGAAAATAAGGACATACAGAGTCCAAAGATGTTAAAGAGGAAAAGTGATTCGGACATCATAATTTTAAGAAAATCCAAATCCAAATCCAAAAAAGGATGCCGAATCGATTGAATTACGAAAATTTTTGAAAAAAAAAAAATAGTTGTAAAAAAATATTTTGTAAATTAGTATTACTTATTTAATAATTAAAATTAAAAAAAGGGAAAGTTGTTATGTTTAACAAATTAGATGTAAGTTTAAATGGTTTCATGTAGCCTACCTGTCCCGTATACAAAATTGTTGTTATATATATGTATATAAATTAACCTTTTATTTGCATATGTTAAACGTACATATATAGACGGCATAACTAATCAAAACGTGCAGTTGAAATCGAGAATTTGGCTAGTTAACAAGCTGTAAATAAAATTACAAAACGAAACAAAAAGTCTTTTTATATTTCAAAGTAACAATTCCCTGAAAAAAGAGTGACAAAAATACTTGAAAATTTACATATTAGTGAGAATACAGGCGGAAGTGCCAGATATTTCACAAAAGGGCGGGCACAAAGTTTTTAATACAGTACGTTAAACAGTAATTAAAAGATAGAGATAAAGAAAAGATAAAAACAAAAGATAATACTCATCTAACATAAAATATGTGTATGGGTGTGTGTGTACATGTGTTTCGGTGTACCTAGAGCACTTTCGGCCCCCACCACGGGGCCTCATGAGTAGGCTTGTGTGAAAGTGTGGTGTGTACTAACATGTAAAATAATATAGGTTAGGTTAAGTTAGGTTGCGGTGGCAGCTAATGCTCACTTAGACCATTCGCGGTCCTTTGTGTTACCCTAGGATCTTATACCTTTCCCCTTTTAAGAAGATTCATTCAGAGCTCGTAATGAATCGGAGTATATTTCGCACTTTGCCGTTTTCGAGATCTGATAGGTTATTCATTATCAGCTTACCCAAGTGTTTTTGCCTTTATTTATTTTTATTTATTTATTTATTTTTATTTATTTATTTATTTTTATTTATTTATTTATTTAACCATTCATTCGTTGTGCATTTAAGAGTCAATCTTTTAGTTATGCACAAGTTATTTTACAATATATCGTTTAACAAAGAGAAAATTGATCATTACATTTTACTTAAAGCTAAATTAAAAAACTAAAAAAAATTAAAAAAAAACAAAATAAAAACCATGAAAGTATGGTGAAATAAAAAATTACAAAAATAAAGATAACAATGAAAATTTAGGTTAATATTAAATTATGAAAATAAGAAGAAAATAAAAAGATAAAGAGAAGATTTAGAAGTTCAAAAGATTACGTCAGTGACCCTCGGCATAAAACTGAAAAACTTTTAACTTAAAGGTGTTCGTGTTTCTTGTTTGTCTAATATCAGGGGGTAGAAGATTCCAAAGTTTAGATGAATAGATGAAGAACTCACGAGAGGTGATCAGATATTTATGTCTCGGTGTTATTAATTGCTGCGTTCTCTGACTTCTAGTAAAATTGACTTTTTCAAATAGATATGCAGGTTCTTTAGTCGTAATTATTTTATTTAATGTTACAATAGTTTTATACTTAAATAAACTCATTAAAGAAGAACCAGCAATCGTCTTGGCAAACTCTGAAATATGTACGTGTCGGCTAACATTAAAGATATATCTTGTACAACTGTTATATGCAACAGTGATTCGTCTCATTGACCCACTATCAATGCATGAATCTCACATCCATATAGCATGATAGGTAAAATGAACGATTTCACAAGCTTCAGTTTAACGTGCTGCGGAAGATATTTTGCAGTGGGACTTAGGCCGCGAAGAGCACCGTAAACTTTTGACACTATTTTATTAATGTGGACAGTCCAACTGAAGGTTTCACTAAAGTAAATTCCTAGATTTTTAAAATTTGATACAGTTTCCACTGGTAAGCCATTAAGATACAGCATTGGATAATTTTCTTTGGTTTTACTTTTATTAATCATTAGCGCCTTAGTTTTTCTCGGATTGAGGCTAAGCTTATTTTCTTCCGGCCAAAGAAGTACTTGACTTAGTACATGATTAATTTTGCTAAAGGCCAGCGTTTTGTGGCTATTAGGAAAGAGAGTATATAGCTGCACATCATCAGCGTATATGTGATTCTTAGACGTTATGTGGCCTCCTATATCGTTTATGAAACATGTGAATAATAGCGGACCAAGTATAGAACCTTGTGGTACACCCAACGGAACTGTTAGTTTAGATGAACATTCATTATTGTTAATAACATATTGCGACCGATTAAAGAGATATGATGATAAAAGGTTACATAAAGAATTTGCGATAATAAATTTTTCTTTAAGTTTCTTGACTAACAAGCTATGATTGACAGAGTCGAAAGCCTTGGAAAAGTCAAGAAAAAGAAATTAGTCCAGACATGTCACTATCCAAACCAGCACGTATATCGTCACAAACCTATAGAAGAGCCGTAGTGCAACTGTGTTTCTCCCGAAAACCAGACTGGTATTCAGTAAGTAGCTTTTTGCTATTAAGAAAATTTTTTATTTGGTTGCTTACAAACGCTTCAAAGACTTTGCTTAAAAATGGTAGTATTGCTATGGGACGATATTCTGTTCCATTGGATGTTGACACTTTGGGTAAAGGTATAACTTTTGCGGTCTTCCAGCCGTCGGGAAAAGTTGAGGTTGTAATAATGGTATTGAATATATGTGTGATATGATGTAGTATGGCGGGAAGAAGAACTTTGAAGAAATCAGGATGGATATTGTCGGAACCAACCGCTTTTGATTTTATTTTTAATATTGATAGACCTACATATGTTTCATCTATGCCTGAAAGTGAAAGCGATCCTGTGAGGTGAGTTCTAATTTCCGATTCATTTGATGAACTTGTTGCTAATGAAGGAGGTTGAATAAACTTGGCATTCAATTAATCCAGGTTCACATCGATTGGCACAGACTGTTTACCTAGTCCAACTTGACGAACATTTTTCCAAAACTTGGAACTAGAATCGCAGGTCGAAATTTATTTTGATAGAAAGTCTGCTTGTTTCTACGAATAAGAGATGTCACTGCATTGCGTGTTAATTTAAATTCATTGTGAATTGCAGAACACCTGTATCTTCTCCATCTGGCATATAAAATATCACGCTGTTTGATGAGATCGATTACTTCTTGTGTAAACCAAGGTAAAGTTCTCCTTTTAGATTGACTTATCCTAACAGGCACATGTTTATTGAAAAGATACAGAATATTTTCATCAAAAGTTTCTATTTGCTTGCTGACATTACTTGTTGTATAAATAGGTAACCAATTTAAATTTCGACAGTCAGCATCGAGCGCCCAACACGAGCACATCTTATACAGATCCCGCACCAGATCGCTCAGCTACCTGCTACCGGCTACGGAAAAAAAAACCCTCACACCAAAAAGCGAGCATTTCGCTACCTGCGTCATTATAACATATTTTACTAATTACTTTTTAATTTCAGACATATATTTATAATTAATAGTTATTTATTTTCAGATTTAGTTTTTTTTTTCATCTTTCAGCCCTATAAAATGGGGAAAAAAGAAAAACGAAAGGAAAAGATTAATGAGGTGTTAACCTTAATCAGACAAGAAGTCTCAACCCATGGTGGTGACTTCCTTGCTTCCTTGTATGTAAGGCTGGATGAAGTCAACCAGCTGTGCGAAGACTCAGCTTCCTCTGAAAAGGAGAACATGAGCTTTGACGAGTTAGCGGACAATGATGCGTCCGAATCCAGCAACTGCGATGAAGACAGTTGCAAACAGCGGTCTTCTCCCATGCCAATAAAGGCCAAAAGAAGGAGGTTGTCTGGAAATTCCAGATCACCATCACCACCAACATCATCTTCTCCTGCATTGAATGCTGTTGAAATGAGAAAACCGCCGAAAGTCATTCCTGTAGAGAAAACAGCCAAGGCAAAAGAGGCACAAAATGTTGTTAAGAAGGCACCACATTCAGCAAGCAAAAAAGCCCCAATTACGGGACCAACATCGAAACCATTTGCTATGCCGCCAATAGTCTGTTTTAGACTCAACGTTGCTGAACTATCTAAGTTCGCGAAGAGTGCCAACATTAGTTGCAGAATTCGCAACATCAACAGCAGTAAGTCGGTCTTTACGGCCATAAACAAAGATGGGCACGAGAAAATTCGGTCTTTCCTATAATCGGGAATGACTGAATTTAACACTTACACTGCTAAGGAGGACCGTAAAGAGATGTTTGTCCTAAAAGGCATACACCACTCCTTCGATACTGATGATGTCAAGGATGCATTAACGGCAGAGGGTATCCCTGTACTGGAGGTCAAACCCTTCAAATCTCAGAGGACCGACAGGAAATTTAACAATTTCATTGTCGAACTTGAGAAGAACTGCGATAAGGCAGCAGTTTGCTCAAAAACCCTCCTGATGAACCAGTTGGTACATTGAGAAAAACTTAAACCGGCAGGCATTACGCAGTGCAGAAACTGCCAAAAGTTTGGACATGTCGCAAGCAATTGCGGTATGAAATACAGATGCGTTAAGTGCAAGGACGAACACTTACCTGACCAATGCCCGAGAAATGTAGACAACAGGAAAGACGTCAACGTTTTCTGCACAAATTGCCAAAAATCTGGACATCCTGCAAACTATCGAGGATGCCCTAAATATAAAGAAAAAATGGCGGAAAAAGTAAAAACCGCCCAAAAGAAGATGGAGCAGCATAAGTTCGCCCAGAAATCTGCTGCAAAAGCTATAGTGAAAGGAGTAAGCTTTGCTAGTATAGCTGCTATGGGGACTGCCAGCAAGCCAGCAACAATCAACAAACCACCAGCAACCATCCAAGCAAGCAAAAAACCAGTAAGTAAACAAGCTCCAAAATCGGCACCATCTACTGGAAAGTCTAACATCTTCGACGATACGGAAAGGCTATTTGGAGCAGACCTTTTCACAATTTTGCAGAAAGCAAGAAAAATCGTGCCTGCTAATTATAGCAGCCTTGATGACAGGTCCAAAACAACCGTTTTGGGTCGACTTATTTGTGAATTATGTTCACAATAAGCAGGATAAGTATATTCTCATATAATGTAAACTCTACTTATTCGTTAGCTAGGCGTATCACACTAAAATTATTTATTAAAACTAATAAACCTGACATTCTTCTTTTACAGGAAACTAATCTCACAGGGAGAAACACATTCAGTCCAGATGGAAACAACATCCACAGGGGCGACAAAAGCAGTGATTGCTCTGGGACGGCGGTCCTTATCAGGAACACTATGGCAGACGAAAAGGTGCAAATCAGTGATTTGCGTAGCATGGAAGCAACAGCTGTCAGTATCAAAGTCAACGAGGTTGAGACCTTGTTGGTAATATCAGTGTACAAACACTGTAATGCAACGAGGGAAAATATTCAACGGGATCTGCAAACTGTCTGCGGCATCTCCTCTGGGCACACCTCCTGTGTGGTTGGAGGGGATTTTAACGCTAGGCACACCCGATGGCAAGATGAAGTATGCAACAATTAAGGAAAGGCCATTGCAGATTGGCTGGATTCAAACCCTCAGCAGCATACCATGGTTGTTGTTTCCCAGGGTACCCAGACACTTACTCGAAAAACATTTGCTCGAAAAACATTTGCTAGAAAAACATTTTCTCGAAAAACATTTGCTCGAAGAACATTTGCTAGAAAATGTATAAAACGACATTTGCTCGAAAAACATTTGCTAGAAAAACATTTTCTCGAAAACTAAATAGTCTATGTTTTCATCCTTCTAAAAACTATCGCGAGTAATTTTTGTTCGCGAAACGTGAGTTTTTTTTAAAATTTTTCGGTTATTTATTTTACCAAAAAATTACGTTCGAGAAAATGTTTTTCTAGCAAATGTTTTTCTAGAAAATGTCATGGAATCGTTTCCCAGCCCCGGAAAACATATCCTCGGACACCATCCACGCTGGATTTCTTCTTGGCAACGACAAATTTCGTCAACATTCTGCCGGAATTAAGGAATTATTCCTGTTTTGCACATGATATGGATTCGGATCATTTGGCCATAGAGCTTCGAGTGAGGTTGAATCAGCGAATTGTTCAAGTTACCCAAACACCTGAACTACACATCAACTTTGAAAAAATAAACTGGAACCGGTTTAGATCAGAAGTCGAAGCTGGACTTCAAATTCCAGTGGCTTGTAGAAATCTGGAGAATAACGAAATTGATGATGCTATCAAAAATTTCGAGACTTCAGTGAACACAGCCATAGATCGGCAGAAAATTGTTCGCTCTAGCAGGGATCGCTTTCAACATCTACCTGAGAATATTCAGGCAATATATGCTCACAAGCAAAGGCTTAGGAAACGCCTTCAGAGGATCTTCAACAGGACTCTAAACACAGTAAATGCCGAATATCAGTCTGTATTTTCAACTGCGTTGTACAGTAATCATGCTTCGTCAATCTGTGCGAAGTTACCAAGAAGATGAACTGACCAAATGACTTCAGAACATCAAATCAGTAAACGTATTTCTATTCCAGAAAGTATAACGTTTGGAGAGCAAGTATCTGCCAGTTCTGTTGAAAAAGCCGAAGTCTTTGCCTGTCATTTCGAAAGGAGCTTTACAGACCGACCACCAACTCATCTTCCAGAATTCATAGAGCAAGTTGAAAGTCTTGTGGAAGACACCACTTCCCCAAGAAATTTTGAAGTGCAATTCAGCGAAGACAATCCCGCAAACTCAACCGTAGATGTGGATATGTTTGCAGGGACAGCTGTTGTCAGTGATTTAATTATGAGTGGAAACTCTAAAAAATCATCGGGCACTGACGGGATTTCAAATTTCCTGCTTAAAAAGCTGCCGGGTATGGCAATTTGGATGTTAACCATCATATTCAACAATTGCCTTAACAATGGGTACTTTCCAGACAACTGGAAGGTAGCCAAAGTAGTACCAGTACCGAAGAAAACCGACCGCTCCAGTGTAACTGGTTACCGCCCTATAACTTTACTGTGTTGTATTAGTAAAGTATTGGAGTCTTTGATCCGTAAAAAGATCAATGCGTTTTGCTCGGAAAGAAATCTAATTCCTTCCTTTCAGTTCGGCTTTCGAGAAAAGCACTCTACGCTACACCCTCTGATGAAGCTTCACAGTAACTTCACTCGAGGACTGAATGTCAAAAGTAGTACAGTAGCCTGTTTGTTAGACATCGAAAAAGCTTTCGATAGCGTCTGGACAAACGGGCTTCTGTACAAACTTATTCGATTTGGTTTCCCCAATTATATTGTGAAAATAATTAAAAATTTTCTTTTTAATAGGGTCTTTTTTGTACAGGTGTATGGCAGCCTATCGACAAGGAAAAGGATTAAAGCCGGTGTTCCCTAAGGCTCCAGACTTGGACCAGTCCTATTTAGCATCTTTACGGCGGATCAACCCACCAATACAGCCGGAACAAGGACCATGCTTTCCGCGGATGACTCCATCACGTATGCCGTTTCCCGCTCTCCTGAGATAGCTGCCCGAAGAGTGGAGGAACACCTCCGAAATCTTTGGGAGTACTACCTGAAGTGGGGACTGATGATCAACGCCAACAAAACGGAACTCATCTGCTTCCGAGTACCAGCAACCGAAACAAGGATAAGAAAAATCGCAAGCCGGTGCAGAGCCTTAAAAAATACCCTTCCGGATAACACGACAATAAACACCAAGTCAGAGACTAAGTACCTGGGAATCAACTTTACTGAGAGGCTCAAGTTTAACTCTCACATCGACAAAACAATGAAAAAAGCGAACTACGCTCTTCATTTGGTGCACCCGCTACTAAAAAGACGAAACGGACTGTCTAACAACACCAGGCTGCTCATTTACAAGCAGCTCATCAGGCCAGTGATAACCTATGGCTATCTCACATGGTTCACCGTCTCACCAACAACGATGAAGAAGATCTCCCTTTTTGAAAGGAAGGTACTAAGGATCTGTACAGGACTCTGGAGGGTGCCAAACAGCTGTAAGTTTGTGTCGACTGCAAGACTTTACGAAGCAGAAGGTCTGCTGCCAATAACCGACCACTTGTTCCAAATGGCGAGGAAATTCGTCGACGGATTGGAAACTCATCCAAGTCCTGAGATGCAAGGACTGAGAAGCGAAGAAATCGAGCCAAGTCACCGGTACATACACATCAGAGGATTCACAGATGCTAGATTCGACGACATCTTTAATAATCAAGACGTCTCCTTCTACGAGAAGGCCAGCAATCAACATTACAGAGGCTGAAGATCGCCCTGTTTACACATCCTCTTATATTTTTTTTCATTTTTATTTTATTTTAAAATTAATTGTTTAAAATTAAATTGCTGTAAATATAAACATGTAGTAGATTAAGTAGTCAAAATTATTGTTTAGTAATAAGCAATACAAAAAAAAAAAGGCAATGTATATACGTCAGGCCCCTATTGTTGAGCCGACACTTATTAATAATAGTTATAAGTTTAGTTTTAAGTCAAAATTGTATATTACTTAAATGTTTAATAAAATATCTTAATCTAATCCTTAATTTCGACAATCATAAAATAAGTGATCCAAGCAGATATTTTTATAAATATATTTGATCTTACATTGTTCTTCCATATTTGGCAGATATACATGTAAGTTTAAGAACAGCATATCATGATGAGCACGAATGCAGGCGCTAACAGCTGGTCGTAGTGCGTTATTAAATTATGATCTGATACGAAAATAAGGTCCAGCAGTGAAGGAGTTTTATTAGGCATGAAATGAGTTGGGCGACTATAGTTCGCAAAACATAACTTGAACGACTCAACCATATCTAAAAAGGGTTTGTTCCTGTTTTCCAATATGTTTATGTTTAAATCTCCACAAATTACAATGTCCGTATGCGATAGTACTAAGTCCTCAAGTAAATCCCGTACTAAAGTATAGTTTACCACATTGGGAGCCATATATATATATACAACCAACTAATAGCTTTTTATGACCAAAATTTACCTCTACGAAAATGTACTCAATTAGATCTTCTGCTGAAGCCATTTTGACAATGTGAAACCTGTAGCGATTTTTTATATAGATGGCAACACCTCCACCTACTTTGTTTTGCCTATCTAACCGGATAAGTCTAAAATTATGCAACCTGAACATATCTGTACATATTTCAGGTTTTAACCAAGTTTCCGAAAGACATAGAATATCCACCATGCTATCGTCAAAAATTTGCCGTAAATAATCAATTTTGTTTTTGATGCTTTGTGAATTTATGTGACATAAGTTAATACCGTCTTTATGTTTGCAGAGAAAATTAAGCAATATTCTTGAATCATCCTATTAACTTTTACCCCTTGAGCGAGAATTACTATTCATTTCTGTAGAAAAGTAATAATTAAAAAATAATTTAGAAACACACCTACGAAAATTATTATGTGCGAAACAAATGCTAAGAATAGTGACGGAAATCTTTTGAAATTAATATAATATGTTAGCGACTGATAGTACAAGATGAGAGAATTAATAAAAGAAGAAAAGAGAAATAAAGAGTAAACTGAGTGCATACTATTGTAAGTTTGGTGCATAAGGTTAAACAACTTCGCTGTTATCATCAGCACTATTTAGATTTCTCGCCGTAATGATTTCGTCCAAAATTCCATAGTCGTCAACATTGATGGTATTCTCATTCTTCCTCACTCTAACCCAAACAGCTCCAGAGCGCGTGAATGTAGAAAAAAGCTGCTTGCGTCGCTTCATGTGAACCGCTTTTTGCAGAATTGAGCGATTTCTGCTTGTTAAGCTCTCATTCAAATAAATATTTTTATTGGAGTCAAAACCAACATCATGAAGAGAGAGCTGCTTTCCCTCACTTTTGCGATGCTCCGCAAGAGATTTTAAGACGCTGTTTCTTTCTTGAGCTGTTGCGAATTTGGGAATGATTGGGGGATCGTTGGTATTATCACTCCGTTTAGAACGGAAAATAGCCTTCAACACGGGGGATTTACAGTTGATAGTGTGGCGCAAATGGTGGAAAATCGACTTAAAGTTTTCTTCTTGTAGCTGCGGAACTCCTTTGAGGATAGCATCAGCTGCTAGGTTGCTACGTTCCAAGGTATCACAACGCCATTGTAAATAAGCTAAGCTATTTTTTATTGCTTCTGACTCAATACACTTAGACTCGACATTTTCCACGCGTATATAGAGGTCTTTAAGAGATTCGTCAATATTATGACGACTGCTTGTCCAATTCTGCTCGAAGAGTGTAATTTGATTCAATAGATCTGCACGCAGAGTGCTCATTTCGGCAGAAACTCGGTTCATAATAGCATCGGTGTGTTTAGTCAAGCGCTCTTCAAACTGACTGAGAGTGAGAGCGTTGGATTGACCTGAAACAGCAGATGCAGTTTTATACAAAACCTCGCTGGGTGTGAAAACCTTCGTTGTTTGGCCAGCTACACCACTTTTTGATGACGGAGTGCTGATATGTTTTTGTGATGTAACGGTTGATACACTCGCTGATTTCTTAGAGCGAGTGTGTACTCCGCTCGTGTTTGTGTCAAGAGATGTGTTTGACGACATTTTCGCGAGAAAGAGCATTAGTGCCGGACATGAGCAAAGAAGATGCTCTATGTTCTCTTCGTCCTCCTCGTCCAAGCAACCTCTGCAGAAGTCATTATATTCGACACCCATCCTTCTCGCGTGTTACCCTAGAAGGAAGTGTCCTGTCATTATCCCTACAACCGTTCTTAGTTCACGTCTTTGTAGGGAAATAAGCGCAGTTGAGCGCTTCAAGTAATATTGCAATATTGCAAGTGTCGGTGTTTTCCCACCTTACATTTGTTATTGTTTCTGCCTCTTTCCGAAGCTCAAGTTTCAGTGTCGCGATAGGACTCCCCACCTCCGCCATTTCTGGTAGCAGCTGGAGAGTCGTACCACGTCTAGCTAGCTCGTCCGCCCTGCAGTTCCCCTCGATATCCGTGTGGCCTGGGACCCATATGATCCTTATATTGAACTGCTCACTCAAATCGTTAAGAGAGGAGTGACAGCTCAACGCCACCTTAGATTTGAGTGAGACCGCCTCCAACGATTTTATGGCCGCCTGGCTGTCCACATAAATGTTAATCTTCTTTGAGGATAATACATTATGCTTCAGCCAGCTCATTACCTCTTCAATCGCTATCACCTCAGCCTGGTATACGCTGCAGCGATCAGGTAGACGGACAGAGATGCCTACTTTCCGCTTGTCACAGAAGACTCCTGCTCCTACTTTACAGTCTAGCTTAGAGCCATCCGTGAAAAACTGTATTGTTCCGTTATCGGTTACGAATCCACTCTTCCAGTCTTCTCTGGAGGGTATTGTTGTCCGAAAACCTTTTTGAAAGCATAACATTGGTGTTATGTAATCCAGTTTCGTCAGCTCTTGCTTTAGCGATTTAGTTTTGGTGGAGTGTCCTTTCTGAAGACTTCTCCACTGATTGACAGCTAACAGTCGCGTAGCCGTAATTGCCGCTTTCTGTTTGCCAAATATGTCTAGTGGGATCAGGTGGAGCATAACCTCTAGAGCGCGAGTTGGTGTAGATCTCAGCGCCCCGCTTATATACGTGGTTTTTTCCATAGCTGGCCACCATACGCTTACCACATACAGTAGTATTGGTCTCACTACCGACGTGTAAAGCCAGTGTTCCAGCTTTGGTTTCAAACCCCATTTTTTACGAATGGCATTTTTGCACAAGTATAAAGCAATGTTAGCTTTATTAACTCTTTCTATTATGTTAGGTTTCCAGCTCAGTTTCCTGTCCAAGATTGTCCCCAGAAATCTTGCTTTATCAGAAAAAACTAAGGGAGTACCATTTAATGTTGGAGGATCAACTGTTGGAATTTTATATTTCCTGGTGAAAAGGACAAGCTCTGTTATTCGGGTTGATACCCAGACCGATTTTATTTGCCCATTCTTTAACGATTAGGAGGGCATTTTGCATAACCTCCTTAATCGTTCTGAGGTATTTTCCTGAGACAGCTAACGCTACATCATCAGCATACGCTACCACTTTTATCCCCTCTCTCTCCAGTTTCAACAGCAATTCGTTGATTACTATATTCCAGAGTAGAGGGGATAATACACCTCCTTGCGGTGTTCCTCTAACTGCCTGCCTTTTTAAGATGGAACCACCCAGCTCCGCACTAATAATCCTGCCTAGAAGCATATGATTGATTAGTTTGCTTGTAGGGTAGTACACCTCTAGGTCTGACAGTCCTTTACAGATTGCCTCTGTTTTAACGTTGTTAAACGCACTCTCGATATCCAAGAATGCTACTAGTGTATACTCCTGGGAGTATATTGATTTCTCAATTGTGCTTACTAAGGTGTGTAAGGCTGTGTCTACAGACTTCCCCTTGCAGTAAGCATGTTGGGACTTTGCCCAACTGCTAGGTTTTACCTTAGCCCTTATATGAACATCTATCAATCTTTCCAGGGTTTTCAAAAGAAAGGATGATAGAGTTATAGGTCTCAGGTCTTTTAGGTAGCCATGTGAGCTTTTACCCGCCTTCGGTATAAAAACTACCTTGACTTCCTTCCAAGCCCTAGGAATGTACGTCAGCTTTATACACCCTGTGAAAATTACCTCTAACCATGGGAGTATACACTCCGAGTTATTCTGAATTTCCGCAGGGATTATCCCATCTGGGCCAGCCGATTTGAAGGGTTTGAAACCGCTTATCGCCCACTGGATTCGCGTTTTGCTCGCGATCTCTTTCGTTTGAACCGATTGAGATTCCAGATGTTGCATGCTCATTTCTGAATCACATACCCGAGTTGAGTCAGGAAAGTGAGTCTCCATGAGCAGTTCCAACGATTCCTCAATCGAGAGTCTATGAACCATCCGGTTTTATTAAATAACTTGGAGTGGTTTTTGTCATAGAGAGAATCTTTCGTAGACGAGAGGTCTCCGAGGCCCCTTCCATCTTATCACAGAAGAGCCTCCAAGACGTGCTCTGCGCCTTTCTCAATTCCCTCTTATAGTTTCTGAGATGTTCCTTATAGGATTCCCAGTCCAGAACCAGTCCCGTTTTTTTGGCTTTATTGAAAGCTTTCCTGCTTGCCTTCTGATAGGTCCCTAACTCCGCGGACCACCAAGTTGGCTTTTGTTTGCCCCTTTGTTTTATCACATGGCAGGCAGCATTGAAGGAGCGATTCATGACACCTGTTACAGTATCTACCATTGTATCTATCTCCTCTATAGTGACTGGTGGCTTTGGAGCCACCGGTAGTAGTTTCCCTAGCATCTCCCTATAGATACCCCAGTTTGTCCTTTTCTTATTTATAAAGGACTCACGAAGGGCAGGTTTGACGTCTAGCTTGAAGATTAAATAGCGATGGTCCAAGAATGAGTGTTCTTTTGCAACCTTCCATTCTTTTACCTTATACGCTATAAAGTCTGATACAAGAGTTACATCGAGTACTTCTCGCCTATTCTTTATTATGAAAGTGGGCTCTTGCCCAATATTACAAATAGCGAGGTTCGTATTTAATATGTATTCAAAAAATGACTCACCTCTCTCATTTACGTTGGTGCTGCCCCATATTGTATGATGAGCATTTGCACCACATCCTAGGATCGCACCAATTTTTCTATTCTCTGCATCAGAGATGAGCTCCTCCAGTATTTTTGGTGGAGTCTGCTTTTCCCGGTGCATATATGCAGAAACCAGCCAGAATTTTTCGTTTCCGACTTCAATGCTGGCCGCAGTTATATCACCGTCACTATATTGTGATAAAAGGAATATATTCAGGTTAGTTAAACTCAGAATACAAGATCTGATCTTTTCTGACTTAATTGAGTATAGGACTTTATACCCTTTAAATCCGAGCCAACAGATCCTAGCTCCATTTATCAATGGCTTTTGGATTAGGACAAGATCTTCCCCCGTTTCTGCTAATCTAAGTAGAAGAGCTGCTGAAGCAGTTTTGGTATGGTGAAGGTTTATTTGAATTATGTTTAACATATTTATACTTACCTTCGTCCCATCTTTAGCATTCATGCTACCTCAGTCTCCGAGGATCCGCCGGCACATTCCGTCTCGTTCCCCTTTATCTCAATCACCATCTTGTTAACGGTGCTTTCTTCAATGGAGTCCGGCAGTCGGGACCCCCGTGACCGGAATGGTCCGCTCCTTTACCCTTGTTGACATCGTCTGCCTTATAGACCTTGAGAGTTATCGACCCGAAACCGAAGTTGATAACTCCCTTAGTACTTGCAAGAGGAGCCAGGGATTCCTTGTAGATTAACATAGTTGATAATCTAAAGTAACCCATAGCCTCCTCCTGTTTCACAATCTTCCAGTTTGATGCCGGAAGATCTGGATTGCTGGCTGCGACTATCTCTATAACAGCTTTAGCGTCGGCAGATTCGGTATGAACTGAACCTGCATCTCTGCAGAAAGAAGGAGGTCCCGGATTCTCTCTCAGAACCTTTAAGAAAATGGAGTTTAGCGCGTTGAACACCGACTTCCATTTTCCCGGCGTGATGCTCCCATCCTCTTGACTATTGTCAATGACGGCTAACATCAGCCCGTGCTCTTTGACGATGTCACTAAACGATTTCGTCTTAAAAGCCACCGGTGGAGTCTCCGCTTGCACCTAAGCTCGTTTGCTGCTTCCGGCTTCAACCTCTTCCTGGGATCTTTGCCTTTTCGGCCCTAGGTCCTTGGCTGGTTTTTTTCCACCTTCCGCAGTCAACTTCGCCCATGCTACGGACTCCTTTTGTCTTTTCGTTAGCTGCTCCTCAGGGATACCAACCAACTTTTCCAAGACTTTAAAAGCCGCTCGACGATCCCGGTACCGTTTCTTCGTCGGCGGTATAGTGCATGACCCGTTATCGGCTTCACTTTTGCTGGTGGTGCTGGTTCCTGCCCTATGGGCCTTAGGATCCAATACTACCCTGGATTTAGCGGCCGGGACCCCACCTTTAGATTAGGTAAGAGCCATTTGCCATGCTTGTTTCCAGCTCTTGGTGAGTGCTGGTCTCGTTTTGTTTCGGCATTTTGTGAGTGCCGGTATCGGTTTTAGAAGAAAGATTTTTAGTGTGCTGCATTTTAAGTCCCACGAGTGTCGGAGAAAGGATGGTCCACCCGCGCAGGGATCCGAATACGCGGGTAAGGTAGGATACATCTAGAGGTTACCAGGTATCTAGATGGCTCCGATAGAGACTGGGCTATTTATGGGCCCCAGCCTGGTCGATCCTCGGCTCGGGTCGCGTTACACCTTGATCCAGCCCATTAGTTGTCATTTAGCGTGACCCGCTCCACACCTAGGATTTGAAACTCACAACCTCTGTCCGCAGCTAGAGGTGAGCCTAGGGCCGGACCGGGTCAGAGGACCCGGAGGCGACAACAATTACGAAGCTAAAATAATATAAGGTATACAATAAATTAAATACAAAAAGATAATATAAGGTATAAATAAATAAGCTAAAACTGTAACGTTCTTTCTTGACGGCTCGGGTGACGATCGCCGTATACCCAGGGTTCTGTTCCGTCGTTCACAAGAGATGAAAGAGAAGAGAAAGAAAGAGATGTTTTTTTGGTATTTTTTATAAGGGTTTTTATTTATATAAATGTCTTAACATACCTTATATACTATACTTATATCATAACTACTGGTAAGGAAAGTTGGTTGTTCGGTGGTCAGGTAGGGATGGGAAATGCTCGAAAGGAAGCGGCCAGGCAGGACCCAGACACTCCAACCCTCGTTGCGTATAGCTGCCGTGTGCGGTTGCGAAGTGAAGCTCCGTAAGTCAGGCAGAGCCTCGGCATTGCTAATTGTTTCACTTGTGTGCAGTGAGAGGTTTGGTTGGCGAATAGGTCGGAAAAGTTCCAGGCTTATTGCTTTGCTTGCGTTTCATGCAGTGAATTGAGTGGTCAATTTCTACCACGCGGAGAAGCACAGAATGTAGTGTATTACACTAGTTCGGTGTTTGTCTTCTCTGCTGGTTTGAATTTTTGCGTCCTATGTCTATAACATTTTCTTTCATCTGGTTGGGAATTTTGTATTACCGCATATTGAATGTATTGAATGGGAGTGTAGGTTTGGGTCTGGTAGAGTTTTCTAGTCTACATCTCTATTTACATAATATATGTATACAATATCTTATTTTCTAGAGGTTTTCTCTGGTACTGGTAACAATTTTTGTAAATCGGTTTTGGTATTATATATTTTTTCTCTTTTGGCTGGTGTGATCACTCCTATTTTTTTTTTCTTTTTTATTGGATTACCTTTATTTTAGCGGTGTCCTTCACCAACCACGTAATTTACATCGCAATATATTAAATTAAAAAAATATCTTTTTCGTATGTATATATTTTTTCCCTTAACATTTTTCCTTATTTTATGTACTTAAAAGATGTTCTTATATGATATTTATATATCTTGCTTATTCTTTATTTACATTATAAAACAGGTTATTTATTCAGTTTTCTAAAGTATTATTACACCATATTATTACTAATATTCTCTTATTCTAAGGTTATATATATAGTATATTCAAAGTTGTACATTAAAATTATTTTCACTAATTAATTCTTCTTTTCAGAATTTTCCGCTTATATTCAATATGTGTATATTCAATATGTGTATTTGTATTTTTTTTTTGTTTTATTTTTTGTTTTTTGTTTTTTTTTTATTATTTTTTTTTTCTCTTTCTTTTTTTCATTCGTACTCTCCGTTTTCAGGGTCAGGTTGCCGTCGTGGTTTCTCTTTCCGTAGATTTTTCCTTTAGTTCCGCTAAAGCGGAAGTGGCGGGGTCCCTTGTGGTTTCCTCGAGGTGTGGTGAGGGTAACTCCCTTGAAAGCCTCTTCGTGGTCCTCTCCAGTGCTTCAGTGCGAAGCAATTTTTCGGCAGAATACTTTCAGTGCAAAAATTAAATTGTGCAAAAGTTTAGTAAAAACAAAAAACATTAAACTGTGCCAAATCTTCAGTGCGAAGAAAAACACTAAATAGTGCAAAATTGTGCAAACTTTCAGTGCGATCATTAAATTGGGCAGTTCGCATAGTTAATGTGCACAGCGCGTGAGAGAAACATCTAGTAAAAAACCTTGTGCATATCATTGCCGTCTCTACTGTACATTTACACCCTCATCGCGCGCTGAAAATTATTCTGTGCAGAAAACTGTACATCGTAAGTTTTTGTATTGCGCTATCATGCGTTATACTTGTTGTGAGCTGAAACTGTACCTTGCAAAATCGAGCAGAGCAGCCAGTGTTTAGGCCTAAAGCAGAAAATTAAGTTGTGCGAAAATATAGTGTAAAGAAACCATTAGACTGTGTTAAAATGTGCAAAGCTTTAAGTGCAAAGGAAAGCATTAACTCATTTCCAAATTCGAGCAAAGTGCATGTAAGAAGCACATGTTAAGAACTAAGTAATGAGAAAAAAGATTGCGCTGTGCGCAATTTCGCATTTAAGGCGTTCAGACTGCAAGTGTGCGCCAACTGTACATCAAAAGTACAGTTATTTAATAACCAGTGCAAAACATTTTGGCGCAGTTATCAGGCAGCAACTGTACATTAAAATTACAGTTGCCTAAGAAAAAGAAGAAAGAGAGAAAGTGCAAGGAATATTTTTGGGAAAAATCCATAGTGCTATTCAGTTTCCTCTTCTATTAATTCCGCCTGTCGTTTGAAGTAATCTTCGAAAGGTCGACCTGCATTGCCGCATGCCGTTGACGTTCTTACGGGCTAAATTATAGAAATTAACAGACAATTGTTAATCATTTGCATTACATTGTGCGAGAACGTGCAGATAGCTGGTGCATCATACTGCTTGAGCGAGCATAATGGATGACGTATCGTGCAGGAAACCGCTTATATCTGGCCAAAGTGCGACAGCAAGTTTTGTAAGCATCGTGGTGCCAACTGCAGAGCAGCAGGTGTTAGTCGCCATAGGATGTTACTATGACAGCGACGTGTACAGAGCAGGAGCAGAAGAGCAGTGCAGTGCTTTATTGGCGACAACCCTCGTTAGCGGGCAGCGCAGAACAAGAGCGAGCACCGAAGCAAAAGCTCTACTAATGCTACTACGGAAATATCAATTTAGTCACCGAGCAGTGCGTCCAGCTGACCTTATATGGAATAACATCCAGAAGTTTTAATGCAGTGCGAGTAATGTGCAAAAGTGCCTACGACCATCCGATGGTTCATGGCGCCATCACAACAAACTTCTACATGGACGACATGTTGATTGGATCTGACAGTGAAGATGAAGCTACACAGTTGTGCAGAGAGATTATTTCATCTCTAAGTGCTGGAGAATTCGAGCTTGATAAATTTATGCCATCGAACAGACAAGTGCTGGCAGAACATTGCCAAACTAATAGTGACGACATAGAACTCTTGTGGACGCGTCTGCAAGAGCCTATGCAGCCGTCATCTATGTGAGGACCACCTTCGTCACAGGTCGATCAACGTGTGTGCTATTAACTTCTAAGACCAGAGTGGCGCCGCTGAAGACCATATCCATTCCAAGGGTGGAGCTATGCGCAGCACACCTCTTGAGCAGATTGATGAGCTCCACAATAAAGACATGCGGAATTCAGAACTTGCCAATAACCTTTTGGACAGACTCAACAATAGTGCTACATTGGCTGGGCAAGATGCCATATGAGTTAAAGACATTCGTCGCCAAACGGGTGAGCGCCATTCACAAACTGGCAGGTAGGCATCGCTGGAAGCATGCCCCATCAGCAGACAATCCAGCAGATTTGGGTTCCAGAGGAATCCCATCGAAAGAGCTAATCAATAAGAGCTTATGGTGGAGCGAGCCTTCCTGGCTCGAGCTCCCAGAAGACCAATGGCCGAACGTGCATCTGACCATGAACATGCAGCAGAAAAACGGAGCGACCTCAAAAACGAAGGCAGCCTTCATCGGCAGCGCGAGATGCCTCGTTCCTACGTGCCTGAGCATCAATGGCGATAGCTTGCTGGAGCGGAGATCAACTTTGATGATGATGATAAATGGGGTGTTGTAGCACTGCGACCTATATGGATCTATTGCGTTCCCCCCTGACTAGTGCTATAGAGCAAGTGCATGGCCGTCCCTATAGCACCCCGTCCATACCAATGCTTCTTAAGAATCCAATAATATGGAGCGGGTTCAGTGAATATCGCACAGAATCCGAGATTGCGTGGGCTCCCAAGTGGTCTCTTCTCTGACGGATCGTTGCTCCGCGCTCGTTGAGTAGATACCATGGGGTCTCCTCCGCTTCCCCACAGAGTCTGCTGCTTCAGTTTTCAATGCCCTGCTAGGAAACCCGTAATGATTCTTACATTACTTCTACTTAGTCCCAATATTAGGCGGGACCTCTTTGGGTTATAGTTCCCCAACATTTCCTTTGCTTACCGTAGGCCTGGGAGATTCTCCCATCTTTCGGACGCGGCTGCATTACCCATACTGCGTACCTCTTCCCGCATTATGCGGTACCCTATGCCACAGAAGGGTTCTGTCCCTACAAGCGGAGTTTCTGCTCCTTTATTCGCGAGCCTATCCGGAGCTTCGTTGCCTTCTATGCCGGTGTGTCCCGGCACCCAGTATAAACATACTTTGTTGGTTTCACCAACCCTGTTAAGCTTCGCCTTGCATTCCTCCACCAGTTTTGATGTGACGTGGAATGCGTCTAGAGCTTTTAAAGCAGCTTCGTTGCCTTCTATGCCGGTGTGTCCCGGCACCCAGTATAAACATACTTTGTTGGTTTCACCAACCCTGTTAAGCTTCGCCTTGCATTCCTCCACCAGTTTTGATGTGACGTGGAATGCGTCTAGAGCTTTTAAAGCAGCTTGGCTGTCTGTCATGATTGCTATTTCCAGCCTCATGTAGTTCCTTTCCACATTGAAGTGAGCACATCTCTCAATGGCATGTACTTCTGCCTGGAATATACTCGGGTACATTACCATCGACATGGAGTGTTGGATTCGTGGCCCATATACTCCAGCACCCGTGTCTTCTGCCTTCTTTGATCCATCCGTATACCACTTTATGGCACCCGGATGTATCTAGTATTCAGTTTTTTACCTGAATTCCTTCTTGGTGCTCATTTTGATTTCAAAGTTCTTAAGCTTCCGCACCAATATTATCGCACGGCATGCTCGCTAGAGGAATCACCTTGTTAAGTGGTTCTAATATCTCCCTTGTCCTGCTTTCCGTGAAGCAGCCTACCTTGCTCAAACGTAACTTAGTTTCAATGGATTTGTTCTCTACCACTAAGTGTAGTGGGAGAAGCCCAAGGATTGCCTCCATGCCCGCTTTTGGGTAGGTCCCCTGGCCCCCCCCTCATGGCCCCTGTAATTACAACGCAGGCCAGTCTTTGTACTTTTTCCAATTCCCTTTTCGTGGTGCTTAGCTTGGTCCTGTTCGCCCATGCAACTACTTCGTAGGTAGTCATTGGAATAACTATCATGGTGTAAATCCAGTGCATTATTCTGGGGCTAACTCCCCAAGATTTTCCTGCCACCCTTCTGAACACCATGATTGCTCTTTTTAATTTTGGTAGCACTACTTGTTAGTGTTTGTTCCAGAGCAGTCTACTATCAAATATCAGTCCCAGGTATTTAACGCCTTTGCTGATAGTGATCTCTTCTCTATTTAGGGTAATCGGGTGTATACGCCCCAATTTCCTTCTGTTGGTGAAGGGATCCAGACTCATATGAACCATTTAGTGATTGTGCTGTCAACTTTCTTTCTCTCCAGAGCACTTCTTACCGCATCATAAGATGCGATGTCGAAAGCTCCTTCGATGTCCTAGGCTTTCTTCAAGTCCTCTCTGCTAGCTCTTAGGTGGTTCACGCCCATCCCGAGTTCGTTACTGGTTACTGTGCTCCCAGGGAAGTGTGTTCTCAAGAGAAGGAGGGCTCTTTGCTCCTCGTTTTCTGTGAACTTTCCGTTCTGGTCTAACAGTGATGCCTTTATACTTTAAGCATCTTTTGCCATAGCTTTAAACAGTCTGGCAGACGCTGTAGTATTGTCTACTTCCTCGCAGAAGTTGCGGAAACTGCGGCTTCTCACCTCTGTGTTGTACGCTGTGAGAGCTTCTCTGTATTGCTGCCAAATACACCTCCTTTTGGCGGATTTGAAGAGTTTCCTCACTTACTTTCGAAGGACTGACAGCTGATGCTCCTTGGTGGAGCGAAAAGCTCAAAAAAGCGAAAAGCGCAGTTTGTTCCAGAGCAGTCTACTATCAAATATCAGTCCCACGTATTTAACCCCTTTGCTGATAGTGATCTCTTCTCTGTTTAGGGTAATCGGGTGCATACGCCCCAACTTCCTTCTGTTGGTGAGGGGAACCAGGCTCATATGAACTATTTAGTGATTGTGCTGTCTACTTTCTTTCTCTCCAGAGCACTTCTTACCGCATCATAAGATGCGATGTCGAATGCTCCTTCGATGTCCCAGGCTTTCTTCAAGTCCTCCCTGCTAGCTCTTGGATGAACGGCTATGCACCCTTCGCGTGCGGGGACGCGTGGACGAATATAAAGAGCTCAGAAGAAAAATAGTTCACCGGCGAAAGAAAGCAGCCTGGGAGAAGAATCTCGTCCGTGAACTGGAACAGTACAGAGAGCAAGGACGGCACCAGGCGCGGAAGTTCTACCAAAGGGTCCGCGATATGACGCAATATACACCGCGTTGCACATACTGCAAGGACAAAGAGGGTAATCTGATCGCCGATCTTAAAGGCATCTTAGAGCGATGGGAAGAGCCCTTTCATGAGTTGCTAAATGGGCAGCTAACTGAGGAATTGGAAGCTCCAACAATGACCGAAGATCATACAATGCTGCCGCCACCAAGCAGAGTCGAAGTTAGCAGAGCGATAAATCGGCTCAAAAATAATAAGGCCCCGGGATCTGATGGGATCCCAGCGGAACTGATAAAAATAGGAGGCCCCACATTACACCAAGCAAATCCATGAAATAATAGTATGTATGGGAAGAAGAAGTTATGCCAGAAGACTGGCGAAGAGGCATCCTGTGCCCCATACATAAGAAGGGAGATATCACAAAATGCAGCAATTATCGTGGTATAACGTTGTTGAGTAACGCGTATAAGATTTTCTCCTCTATCCTTCAAGACAGGATAGCCCCATACGCTAAAGTCATCATTGGTCCATACCAGTGTGGCTTCATCCCAGGCAAATCAACAACTGATCAGATTTACACCCTAAGGCATCTTTTTATAGACTTTAAAGCCGCCTATGATAGCATAGCCAGAGTAGAACTTTATAAAGCCATGAGAGAATTCGGCATCCCAAATAAACTGACACGACTATCTAGGTTGACCATGACCAATGTTATAAGCCAAGTAAAAATATCCGGATCACTATCAAGCCCATTCAACATCTATAAAGTAGTAAAGTATAAAGTAGTGCAATCCTTTAACTATCTCGGGTCAACTATAGCAGCCGATAACAGCATGGAACCAGAAATACGCGCACGGTTGCTTAAAGCCAACAAAGCCTACTATAGCCTGTCAAGACTCTTCAAATCCAGGAACTTAACGATAACACCCAAGCTGCTGATATATAAGACAATGGTCATACCAGTACTCACATATGGATCCGAGACTTGGGTGCTTAGCAGAAAGCATTCTGACCTCTTAGCCGCGATGTCGACATCGTGAAGAAAATTAAGCTCGGTAGGCTCCGGTGGGCAGGACACCTAGCTCGCATGAGCGAAGAGGATCCTGCTCGGAAAGTCTTTTGCGGAAGGATTTATGGAACACGACAGCGAGCCTACGCTGGAAGGATAGCGTAGACCAGGACGCCAAGAGTTTAGGGATGCCAAACTGGATGACATCGGCTCGAAATCAGGACCGGTGGGGAGACTTTTTGCGGGAGGCCAGGACCGGACCCCGGTTGTAGAGCCAAATATGATGATGATGATGATGATGACTTTCGAAGGACTGACAGCTTTTCGCTTCACCAAGGAGCATCATTGCTCACTTTGGTAGAGCTTACCTGGCAACTCGACTCATATGCGTCAGAGATTGCCCTATTCACTTCATCAGGTACACATTCCAGCTCGTGTGTACATTTGGCCACTCTTTGAACTGAGATGTGCTCTAAATTGTACCTCAAATTGGTTTTGAAAACTTCCCAATTTGTCCTTCTAGGATTTCTAATAGTTCTACCTCCTCTACAAGCCCTCCCAATTGAAATAGGATAATCCTATGATAGAGATGGCTCGGAGGAGACCCTCCACCTATTAAGTACTCGACTCACTGTCAGAGTTTCGAAGGTGATGTCAAGTACTTTTTCCCTAATCCTAGTTACAAAAGTTGGTACCCTGCCTACATTGTATATGTCTAGGTTTTCCTTCACCAGAAACTCTAAAAGGTACTCACCCCTCTTATTTGTGTCGGTTCTCCCCTACTCTTCGTTGTGTGCTTTAGCATCACATCCAATCGGTAGAGGTTTGCTGTGCTTCGGCAGTGATCGACCAGTTTTTGTACCTCCGGGGGCGGAATTTCTTCTCTGTCCCCGGCAAAGTAGGCCAATCCAATCACTATATCCCGGTTGTTGCCGTCTATAGTAAATTGGCACTGAACTGCTACTAGGTCCCGGGTTATGAATTCTGAAAGAGATATATGGTTAATACTATTTCTAACGATGATGCAGGTCCGAGGGGCCTCATGCCCCAAATCGTAAATGACCTTTGCATCTCTGCTAGACAGACCTCGGATCAGTCCCCCGTAGCACCAGGTTTCTTGGACCAGCACAAGCCCTAGGTGTTGACGGGTGAACATTATCATTGGCTGACCATTTGGCCTTGTGGATGTTCACCTGGGCTATTTTTGTGCTGGCCAACTCTTCTATAGACCTGGAGGGGGCAATTGCCCCTCTCCCGTTTCTAACTCGAGGTGCTGGAATTCCCCCAGCAGCTCGTCTTCCTCTAGAAGTCGGATTTCCTCCAGCTCCTCAAGTGAGATGTTCTGTTGGGGAAGGGGAGTGAGGTCCTCCATAGTGGAGACTTCATTTGCTCCCTCTTCTCCTTCCGTACTTATCTTCACTCCCTTGGAGACCTCTGAGGTTGATGCGGGAGAGTCTTTCTGCCCCTTCTCCGCCTTCGGGCCCTCTTTCTTCCTGAGGCCACTAACCGATATTTTGCCGTAGCGATATCTCAGTGAGTGGCCCGCGGATTTTATCGACTCTCGGCAGCGGGAGTGTTCTTTTAGCCAAGCGGCTGTTTCCCCGTCGCAACAGTCAACCAGAGTCATTCCCGGTCTGAAGTGGACTTCCAGCCCAGCGCCACTTCATCCAGGATAGCTTCCTCTAGGGTCGCCAGCTGCTCCTGGGTAAGGGTCTCTTCGGGATCATGCTCCGCGAAGATAGCTACTTTAGCTCGCTTGGCAGCCTCTACATAGCTTGCAGGAGGGGCTTTGGTGCTCGTAGGGAGTGCATCGGTCGTTTGCCCAGTGCCGCCCTCTCTCATTCTCTTATCCTCCCTTTGAGGTGGAGTGAGAGCTGAAGGTCCTCTCTTAGCCCCTTAGGACTTAGGTGGTTCTTGCCCTTCTGCTGCCTTCTTCCTTGCGTCCACCTCTCTTCTCGCTTGAGTGGGCCCTTTGCCCTGCTCAAGGAGGCGGAGGTAGAACCGTACCCCAGCACCGCTGAGACCTTTCCGTAGGGGATCGTCGACACCATCCGGCTGTCGCTTTGGAGGAGGGGAGGACCCCTCCTTATTTTTTTGCTTGGCTGGACAGTCTTTTGGGCATGAGCCGTCTTCCCTGCTGGAATGGAGATCGATTCTCCAATAGGGGAAGTCCCCGTTTTTCCCTCCAAGGGTTTCCCGTTTGGCAGAGACAGCGCATGCTGCCTACTCTACTGGTTAAGGGTCTCATCTCGAGTTGGCGGGACTGCTGTCCCAACACCGCTCTAGTTGAGTGTGCCCCTTCATCTCCCTTCGTTGGCCTTGGGATCAAGCACCCCCGACCAATTCCAGGCCTACTTCGCGGATCAGAGTAGGGCTTCTGCTCCACCCGAACCTCTGCTTTGCTTGTGCTGGGTCTCGGCTCAAATTGACGGGTCGGATGCCCCAGTTTCCCCTTTGTCAAGAAGCCACCACCACTGCCTTTTGTTGGCCTAGGGCCTAAGCGCCCCCCATCTAGCAGGATGACTCTTTGCAACTTAAGCCCCCACGCCAACGTCAAGGCCCCTACCATAGTGGAGGGGAGATTAACTTTACGGAGCGTGCTGAGTATGAAAGCCTAAGTCCTTAGATTTGCGGGAGGGTGCAAAAAGGAATCCCAGCAACCTAGCCATGACTTTATATCACCCTTGGAGCGACAGCAAGCATTGGAATACTGGGTGCAGACAACGCAACAAGGCGCATATCGCCAGAAGCTAGAGCAACTTGGAAGACAATCATAGGTGCAAAGGTGGGAAATCTTCCTGGAGATCGTGTGCAGCCAGCAAAATCATTTAAGCCTAGCGGTGTAGACTATGCAGGACCGGTGCAAATTAAGGCCAGAGCAAGCAGTTGCAAAAATATCGAGAAGGGCTACATCGCGCTATATGTGTGTATGGCAACGAAAGCGGTGCATTTAGAGTTCGTGAGCGATCAGACCACAGGAGCCTTCTTAGCAGCCTTTCAGAGATTCACAGGACGACGTGGGAGATACGCAGTACTATGGAGTGACAACGTTCGTGGGTGCCAACAACGAGCTAAGGAAGGCAGCTAACTTATAGAGAAATCATATTGTGCAGAAGCAAATCTGTGCAATAGCCACCGAGTGGAAATTCATCGTGCCAGAAGCCCCACACACAGGAGGTATTTGGGAAGCTGGAGATAAGTCCATGAAGCATCACTTGCGCAGGATTTTGGGCAATAATAATTTTATGTTCGAGACATTAGCGACGGTCCTGGTGCAGATTGAAGCATGCCTGAATTCCAGGCCTTTATGTGCATTGGCTGATGACCCCATGGATTTGAACGCGCTTACTTCCGGCCATTTCCTAATCTGCGAGCAACTGATACAGCCACTGACAGCTGACGTGAGCGAAGTCCCACCAAATAGGTTTCGCGTTTGGAGCACTATCCAGCAAATGAAGCAGCACTTCTGGAAAAGATGATACCGAGAACACTTTCTAAAACAGAAGAAAATTATGCAACACATGAAAGAGAACTTCTCGCAATCGTGTGGTCTTTGCAAAAACTCCGCAACTACCTGTATGGAGTACGACAGCTAAATATATTTACTGATCACCAACCACTGACAAGAGTTATAACACAAAAATTAAGAGATGGAGATCCTTTATAGAGGAATTTTAACCTAAATTCTTTTATAAACCTAGGAAGGAGAATTTTGTTGCAGACGCGCTCTCAAGACAAATGATTTACACGACAGTACAGATGGAAACAGACGGCGTGACAGCACATAGCGAAAAGTCACTCACTGAAACTTTTTCAAAAACACTAAGACTATTGTCTGCGATAACGAGAATTCTTTTAATTTCCAGACTATCAAAACCTTATTGAGAGATCATTTTGATATCGAAATTTTTGCGGTACCACCTTATCACAGTTCCTCAAACGGTCAGGTAGAGAGATTCCATTGCTCCTTATCAAAAATAGCTAGATGCATCAAATCAGAAAAAAATATTAATGACACAACTGAATTGATTTTGTTGGCAACAATTGAATATAATTAAACATTTCACTCATTCACAAACTATAAACCAATCGATATTATCCACTCAATGCCTTTAAGCTTAGAGGAAGAAATCGCAGGCAAATTTTCCGAGAAACAAAATAGAGACTTGAAGTACCAAAATAAAGGTAGGAAAACGGTAACGTATAAAACAGAAAACAGGTGACAAAGTTTTTGTGAAAACAAACAAACGAGTAGGAAATACATTTAGAAAGCACTTCATTGAAGGTATTGTAGAAAAAGATATGGGAACAACTGTACTTATTAATGGTAGGATAGTTCATAAAAGTAATCCCAGATAATTACATATTTTGCAGACTGGTGGTTGTCGCTTCTGTCCAACTTGTATCCAGTAAATTAATGGATTTTTCTCAATCATACTACATACCATTGGACAGGGGACGGGTCGCAATCTACCAAGACTATGGAATGCTCATGCATCGCACAAATTTAACGATTTTCGAAAACTTTATGTCCATCTTGTGACAGTACAGCGCCGAGCGCTTGAGAAGATGCGTCCGACGTTAATTCAAATGGTTTATTAAAGTCAGGGTATAAAAGAAGGACATCTTCAGAGGCTACAATTTTCTTTACTGTATTGAAGGCGTCCATGGCCTCTTCGTCTAGTGCTATGGGCGTATTCTTTGACTGTCTTGAACTTACGTTTCCGTTTTCGCCTCGAAAGTATTTAGTGATAGGTTTCGTTAACGTCGCGTAGTCTTTGACGAATCGCCTATAGTATCCAGCGAGTCCTAAAAATGCACGTAGAGTACGTAATGTTTTTGGTATAGCATAGTTAACCATATACATGTCTTGATTCCTTTTGTAGAAACTAGAAATCTCAAAAACTCGACCTCTGTCTTAAAGAATTTTGATTTGAAAGAGTTTGCTGAGAGCTCTGTCTACATCTTTGAGGTGCTGTTCCTCGGTTTTAGAAAAAACGATTACGTCGTCAATGTAAACATGGCAGCTGTTACCTATCTCTTCCCTAAGTATGTCATCGATTGCTCTTCTGAAATATACTTGGTACATTTTTCAGACCAAACGGTAACCTATTAAATTCGAATTTTCCGTCATTAATGCTAAATGCAGTCCTTTCCCTATCACGCTCTGCTAACTTAATTTGGTGGAACCCAGATTTTAAATCCAGAGTCGTCTAGAAAACTGATTGACCCAAATTCGCGAGAATGACTGATGTATCGGGGATTGGGTATCGGTCACTGATAGTTTATTCGTTTAACTTCCTAAAATCTATGACCAATCGTTTTTTCTGCACTCCTTCTTCATTTATGCCTTACTTATTGACTACCCAGATGGGGTTATTGTACGGCGATCGGGAGGGCCTAATTATATTGTTTTTGAGGAGATCCGATATTTTGTCATTAACAAATTTTGCTACGGCCTTGGGGTATGGGTGTGCTTTTGAGAAGACCGGTTCATCATCTGTTTTTTTTTTTTTTTTTTTTTTTTATATAGAGACTTATTGCCAAGGGATGACTCCCTGAATGACTTACGTCACGGCAATAAGTTGGGCTAAGCCCTTTATTAAATTCAAAATAAAATAAAAATCGAAAGAATGTGATTTACAATATATCACATTCCTCACGTTTGTAGCCGGTTTCAATTTATTTTCTCAGAATTCTCCCTGATTCATTGGAAAAGCAATACGAAAAACGAACACGAATTTAGAACGACGCGAGTCCAAATACTTTTATGAAATGAATCATGGTCATGGAAAACTACAAAAAACCTTGACCAAGAAAATATTACAAATTATAAAAATAATTTAAAAAATACTGATAAATTTTTTTTTTTTTTTTTTTTTTTTGTTTTTTTTTTATATATTAAGAAACAACTTATGAATACTTTAACCATCATCCTTCAAGAACTTGTTAACGGCTAATTTGAACGCCTGCAGATTATAAGATTCTGGAAACACGTGTTCGAATGGTCGCTATGACATTCGTATTAAATGATAGGGATTCAGTGGGGTCAGCGAATGATTTTGAGTGTTTCTTTAGTATCACAGCCAACTGCTCGTCTGTTTTTGTTTTAGTTTCTAGAGTAACGTTATTTACATCCTTATAGTATAAATACAGTAGTCTCTCCTGGTTTTCGTTGTAGGTAAGAGTACCGCTTTTGGTATCTATTTTAGCACTCACTTCTTTTAGAAGATCAAAACCGATTATTCCGTCAAAGGTACTTAAGTTAGGGAGTATAAAAAATGTGGAATTTTTTCCGAAAATATTGACTAGACATTTTGTTCGAATGACATCAGTTCCGTGGATTGATTTAACTGAAAATCGTTCCTTAACTGCTAATGTAACGGCAGGAGGATGTACCCCTAAAAAATTAACTTAATCGTGAATTTTCGAATTTCTGGTTTGATACTTGTTGAGATGGTCTAATGTTATGGGTAAATCTAGACGAATTTTGGCGAGGTTGATTCGACCTGGTCAACCTCCAATGGAGTTGGTAACGGTGGGTTTGGTCTCGGGGCAACTGGTCAATAGTGTAGAGAATGATATCCATTAAATTGACCACTATATAAATTACGCCGACCAAACTGATTATTAACTGAATTCTGCGGCAACGAACGAGAACTATAGTGTTGCTGAACTTGGTTAAAAATTTTTTTTTCTCTACCTCGTCATAAAATTCTTCGACAGTTATTTGCCCTTGACTTAATGTAGACATTTCTTGTTCTATTAGATATGTCGGTTTTTTATCTGAGTATATAAAGTCCAGATGGGCTATAATTGCTTTAAAATTAAGAACTGTATTAAACGATGACAAAATATGATCCGCAGGACCAACCACTTTATTTCGGATAATCGCAACCGCTTGGTAGTGTTTTGAACTGCCAACATGATTTTCGAATAATTTATACGCAGCGTTAGCCGCTTGTCGCCATGAAAAATATTGTTCCTGGTCGCCACTAAATTCGGGTAGTGTCTTAACCAAGTCAAGTGATTCGTCACACCTCTTAGTGGGGTCTATTTCTACAGGTCTGTATTCCTCCACCGCGGTGGGAGGTTATAATTGCGCGAGTCTAGCGGTCAATTCAGCAAACTGTCTTTCAAAATCACGTTTAGTGATGTTCGTCGCGGATTGTATTGCTACGGTTAGCATACGCGTCATGTCAGCTTTGTTCATTCTTAGTTTTTTTGAAAAGAAAATCTATTAATTTAAAAAGTCAATCCGTGAAACGAACAAAACCGCGAAAATCTGCAATCCGCGTGAAAACATTAAAAGTGAAAAGTGTTCCAATTATGAACGAATATCATCCATTTACATTTTAACAAATTCAATGTTTAAACATTAAATAATGTGATAAGTGATCAACTCCACTTAACCAAATTTAGTGACAAAAAATTATTCGAACGAAAATCGAATATAATATTGAAATATAAATTATTTAGTTACCAAAATTAACGAAAATAATTAATGTTACGAAACCTCATAGAGAGGAAATAATTTCAAGAAAAGTGAAGAACCAATAATAAAACCAATAAAAAATAATTTCATCTAAAGTGAAGGAAATTATGAAAAATCACTAAAAAAATACACACAACAAAACTGAAGAAAAGTGGTATGATCTAATGCCCCAACGTGATCGCTAAATGAAGAGATTAAAAAAACAATTAGGGAAACAGCGCAAATTCAACCCTTACAAACAGCAACAGTCATCTAATAATTCAAGCTCCGAAGAGGACGACGCAGGCATCATGATGAATAATCAGCACGAACAACAACAACCACAACTAGGAAATAGTAATAATATTAATAATAATAATAATGTAGTTTTAAACCCATTTAAATACATAGAAAGACTTAATACTTTTGATGGAAGAACAGAAGATCTACCAAATTTTAATCAAAATGTCGGTGACAATGATCAGGGCCAAAAAATGTGTATTAATTTGTTAAAATCAAAATTTATAGGTAGAGCAAGACAAAGTATAGAAATTCATACCCACTTAACGACATGGACAGATATCAAAGCTATGCTAATAGAAAATTTCGGTGGCTTCAAAAATAGCAACCAATTATATGAGGAATTGAGAAATTCTCAGTACAGAGGGGATGTTATAAAATTTTATAACTACATTCAGAAAACCCTCTCTTCATTAAATCAAAAATGCCAACAAGAAAATAACCTCTTAGATATTCCTAGAAATAACCAAGCGGCACTTAATATCTTTAACCCTCTGGGACTGACGTGGTAGTATGACAGACACCACAAAATCTAATATCGGGTATTTTACCGTTGTTTTTCAAATGTTGAATCACGCGTTCTCAGTACCTTTCAGTCGTATACTCAAGCATGCGTTAGTGTATAGTGAGCTGTCGGGGTGTGCGCATCACTTGTTGTGTGAAGGAAAGTGTCTACGAGTCAACCACATCAGTATTTAGGTATGTGTCTGATAAACAAGCACCTCAGTGTTATTGTTTTACGTTCATAGTGTTTCCTAGGCAACACATCAGTAAAATTGTTTTGTTGAGTATAACTTGTTGTTTGTTTTTTAGATGGCTCAGTCAAATAACAACCAAGGATCTCAAAGATCTAAACGAACGTTGACTGGAGCCTTTGCAAGTCACGATCAGCTTATAGAACAGTGGTTGGACGAAGAAAGCGAGCATGATTTTAGCGATTTTGACGATGAAGGTGATGACCCAAATTTTCAACCAGAAACCGAATTTCTGGAAGCCGATGAAGTTTCAGATGAAGAGGAGGAACCAAATCAACCTGAAGAAGTGAAACAAGTACCTGTAACATATAATGTGCATCAAGAAACGTCAAATGTGCAGTCATCACAGTTTTACAAAGGTAAGAAAGGATTTATCTGGAATAGACAAGAGTGCCCAAGGACATTTCGAACTGCAGCTCACAACATAATAAGACTACCTGGCCGTTTACGTACTACTAATTTTGAAGGCTATTTTGAAGTTTGGTCCAAGGTGTTTGACCATTCAATGTTGCAAAATTTGGTCACATTTACGAATCAAAAGCTCAATAGTTACCGAACGCGGTTCAAACAAATTACTAAGGTAGAACTGATGGACACAAACGTCACCGAAATGAAAGCATTCATAGGTCTAATGTACAATTCGTCGGTATTCAAGAGTACTGACACTGATCTTCGTTTTATATTTGCCACCGATGGAACTGGCTACAAAATATTCCGATGTGTTATGTCCAAATGGCGTTTTTCTTGTTTGGTCAACTGCCTCCGGTTTGATGATTCTACCACCAGAAAGGCTCAAAGAAGATCGACTTGCCCCAATATCAGGCATGTTCAATAAGTTTATTACGAACAGTCAGTCCCAATACACTCCTGGAGCATACCTTTGTATTGATGAAATGCTATTGCCATATAGGGGTCGTTGCAAGTTTATTATTTACATGCCCCAAAAACCAGCAAAGTATGACATTAAAATAATGATATTGGTTGATGCCCGTACATACTATATCTACAATTCCTACGTCTACCTTGGTAAAAATTCGGATGGAATAGGACTGACTGAACAAGAAAGACAAATGGCAATACCAACTCAGTCAGTTCTGAGGCTGTGAAACCTGTCGAAAAGTCAAACTGCAACGTTACAGCTGACAATTGGTTCAGTTCGATTCCACTTATGGAAATGTTGCTGAAAAGGGGACTGACATACTTAGGCACAATGAAAAAGAATAAACCTGAGATACCACTATGCTTCTTGCCGAATAAAAAAAGAGAATTGGAGAGTTCTCTATATGGTTTCACGAAGGACTATACATTGCTATCATATGTACATCAAAAAAATAAAGCTGTCCTCCTGATCTCTTCTTCTCACCACAATGAAGTTATTGATACTGATACAGGAAAACCAGTAATAATTGCGGATTATAATAAAAATAAAGGAAGATTTGACGAAGTCGACAAGAAGTGTTCTATATATTCTTGTAGCCGCAAAACTCGTCGTTGGCCTATGGCCATTTTCCAAAGAATATTAGATATGGCAGGTATTAACAGCTTTGTAATGTATGGGATGTGTGTCGACAGTGATAATAACATGAGAAGAGTCACTTTTATTTTGAACATGGCAAGATCACTAGTGCTAGATCACATGAAATGTCGCGTGTACAAGGAAAGATTGCCAAGAGAACTGCGGATGACAGTCAGTAGAGTTTTGGGAAAAGATCTTCCCCCTCCACCCCCAAGAACTCAATCGATTTCACTAAGTGGAAGAAAACTATGCTTTATTTGTCCAACCAAAATAAAAAGAGTGACTAGATATTGTTGCTGTGATTGCTCAAAGCCAATTTGCCATCAATGCTCTAAGCCACTCTGTGAAGACTGCCAAAAAATTGTGATTTTTAGGTTACAAAAATAAATTTTTTGAACCAATGAATGGATCTTTTTTTTTTTTCTTATTACTATAAGTGTTAACTTTAAATAAATGAATAAGTAAATGAAGAAAATATTTTTTTTTATTTTTTTTATTGTTTATATATGAGTATGCTTTGAAAAAATTATTTGTGTTGTAATAATAAAAATTGATTAACTTTATATGTGTTTTCTTATTTTACATATAAAAGTTATTAAAAATAGTAGTAGACACTCTAAGCTTTAAAATAGAATAGTCTAAATTTGGAATATTAAACACATTTTTAAAATACAAGCTGTGAGAATGGTGTCTGGAGTTCTACCACATCAGTGAAATTGCTAAAATAAGGTCACGTCAGTCGCAGAGGGTTAAAGAAAAATTGCCAACTCATATGAGGACAATCCTCTATGCTCTAAATCCAGACACCATGGAGTAAGCACTTAATGAGTTAAATAGTAAATAGTTATCACAGTTCCTCAAACGGTCAGGTAGAGAGATTCCATTGCTCCTTATCAAAAATTTTGATTTTGTTGGCAACAATTGAATATAATTAAACATTTCACTCATTCACAAACTATAAACCAATCGATATTATCCACTCAATGCCTTTAAGCTTAGAGGAAGAAATCGCAGGCAAATTTTCCGAGAAACAAAATAGAGACTTGAAGTACCAAAATAAAGGTAGGAAAACGGTAACGTATAAAACAGAAAACAGGTGACAAAGTTTTTGTGAAAACAAACAAACGAGTAGGAAATACATTTAGAAAGCACTTCATTGAAGGTATTGTAGAAAAAGATATGGGAACAACTGTACTTATTAATGGTAGGATAGTTCATAAAAGTAATCCCAGATAATTACATATTTTGCAGACTGGTGGTTGTCGCTTCTGTCCAACTTGTATCCAGTAAATTAATGGATTTTTCTCAATCATACTACATACCATTGGACAGGGGACGGGTCGCAATCTACCAAGACTATGGAATGCTCATGCATCGCACAAATTTAACGATTTTCGAAAACTTTATGTCCATCTTGTGACAGTACAGCGCCGAGCGCTGGAGAAGATGCGTCCGTCGTTAATTCAAATGGTTTATTAAAGTCAGGGTATAAAAGAAGGACATCTTCAGAGGCTACAATTTTCTTTACTGTATTGAAGGCGTCCATGGCCTCTTCGTCTAGTGCTATGGGCGTATTCTTTGACTGTCTTGAACTTACGTTTCCGTTTTCGCCTCGAAAGTATTTAGTGATAGGTTTCGTTAACGTCGCGTAGTCTTTGACGAATCGCCTATAGTATCCAGCGGGTCCTAAAAATGCACGTAGAGTACGTAATGTTTTTGGTATAGAATAGTTAACAATATACATGTCTTGATTCCTTTTGTAGAAACTAGAAATCTCAAAAACTCGACCTCTGTCTTAAAGAATTTTGATTTGAAAGGGTTTGCTGAGAGCTCTGTCTACATCTTTGAGGTGCTGTTCCTCGGTTTTAGAAAAAACGATTACGTCGTCAATGTAAACATGGCAGCTGTTACCTATCTCTTCCCTAAGTATGTCATCGATTGCTCTTCTGAAATATACTTGGTACATTTTTCAGACCAAACGGTAACCTATTAAATTCGAATTTTCCGTCATTAATGCTAAATGCAGTCCTTTCCCTATCACGCTCTGCTAACTTAATTTGGTGGAACCCAGATTTTAAATCCAGAGTCGTCTAGAAAACTGATTGACCCAAATTCGCGAGAATGACTGATGTATCGGGGATTGGGTATCGGTCACTGATAGTTTATTCGTTTAACTTCCTAAAATCTATGACCAATCGTTTTTTCTGCACTCCTTCTTCATTTATGCCTTACTTATTGACTACCCAGATGGGGTTATTGTACGGCGATCGGGAGGGCCTAATTATATTGTTTTTGAGGAGATCCGATATTTTGTCATTAACAAATTTTGCTACGGCCTTGGGGTATGGGTGTGCTTTTGAGAAGACCGGTTCATCATCTGTTGTTCGAATGGTCGCTATGACATTCGTATTAAATGATAGGGATTCAGTGGGGTCAGCGAATGATTTTGAGTGTTTCTTTAGTATCACAGCCAACTGCTCGTCTGTTTTTGTTTTAGTTTCTAGAGTAACGTTATTTACATCCTTATAGTATAAATACAGTAGTCTCTCCTGGTTTTCGTTGTAGGTAAGAGTACCGCTTTTGGTATCTATTTTAGCACTCACTTCTTTTAGAAGATCAAAACCGATTATTCCGTCAAAGGTACTTAAGTTAGGGAGCATAAAAAATGTGGAATTTTTTCCGAAAATATTGACTAGACATTTTGTTCGAATGACATCAGTTCCGTGGATTGATTTAACTGAAAATCGTTCCTTAACTGCTAATGTAACGGCAGGAGGATGTACCCCTAAAAAATTAACTTAATCGTGAATTTTCGAATTTCTGGTTTGATACTTGTTGAGATGGTCTAATGTTATGGGTAAATCTAGACGAATTTTGGCGAGGTTGATTCGACCTGGTCAACCTCCAATGGAGTTGGTAACGGTGGGTTTGGTCTCGGGGCAACTGGTCAATAGTGTAGAGAATGATATCCATTAAATTGACCACTATATAAATTACGCCGACCAAACTGATTATTAACTGAATTCTGCGGCAACCAACGAGAACTATAGTGTTGCTGAACTTGGTTAAAATTTTTTTTTTTCTCTACCTCGTCATAAAATTCTTCGACAGTTATTTGCCCTTGACTTAATGTAGACATTTCTTGTTCTGTTAGATATGTCGGTTTTTTATCTGAGTATATAAAGTCCAGATGGGCTATAATTGCTTTAAAATTAAGAACTGTATTAAACGATGACAAAATATGATCCGCAGGACCAACCACTTTATTTCGGATAATCGCAACCGCTTGGTAGTGTTTTGAACTGCCAACATGATTTTCGAATAATTTATACGCAGCGTTAGCCGCTTGTCGCCATGAAAAATATTGTTCCTGGTCGCCACTAAATTCGGGTAGTGTCTTAACCAAGTCAAGTGATTCGTCACACCTCTTAGTGGGGTCTATTTCTACAGGTCTGTATTCCTCCACCGCGGTGGGAGGTTATAATTGCGCGAGTCTAGCGGTCAATTCAGCAAACTGTCTTTCAAAATCACGTTTAGTGATGTTCGTCGCGGATTGTATTGCTACGATTAGCATACGCGTCATGTCAGCTTTGTTCATTCTTAGTTTTTTTGAAAAGAAAATCTATTAATTTAAAAAGTCAATCCGTGAAACGAACAAACACGCGAAAATCTGCAATCCGCGTGAAAACATTAAAAGTGAAAAGTGTTCCAATTATGAACGAATATCATCCATTTACATTTTAACAAATTCAATGTTTAAACATTAAATAATGTGATAAGTGATCAACTCCACTTAACCAAATTTAGTGACAAAAAATTATTCGAACGAAAATCGAATATAATATTGAAATATAAATTATTTAGTTACCAAAATTAACGAAAATAATTAATGTTACGAAACCTCATAGAGAGGAAATAATTTCAAGAAAAGTGAAGAACCAATAATAAAACCAATAAAAAATAATTTCATCTAAAGTGAAGGAAATTATGAAAAATCACTAAAAAAATACACACAACAAAACTGAAGAAAAGTGGTATGATCTAATGCCCCAACGTGATCGCTAAATGAAGAGATTAAAAGAACAATTAGGGAAACAGCGCAAATTCAACCCTTACAAACAGCAACAGTCATCTAATAATTCAAGCTCCGAAGAGGACGACGCAGGCATCATGATGAATAATCAGCACGAACAACAACAACCACAACTAGGAAATAGTAATAATATTAATAATAATAATAATGTAGTTTTAAACCCATTTAAATACATAGAAAGACTTAATACTTTTGATGGAAGAACAGAAGATCTACCAAATTTTAATCAAAATGTCGGTGACAATGATCAGGGCCAAAAAATGTGTATTAATTTGTTAAAATCAAAATTTATAGGTAGAGCAAGACAAAGTATAGAAATTCATACCCACTTAACGACATGGACAGATATCAAAGCTATGCTAATAGAAAATTTCGGTGGCTTCAAAAATAGCAACCAATTATATGAGGAATTGAGAAATTCTCAGTACAGAGGGGATGTTATAAAATTTTATAACTACATTCAGAAAACCCTCTCTTCATTAAATCAAAAATGCCAACAAGAAAATAACCTCTTAGATATTCCTAGAAATAACCAAGCGGCACTTAATATCTTTAACCCTCTGGGACTGACGTGGTAGTATGACAGACACCACAAAATCTAATATCGGGTATTTTACCGTTGTTTTTCAAATGTTGAATCACGCGTTCTCAGTACCTTTCAGTCGTATACTCAAGCATGCGTTAGTGTATAGTGAGCTGTCGGGGTGTGCGCATCACTTGTTGTGTGAAGGAAAGTGTCTACGAGTCAACCACATCAGTATTTAGGTATGTGTCTGATAAACAAGCACCTCAGTGTTATTGTTTTACGTTCATAGTGTTTCCTAGGCAACACATCAGTAAAATTGTTTGGTTGAGTATAACTTGTTGTTTGTTTTTTAGATGGCTCAGTCAAATAACAACCAAGGATCTCAAAGATCTAACCGAACGTTGACTGGAGCCTTTGCAAGTCACGATCAGCTTATAGAACAGTGGTTGGACGAAGAAAGCGAGCATGATTTTAGCGATTTTGACGATGAAGGTGATGACCCAAATTTTCAACCAGAAACCGAATTTCTGGAAGCCGATGAAGTTTCAGATGAAGAGGAGGAACCAAATCAACCTGAAGAAGTGAAACAAGTACCTGTAACATATAATGTGCATCAAGAAACGTCAAATGTGCAGTCATCACAGTTTTACAAAGGTAAGAAAGGATTTATCTGGAATAGACAAGAGTGCCCAAGGACATTTCGAACTGCAGCTCACAACATAATAAGACTACCTGGCCGTTTACGTACTACTAATTTTGAAGGCTATTTTGAAGTTTGGTCCAAGGTGTTTGACCATTCAATGTTGCAAAATTTGGTCACATTTACGAATCAAAAGCTCAATAGTTACCGAACGCGGTTCAAACAAATTACTAAGGTAGAACTGATGGACACAAACGTCACCGAAATGAAAGCATTCATAGGTCTAATGTACTATTCGTCGGTATTCAAGAGTACTGACGCTGATCTTCGTTTTATATTTGCCACCGATGGAACTGGCTACAAAATATTCCGATGTGTTATGTCCAAATGGCGTTTTTCTTGTTTGGTCAACTGCCTCCGGTTTTATGATTCTACCACCAGAAAGGCTCAAAGAAGATCGACTTGCCCCAATATCAGGCATGTTCAATAAGTTTATTACGAACAGTCAGTCCCAATACACTCCTGGAGCATACCTTTGTATTGATGAAATGCTATTGCCATTTAGGGGTCGTTGCAAGTTTATTATTTACATGCCCCAAAAACCAGCAAAGTATGACATTAAAATAATGATATTGGTTGATGCCCGTACATACTATATCTACAATTCCTACGTCTACCTTGGTAAAAATTCGGATGGAATAGGACTGACTGAACAAGAAAGACAAATGGCAATACCAACTCAGTCAGTTCTGAGGCTGTGAAACCTGTCGAAAAGTCAAACTGCAACGTTACAGCTGACAATTGGTTCAGTTCGATTCCACTTATGGAAATGTTGCTGAAAAGGGGACTGACATACTTAGGCACAATGAAAAAGAATAAACCTGAGATACCACTATGCTTCTTGCCGAATAAAAAAAGAGAATTGGAGAGTTCTCTATATGGTTTCACGAAGGACTATACATTGCTATCGTATGTACATCAAAAAAATAAAGCTGTCCTCCTGATCTCTTCTTCTCACCACAATGAAGTTATTGATACTGATACAGGAAAACCAGTAATAATTGCGGATTATAATAAAAATAAAGGAAGATTTGACGAAGTCGACAAGAAGTGTTCTATATATTCTTGTAGCCGCAAAACTCGTCGTTGGCCTATGGCCATTTTCCAAAGAATATTAGATATGGCAGGTATTAACAGCTTTGTACTGTATGGGATGTGTGTCGACAGTGATAATAACATGAGAAGAGTCACTTTTATTTTGAACATGGCAAGATCACTAGTGCTAGATCACATGAAATGTCGCGTGTACAACGAAAGATTGCCAAGAGAACTGCGGATGACAGTCAGTAGAGTTTTGGGAAAAGATCTTCCCCCTCCACCCCCAAGAACTCAATCGATTTCACTAAGTGGAAGAAAACTATGCTTTATTTGTCCAACCAAAATAAAAAGAGTGACTAGATATTGTTGCTGTGATTGCTCAAAGCCAATTTGCCATCAATGCTCTAAGCCACTCTGTGAAGACTGCCAAAAAAATTGTGATTTTTAGGTTACAAAAATAAATTTTTTGAACCAATGAATGGATCTTTTTTTTTTTCTTATTACTATAAGTGTTAACTTTAAATAAATGAATAAGTAAATGAAGAAAATATTTTTTTTTATTTTTTTTATTGTTTATATATGAGTATGCTTTGAAAAAATTATTTGTGTTGTAATAATAAAAATTGATTAACTTTATATGTGTTTTCTTATTTTACATATAAAAGTTATTAAAAATAGTAGTAGACACTCTAAGCTTTAAAATAGAATAGTCTAAATTTGGAATATTAAACACATTTTTAAAATACAAGCTGTGAGAATGGTGTCTGGAGTTCTACCACATCAGTGAAATTGCTAAAATAAGGTCACGTCAGTCGCAGAGGGTTAAAGAAAAATTGCCAACTCATATGAGGACAATCCTCTATGCTCTAAATCCAGACACCATGGAGTAAGCACTTAATGAGTTAAATAGTAAATAGTTATCACAGTTCCTCAAACGGTCAGGTAGAGAGATTCCATTGCTCCTTATCAAAAATAGCTAGATGCATCAAATCAGAAAAAAATATTAATGACACAACTGAATTGATTTTGTTGGCAACAATTGAATATAATTAAACATTTCACTCATTCACAAACTATAAACCAATCGATATTATCCACTCAATGCCTTTAAGCTTAGAGGAAGAAATCGCAGGCAAATTTTCCGAGAAACAAAATAGAGACTTGAAGTACCAAAATAAAGGTAGGAAAACGGTAACGTATAAAACAGAAAACAGGTGACAAAGTTTTTGTGAAAACAAACAAACGAGTAGGAAATACATTTAGAAAGCACTTCATTGAAGGTATTGTAGAAAAAGATATGGGAACAACTGTACTTATTAATGGTAGGATAGTTCATAAAAGTAATGCCAGATAATTACATATTTTGCAGACTGGTGGTTGTCGCTTCTGTCCAACTTGTATCCAGTAAATTAATGGATTTTTCTCAATCATACTACATACCATTGGACAGGGGACGGGTCGCAATCTACCAAGACTATGGAATGCTCATGCATCGCACAAATTTAACGATTTTCGAAAACTTTATGTCCATCTTGTGACAGTACAGCGCCGAGCGCTGGAGAAGATGCGTCCGTCGTTAATTCAAATGGTTTATTAAAGTCAGGGTATAAAAGAAGGACATCTTCAGAGGCTACAATTTTCTTTACTGTATTGAAGGCGTCCATGGCCTCTTCGTCTAGTGCTATGGGCGTATTCTTTGACTGTCTTGAACTTACGTTTCCGTTTTCGCCTCGAAAGTATTTAGTGATAGGTTTCGTTAACGTCGCGTAGTCTTTGACGAATCGCCTATAGTATCCAGCGAGTCCTAAAAATGCACGTAGAGTACGTAATGTTTTTGGTATAGAATAGTTAACAATATACATGTCTTGATTCCTTTTGTAGAAACTAGAAATCTCAAAAACTCGACCTCTGTCTTAAAGAATTTTGATTTGAAAGGGTTTGCTGAGAGCTCTGTCTACATCTTTGAGGTGCTGTTCCTCGGTTTTAGAAAAAACGATTACGTCGTCAATGTAAACATGACAGCTGTTACCTATCTCTTCCCTAAGTATGTCATCGATTGCTCTTCTGAAATATACTTGGTACATTTTTCAGACCAAACGGTAACCTATTAAATTCGAATTTTCCGTCATTAATGCTAAATGCAGTCCTTTCCCTATCACGCTCTGCTAACTTAATTTGGTGGAACCCAGATTTTAAATCCAGAGTCGTCTAGAAAACTGATTGACCCAAATTCGCGAGAATGACTGATGTATCGGGGATTGGGTATCGGTCACTGATAGTTTGTTCGTTTAACTTCCTAAAATCTATGACCAATCGTTTTTTCTGCACTCCTTCTTCATTTATGCCTTACTTATTGACTACCCAGATGGGGTTATTGTACGGCGATCGGGAGGGCCTGATTATATTGTTTTTGAGGAGATCCGATATTTTGTCATTAACAAATTTTGCTACGGCCTTGGGGTATGGGTGTGCTTTTGAGAAGACCGGTTCATCATCTGTTGTTCGAATGGTCGCTATGACATTCGTATTAAATGATAGGGATTCAGTGGGGTCAGCGAATGATTTTGAGTGTTTCTTTAGTATCACAGCCAACTGCTCGTCTGTTTTTGTTTTAGTTTCTAGAGTAACGTTATTTACATCCTTATAGTATAAATACAGTAGTCTCTCCTGGTTTTCGTTGTAGGTAAGAGTACCGCTTTTGGTATCTATTTTAGCACTCACTTCTTTTAGAAGATCAAAACCGATTATTCCGTCAAAGGTACTTAAGTTAGGGAGTATAAAAAATGTGGAATTTTTTCCGAAAATATTGACTAGACATTTTGTTCGAATGACATCAGTTCCGTGGATTGATTTAACTGAAAATCGTTCCTTAACTGCTAATGTAACGGCAGGAGGATGTACCCCTAAAAAATTAACTTAATCGTGAATTTTCGAATTTCTGGTTTGATACTTGTTGAGATGGTCTAATATTATGGGTAAATCTAGACGAATTTTGGCGAGGTTGATTCGACCTGGTCAACCTCCAATGGAGTTGGTAACGGTGGGTTTGGTCTCGGGGCAACTGGTCAATAGTGTAGAGAATGATATCCATTAAATTGACCACTATATAAATTACGCCGACCAAACTGATTATTAACTGAATTCTGCGGCAACCAACGAGAACTATAGTGTTGCTGAACTTGGTTAAAATTTTTTTTTTTCTCTACCTCGTCATAAAATTCTTCGACAGTTATTTGCCCTTGACTTAATGTAGACATTTCTTGTTCTGTTAGATATGTCGGTTTTTTATCTGAGTATATAAAGTCCAGATGGGCTATAATTGCTTTAAAATTAAGAACTGTATTAAACGATGACAAAATATGATCCGCAGGACCAACCACTTTATTTCGGATAATCGCAACCGCTTGGTAGTGTTTTGAACTGCCAACATGATTTTCGAATAATTTATACGCAGCGTTAGCCGCTTGTCGCCATGAAAAATATTGTTCCTGGTCGCCACTAAATTCGGGTAGTGTCTTAACCAAGTCAAGTGATTCGTCACACCTCTTAGTGGGGTCTATTTCTACAGGTCTGTATTCCTCCACCGCGGTGGGAGGTTATAATTGCGCGAGTCTAGCGGTCAATTCAGCAAACTGTCTTTCAAAATCACGTTTAGTGATGTTCGTCGCGGATTGTATTGCTACGATTAGCATACGCGTCATGTCAGCTTTGTTCATTCTTAGTTTTTTTGAAAAGAAAATCTATTAATTTAAAAAGTCAATCCGTGAAACGAACAAACACGCGAAAATCTGCAATCCGCGTGAAAACATTAAAAGTGAAAAGTGTTCCAATTATGAACGAATATCATCCATTTACATTTTAACAAATTCAATGTTTAAACATTAAATAATGTGATAAGTGATCAACTCCACTTAACCAAATTTAGTGACAAAAAATTATTCGAACGAAAATCGAATATAATATTGAAATATAAATTATTTAGTTACCAAAATTAACGAAAATAATTAATGTTACGAAACCTCATAGAGAGGAAATAATTTCAAGAAAAGTGAAGAACCAATAATAAAACCAATAAAAAATAATTTCATCTAAAGTGAAGGAAATTATGAAAAATCACTAAAAAAATACACACAACAAAACTGAAGAAAAGTGGTATGATCTAATGCCCCAACGTGATCGCTAAATGAAGAGATTAAAAGAACAATTAGGGAAACAGCGCAAATTCAACCCTTACAAACAGCAACAGTCATCTAATAATTCAAGCTCCGAAGAGGACGACGCAGGCATCATGATGAATAATCAGCACGAACAACAACAACCACAACTAGGAAATAGTAATAATATTAATAATAATAATAATGTAGTTTTAAACCCATTTAAATACATAGAAAGACTTAATACTTTTGATGGAAGAACAGAAGATCTACCAAATTTTAATCAAAATGTCGGTGACAATGATCAGGGCCAAAAAATGTGTATTAATTTGTTAAAATCAAAATTTATAGGTAGAGCAAGACAAAGTATAGAAATTCATACCCACTTAACGACATGGACAGATATCAAAGCTATGCTAATAGAAAATTTCGGTGGCTTCAAAAATAGCAACCAATTATATGAGGAATTGAGAAATTCTCAGTACAGAGGGGATGTTATAAAATTTTATAACTACATTCAGAAAACCCTCTCTTCATTAAATCAAAAATGCCAACAAGAAAATAACCTCTTAGATATTCCTAGAAATAACCAAGCGGCACTTAATATCTTTAACCCTCTGGGACTGACGTGGTAGTATGACAGACACCACAAAATCTAATATCGGGTATTTTACCGTTGTTTTTCAAATGTTGAATCACGCGTTCTCAGTACCTTTCAGTCGTATACTCAAGCATGCGTTAGTGTATAGTGAGCTGTCGGGGTGTGCGCATCACTTGTTGTGTGAAGGAAAGTGTCTACGAGTCAACCACATCAGTATTTAGGTATGTGTCTGATAAACAAGCACCTCAGTGTTATTGTTTTACGTTCATAGTGTTTCCTAGGCAACACATCAGTAAAATTGTTTTGTTGAGTATAACTTGTTGTTTGTTTTTTAGATGGCTCAGTCAAATAACAACCAAGGATCTCAAAGATCTAAACGAACGTTGACTGGAGCCTTTGCAAGTCACGATCAGCTTATAGAACAGTGGTTGGACGAAGAAAGCGAGCATGATTTTAGCGATTTTGACGATGAAGGTGATGACCCAAATTTTCAACCAGAAACCGAATTTCTGGAAGCCGATGAAGTTTCAGATGAAGAGGAGGAACCAAATCAACCTGAAGAAGTGAAACAAGTACCTGTAACATATAATGTGCATCAAGAAACGTCAAATGTGCAGTCATCACAGTTTTACAAAGGTAAGAAAGGATTTATCTGGAATAGACAAGAGTGCCCAAGGACATTTCGAACTGCAGCTCACAACATAATAAGACTACCTGGCCGTTTACGTACTACTAATTTTGAAGGCTATTTTGAAGTTTGGTCCAAGGTGTTTGACCATTCAATGTTGCAAAATTTGGTCACATTTACGAATCAAAAGCTCAATAGTTACCGAACGCGGTTCAAACAAATTACTAAGGTAGAACTGATGGACACAAACGTCACCGAAATGAAAGCATTCATAGGTCTAATGTACAATTCGTCGGTATTCAAGAGTACTGACACTGATCTTCGTTTTATATTTGCCACCGATGGAACTGGCTACAAAATATTCCGATGTGTTATGTCCAAATGGCGTTTTTCTTGTTTGGTCAACTGCCTCCGGTTTGATGATTCTACCACCAGAAAGGCTCAAAGAAGATCGACTTGCCCCAATATCAGGCATGTTCAATAAGTTTATTACGAACAGTCAGTCCCAATACACTCCTGGAGCATACCTTTGTATTGATGAAATGCTATTGCCATTTAGGGGTCGTTGCAAGTTTATTATTTACATGCCCCAAAAACCAGCAAAGTATGACATTAAAATAATGATATTGGTTGATGCCCGTACATACTATATCTACAATTCCTACGTCTACCTTGGTAAAAATTCGGATGGAATAGGACTGACTGAACAAGAAAGACAAATGGCAATACCAACTCAGTCAGTTCTGAGGCTGTGAAACCTGTCGAAAAGTCAAACTGCAACGTTACAGCTGACAATTGGTTCAGTTCGATTCCACTTATGGAAATGTTGCTGAAAAGGGGACTGACATACTTAGGCACAATGAAAAAGAATAAACCTGAGATACCACTATGCTTCTTGCCGAATAAAAAAAGAGAATTGGAGAGTTCTCTATATGGTTTCACGAAGGACTATACATTGCTATCGTATGTACATCAAAAAAATAAAGCTGTCCTCCTGATCTCTTCTTCTCACCACAATGAAGTTATTGATACTAATACAGGAAAACCAGTAATAATTGCGGATTATAATAAAAATAAAGGAAGATTTGACGAAGTCGACAAGAAGTGTTCTATATATTCTTGTAGCCGCAAAACTCGTCGTTGGCCTATGGCCATTTTCCAAAGAATATTAGATATGGCAGGTATTAACAGCTTTGTACTGTATGGGATGTGTGTCGACAGTGATAATAACATGAGAAGAGTCACTTTTATTTTGAACATGGCAAGATCACTAGTGCTAGATCACATGAAATGTCGCGTGTACAACGAAAGATTGCCAAGAGAACTGCGGATGACAGTCAGTAGAGTTTTGGGAAAAGATCTTCCCCCTCCACCCCCAAGAACTCAATCGATTTCACTAAGTGGAAGAAAACTATGCTTTATTTGTCCAACCAAAATAAAAAGAGTGACTATATATTGTTGCTGTGATTGCTCAAAGCCAATTTGCCTTCAATGCTTTAAGCCACTCTGTGAAGACTGCCAAAAAAATTGTGATTTTTAGGTTACAAAAATAAATTTTTTGAACCAATGAATGGATCTCTTTTTTTTTTTCTTATTACTATAAGTGTTAACTTTAAATAAATGAATAAGTAAATGAAGAAAATATTTTTTTTTATTTTTTTTATTGTTTATATATGAGTATGCTTTGAAAAAATTATTTGTGTTGTAATAATAAAAATTGATTAACTTTATATGTGTTTTCTTATTTTACATATAAAAGTTATTAAAAATAGTAGTAGACACTCTAAGCTTTAAAATAGAATAGTCTAAATTTGGAATATTAAACACATTTTTAAAATACAAGCTGTGAGAATGGTGTCTGGAGTTCTACCACATCAGTGAAATTGCTAAAATAAGGTCACGTCAGTCGCAGAGGGTTAAAGAAAAATTGCCAACTCATATGAGGACAATCCTCTATGCTCTAAAACCAGACACCATGGAGTAAGCACTTAATGAGTTAAATAGTGCTGGACTTGTCATAAGACAAAACAACGATGTAGACAGTTACAATAAAAAACAAAAACACTATAATAAAAAATTAGAAAATAGGTATGAGCACAAAAATAGTAAAAATTTTAAAACCTCCAATAACCCCTTCAGAAATAATTACAATTACAATCAAGATTGGCTGAGAAACAAGGTTCCGCGGTTCATTTCCACTGCCCAATGGCCATCAAATTCACCGGATGCTAATCGGCTAGATTTCTCGGTTTGGGGTATTTTGAAGAGCAAGGTTGGGACAAAAAAATACCAAATTGTCGATCATCTCAAGCAAGCGCTTCGCCGGGAATGGGCCAAAATACCGCAGAGCCACTTTCGTGCTGCATGCAAAAGCTTTGTAGGCCGTTTGAAGGCCATAATCGCGGCTAAGGGCGGCCAAATCAAAAACAGCTAATGCAATTCGAAAATTTAAATATTTGTGAACATTTTTTACTTTGATTCAATAAAAATTCTGTGGCGTTTTGTTTTGGTAACACTTCGTGTCAGTCACCCTGTAAATAAAGAAATTATTATACCTAAGGATCAATTTATTTTTTCAGTCATTGAAGATTGTGAATTCCAAATCCACACATTCAGTTCAGAATGCAACGGAATAATAGGGAATAATATTTTAATTCCAAATAAGCAATCAATTACAAAAATTAAATATTAAAGTTGAACGGTAACAGCATACCTTTCTTCCTCAACAGAAATGAAGAAGAAGAATATGAAAGTACAATCAATTACTTTAATAATATTTCACCTCTTAATACAATTATTGATCATTTTTTTACCATAAAGGTGACGATTTAAGTTTCACCAACCACGTAAAACACATCATACCAACGGAAAATACTTTCGCTATATATACAAGAATAGGATGGGTGGATAGGCAAATAAAAGAAATGCTTGAATCAAAAATAATTCAGCATTCCACTTCGCTTTATAACGCCCCAATCTGGGTCGTACCTAAAAAAGAAGACCACGCTGGTAATAAAGAGTGGCGAATCGTAATAGACTACAGAAAATTAAATAATGTTTCAAAAGAAGATAAATATCCCATCCCAAACATGGATTCGATATTAGATAAACTAGGACAAGCAGTATATTTTACAATATTAGTTCTCACAAAAGGATTTTTTCAATTAGAAGTTGATGCTAAATATATAGAAAAAATAGCATTTAGCACATTAACTGGACACTATGAGTTTTTACGACTGCCATTAGGTTTAAAGAATGCACCCGCAACCTTTTAAAGACTCATGAATGAAGTCTTGAAAGACTACATAGGAAAAATATGCTACGTTTATTTAGATGATATCATAATATTTTCCTCTAGCCTACAAGAACATATGGATTCACTCCATAAAATCTTTTTGACACTTAAGAACGCAAATCTTAAAGTATCATTAAATAAATCTGAATTTCTACGTAAAGAAACAGAGTTTTTAGGGCATGTAGTGACTCCAAATGGTGTAAAACCAAACCCAAAGAAAATAGAAACTATAAAGAATTTTCCTATCCCAAAAACAGTAAAAGAAATCCAAAGCTTTCTAGGTTTAACAGGGTACTACAGAAAATTTATAGATGACTAGTAAAAACAAGGTAATTAACAAATTAAATGAAAAACGTAAGAATATTAAAATAAACGAACACTACGTGAAAACAACCGATCCCGATAAATTAAAAAACAAATTGACCCCTAAATATAAAAAAATAAACGTAATAAATAAAGAAGAAAAAAAATATACTCTTAAAGAAGATTCATAGATTCAAAAAGAAACCCAACAGAACCTTACATAAAGAGCAATTCCATAGATTAAAGAAATTCACAGAAAATATTCCTGTTCACAAGGACGACACTTCATCAAAAGAAGCCACTTGCAGATCTTCATCTGATCAACCCACTACTTCCAAGGGTAACCATCATAATTATCCTCATTCTTCCAATAATTAAAACCCAAGAAATTCAAATGAACGACGATAGATTATAAAAATTCGTAAATTATTACAGGTTTTATTGCAGTTAAACCGCAGTTTTTTATAAGAGTGGTAACACTTTTTTGACGTTTACACTTATATTATATAGTTTATACTAACATTTTATGTTGTGTGTATGATTAAAAATTTCGATAGCACTATATTTTTATATTTTTTAACTATTTTGTAAAGAGGACTTTTTAATATTTTAGGTACAGGAATGATATTTTTATACGGAACCATGGATGACGAGGATAGAAAAGAATAGAAGAAAGGTTAATATTAATAGAAACAAATACACACAACGTAATAGAAAATTTAAACTTACAAATACAAATAAATAATCATTTTAACGAACAAATTGCATTACTAACTAATTCATTTAATAAAAAAACTAAAAAATTAATTGAGTATGTAGAAAAATGTACTCGCACAGAACACGATTTAGAAAGAGACTTTCACAAATTAAAATTGGAAATAGAAATAAAAGACAACATGAAATACCTAATAAATGACATAGAAAAAATTAAAGACATAGTTTTAACATCTAGATTAGGAATCCTAAGCAAGGATAATTTTTTCAGAAACAGAACTTGACGAAAACAATATAATAATAGAAAAACTTTCACTGGTTAAATTAGAACTTGCTCTATATTAAAATACTATCATATTTATAATCAAAATCCCAAACTTTTCAAATGAAACAAACAAACAAATCTATATCCAACCCATACAAAATTTTGAAGATAATCAACAATTAGATATTAGTAATAAAATGTATTTGACTAAAGACCAAACAATTGAAAATAATACCAACATGAAAAAATATTTATCAGAAATAGACGACAAGTGTTTACAAAATTTATTGAAAAATCAAATAAATTGTAAATTAATACAAAATACAAGTAAACAAATAATAGAAATAGGAAAAAACAATTTAATGTTATTTAATGTAAGATTACAAGAAATAATTAAAATTGTAACAATCAAAACATTATTGTTAAAGGTAATTAGGTTAGGTTAGGTTCGGTGGCTGCTATTGCACACTTAGACCAAAGTACGGTCCATTGTGATACCACAGGATCAGAGCCTTTTTCTTTTATCATAGAGCCCATTTCGTGCTCCTTGTAAATTTTAGGATGTCTCCCACTTTGCAGTTTTCGACATCCGATAAGCTGTTTAGTGTACCATATCCCAGATATTTTAGTCTTCTGCTTGCAAGAGCCGGGCATGTACACAGGAAATGGGATACTGTTTCCTCCTCCTCGGCGTCATAACAGCTTCTGCAGAAGTCATTGAACTCAAGGCCCATCTTTCTCGCATGAACTCCAAGAAGACAGTGCCCCGTTAAGATACCTATAGTCATTCTTATATCCCCTCTTCGTAGGGATATCAATGCTTTAGAGCGATTTAGGTCCAGCTTAGGCCAGACTTGCTTTGCAATATTACATGTGTTGGTATGCAACCATCTCGCGTTTGTTAATTTTTCTGCCTCTTTCCGAAGCATTAGCTTGACCGTTGATAGTGGTCTTCCTATGCCTGCCCTTTCCGGTTGCAGTTGGAGTTTTGTGCCATTCCTGGCTAGTTCGTCTGCTTTGCAATTCCCAACGATATCAGAGTGACCGGGGACCCATACTAAGCATATGTTAAAAAACTCGCTCATCTCCTTGAGAGATGTGTGGCAGCTTATCGCTACCCCCGATGTCATCAAGACCGATTCCAGCGATTTGATTGCCTGACTGTCTATGTAAATTATAATATCGGTTACCTATAATATATTATGTTTCAGCCAGGTCACCGATTCCTCAATCGCTGTTACCTCAGCCTGATATACGCTGCAATGGTCCGGGAGTCGAACGGAAATGCTCACGCTAGGTTTGTCACAGTAGACTCCGGCACCGACCCTTCCGTCGAGTTTGGAGCCGTCCGTGAAGAATTTGATAGCAGCGGTTTGTTGTGACAATCCATCTCTCCATTGATCCCTGGAGGGGTAGATGGCTCGGAAACCCTTCCTTAAGCATAGCACTGGTTGAGTGTAATCTAAGTTCGCCAGTTCAACCTTTAGCGAGTTGTTTATCGTCGAGTGTCCCGTTTGAATAGGTTTCCACTGACGTGTTTCTGACAGTCGCGCGGCCGTAAAGGCTGCTCTCTGCCTGCCGTATATACCCAAAGGAGTCAGGTACAACATTAATTCTAGGGCGCGTGTTGGTGTTGTTTTAAGTGCTCCACTAATGTGAAGACAGGCTGCCCTTTGCACCTTCTCCAGGATTTTAACATAAGTGGATTTTCCAAGAGCCGGCCACCAAACGCTTACACCGTACATGAGTATTGGTCTTACTACTGCAGTGTATAGCCAGTGTACCAGCTCTGGCTTTTTCCGATGGCGCTTCTACACGCATATAGAGCTTTAGTAGCTTTGTTAACTCTCTCTAAAATGTTTGGTTTCCAGCTTAGTTTATCATCCAGAATTGTGCCCAGAAATTTCGCCCTATTGGTGAAAACTAGACTGGTTCCGTTTAGAGTTGGTGGAGTGACTATTGGCACTTTGTATCTATTTGTGAAGAGGACCAGCTCTGTCTTGGACGGATTTACTCCTAATCCGCAGCCTTCGGCCCATTTTGTGACTATGGAGAGGGCATTTTGCATAACCTCTGTAATGGTTACTAGAAACTTACCTGTGACAGCAATGGCTACATCATCAGCATAGGCAACTACGCTCATGCCCTCTCTTTCCGGCTCTTTTAGTAGTCCATCGATTACTATGTTCCAGAGCAAAGGGGATAGAACGCCTCCTTGCGGCGTTCCTCTAGCTACATGCCTTCTAATGGTGGAGCCACCCAGCTCAGCGTTAACAATCCTGCTTAAGAGCATATGATTAATTAGCTTGCAAACTGTGTGGTCAATACCTAGAAGAGACATGCCTTTCATTATAGCCTCCGTCTTTACGTTATTAAAGGCCCCTTCAATGTCGAGGAATGCTATGAGTGTGTATTCCTTCGATTGTAGTGATTTCTCAAACGTACGTACCAGTGTGTGCAACGCAGTCTCTACCGACTTACCTTTGCAATAAGCGTGTTGAGACTGAGCCCATCTGCCATACCCCACCTGGTCTCTTATATAAACATCCAATAACCTCTCCAAAGTTTTCAGCAGAAAGGAGGATAAGGTTATAGGCCTTAGGTCCTTTGGGTACCCATGTGAGCTTTTTCCTGCTTTTGGAATGAAGACCACTTTGACTTCCGTCCAGTTCTTAGGAATATGCATTAAGCGCAGACACCCTTTGAAAATCACCTCTAACCATGGTAGGATGATATTTGAGTTTTTCTGTAATTCTGCTGGTATGATTTGGTCTGGACCAGCTGCTTTGTAAGGCATGAAGCCGCTAATAGCCCACTTAATCCGCTTAGTGCTAATGATATTATTTATGCATAGCGTGTGAGTTCCTTGCTGAGTAGTGAGTTCTGACTCGTTCCTCAAGTCGGTCGAGCCTGGAAAGTGGGTTTGCAAAAGAAGCTCCAGAGTTTCCTTGCTCGAAGTCGTCCATGAACCATCCGGTTTTATTAAGTAACTAGGATTGGTTGGGTTGTTGGAGAGAATCTTTCTAAGGCGAGTGGTCTCTGAGACTCCTTCCATTTTTTCACAGAAGAGTCTCCATGACTTCCTCTTTGCCTTTCTTAGTTCCCTCTTGTAGAGTTTAAGACATTCCTTATAGAAGTCCCAATCTTCGGTACTATTAGTACTCTTTGCCTTGTTAAAGGCCCTTCTACTAGTTTTTTGGTGCTCCCTTATTTCGGAGGACCACCATACTGGTCTACGTTTACCTCTTGGGTAAACCGTAGGACACGCTGCTCCCATAGAACTATTACATGCGTTAGTGACAGTGTTCACCATGCAGTCAAGTTCTTTAACTGTCACTGGGGGCTTAGGGTTATTTTGTAGTAAGAACTTCTCTAGCACCATCCCGTACAAGATCCAGTTCGTCTTCTTTTTATTTCTGAAGGCGTTCTGACTGACAGGATGAATGCCGAGATTAAAAGCGATATACCTGTGGTCGGAGAAGGAGTGCTCTTTTGCTACCCTCCATTCTTTTACCATATGGAAAATCTTATCAGAAACGAGAGTTACGTCTAGCACTTCCCGTCTATTTTTAGTAATAAAGGTGGGCTCTTGCCCAATGTTACAGACTAGGAGGTTAGTATTTAACAGGTATTCAAAAAAAGACTCACCCCTATTATTAATGTCAGTGCTACCCCAGAGTGTGTGGTGTGCATTAGCATCACACCCGAGAATCACATTGATTTTTTGTTTGTCTGCTTCCAGAATAAGTTCAGCCAGGTTATCCGGCGGTGTATTTTTCTCGCGATCGAGGTACCCAGAAACCAGCCAGATCGTGTTGTTGCCCAACTCTAAGTTGGCCGCGGTTATGTCCCCGTCACTAAATTGTGGGAGTAGAAAAATATTCAAATCAGTCTTTCCCATTAAACAAGATCTGACCCTTCCAGTCTTACATGAATGTAGGATTGTGTACCCCTTTAAGTTGAGTCCACAGATCCTATTATTATTGCTTATCCATGGCTCCTGAATACGAATTAGATCTTCTGCCGATTCGGACAGTCTAAGGATAAGCGCCGCTGAAGCGGCCTTAGTATGATGTAAGTTAATTTGCAGGATTTTAATCATAAGTAAATTACCTTACCTTCTCCTTCTATAACCGCTATGGCGGTTTAATTTTCTGTCCCCGAGGACACGCCGGATGCATCCGTCTCGTTCCACAAGGCCTCTATGACTGTAGTGTATGCCAGTTCCCCCAACGAATCTGACAGGCATTCCTCGTCGGACTCAATGGAGAGTAGGCCGTCCATTCTGCTGACTAGGTCTTCGCTGGAACGACTGTCACCATCGAGTGCAATGGCAACCTCCCCTTGAAGGGACTGGTTGTTAATTGTGGCTTTATCCACTGTCAAATTATTGGTTTCATCTTTTTTGAATACCTTGAGGGTTAATGACCCGAAACCGAAATCTATAACCCCCTTGGTATCTGAAAGTGGTGCTAGGGACTCTTTGTTTATTAACATGGTTGACAACCTGGAGTCGCCCTTAGCTTCTTCCTGCTTTAGAATCTTCCAGTTTTTGGTTGGAAGGTTCGGGTTACTGGCATGAATTATCTGCATGATTTCTTGCTCTGTTGGTTCAGCTGGAAGCCAAACGCGTGCTCTAGGCCTGTTCGGGATCTCCTCCCTACTGACTGCTTCAAGCTTAGCGCCCGGCCACACCTCTCCAACCTCAGAGATGGCCCTCTTAAAGAGAAGTGCAGATCTCTGGTCTGAGCATGCAGTTAGTTTCACCATGCCTTGAAACCATCCCGCATCTCTACAGGACGGAGGAGGTCCCGGGTTTTCCCTAAGGACCTTTAAAAATACCCGGTTAAGAGCATTCGCCACTGACTTCCATCTATCCGAAGAGATGTTCCCTTCATCATGATTTCTGTCAATGACAGCAAGCACTAACGCATGTTCCCTTATGACGTCACTATATGACTTAGGTTTGTGCGCCTTTAGAGCTCCCGACTCATGCACTTTGGCTTTTTTACTACTCGCCACCTCCACCTCATCCAGAGACCTCTGCCTTTTCGGCACGCAGTCCCTTTCAGGGTTACCGACGTAGTCAGCAGTCTTTTTCGCCCATGCTAGAGAGTCTCTCTGCTCCTTAGTGAGCTGCCCCTTGGGGGTCTCAGCCCACCTTTCCAGTATCCTATGGGCTGAACGACGTTCTCTATACTGTCGCTTGCCCAAAGGAAGAGACTTGGCATTGCTGGTCCCAGTCGATGACTTAGGATCAGACATCCCTATTACTTTGGAGGGAGACCCACCTTTAAGGTTCGAGTTGCTCCCCCTGATGCTTTGCTGGTCCCTGGAGTTGAATCCTTAGGATCTGACAACACTATAACTCTGGAGGGAGACCCACCTTTAAGGTTCGAGTAGCTCCCCCCTGAAGTCTTCGGTATTTGGTGAGCACCGGTCTCGTTTTTCGGCCTTTGGAGAGCGCCGATCTCGGGTTTTTTGAAAAAATTTATTTTATTATTTTGGTTCATTTTTGTTCCCACGAGTGTCGGAGAAAGGGTGGTCCACCTGGGCAGAGATCCGAATTACCCAGGTAAGGCATCCGCTAAGGGTACCTCTGGAGGTCGCCAGGTATCCAGAGGGCTCCGATCATGACTGGGCTATTTAAATGGGCCTCCAGCCTAGTCGATCATCGGCTCGGTTCGCATTACACCTTGATCCAGCCCATTGCTGTCAATTAGCTTGACCCGCCCCGCACCTAGGTCACTTAATAATCACCCGTTACGATTCCACAACCGCCCCGATGACCTGGAGGCGACAGCATTGCAAGGTAATTACTTAATTAAGTTTGAAAATGGTAAAATTAAAATAGATAATAAAAATTACGAGAAAAAAAACTACAAACACGAATCCTTAATTCTAAATACCATCGCAAATATCAATTTAACTAGATCAAATGATTTAACTTTCAAAGAATTAAATTATCAAAATACATATAAAAAACTTAAAAAAAGTTCAAGCATTAAAATACAAACACAACTATACAAATTTAACTATGTATATGATAATTTTAACAATTATATTAATCTTTTATATCTATCTTAAATGTAAAAATAAAAAAATAAAAATTATAAATAATGTCAATCTTCCAAGAGTCGCTTTTCGAACCACAGAAGACTTTAAAGGGGGAGTTGTTATGTCAGAGCCATCTTCTACGCCCCAACAAATATCAACAAACCAATATAAAGATAAACAAATCCTCGACTTTAAATTCAACCAGTTATGTAATGCGTAGAAATCACTACAAAGTTGCACGTCAGCACTTGTGTCGCAATAATTGTGGCACAGAAGTTTATCGCCCTATTTACTGTGGCTGTAATAAATTGTTGGTGTGATGGCGTTTATTTAAATGAAAGAATTACTGTCTCCACGAAAAACACTGACTTTTATTCACTTTATTTTACTTAAAGAATTTTACGTTGTGCTGTCGTGAATGGTTGAAAAAGGAAGCAGAACGACAGAAGTTAAGTTAAATGCAGAAGCATTCATGTCATGTTCAAAATAGTGAAATGGTAAGTTTAATTGGCATGGCCATATGTACATTTTTAGTTATCTTAATTTAGGTGAGATTAATTATTTCTTATTCTGAATATTACATTAAATGGTTATTTTCTTTTCAGATAATTATATTAAAATATATGGATTTAATACATAAGATAAGTTTATATAATAGTTAATAGGTTTTATATATGACTAATCTAAATATTTGTATTTCAGGTAATTCTTTTCTATGATGATAAACAAGTTCCACACATACCGCCGACGATACATGAGTATTATTGGTGAACAATTATCTTATCTGATTTACAACTAATAATTTTTATGATATAATTCTAGGTTAGGACTATGTAAACAACGAAATTACAAGGTAAGTTTTTTGATTTATGTGTATATAATTCTAGTGTTAGCCTGTTTGATTAATTTAATGTTATATATTTTTAGGTGTTCTGATGATAGTGTTGAGGCTTCAACAGCACTTTTGCCATTGCTCTAGTTTAAATTCTCAAATAATAAATATATCCGTTTTAAAAAATTAAAAATATTGTTTTTTTTTTAACTAAACGTGAATCCTTTATTAAAATTTATGTATATATAAAAAAATTACTTACAATAAAATTTTATACATATGTTTATTTCGTTGGTTCTTAGTTGCGTCGGGCGCCAATTATTTTATTTTGTATAGCCTTAACTTAAATTACTTTATGTTGGCTAAATGCACTAAATGTGCTCTATTTGGAAGTTACTAAGAGAAAGAATATACTTATTTATGCTGCTGCTCTGCTGTTCCGATGATCTGGTGCTCCGCTGATAATGGCAAGATCGCTAGACATGTCATCAGCAGAATTGTTATTTTTTACGCCTGCTGCTCGGTGATGCTTCTTGATAAATATTATAAATGTTAAAAGGATTGATATTAAAGTTATTATAGTGACGAAGGTTAAACTGCGTGTTTTAACTTCCCGTCTCAATGACGTAATTTGTTTTAAATTTTCCCCGTGCATTTCATGAAGATAGGGTAAGGATTAAATTGTCGTGTGGTTTGTCAAGTTTAGGACGTGAGTCCAATGGGCCTCAGGAGTCGGGTGGTCGGTTTGATGAGTGTTTGTAAATGTAACTCCATTAATTTTGACCTAGTTCTTGAACATCACTACGAAGGTACCATTTACCTGTACTGGTTGTTCGTTCTCATCCTCTATTGAAGCAATCTGGTTGTTGATAATTAAAATGCCATCGTCAATTACGTTGACTGGCTCAATATGGTGTGCCGATATTGTTCCGAATGTTCCCGTTGTTTGGTTCATCAGCTGCGACCTAACTCGCAGAATGATGAGTAGATTGCCTTCCTTCAGTTCTGGTTAGGAATGTACGAATTGGTACATTTTGCCACGGTATGTGATTCAAATTAAAGAATGGTGTTGTTTCGCACGAAGGGGTAGATGTTTATTTTGCTACAAATACTTTTAATTTTAGGGTACTTAATAAAAAACATCATTATTTTGCATAACTTTTAGTTTTGAACTTGAGATTATATCGCTTAAACTAATATTAATTGAATTCACGGCCGACAATATCGCTTCTGCTTCCTTACTATCTAGTAAAATAGGATTTACGACATTTATCTTCGCAAGTGTTACGGAAAGTATTATATTATCTAATTCAATTATAGCCGCCCTATTTCTACTCATGATTAACTCAAATAAATAGTTGGTGTTTGCGGTTTCCTTTTTTCCAATCTTAAGTAGTTCGCTGACAGCTTTTGTTATCTTATTAATTTTGTCTTGAATTTCCGTGTTGATAACAATTTGTTCGTTCAGTCCTTGTATTAGCTCTACCTCCTTAATCTTAACTTCCATAAAGTCGTCAAAGTCGGGTGTACCTGCTATATGTTTTAAAACGTTAAATTTGTGCGATGCATGAGCATTCCACAGTCTTGGTAGATTGCGACCTGTCCCCTGTCCAATGGCATGTAGTATGATTGAGAAATATCCATTAATTTACTGGATACAAGTTGGACGAAAGCGACAACCACCAGTCTGCCAAATATGTAATTATCTGAGATTACTTTTATGAACTATCCTACCATTAATAAGTACTGTTGTTTCAATATCTTTTTCTACAATACCTTCATTGAATTGCTTTCTTAATTTATTTCCTACTCGTTTGTTTGTTTTCACAAATACTTTGTCACCTGTTTTATACGTTACCGTTTTCCTACCTTTATTTTGGTACTTCAAGTCTCTATTTTGTAACTCGGAAATTTTGCCTGCGATTTCTTCCTGTAAGCTTAAAGGCATTGAGTGGATAATATAGGTTTATAGTTTGTGACTGAGTGAATTGTTTTATTATATTCAATTGTTGCCAACAAAATCAATTCAGTTGTGTCATTAATATTTTTTTCTGATTTGATGCATCTAGCTATTTCTGATATGGAGCAATGGAATCTCTCTACCTGACCGTTTGAGGAACTGTGATAAGATGGTACCGCAAAAATTTCAATATCAAAATGATCTCTCAATAAGCTTTTGATAGTCTGGGAATTAAACGACTTCTCGTTATCGCAGACAATAGTCTTAGTGTTTTTGAAAAAATTTAAAATTTGCAAAATTGGATCCTTAATTTGGACAATTGCTCTTGATTTTATTTGTGTCACCATAGCAAATTTTGACTATTTTGACTATTGGCACTTTGTATATATTTGTGAAGAGGACCAGCTCTGTCTTGGACGGATTTACTCCTAGTCCGCAGCCTTCGGCCCATTTTGTGACTATGGAGAGGGCATTTTGCATAACCTCTGTAATGGTTACTAGAAACTTACCTGTGACAGCAATGGCTACATCATCAGCATAGGCAACTACGCTCATGCCCTCTCTTTCCGGCTCTTTTAGTAGTCCATCGATTACTATGTTCCAGAGCAAAGGGGATAGAACGCCTCCTTGCGGCGTTCCTCTAGCTACATGCCTTCTAATGGTGGAGCCACCCAGCTCAGCGTTAACAATCCTGCTTAAGAGCATATGATTAATTAGCTTGCAAACTGTGTGGTCAATACCTAGAAGAGACATGCCTTTCATTATAGCCTCCGTCTTTACGTTATTAAAGGCCCCTTCAATGTCGAGGAATGCTATGAGTGTGTATTCCTTCGATTGTAGTGATTTCTCAATCGTACGTACCAGTGTGTGCAACGCAGTCTCTACCGACTTACCTTTGCAATAAGCGTGTTGAGACTGAGCCCATCTGCCATACCCCACCTGGTCTCTTATATAAACATCCAATAACCTCTCCAAAGTTTTCAGCAGAAAGGAGGATAAGGTTATAGGCCTTAGGTCCTTTGGGTACCCATGTGAGCTTTTTCCTGCTTTTGGAATGAAGACCACTTTGACTTCCGTCCAGTTCTTAGGAATATGCATTAAGCGCAGACACCCTTTGAAAATCACCTCTAACCATGGTAGGATGATATTTGAGTTTTTCTGTAATTCTGCTGGTATGATTTGGTCTGGACCAGCTGCTTTGTAAGGCATGAAGCCGCTAATAGCCCACTTAATCCGCTTAGTGCTAATGATATTATTTATGCATAGCGTGTGAGTTCCTTGCTGAGTAGTGAGTTCTGACTCGTTCCTCAAGTCGGTCGAGCCTGGAAAGTGGGTTTGCAAAAGAAGCTCCAGAGTTTCCTTGCTCGAAGTCGTCCATGAACCATCCGGTTTTATTAAGTAACTAGGATTGGTTGGGTTGTTGGAGAGAATCTTTCTAAGGCGAGTGGTCTCTGAGACTCCTTCCATTTTTTCACAGAAGAGTCTCCATGACTTCCTCTTTGCCTTTCTTAGTTCCCTCTTGTAGAGTTTAAGACATTCCTTATAGAAGTCCCAATCTTCGGTACTATTAGTACTCTTTGCCTTGTTAAAGGCCCTTCTACTAGTTTTTTGGTGCTCCCTTATTTCGGAGGACCACCATACTGGTCTACGTTTACCTCTTGGGTAAACCGTAGGACACGCTGCTCCCATAGAACTATTACATGCGTTAGTGACAGTGTTCACCATGCAGTCAAGTTCTTTAACTGTCACTGGGGGCTTAGGGTTATTTTGTAGTAAGAACTTCTCTAGCACCATCCCGTACAAGATCCAGTTCGTCTTCTTTTTATTTCTGAAGGCGTTCTGACTGACAGGATGAATGCCGAGATTAAAAGCGATATACCTGTGGTCGGAGAAGGAGTGCTCTTTTGCTACCCTCCATTCTTTTACCATATGGAAAATCTTATCAGAAACGAGAGTTACGTCTAGCACTTCCCGTCTATTTTTAGTAATAAAGGTGGGCTCTTGCCCAATGTTACAGACTAGGAGGTTAGTATTTAACAGGTATTCAAAAAAAGACTCACCCCTATTATTAATGTCAGTGCTACCCCAGAGTGTGTGGTGTGCATTAGCATCACACCCGAGAATCACATTGATTTTTTGTTTGTCTGCTTCCAGAATAAGTTCAGCCAGGTTATCCGGCGGTGTATTTTTCTCGCGATCGAGGTACCCAGAAACCAGCCAGATCGTGTTGTTGCCCAACTCTAAGTTGGCCGCGGTTATGTCCCCGTCACTAAATTGTGGGAGTAGAAAAATATTCAAATCAGTCTTTCCCATTAAACAAGATCTGACCCTTCCAGTCTTACATGAATGTAGGATTGTGTACCCCTTTAAGTTGAGTCCACAGATCCTATTATTATTGCTTATCCATGGCTCCTGAATAAGAATTAGATCTTCTGCCGATTCGGACAGTCTAAGGATAAGCGCCGCTGAAGCGGCCTTAGTATGATGTAAGTTAATTTGCAGGATTTTAATCATAAGTAAATTACCTTACCTTCTCCTTCTATAACCGCTATGGCGGTTTAATTTTCTGTCCCCGAGGACACGCCGGATGCATCCGTCTCGTTCCTCAAGGCCTCTATGACTGTAGTGTATGCCAGTTCCCCCAACGAATCTGACAGGCATTCCTCGTCGGACTCAATGGAGAGCAGGCCGTCCATTCTGCTGACTAGGTCTTCGCTGGAACGACTGTCACCATCGAGTGCAATGGCAACCTCCCCTTGAAGGGACTGGTTGTTAATTGTGGCTTTATCCACTGTCAAATTATTGGTTTCATCTTTTTTGAATACCTTGAGGGTTAATGACCCGAAACCGAAATCTATAACCCCCTTGGTATCTGAAAGTGGTGCTAGGGACTCTTTGTTTATTAACATGGTTGACAATCTGGAGTCGCCCTTAGCTTCTTCCTGCTTTAGAATCTTCCAGTTTTTGGTTGGAAGGTTCGGGTTACTGGCATGAATTATCTGCATGATTTCTTGCTCTGTTGGTTCAGCTGGAAGCCAAACGCGTGCTCTAGGCCTGTTCGGGATCTCCTCCCTACTGACTGCTTCAAGCTTAGCGCCCGGCCACACCTCTCCAACCTCAGAGATGGCCCTCTTATAGAGAAGTGCAGATCTCTGGTCTGAGCATGCAGTTAGTTTCACCCTGCCTTGAAACCATCCCGCATCTCTACAGGACGGAGGAGGTCCCGGGTTTTCCCTAAGGACCTTTAAAAATACCCGGTTAAGAGCATTCGCCACTGACTTCCATCTATCCGAAGAGATGTTCCCTTCATCATGATTTCTGTCAATGACAGCAAGCACTAACGCATGTTCCCTTATGACGTCACTATATGACTTAGGTTTGTGCGCCTTTAGAGCTCCCGACTCATGCACTTTGGCTTTTTTACTAATCGCCACCTCCACCTCATCCAGAGACCTCTGCCTTTTCGGCACGCAGTCCCTTTCAGGGTTACCGACGTAGTCAGCAGTCTTTTTCGCCCATGCTAGAGAGTCTCTCTGCTCCTTAGTGAGCTGCCCCTTGGGGGTCTCAGCCCACCTTTCCAGTATCCTATGGGCTGAACGACGTTCTCTATACTGTCGCTTGCCCAAAGGAAGAGACTTGGCATTGCTGGTCCCAGTCGATGACTTAGGATCAGACATCCCTATTACTTTGGAGGGAGACCCACCTTTAAGGTTCGAGTTGCTCCCCCTGATGCTTTGCTGGTCCATGGAGTTGAATCCTTAGGATCTGACAACACTATAACTCTGGAGGGAGACCCACCTTTAAGGTTCGAGTAGCTCCCCCCTGAAGTCTTCGGTATTTGGTGAGCACCGGTCTCGTTTTTCGGCCTTTGGAGAGCGCCGATCTCGGGTTTTTTGAAAAAATTTATTTTATTATTTTGGTTCATTTTTGTTCCCACGAGTGTCGGAGAAAGGGTGGTCCACCTGGGCAGAGATCCGAATTACCCAGGTAAGGCATCCGCTAAGGGTACCTCTGGAGGTCGCCAGGTATCCAGAGGGCTCCGATCATGACTGGGCTATTTAAATGGGCCCCCAGCTTAGTCGATCATCGGCTCGGTTCGCATTACACCTTGATCCAGCCCATTGCTGTCAATTAGCGTGACCCGCCCCGCACCTAGGTCAATTAATAATCACCCGTTACGATTCCACAACCGCCCCTAGGACCTGGAGGCGACAGCATTGCAAGGTAATTACTTAATTAAGTTTGAAAATTGTAAAATTAAAATAGATAATAAAAATTACGAGAAAAAAAACTACAAACACGAATCCTTAATTCTAAATACCATCGCAAATATCAATTTAACTAGATCAAATGATTTAACTTTCAAAGAATTAAATTATCAAAATACATATAAAAAACTTAAAAAAAGTTCAAGCATTAAAATACAAACACAACTATACAAATTTAACTATGTATATGATAATTTTAACAATTATATTAATCTTTTATATCTATCTTAAATGTAAAAATAAAAAAATAAAAATTATAAATAATGTCAATCTTCCAAGAGTCGCTTTTCGAACCACAGAAGACTTTAAAGGGGGAGTTGTTATGTCAGAGCCATCTTCTACGCCCCAACAAATATCAACAAACCAATATAAAGATAAACAAATCCTCGACTTTAAATTCAACCAGTTATGTAATGCGTAGAAATCACTACAAAATTGCACGTCAGCACTTGTGTCGCAATAATTGTGGCACAGAAGTTTATCGCCCTATTTACTGTGGTTGTAATAAATTGTTGGTGTGATGGCGTTTATTTAAATGAAAGAATTACTGTCTCCACGAAAAACACTGACTTTTATTCACTTTATTTTACTTAAAGAATTTTACGTTGTGCTGTCGTGAATGGTTGAAAAAGGAAGCAGAACGACAGAAGTTAAGTTAAATGCAGAAGCATTCATGTCATGTTCAAAATAGTGAAATGGTAAGTTTAATTGGCATGGCCATATGTACATTTTTAGTTATCTTAATTTAGGTGAGATTAATTATTTCTTATTCTGAATATTACATTAAATGGTTATTTTCTTTTCAGATAATTATATTAAAATATATGGATTTAATACATAAGATAAGTTTATATAATAGTTAATAGGTTTTATATATGACTAATCTAAATATTTGTATTTCAGGTAATTCTTTTCTATGATGATAAACAAGTTCCACACATACCGCCGACGATACATGAGTATTATTGGTGAACAATTATCTTATCTGATTTACAACTAATAATTTTTATGATATAATTCTAGGTTAGGACTATGTAAACAACGAAATTACAAGGTAAGTTTTTTAATTTATGTGTATATAATTCTAGTGTTAGCCTGTTTGATTAATTTAATGTTATATATTTTTAGGTGTTCTGATGATAGTGTTGAGGCTTCAACAGCACTTTTGCCATTGCTCTAGTTTAAATTCTCAAATAATAAATATATCCGTTTTAAAAAATTAAAAATATTGTTTTTTTTTTAACTAAACGTGAATCCTTTATTAAAATTTATGTATATATAAAAAAATTACTTACAATAAAATTTTATACATATGTTTATTTCGTTGGTTCTTAGTTGCGTCGGGCGCCAATTATTTTATTTTGTATAGCCTTAACTTAAATTACTTTATGTTGGCTAAATGCACTAAATGTGCTCTATTTGGAAGTTACTAAGAGAAAGAATATACTTATTTATGCTGCTGCTCTGCTGTTCCGATGATCTGGTGCTCCGCTGATAATGGCAAGATCGCTAGACATGTCATCAGCAGAATTGTTATTTTTTACGCCTGCTGCTCGGTGATGCTTCTTGATAAATATTATAAATGTTAAAAGGATTGATATTAAAGTTATTATAGTGACGAAGGTTAAACTGGTGTTGTTTCGCACGAAGGGGTAGATGTTTATTTTGCTACAAATACTTTTAATTTTAGGGTACTTAATAAAAAATAGTAAAACATCATTATTTTGCATAACTTTTAGTTTTGAACTTGAGATTATATCGCTTAAACTAATATTAATTGAATTCACGGCCGACAATATCGCTTCTGCTTCCTTACTATCTAGTAAAATAGGATTTACGACATTTATCTTCGCAAGTGTTACGGAAAGTATTATATTATCTAATTCAATTATAGCCGCCCTATTTCTACTCATGATTAACTCAAATAAATAGTTGGTGTTTGCGGTTTCCTTTTTTCCAATCTTAAGTAGTTCGTTGACAGCTTTTGTTATCTTATTAATTTTGTCTTGAATTTCCGTGTTGATAACAATTTGTTCGTTCAGTCCTTGTATTAGCTCTACCTCCTTAATCTTAACTTCCATAAAGTCGTCAAAGTCGGGTGTACCTGCTATATGTTTTAAAACGTTAAATTTGTGCGATGCATGAGCATTCCACAGTCTTGGTAGATTGCGACCTGTCCCCTGTCCAATGGCATGTAGTATGATTGAGAAATATCCATTAATTTACTGGATACAAGTTGGACGAAAGCGACAACCACCAGTCTGCCAAATATGTAATTATCTGAGATTACTTTTATGAACTATCCTACCATTAATAAGTACTGTTGTTTCAATATCTTTTTCTACAATACCTTCATTGAATTGCTTTCTTAATTTATTTCCTACTCGTTTGTTTGTTTTCACAAATACTTTGTCACCTGTTTTATACGTTACCGTTTTCCTACCTTTATTTTGGTACTTCAAGTCTCTATTTTGTAACTCGGAAATTTTGCCTGCGATTTCTTCCTGTAAGCTTAAAGGCATTGAGTGGATAATATCGATAGGTTTATAGTTTGTGACTGAGTGAATTGTTTTATTATATTCAATTGCTGCCAACAAAATCAATTCAGTTGTGTCATTAATATTTTTTTCTGATTTGATGCATCTAGCTATTTCTGATATGGAGCAATGGAATCTCTCTACCTGACCGTTTGAGGAACTGTGATAAGATGGTACCGCAAAAATTTCAATATCAAAATGATCTCTCAATAAGCTTTTGATAGTCTGGGAATTAAACGACTTCTCGTTATCGCAGACAATAGTCTTAGTGTTTTTGAAAAAATTTAAAATTTGCAAAATTGGATCCTTAATTTCGACAATTGCTCTTGATTTTATTTGTGTCACCATAGCAAATTTTGACTATTTTGACTATTGGCACTTTGTATCTATTTGTGAAGAGGACCAGCTCTGTCTTGGACGGATTTACTCCTAGTCCGCAGCCTTCGGCCCATTTTGTGACTATGGAGAGGGCATTTTGCATAACCTCTGTAATGGTTACTAGAAACTTACCTGTGACAGCAATGGCTACATCATCAGCATAGGCAACTACGCTCATGCCCTCTCTTTCCGGCTCTTTTAGTAGTCCATCGATTACTATGTTCCAGAGCAAAGGGGATAGAACGCCTCCTTGCGGCGTTCCTCTAGCTACATGCCTTCTAATGGTGGAGCCACCCAGCTCAGCGTTAACAATCCTGCTTAAGAGCATATGATTAATTAGCTTGCAAACTGTGTGGTCAATACCTAGAAGAGACATGCCTTTCATTATAGCCTCCGTCTTTACGTTATTAAAGGCCCCTTCAATGTCGAGGAATGCTATAAGTGTGTATTCCTTCGATTGTAGTGATTTCTCAATCGTACGTACCAGTGTGTGCAACGCAGTCTCTACCGACTTACCTTTGCAATAAGCGTGTTGAGACTGAGCCCATCTGCCATACCCCACCTGGTCTCTTATATAAACATCCAATAACCTCTCCAAAGTTTTCAGCAGAAAGGAGGATAAGGTTATAGGCCTTAGGTCCTTTGGGTACCCATGTGAGCTTTTTCCTGCTTTTGGAATGAAGACCACTTTGACTTCCGTCCAGTTCTTAGGAATATGCATTAAGCGCAGACACCCTTTGAAAATCACCTCTAACCATGGTAGGATGATATTTGAGTTTTTCTGTAATTCTGCTGGTATGATTTGGTCTGGACCAGCTGCTTTGTAAGGCATGAAGCCGCTAATAGCCCACTTAATCCGCTTAGTGCTAATGATATTATTTATGCATAGCGTGTGAGTTCCTTGCTGAGTAGTGAGTTCTGACTCGTTCCTCAAGTCGGTCGAGCCTGGAAAGTGGGTTTGCAAAAGAAGCTCCAGAGTTTCCTTGCTCGAAGTCGTCCATGAACCATCCGGTTTTATTAAGTAACTAGGATTGGTTGGGTTGTTGGAGAGAATCTTTCTAAGGCGAGTGGTCTCTGAGACTCCTTCCATTTTTTCACAGAAGAGTCTCCATGACTTCCTCTTTGCCTTTCTTAGTTCCCTCTTGTAGAGTTTAAGACATTCCTTATAGAAGTCCCAATCTTCGGTACTATTAGTACTCTTATGCTCCCTTATTTCGGAGGACCACCATACTGGTCTACGTTTACCTCTTGGGTAAACCGTAGGACACGCTGCTCCCATAGAACTGTTACATGCGTTAGTGACAGTGTTCACCATGCAGTCAAGTTCTTTAACTGTCACTGGGGGCTTAGGGTTATTTTGTAGTAAGAACTTCTCTAGCACCATCCCGTACAAGATCCAGTTCGTCTTCTTTTTATTTCTGAAGGCGTTCTGACTGACAGGATGAATGCCGAGATTAAAAGCGATATACCTGTGGTCGGAGAAGGAGTGCTCTTTTGCTACCCTCCATTCTTTTACCATATGGAAAATCTTATCAGAAACGAGAGTTACGTCTAGCACTTCCCGTCTATTTTTAGTAATAAAGGTGGGCTCTTGCCCAATGTTACAGACTAGGAGGTTAGTATTTAACAGGTATTCAAAAAAAGACTCACCCCTATTATTAATGTCAGTGCTACCCCAGAGTGTGTGGTGTGCATTAGCATCACACCCGAGAATCACATTGATTTTTTGTTTGTCTGCTTCCAGAATAAGTTCAGCCAGGTTATCCGGCGGTGTATTTTTCTCGCGATCGAGGTACCCAGAAACCAGCCAGATCGTGTTGTTGCCCAACTCTAAGTTGGCCGCGGTTATGTCCCCGTCACTAAATTGTGGGAGTAGAAAAATATTCAAATCAGTCTTTCCCATTAAACAAGATCTGACCCTTCCAGTCTTACATGAATGTAGGATTGTGTACCCCTTTAAGTTGAGTCCACAGATCCTATTATTATTGCTTATCCATGGCTCCTGAATAAGAATTAGATCTTCTGCCGATTCGGACAGTCTAAGGATAAGCGCCGCTGAAGCGGCCTTAGTATGATGTAAGTTAATTTGCAGGATTTTAATCATAAGTAAATTACCTTACCTTCTCCTTCTATAACCGCTATGGCGGTTTAATTTTCTGTCCCCGAGGACACGCCGGATGCATCCGTCTCGTTCCTCAAGGCCTCTATGACTGTAGTGTATGCCAGTTCCCCCAACGAATCTGACAGGCATTCCTCGTCGGACTCAATGGAGAGCAGGCCGTCCATTCTGCTGACTAGGTCTTCGCTGGAACGACTGTCACCATCGAGTGCAATGGCAACCTCCCCTTGAAGGGACTGGTTGTTAATTGTGGCTTTATCCACTGTCAAATTATTGGTTTCATCTTTTTTGAATACCTTGAGGGTTAATGACCCGAAACCGAAATCTATAACCCCCTTGGTATCTGAAAGTGGTGCTAGGGACTCTTTGTTTATTAACATGGTTGACAATCTGGAGTCGCCCTTAGCTTCTTCCTGCTTTAGAATCTTCCAGTTTTTGGTTGGAAGGTTCGGGTTACTGGCATGAATTATCTGCATGATTTCTTGCTCTGTTGGTTCAGCTGGAAGCCAAACGCGTGCTCTAGGCCTGTTCGGGATCTCCTCCCTACTGACTGCTTCAAGCTTAGCGCCCGGCCACACCTCTCCAACCTCAGAGATGGCCCTCTTATAGAGAAGTGCAGATCTCTGGTCTGAGCATGCAGTTAGTTTCACCCTGCCTTGAAACCATCCCGCATCTCTACAGGACGGAGGAGGTCCCGGGTTTTCCCTAAGGACCTTTAAAAATACCCGGTTAAGAGCATTCGCCACTGACTTCCATCTATCCGAAGAGATGTTCCCTTCATCATGATTTCTGTCAATGACAGCAAGCACTAACGCATGTTCCCTTATGACGTCACTATATGACTTAGGTTTGTGCGCCTTTAGAGCTCCCGACTCATGCACTTTGGCTTTTTTACTAATCGCCACCTCCACCTCATCCAGAGACCTCTGCCTTTTCGGCACGCAGTCCCTTTCAGGGTTACCGACGTAGTCAGCAGTCTTTTTCGCCCATGCTAGAGAGTCTCTCTGCTCCTTAGTGAGCTGCCCCTTGGGGGTCTCAGCCCACCTTTCCAGTATCCTATGGGCTGAACGACGTTCTCTATACTGTCGCTTGCCCAAAGGAAGAGACTTGGCATTGCTGGTCCCAGTCGATGACTTAGGATCAGACATCCCTATTACTTTGGAGGGAGACCCACCTTTAAGGTTCGAGTTGCTCCCCCTGATGCTTTGCTGGTCCATGGAGTTGAATCCTTAGGATCTGACAACACTATAACTCTGGAGGGAGACCCACCTTTAAGGTTCGAGTAGCTCCCCCCTGAAGTCTTCGGTATTTGGTGAGCACCGGTCTCGTTTTTCGGCCTTTGGAGAGCGCCGATCTCGGGTTTTTTGAAAAAATTTATTTTATTATTTTGGTTCATTTTTGTTCCCACGAGTGTCGGAGAAAGGGTGGTCCACCTGGGCAGAGATCCGAATTACCCAGGTAAGGCATCCGCTAAGGGTACCTCTGGAGGTCGCCAGGTATCCAGAGGGCTCCGATCATGACTGGGCTATTTAAATGGGCCCCCAGCTTAGTCGATCATCGGCTCGGTTCGCATTACACCTTGATCCAGCCCATTGCTGTCAATTAGCGTGACCCGCCCCGCACCTAGGTCAATTAATAATCACCCGTTACGATTCCACAACCGCCCCTAGGACCTGGAGGCGACAGCATTGCAAGGTAATTACTTAATTAAGTTTGAAAATTGTAAAATTAAAATAGATAATAAAAATTACGAGAAAAAAAACTACAAACACGAATCCTTAATTCTAAATACCATCGCAAATATCAATTTAACTAGATCAAATGATTTAACTTTCAAAGAATTAAATTATCAAAATACATATAAAAAACTTAAAAAAAGTTCAAGCATTAAAATACAAACACAACTATACAAATTTAACTATGTATATGATAATTTTAACAATTATATTAATCTTTTATATCTATCTTAAATGTAAAAATAAAAAAATAAAAATTATAAATAATGTCAATCTTCCAAGAGTCGCTTTTCGAACCACAGAAGACTTTAAAGGGGGAGTTGTTATGTCAGAGCCATCTTCTACGCCCCAACAAATATCAACAAACCAATATAAAGATAAACAAATCCTCGACTTTAAATTCAACCAGTTATGTAATGCGTAGAAATCACTACAAAATTGCACGTCAGCACTTGTGTCGCAATAATTGTGGCACAGAAGTTTATCGCCCTATTTACTGTGGTTGTAATAAATTGTTGGTGTGATGGCGTTTATTTAAATGAAAGAATTACTGTCTCCACGAAAAACACTGACTTTTATTCACTTTATTTTACTTAAAGAATTTTACGTTGTGCTGTCGTGAATGGTTGAAAAAGGAAGCAGAACGACAGAAGTTAAGTTAAATGCAGAAGCATTCATGTCATGTTCAAAATAGTGAAATGGTAAGTTTAATTGGCATGGCCATATGTACATTTTTAGTTATCTTAATTTAGGTGAGATTAATTATTTCTTATTCTGAATATTACATTAAATGGTTATTTTCTTTTCAGATAATTATATTAAAATATATGGATTTAATACATAAGATAAGTTTATATAATAGTTAATAGGTTTTATATATGACTAATCTAAATATTTGTATTTCAGGTAATTCTTTTCTATGATGATAAACAAGTTCCACACATACCGCCGACGATACATGAGTATTATTGGTGAACAATTATCTTATCTGATTTACAACTAATAATTTTTATGATATAATTCTAGGTTAGGACTATGTAAACAACGAAATTACAAGGTAAGTTTTTTAATTTATGTGTATATAATTCTAGTGTTAGCCTGTTTGATTAATTTAATGTTATATATTTTTAGGTGTTCTGATGATAGTGTTGAGGCTTCAACAGCACTTTTGCCATTGCTCTAGTTTAAATTCTCAAATAATAAATATATCCGTTTTAAAAAATTAAAAATATTGTTTTTTTTTTAACTAAACGTGAATCCTTTATTAAAATTTATGTATATATAAAAAAATTACTTACAATAAAATTTTATACATATGTTTATTTCGTTGGTTCTTAGTTGCGTCGGGCGCCAATTATTTTATTTTGTATAGCCTTAACTTAAATTACTTTATGTTGGCTAAATGCACTAAATGTGCTCTATTTGGAAGTTACTAAGAGAAAGAATATACTTATTTATGCTGCTGCTCTGCTGTTCCGATGATCTGGTGCTCCGCTGATAATGGCAAGATCGCTAGACATGTCATCAGCAGAATTGTTATTTTTTACGCCTGCTGCTCGGTGATGCTTCTTGATAAATATTATAAATGTTAAAAGGATTGATATTAAAGTTATTATAGTGACGAAGGTTAAACTGGTGTTGTTTCGCACGAAGGGGTAGATGTTTATTTTGCTACAAATACTTTTAATTTTAGGGTACTTAATAAAAAATAGTAAAACATCATTATTTTGCATAACTTTTAGTTTTGAACTTGAGATTATATCGCTTAAACTAATATTAATTGAATTCACGGCCGACAATATCGCTTCTGCTTCCTTACTATCTAGTAAAATAGGATTTACGACATTTATCTTCGCAAGTGTTACGGAAAGTATTATATTATCTAATTCAATTATAGCCGCCCTATTTCTACTCATGATTAACTCAAATAAATAGTTGGTGTTTGCGGTTTCCTTTTTTCCAATCTTAAGTAGTTCGTTGACAGCTTTTGTTATCTTATTAATTTTGTCTTGAATTTCCGTGTTGATAACAATTTGTTCGTTCAGTCCTTGTATTAGCTCTACCTCCTTAATCTTAACTTCCATAAAGTCGTCAAAGTCGGGTGTACCTGCTATATGTTTTAAAACGTTAAATTTGTGCGATGCATGAGCATTCCACAGTCTTGGTAGATTGCGACCTGTCCCCTGTCCAATGGCATGTAGTATGATTGAGAAATATCCATTAATTTACTGGATACAAGTTGGACGAAAGCGACAACCACCAGTCTGCCAAATATGTAATTATCTGAGATTACTTTTATGAACTATCCTACCATTAATAAGTACTGTTGTTTCAATATCTTTTTCTACAATACCTTCATTGAATTGCTTTCTTAATTTATTTCCTACTCGTTTGTTTGTTTTCACAAATACTTTGTCACCTGTTTTATACGTTACCGTTTTCCTACCTTTATTTTGGTACTTCAAGTCTCTATTTTGTAACTCGGAAATTTTGCCTGCGATTTCTTCCTGTAAGCTTAAAGGCATTGAGTGGATAATATCGATAGGTTTATAGTTTGTGACTGAGTGAATTGTTTTATTATATTCAATTGCTGCCAACAAAATCAATTCAGTTGTGTCATTAATATTTTTTTCTGATTTGATGCATCTAGCTATTTCTGATATGGAGCAATGGAATCTCTCTACCTGACCGTTTGAGGAACTGTGATAAGATGGTACCGCAAAAATTTCAATATCAAAATGATCTCTCAATAAGCTTTTGATAGTCTGGGAATTAAACGACTTCTCGTTATCGCAGACAATAGTCTTAGTGTTTTTGAAAAAATTTAAAATTTGCAAAATTGGATCCTTAATTTCGACAATTGCTCTTGATTTTATTTGTGTCACCATAGCAAATTTTGACTATTTTGACTATTGGCACTTTGTATCTATTTGTGAAGAGGACCAGCTCTGTCTTGGACGGATTTACTCCTAGTCCGCAGCCTTCGGCCCATTTTGTGACTATGGAGAGGGCATTTTGCATAACCTCTGTAATGGTTACTAGAAACTTACCTGTGACAGCAATGGCTACATCATCAGCATAGGCAACTACGCTCATGCCCTCTCTTTCCGGCTCTTTTAGTAGTCCATCGATTACTATGTTCCAGAGCAAAGGGGATAGAACGCCTCCTTGCGGCGTTCCTCTAGCTACATGCCTTCTAATGGTGGAGCCACCCAGCTCAGCGTTAACAATCCTGCTTAAGAGCATATGATTAATTAGCTTGCAAACTGTGTGGTCAATACCTAGAAGAGACATGCCTTTCATTATAGCCTCCGTCTTTACGTTATTAAAGGCCCCTTCAATGTCGAGGAATGCTATAAGTGTGTATTCCTTCGATTGTAGTGATTTCTCAATCGTACGTACCAGTGTGTGCAACGCAGTCTCTACCGACTTACCTTTGCAATAAGCGTGTTGAGACTGAGCCCATCTGCCATACCCCACCTGGTCTCTTATATAAACATCCAATAACCTCTCCAAAGTTTTCAGCAGAAAGGAGGATAAGGTTATAGGCCTTAGGTCCTTTGGGTACCCATGTGAGCTTTTTCCTGCTTTTGGAATGAAGACCACTTTGACTTCCGTCCAGTTCTTAGGAATATGCATTAAGCGCAGACACCCTTTGAAAATCACCTCTAACCATGGTAGGATGATATTTGAGTTTTTCTGTAATTCTGCTGGTATGATTTGGTCTGGACCAGCTGCTTTGTAAGGCATGAAGCCGCTAATAGCCCACTTAATCCGCTTAGTGCTAATGATATTATTTATGCATAGCGTGTGAGTTCCTTGCTGAGTAGTGAGTTCTGACTCGTTCCTCAAGTCGGTCGAGCCTGGAAAGTGGGTTTGCAAAAGAAGCTCCAGAGTTTCCTTGCTCGAAGTCGTCCATGAACCATCCGGTTTTATTAAGTAACTAGGATTGGTTGGGTTGTTGGAGAGAATCTTTCTAAGGCGAGTGGTCTCTGAGACTCCTTCCATTTTTTCACAGAAGAGTCTCCATGACTTCCTCTTTGCCTTTCTTAGTTCCCTCTTGTAGAGTTTAAGACATTCCTTATAGAAGTCCCAATCTTCGGTACTATTAGTACTCTTATGCTCCCTTATTTCGGAGGACCACCATACTGGTCTACGTTTACCTCTTGGGTAAACCGTAGGACACGCTGCTCCCATAGAACTGTTACATGCGTTAGTGACAGTGTTCACCATGCAGTCAAGTTCTTTAACTGTCACTGGGGGCTTAGGGTTATTTTGTAGTAAGAACTTCTCTAGCACCATCCCGTACAAGATCCAGTTCGTCTTCTTTTTATTTCTGAAGGCGTTCTGACTGACAGGATGAATGCCGAGATTAAAAGCGATATACCTGTGGTCGGAGAAGGAGTGCTCTTTTGCTACCCTCCATTCTTTTACCATATGGAAAATCTTATCAGAAACGAGAGTTACGTCTAGCACTTCCCGTCTATTTTTAGTAATAAAGGTGGGCTCTTGCCCAATGTTACAGACTAGGAGGTTAGTATTTAACAGGTATTCAAAAAAAGACTCACCCCTATTATTAATGTCAGTGCTACCCCAGAGTGTGTGGTGTGCATTAGCATCACACCCGAGAATCACATTGATTTTTTGTTTGTCTGCTTCCAGAATAAGTTCAGCCAGGTTATTCGGCGGTGTATTTTTCTCGCGATCGAGGTACCCAGAAACCAGCCAGATCGTGTTGTTGCCCAACTCTAAGTTGGCCGCGGTTATGTCCCCGTCACTAAATTGTGGGAGTAGAAAAATATTCAAATCAGTCTTTCCCATTAAACAAGATCTGACCCTTCCAGTCTTACATGAATGTAGGATTGTGTACCCCTTTAAGTTGAGTCCACAGATCCTATTATTATTGCTTATCCATGGCTCCTGAATAAGAATTAGATCTTCTGCCGATTCGGACCGTCTAAGGATAAGCGCCGCTGAAGCGGCCTTAGTATGATGTAAGTTAATTTGCAGGATTTTAATCATAAGTAAATTACCTTACCTTCTCCTTCTATAACCGCTATGGCGGTTTAATTTTCTGTCCCCGAGGACACGCCGGATGCATCCGTCTCGTTCCTCAAGGCCTCTATGACTGTAGTGTATGCCAGTTCCCCCAACGAATCTGACAGGCATTCCTCGTCGGACTCAATGGAGAGCAGGCCGTCCATTCTGCTGACTAGGTCTTCGCTGGAACGACTGTCACCATCGAGTGCAATGGCAACCTCCCCTTGAAGGGACTGGTTGTTAATTGTGGCTTTATCCACTGTCAAATTATTGGTTTCATCTTTTTTGAATACCTTGAGGGTTAATGACCCGAAACCGAAATCTATAACCCCCTTGGTATCTGAAAGTGGTGCTAGGGACTCTTTGTTTATTAACATGGTTGACAACCTGGAGTCGCCCTTAGCTTCTTCCTGCTTTAGAATCTTCCAGTTTTTGGTTGGAAGGTTCGGGTTACTGGCATGAATTATCTGCATGATTTCTTGCTCTGTTGGTTCAGCTGGAAGCCAAACGCGTGCTCTAGGCCTGTTCGGGATCTCCTCCCTACTGACTGCTTCAAGCTTAGCGCCCGGCCACACCTCTCCAACCTCAGAGATGGCCCTCTTATAGAGAAGTGCAGATCTCTGGTCTGAGCATGCAGTTAGTTTCACCCTGCCTTGAAACCATCCCGCATCTCTACAGGACGGAGGAGGTCCCGGGTTTTCCCTAAGGACCTTTAAAAATACCCGGTTAAGAGCATTCGCCACTGACTTCCATCTATCCGAAGAGATGTTCCCTTCATCATGATTTCTGTCAATGACAGCAAGCACTAACGCATGTTCCCTTATGACGTCACTATATGACTTAGGTTTGTGCGCCTTTAGAGCTCCCGACTCATGCACTTTGGCTTTTTTACTACTCGCCACCTCCACCTCATCCAGAGACCTCTGCCTTTTCAGGGTTACCGACGTAGTCAGCAGTCTTTTTCGCCAATGCTAGAGAGTCTCTCTGCTCCTTAGTGAGCTGCCCCTTGGGGGTCTCAGCCCACCTTTCCAGTATCCTATGGGCTGAACGACGTTCTCTATACTGTCGCTTGCCCAAAGGAAGAGACTTGGCATTGCTGGTCCCAGTCGATGACTTAGGATCAGACATCCCTATTACTTTGGAGGGAGACCCACCTTTAAGGTTCGAGTTGCTCCCCCTGATGCTTTGCTGGTCCCTGGAGTTGAATCCTTAGGATCTGACAACACTATAACTCTGGAGGGAGACCCACCTTTAAGGTTCGAGTAGCTCCCCCCTGAAGTCTTCGGTATTTGGTGAGCACCGGTCTCGTTTTTCGGCCTTTGGAGAGCGCCGATCTCGGGTTTTTTGAAAAAATTTATTTTATTATTTTGGTTCATTTTTGTTCCCACGAGTGTCGGAGAAAGGGTGGTCCACCTGGGCAGAGATCCGAATTACCCAGGTAAGGCATCCGCTAAGGGTACCTCTGGAGGTCGCCAGGTATCCAGAGGGCTCCGATCATGACTGGGCTATTTAAATGGGCCTCCAGCCTAGTCGATCATCGGCTCGGTTCGCATTACACCTTGATCCAGCCCATTGCTGTCAATTAGCTTGACCCGCCCCGCACCTAGGTCACTTAATAATCACCCGTTACGATTCCACAACCGCCCCGAGGACCTGGAGGCGACAGCATTGCAAGGTAATTACTTAATTAAGTTTGAAAATTGTAAAATTAAAATAGATAATAAAAATTACGAGAAAAAAAACTACAAACACGAATCCTTAATTCTAAATAACATCGCAAATATCAATTTAACTAGATCAAATGATTTAACTTTCAAAGAATTAAATTATCAAAATACATATAAAAAACTTAAAAAAAGTTCAAGCATTAAAATACAAACACAACTATACAAATTTAACTATGTATATGATAATTTTAACAATTATATTAATCTTTTATATCTATCTTAAATGTAAAAATAAAAAAATAAAAATTATAAATAATGTCAATCTTCCAAGAGTCGCTTTTCGAACCACAGAAGACTTTAAAGGGGGAGTTGTTATGTCAGAGCCATCTTCTACGCCCCAACAAATATCAACAAACAAATATAAAGATAAACAAATCCTCGACTTTAAATTCAACCAGTTATGTAATGCGTAGAAATCACTACAAAGTTGCACGTCAGCACTTGTGTCGCAATAATTGTGGCACAGAAGTTTATCGCCCTATTTACTGTGGCTGTAATAAATTGTTGGTGTGATGGCGTTTATTTAAATGAAAGAATTGCTGTCTCCACGAAAAACACTGACTTTTATTCACTTTATTTTACTTAAAGAATTTTACGTTGTGCTGTCGTGAATGGTTGAAAAAGGAAGCAGAACGACAGAAGTTAAGTTAAATGCAGAAGCATTCATGTCATGTTCAAAATAGTGAAATGGTAAGTTTAATTGGCATGGCCATATGTACATTTTTAGTTATCTTAATTTAGGTGAGATTAATTATTTCTTATTCTGAATATTACATTAAATGGTTATTTTCTTTTCAGATAATTATATTAAAATATATGGATTTAATACATAAGATAAGTTTATATAATAGTTAATAGGTTTTATATATGACTAATCTAAATATTTGTATTTCAGGTAATTCTTTTCTATGATGATAAACAAGTTCCACACATACCGCCGACGATACATGAGTATTATTGGTGAACAATTATCTTATCTGATTTACAACTAATAATTTTTATGATATAATTCTAGGTTAGGACTATGTAAACAACGAAATTACAAGGTAAGTTTTTTAATTTATGTGTATATAATTCTAGTGTTAGCCTGTTTGATTAATTTAATGTTATATATTTTTAGGTGTTCTGATGATAGTGTTGAGGCTTCAACAGCACTTTTGCCATTGCTCTAGTTTAAATTCTCAAATAATAAATATATCCGTTTTAAAAAATTAAAAATATTGTTTTTTTTTTAACTAAACGTGAATCCTTTATTAAAATTTATGTATATATAAAAAAATTACTTACAATAAAATTTTATACATATGTTTATTTCGTTGGTTCTTAGTTGCGTCGGGCGCCAATTATTTTATTTTGTATAGCCTTAACTTAAATTACTTTATGTTGGCTAAATGCACTAAATGTGCTCTATTTGGAAGTTACTAAGAGAAAGAATATACTTATTTATGCTGCTGCTCTGCTGTTCCGATGATCTGGTGCTCCGCTGATAATGGCAAGATCGCTAGACATGTCATCAGCAGAATTGTTATTTTTTACGCCTGCTGCTCGGTGATGCTTCTTGATAAATATTATAAATGTTAAAAGGATTGATATTAAAGTTATTATAGTGACGAAGGTTAAACTGCGTGTTTTAACTTCCCGTCTCAATGACGTAATTTGTTTTAAATTTTCCCCGTGCATTTCATGAAGATAGGGTAAGGATTAAATTGTCGTGTGGTTTGTCAAGTTTAGGACGTGAGTCCAATGGGCCTCAGGAGTCGGGTGGTCGGTTTGATGAGTGTTTGTAAATGTAACTCCATTAATTTTGACCTAGTTCTTGAACATCACTACGAAGGTACCATTTACCTGTACTGGTTGTTCGTTCTCATCCTCTATTGAAGCAATCTGGTTGTTGATAATTAAAATGCCATCGTCAATTACGTTGACTGGCTCAATATGGTGTGCCGATATTGTTCCGAATGTTCCCGTTGTTTGGTTCATCAGCTGCGACCTAACTCGCAGAATGATGAGTAGATTGCCTTCCTTCAGTTCTGGTTAGGAATGTACGAATTGGTACATTTTGCCACGGTATGTGATTCAAATTAAAGAATGGTGTTGTTTCGCACGAAGGGGTAGATGTTTATTTTGCTACAAATACTTTTAATTTTAGGGTACTTAATAAAAAATAGTAAAACATCATTATTTTGCATAACTTTTAGTTTTGAACTTGAGATTATATCGCTTAAACTAATATTAATTGAATTCACGGCCGACAATATCGCTTCTGCTTCCTTACTATCTAGTAAAATAGGATTTACGACATTTATCTTCGCAAGTGTTACGGAAAGTATTATATTATCTAATTCAATTATAGCCGCCCTATTTCTACTCATGGTTAACTCAAATAAATAGTTGGTGTTTGCGGTTTCCTTTTTTCCAATCTTAAGTAGTTCGTTGACAGCTTTTGTTATCTTATTAATTTTGTCTTGAATTTCCGTGTTGATTACAATTTGTTCGTTCAGTCCTTGTATTAGCTCTACCTCCTTAATCTTAACTTCCATAAAGTCGTCAAAGTCGGGTGTACCTGCTATATGTTTTAAAACGTTAAATTTGTGCGATGCATGAGCATTCCACAGTCTTGGTAGATTGCGACCTGTCCCCTGTCCAATGGCATGTAGTATGATTGAGAAATATCCATTAATTTACTGGATACAAGTTGGACGAAAGCGACAACCACCAGTCTGCCAAATATGTAATTATCTGAGATTACTTTTATGAACTATCCTACCATTAATAAGTACTGTTGTTTCAATATCTTTTTCTACAATACCTTCATTGAATTGCTTTCTTAATTTATTTCCTACTCGTTTGTTTGTTTTCACAAATACTTTGTCACCTGTTTTATACGTTACCGTTTTCCTACCTTTATTTTGGTACTTCAAGTCTCTATTTTGTAACTCGGAAATTTTGCCTGCGATTTCTTCCTGTAAGCTTAAAGGCATTGAGTGGATAATATCGATAGGTTTATAGTTTGTGACTGAGTGAATTGTTTTATTATATTCAATTGTTGCCAACAAAATCAATTCAGTTTTGTCATTAATATTTTTTTCTGATTAGATGCATCAGCATGGAATCTCTCTACCTGACCGTTTGAGGAACTGTGATAAGATGGTACCGCAAAAATTTCAATATCAAAATGATCTCTTAATAAGCTTTTGATAGTCTGGGAATTAAACGACTTCTCGTTATCGCAGACAATAGTCTTAGTGTTTTTGAAAAAAATTAAAATTTGCAAAATTGGATCCTTAATTTCGACAATTGCTCTTGATTTTATTTGTGTCACCATAGCAAATTTTGAAAACTTGTCTATACATGTTAAAAAATTCGAATTGTCCGTTGAGTAGATGTCCATGTGAAGTACTTCACCGGCATTAAGTGGTAAGGGAGTTTTTCCAAATTCGGGGTTTGGCGGATGACGTTGATACTTGCTTTCGTTGCAAATCCTGCAACAAGAAACTAATACGTTGAGTCTTTTCCTAATATTCGGAAAATAATAGTTTTCCAAGATTTGCTGCATATTCTCACGTGCAGACCTATGTGTCGCAAGAATTTCTGTTTGGTCTGATGGATTGAATATGTCTATAACAAATTTCCCTGTATACCGGAATTTAACGGTAGGATAAAGTTTTACTAATTCATTTTGTATCTGCGCGAGAGTAGTCAGATCACAAAATATAGCATTGACGACATTTGGGTTTACTATTTCTTTAAGGGTGCTTTAAAGGTTTTGTAATGTAATAAAAGTAATTTCGTGGGTTTTAAAGATAACCTTTGTAATTTTAGTTTGCTCGGTTCCTTCTCTAACTATTATTTGATTTCTAAAACAATTAAGTGGGTTCTGTACACTAGGGATAGTTTCAGTGAGTGACTTTTCGCTAGGTGCTGTCACGCCGTCTGTTTCCGTCTGTATTGTCGTGTAAATCATTTGTCTTGAGAGCGCAACAAAATTCTCATTCCCAGGTTTATAAAAGAATTTAGGTTAAAACTCCTCTATAAAGGATCTCCATCTCTTAATTTGCGTTACAAATCGTGTCAGAGATAGCGAATGTCAGTGGTTGGTGATCAGTAAATATATTTAGCTGTCGTACTCCATACAGGTAGTTGCGATGTTTTTGCAAAGACCACACGATTGCGAGTTCTCTTTCATTTGTTGCACAATTTCCTTTTGTTTTAGAAAGTGTTCTCGATATCATCGTAACCGGTCGTCCATCTTGTGACAGTACAGCGCCGAGTGCTTGAGAAGATGCGACCGTCGTTAAGTCAAATGGTTTATTAAAGTCAGGGTATAAAAGAAGGACATCTTCAGAGGCTACAATTTTCTTTACTGTATTGAAGGCGTCCATGGCCTCTTCGTCTAGTTCTATGGGCGTATTCTTTGACTGTCTTGCACTTACGTTTCCGTTTTCGCCTCGAAGGTATTTAGTGATGGGTTTCGTTAACGTCGCGTAGTCTTTGACGAATCGCCTATAGTATCCAGCGAGTCCTAAAAATGCACGTAGAGTACGTAATTTTTTTGGTATAGCATAGTTAACAATATCCCTAACCTTTTCTGGACATGTCTTGATTCCTTTTGTAGAAACTAGAAATCTTAAAAACTCGACCTCTGTCTTAAAGAATTTTGATTTGAAAGAGTTTGCTGAGAGCTCTGTCTACATCTTTGAGGTGCTGTTTCTCGGTTTTAGAAAAAACGATTACGTCGTCAATGTAAACATGGCAGCTGTTACCTATCTCTTCCCTAAGTATGTCATCGATTGTTCTTTGAAATATACTTGGTATATTTTTCAGACCAAACGGTAACCTATTAAATTCGAATTTTCCGTCATTAATGCTAAATGCAGTCTTTTCCCTACCACGCTCTGCTAACTTAATTTGGTGGAACCCGGATTTTAAATCCAGAGTCGTCTAGAAAACTGATTGACCCAAAATCGCGAGAATGACTGATGTATCGGGGATTGGGTATCGGTCACTTATAGTTTATTCGTTTAACTTCCTAAAATCTATGACCAATCGTTTTTTCTGCACTCCTTCTTCATTTATGCCTTACTTATTGACTACCCAGATGGGGTTATTTTACGGCGATCGGGAGGGCCTAGTTATATTGTTTTTGAGGAGATCCGATATTTCGTCTTTAACAAATTTTGCTACGGCCTTGGGGTATGGGTGTGCTTTTGAGTAGACCGGTTCATCATCTGTTGTTCGAATGGTCGCTATGACATTCGTATTAAATGGGAGGGATTCAGTGGGGTCAGCTCGTCTGTTTTTGTTTTAGTTTCCAGAGTAACGCTATTTACATCCTTATAGTATAAATACAGTAGTCTCTCCTGGTTTTCGTTGTAGGTAAGAGTACCGCTTTTGGTATCTATTTTAGCACTTACTTCTTTTAGAAGATCAAAACCGATTATTCCGTCAAAGGTACTTAAGTTAGGGAGTATAAAATATGTGGAATTTTTTCCGAAAATATTGACTAAACATTTTGTTCGAATGACATCAGTCCTGTGGATTGATTTAACTGAAAATCGTTCCTTAACTGGTTTGATTCCTTTTAACATGCTGATATTTTTAACAAGGTTTTTTGCCGCGCCCGTGTCTTTTAAAAATTTTAGGTCTTTCCCCGCTAATGTCCTGCTCACATACGGCAGGAGGGATGTACCCCTAAAAAATTAACTTCATCGTGAATTTCCGACGCCTGTTCAAACTCTTCGTATTCCTGAACTTGTTCTATGTTGACCATTTCTGGCGAATGGATTGGTATTTGGCCTTGAACAAGATTATTAATTCTCTGGAATTTTGGTCCTGTAAATCGACCCGACGTATTTTGCCTTTTATGTGGTCTATTAGCGACTGGAATAAAGTGGTTTGATACTTGTTGAGATGGTCTAATGTTATGGGAAATCTAGACGAATTTTGGCGAGGTTGATTCGACCTAAAGTGCGACAACGATTGGTCAACCTCCATTGAAGTTGTTAACTGTGGGTTTTGGTCTCGGGGCAACTGGTCTATAGTGTGGAGAATGATATCCATTAAATTGACCACTATTTAAATTACGCCGACCAAACTGATTATTAACTGAATTCTGCGGAAACCGGCGAGAACTATAGTGTTGCTGAGCTTGGTTAAAATTTCGTTGGAGCTGATTATTAGCTCCCCAGCCTGAACTATGGTTAGTTGGCCTGCCTACAAAAGAATTCGCAAAGGGATTACGTGTCTGATTTGCTTAAAGCTCTTGAGTGAGAGCGAGTGCGTTGGGCATATCTGGGGAGTTTGGATGAGAACAGGATATCGTAAAGTGGTTTGCGTAGACCTGATATAATTTTTTCTCTACCTCGTCATAAAATTCTTTGACAGTCATTTGTCCTTGTCTTAATGTAGACATTTCTTGTTCTATTAGATATGTGGGTTTTTTGTCTGAGTGTGTAAAGTCCAGACGGGCTATTAAGTTTGAAAATTGTAAAATTAAAATAGATAATAAAAATTACGAGAAAAAAAACTACAAACACGAATCCTTAATTCCAAATACAATCGCAAATATCAATTTAACTAGATCAAATGATTTAACTTTCAAAGAATTAAATTATCAAAATACATATAAAAAACTTAAAAAAAGTTCAAGCATTAAAATACAAACACAACTATACAAATTTAACTATGTATATGATAATTTTAACAATTATATTAATCTTTTATATCTATCTTAAATGTAAAAATAAAAAAATGAAAATTATAAATAATGTCAATCTTCCACGAGTCGCTTTTCGAACCAGAGAAGACTTTAAAGGGGGAGGTGTTATGTCAGTGCCATCTTCTACGCCCCAACAAATATCAACAAACCAATATAAAGATAAACAAATCCTCGACTTTAAATTCAACCAGTTATGTAATGCGTAGAAATCACTACAAAATTGCACGTCAGCACTTGTGTCGCAATAATTGTGGCACAGAAGTTTATCGCCCTATTTACTGTGGCTGTAATAAATTGGTGGTGTGATGGCGTTTATTTAAATGAAAGAATTACTGTCTCCACGAAAAACACTGACTTTTATTCACTTTATTTTACTTAAAGAATTTTACGTTGTGCTGTCGTGAATGGTTGAAAAAGGAAGCAGAACGACAGAAGTTAAGTTAAATGCAGAAGCATTCATGTCATGTTCAAAATGGTGAAATGGTAAGTTTAATTGGCATGGCCATATGTACATTTTTAGTTATCTTAATTTAGGTGAGATTAATTATTTCTTATTCTGAATGTTACATTAAATGGTTATTTTCTTTTCAGATAATTATACTAAAATATATGGATTTAATACATAATCTAAGTTTATATAATAGTTAATAGGTTTTATATATGACTAATCTAAATATTTGTTTTTCAGGTAATTCTTTTCTATGATGATAAACAAGTTCCACACATACCGCCGACGATACATGAGTATTATTGGTGAACAATTATCTTATCTGATTTACAACTAATAATTTTTATGATATAATTCTAGGTTAGGACTATGTAAACAACGAAATTACAAGGTAAGTTTTTTAATTTATGTGTATATAATTCTAGTGTTAGCCTGTTTGATTAATTTGATGTTATATATTTTTAGGTGTTCTGATGATAGTGTTGAGGCTTCAACAGCACTTTTGCCATTGCTCTAGTTCTAGCTCTAGTTTAAATTCTCAAATAATAAATATATCCGTTTTAAAAAATTAAAAATATTGTTTTTTTAACTAAACGTGAATCCTTTATTAAAATTTATGTAACGGGTGTTTTTTTGGGAGGTTTGTTTTTCCGATAGATGTCGTTTTATTTTATGACAGTTGTTTTGACAGCTCAAAGTGGCATTTCTACTCAGTATTGTTTGGCAAATCATTATGAAAAAAAAAAAAAAAAAAATGACATTTGTGAAAAATAGTCGTGGTAGCCATATGCCAGAAATTGTGTTTAAATGTTAAATGCCTAAAAATTATCTACCAAATAAAAAAACACCCGTTAGATATAACGTGTTTTTTTAAGAGGTTGCCGATTTTTTTTTTGAATAAAACACATAAAATTATGAAATGACCAAAATTTTTTTTTATTTGGTAGATAATTTTTTGGCATTTAACATTTAAACACAATTTCTGGCATATGGCTACCACGACTATTTTTCACAAATGTCATTTTTTTTTTTTTTTTTTTTTTTTTTTTTTTTTTCATAATGATTTGCCAAACAATACTGAGTAGAAATGCCACTTTGAGCTGTCAAAACAACTGTCATTAAATAAAACGACATCTATCGGAAAAACAAACCTCCCAAAAAAACACCCTTTATATATAAAAAAATTACTTACAATAAAATTTTATACATAATGAATGAATAAATACGATGTCTGCTGAGGATTGCTGCTGCGTTGTTTACGAGACGTGTTGCTGCGTTTTGATTGATGATTTTTTGAAATGATTTTCTCGCAGTATTTATTTAATTTTAAGTGTTTATTTCGTTGGTTCTTAGTTGCGTCGGGCGCCAATTATTTTATTTTGGATAGCCTTAACTTAAATTACTTTATGTTGGCTAAATGCACTAAATGTGCTCTATTTGGAAGTTACTAAGAGAAAGAATATACTTATTTATGCTGCTGCTCTGCTGTTCCGATGATCTGGTGCTCCGCTGATAATGGCAAGATCGCTAGACATGTCATCAGCAGAATTGTTATTTTTTACGCCTGCTGCTCGGTGATGCTTATGATTCGCCGACTTGAAAATTTATTGTTGTTTCGATTGCCATGACAGAATTTATTGTCTTGTCTGGATGATTGCTATTTATTGTTGTGTCTAGATGATTGCTAGACATGCCATCAGCAGAATTGTTATTTTGCATGCCTGCTACTGCTCGGATTGCGTTGTGATGATTCGATCTCCGTCAGTGAAAATGTTGCGTTAATTGTTGTTTACTACTCCCCCCCGTGGAGAAGAGTCGTCCTCGACGTTGCCAAGGTTTCTCAAGACTTCGAGACCTGTTTGATTGATGCTAAGATTGATGCCACCATCATCTGTTGTCTTCCGTAGCTTCTTGATAAATATTATAAATGTTAAAAGGATTGATATTAAAGTTATTATAGTGACAAAGGTTAAACTGCGTGTTTTAACTTCCCGTCTCAATGACGTAATTTGTTTTAAATTTTTCCCGTGCATTTCATGAAGATAGGGTAAGGATTAAATTGTCGTGTGGTTTGTCAAGTTTAGGACGTGAGTCCAATGGGCCTCAGGAGTCGGGTGGTCGGTTTGATGAGTGTTTGTAAATGTAACTCCATTAATTTTGACCTAGTTCTTGAACATCACTACGAAGGTACCATTTACCTGTTCTGGTTGTTCGTTCTCATCCTCTATTGAAGCAATCTGGTTGTTGATAATTAAAATGCCATCGTCAATTACGTTGACTGGCTCAATATGGTGTGCCGATATTGTTCCGAATGTTCCCGTTGTTTGGTTCATCAGCTGCGACCTAACTCGCAGAATGATGAGTAGATTGCCTTCCTTCAGTTCTGGATAGGAATGTACGAATTGGTACATTTTGCCACGGTATGTGATTCAAATTCAAGAATGGTGTTGTTTCGCACGAAGGGGTAGATGTTTATTTTGCTACAAATACTTTTTATTTTAGGGTACTTAATAAAAAATAGTAAAACATCATTATTTTGCATAACTTTTAGTTTTGAACTTGAGATTATATCGCTTAAACTAATATTAATTGAATTCACGGCCGACAATATCGCTTCTGCTTCCTTACTATCTAGTAAAATAGGATTTACGACATTTATCTTCGCAAGTGTTACGGAAAGTATTATATTATCTAATTCAATTATAGCCGCCCTATTTCTACTCATGATTAACTCAAATAAATAGTTGGTGTTTGCGGTTTCCTTTTTTCCAATCTTAAGTAGTTCGTTGACAGCTTTCGTTATCTTATTAATTTTGTCTTGAATTTCCGTGTTGATAACAATTTGTTCGTTCAGTCCTTGTATTAGCTCTACCTCCTTAATCTTAACTTCCATAAAGTCGTCAAAGTCGGGTGTACCTGCTATATGTTTTAAAACGTTAAATTTGTGCGATGCATGAGCATTCCATAGTCTTGGTAGATTGCGACCTGTCCCCTGTCAAATGGCATGTAGTATGATTGAGAAATATCCATTAATTTACTGGATACAAGTTGGACGAAAGCGACAACCACCAGTCTGCCAAATATGTAATTATCTGAGATTACTTTTATGAACTATCCTACCATTAATAAGTACTGTTGTTTCAATATCTTTTTCTACAATACCTTCATTGAATTGCTTTCTAAATTTATTTCCTACTCGTTTGTTTGTTTTCACAAATACTTTGTCACCTGTTTTATACGTTACCGTTTTCCTACCTTTATTTTGGTACTTCAAGTCTCTATTTTGTAACTCGGAAATTTTGCCTGCGATTTCTTCCTGTAAGCTTAAAGGCATTGAGTGGATAATATCGATAGGTTTATAGTTTGTGACTGAGTGAATTGTTTTATTATATTCAATTGTTGCCAACAAAATCAATTCAGTTGTGTCATTAATATTTTTTTCTGATTTGATGCATCTAGCTATTTCTGATAAGGAGCAATGGAATCTCTCTACCTGACCGTTTGAGGAACTGTGATAAGATGGTACCGCAAAAATTTCGATATCAAAATGATCTCTCAATAAGCTTTTGGTAGTCTGGGAATTAAACGACTTCTCGTTATCGTAGACAATAGTCTTAGTGTTTTTGAAAAAATTTAAAATTTGCAAAATTGGATCCTTAATTTCGACAATTGCTCTTGATTTTATTGGTGTCACCATAGCAAATTTTGAAAACTTGTCTATACATGTTAAAAAATTCGAATTGTCCGTTGAGTAGATGTCCATGTGAAATACTTCACCGGCATTAAGTGGTAAGGGAGTTTTTCCAATTTCGGGTTTTGGCGGATGACGTTGATACTTGCTTTCGTTGCAAATCCTGCAACAAGAAACTAATACGTTGAGTCTTTTCCTAATATTCGGAAAATAATAGTTTTCCAAGATTTGCTGCATATTCTCACGTGCAGACCTATGTGTCGCAAGAATTTCTGTTTGGTCTGATGGATTGAATAGTCTATAACAAATTTCCCTGTATACCGGAATTTAACTGTAGGATAAAGTTTTACTAATTCATTTTGTATCTGCGCGAGAGTAGTCAGATCACAAAATATGTATAGCATTGACGACATTTGGGTTTACTATTTCTTTAAGGGTGCTTTAAAGGTTTTGTAATGTAATAAAAGTAATTTCGTGGGTTTTAAAGATAACCTTTGTAATTTTAGTTTGCTCGGTTCCTTCTCTAACTATTATTTGATTTCTAAAACAATTAAGTGGGTTCTGTACACTAGGGATAGTTTCAGTGAGTGACTTTTCGCTAGGTGCTGTCACGCCGTCTGTTTCCGTCTGTATTGTCGTGTAAATCATTTGTCTTGAGAGCGCAACAAAATTCTCATTCCCAGGTTTATAAAAGAATTTAGGTTAAAACTCCTCTATAAAGGATCTCCATCTCTTAATTTGCGTTACAAATCGTGTCAGAGATAGCGAATGTCAGTGGTTGGTGATCAGTAAATATATTTAGCTGTCGTACTCCATACAGGTAGTTGCGATGTTTTTGCAAAGACCACACGATTGCGAGTTCTCTTTCATTTGTTGCACAATTTTCTTTTGTTTTAGAAAGTGTTCTCGATATCATCGTAACCGGTCGTCCATCTTGTGACAGTACAGCGCCGAGTGCTTGAGAAGATGCGACCGTCGTTAAGTCAAATGGTTTATTAAAGTCAGGGTATAAAAGAAGGACATCTTCAGAGGCTACAATTTTCTTTACTGTATTGAAGGCGTCCATGGCCTCTTCGTCTAGTTCTATGGGCGTATTCTTTGACTGTCTTGCACTTACGTTTCCGTTTTCGCCTCGAAGGTATTTAGTGATGGGTTTCGTTAACGTCGCGTAGTCTTTGACGAATCGCCTATAGTATCCAGCGAGTCCTAAAAATGCACGTAGAGTACGTAATTTTTTTGGTATAGCATAGTTAACAATATCCCTAACCTTTTCTGGACATGTCTTGATTCCTTTTGTAGAAACTAGAAATCTTAAAAACTCGACCTCTGTCTTAAAGAATTTTGATTTGAAAGAGTTTGCTGAGAGCTCTGTCTACATCTTTGAGGTGCTGTTTCTCGGTTTTAGAAAAAACGATTACGTCGTCAATGTAAACATGGCAGCTGTTACCTATCTCTTCCCTAAGTATGTCATCGATTGTTCTTTGAAATATACTTGGTATATTTTTCAGACCAAACGGTAACCTATTAAATTCGAATTTTCCGTCATTAATGCTAAATGCAGTCTTTTCCCTACCACGCTCTGCTAACTTAATTTGGTGGAACCCGGATTTTAAATCCAGAGTCGTCTAGAAAACTGATTGACCCAAAATCGCGAGAATGACTGATGTATCGGGGATTGGGTATCGGTCACTTATAGTTTATTCGTTTAACTTCCTAAAATCTATGACCAATCGTTTTTTCTGCACTCCTTCTTCATTTATGCCTTACTTATTGACTACCCAGATGGGGTTATTTTACGGCGATCGGGAGGGCCTAATTATACTGTTTTTGAGGAGATCCGATATTTCGTCATTAACAAATTTTGCTACGGCCTTGGGGTATGGGTGTGCTTTTGAGTAGACCGGTTCATCATCTGTTGTTCGAATGGTCGCTATGACATTCGTATTAAATGGGAGGGATTCAGTGGGGTCAGCTCGTCTGTTTTTGTTTTAGTTTCCAGAGTAACGTTATTTACATCCTTATAGTATAAATACAGTAGTCTCTCCTGGTTTTCGTTGTAGGTAAGAGTACCGCTTTTGGTATCTATTTTAGCACTCACTTCTTTTAGAAGATCAAAACCGATTATTCCGTCAAAGGTACTTAAGTTAGGGAGTATAAAAAATGTGGAATTTTTTCCGAAAATATTGACTAAACATTTTGTTCGAATGACATCAGTCCTGTGGATTGATTTAACTGAAAATCGTTCCTTAACTGGTTTGATTCCTTTTAACATGCTGATATTTTTAACAAGGTTTTTTGCCGCGCCCGTGTCTTTTAAAAATTTTAGGTCTTTCCCCGCTAATGTCCTGCTCACATACGGCAGGAGGGATGTACCCCTAAAAAATTAACTTCATCGTGAATTTCCGACGCCTGTTCAAACTCTTCGTATTCCTGAACTTGTTCTATGTTGACCATTTCTGGCGAATGGATTGGTATTTGGTCTTGAACAAGATTATTAATTCTCTGGAATTTTGGTCCTGTAAATCGACCCGACGTATTTTGCCTTTTAGGTGGTCTATTAGCGACTGGGATAAAGTGGTTTGATACTTGTTGAGATGGTCTAATGTTATGGGAAATCTAGACGAATTTTGGCGAGGTTGATTCGACCTAAAGTGCGACAACGATTGGTCAACCTCCATTGAAGTTGTTAACTGTGGGTTTGGTCTCGGGGCAACTGGTCTATTGTGTGGAGAATGATATCCATTAAATTGACCACTATTTTAATTACGCCGACCAAACTGATTATTAACTGAATTCTGCGGCAACCGGCGAGAACTATAGTGTTGCTGAGCTTGGTTAAAATTTCGTTGGAGCTGATTATTAGCTCCCCAGCCTGAACTATGGTTAGTTGGCCTGCCTACAAAAGAATTCGTAAAGGGATTACGTGCCTGATTTGCTTAAAGCTCTTGAGTGAGAGCGAGTGCGTTGGGCATATCTGGGGGGTTTGGATGAGAACAGGATATCGTAAAGTGGTTTGCGTAGACCTGATATAATTTTTTCTCTACCTCGTCATAAAATTCTTTGACAGTCATTTGTCCTTGTCTTAATGTAGACATTTCTTGTTCTATTAGATATGTGGGTTTTTTGTCTGAGTGTGTAAAGTCCAGACGGGCTATAATTGCTTTAAAATTAAGAACTGTGTGTTTATTTGTGATAATCGCAACCGCTTGGTAGTGTTTTGAACTACCGACATGATTTTCGAATAATTTATATGCAGTGTTAGCGCCGCTTGTCGCCATGAAACATATCGTTCCTGATCGCCACTAAATTTGGGTAGTGTCTTAACCAAGTCAAGTGATTCGTCACACCTCTTTGTAAGATCTATTTCTACAGGTCTGTATTCCTCCACCGCGGTGGGAGGTTCTAATTGCGCGAGTCTAGCGGTCAATTCAGCAAACTGTCTTTCAAAATCACGTTTAGTGATATTCGTCGCGGATTGTATTGCTACGGGTAGCATACGCTTCATGTCAGCTTCGTTCATATATATGTATATATAAAAAAATTACTTACAATAAAATTTTATACATAAGGATGAATGAATACGATGTCTGCTGAGGATTGCTTCTGCGTTGTTTACGAGACGTGTTGCTGCGTTTTGATTGATGATTTTTTGAAATGATTTTCTTGCAGTATTTATTTTAAGTATTTATTTCATTGGTTCTTAGTTACGTCGGGCGCGAATTATTTTATTTTGGCTAGCACTATGTGCTAGTATTTAATTAATTTAAATAATTTTATTAAAGCTAGCTAACTGTGCTAGTAGAGAAATACAAGTTAAAAATTAAATTACGAAATACAAGTTAAAACTTAAATTACTTTATATTGGCTAGCACTAGTAGAAAAATTTGAATAGCACTAACTGTGCTCTAGTTGGAAGCTACTAAGAGAAATAAAAGACTAAGATCCTTATTTATGCTGCTGCTTGGCTGTTCCGATGATCTGGTGCTCTGCTGATAATGGCAATTCGCTAACTTGCAAGTTTACTATTGGGGATGAAAGATCGCTAGACATGTCATCATCAGAATAGTTAGGTTTTACGCCTGCTGCTCGGGCTGCATTGTGATGCTAATGATTCGCCGACTTGCAAATTTATTGTTGTTTCGATTGCCATGACAGAATTTATTGTCGTGTCTGGATGATTGCTGTTTATTGTTGTGTCTGGATGATTGCTAGACATGTCGTCAGCAGAATTGTTATTTTGCATGCCTGCTACTGCTCGGATTGCGTTGTGATGAATCGATCTCCGTCAGTGAAAATAATTCGTTAATTGTTGTTAACTACTCCCCCCGTGGAGAAGAGTCGTTCTTGACGTTGCCAAGGTTTCTCAAGACTTCGAGACCTGTTTTATTGATGTTAAGATGTTAAGATGATGTTAAGATGTTGATCCTGTCTCAATGACGTAATTTGTTTTTTTCCCGTGCATTTAAGAAGATAGGGTAAGGATAAAATTGTCGTGTGGTTTGTTAAGTTTAGGACGTGAGTCCAATGGGCTTCAGGAGTCGGGTGGTCGGTTTGGTGAGTGTTTGTAAATGTAACTCCATTAATTTTGACCTGGTTCTTGAACATCACTACGAAGGTACCATTTACCTGTACTGGTTGTTCGTTCTCATCCTCTATTGAAGCAATCTGGTTGTTGATAATTAAAATGCCGTCGTCAATTACGTTGACTGGCTCAATATGGTGTGCCGATATTGTTCCGCATGTTGCCGTGGTTTGGTTCATCAGCTGCTGCAAACAAGTCTCCGAGCGACCTAACTCGCAGAATGATGAGTAGATTGCCTTCCTGCAGTTCTGGATAGGAATGTACGAATTGGCACATTTTGCCACGGTATTTGATTCAAATTGAAGAATGGTGTTGTTTCGCACGACGGGGTAGATGTTTATTTTGGTACAAATACTTTTAATTTTAGGGTACTTAATAAAAAATAGTAAAACATCACTATTTTGCAATACTTTTAGTTTTGAACTTGAGATTATATCGCTTAAACTAATATTAATTGAATTCTCGGCCGACAATATGGCTTCTGCTTCCTTCCTTAAAATAGGATTTACAACATTTATCTTCGCAAGTGTTACGGAAAGTATTATATTATCTAATTCAATTATAACCGCCCTATTTCTACTCATGATTAACTCAAATAAATAGTTGGTGTTTGCAGTTTCCTTTTTTCCAATCTTAAGTAGTTCGTTGACAGTTTTTGTTATCTTATTAATTTTGTGTTGAATTTCCGTGTTGATAACAATTTGTCCGTTCAGTCTTTGTATTAGCTTTTCCTCCTTAATCTTAACTTCCATAAAGTCGTCAAAGTCGGGTGTACCTGCCATATGTTTTAAAACAGTTCCCAAGGTGTTTATGCCTCGAGCGCGGCGACAATGCAGTTTTAACGTTTCAACTAGGGTTGAGATGTGTTTTAGGTCCAACTCAATCATCTTTTTTATATGAAATTCAGGAAAAGCGTCCAAAATTTCAAAAGTGTCCTGGACAAAGTTTTCGAAAATCGTTAAATTTGTGCGATGCATGAGCATTCCATAGTCTTGGTAGATTGCGACCTGTTCCATGTCCAATGGTATGTAGTATGATTGAGAAAAATTCGTTAATTTACTGGATACAAGTTGGACGGAAGCGACAACCACCAGTCGGGCGCCATTTGTAACGAGGTAAATGCCGGGGTACGCTCGCGCGCGTCCAGGGTCGTTTGCCTATCAACTAATAAGCGATTGTTTTCGTTACAAAAATTATTTCTTTATTGACATCGTGAAATTCTGTTGAATATTTATATTATAATTATTAATTGATTTCTCTTTGATTTGATTTTATTTGTTTCGCCTGGTTTCGCTTTGGCGTTTCTCCTTGTTTTTCTCCCGTCACGCCTGGTTTCGCTTTTGGGTTTCTCTTTGTTGTTCTGCCGTCACGCCTGGTTCCGCTTTGGGGTTTCCCTTTGTTGTTCTGCCGTCACGCCTGGTTCCTTGCCCGCTGACTCGGGTCTCGTAACGACGTGGTACAGGCAAGAAACGTTAGATCACGCTTCAGGCGCCTTTACGGGAATTGGTCCTTACGGATTTAGTCAGCAGGAGCGCGTCTTTCACCACTCTCTCCCCACTAAATGGGAACTGCGCCCTAGGAGATATCAAAACTCAGGAGTCCTATAAGGCCCACCAGAGTCCTGAGGTTGGAGGGTTTTTATCTAGCAAAGGGGAATCTCTCCCGAGGTTTTCAGAGTCTCGAGATGGAGTCCTATAAGGCCCGCCAGAGAAAGGGGATTCTAAACTATTCACTGGGGAATTTGGCTTACCTGATTCCAGCGCCGACCAACGTTAATTGTCCTGTACCCCACCTCTAAAATTCCTCCGTCTTTGGCTTTGTGGGTAGTTCTCGTGTAAAATATGTTCTTCGGGTGTCTCGCTTGCGGTAAATACTTTTGTGCCAATATCCAGTAGTTGACGTTGCTGCTGATATCCTCCTCGAGGCGTTTTATTTTTGCACTGTTCACTTACCGTTTCTAGGACCCCGCCGCTGAAGTGAACAGTCTCACTGATGTCGCAGAAAAGAGAACAATTCTTCATGTGTTACTCCTTTTATAATCTTTGCCTCTTGGTTGACTTTGCATCTTTGTAGGCTTGCAGCTTTGTAGCTCTCTCATCTCTCTCGTGTGGTTGTAGTTTTCTCTTGTAACAGATCGCTTGGGTTTTTTCCATTTGGCATTTTCTCACCTCCGTTACTTCGTACCTACTGCGCTGGCTGTTTTGCTATGCTTGGCTTTTTTGCTTGCATGCGTTATGTTGCCCTGCTGTACTCGTTTGCATGTATTGTGTTGCTACGATGGATTTATTTGCATGCATTTGATCTTCGTGCGTGCACAGTGGGTGTAAGACCAAAATTTGTTGTTAAAATTTTTGTTGTTACAATTGTAAAATGAAGGTCAATTCATAGTATTCGTCGCTTACAAGTTAAGACTGGTAGGCCAAGTATTTCCATTAAAAATATGCCGAGAAAATAATGCTTAGCAGCTTGTAGTTAGGTTTTAATTAGTTTAAATGATGAAAGGAAAACACTTGTTGTAAGTTCGGTTTTTATTTTATGAATGATCAACTTTATTTCATTTATTTCTATGTGTCCCTTCTCTACATCATATTTTGTGGAGTCATCCATAGCGTGGGAACGTAGTATGCTGAATTGCACATTGCATCAGCGTCGTATCAGGTAGTGAGTTACCTGATACAATACCTGGAATGTCTAGGTAGGCAAATAATCCTTATTCTATTTTTTATGTACTATCGAGATTTTGTTATTGTCATCCGTTATCGTACAGTTATTCCTATTATCTATTTTTATTACCTAAAATGGACCCATGTATAATTTATCTAGCTTATGTCCTGCATTATTTTCTAAAAGTACTAAATCTCCTATGGCTAAATCGATTATTATCGTACTGTCGTTTTTGAGCTACCTTTGACTCTTCTAACATTTGCCTAGCTCTATTCCGTGCTACTTGTAGTCTGTACTTTTCCTCCTTGTCATATGCGTCCACATTGTAAAGCGGGTCGATTTCAGGTTGCTGTAAGACATCCATTGTATTTGGTACTTTTCCAAATACTAGTTCAAACGGACAGTAACCGTGTACTGTCGAGGGTGTGGTATTGTAACAATACGTAAAAAATGTAACCCATTCATCCCAATCATTTTTATCGAGGGATATGTATGATCTTATGTGTTATGTCTCTTGATTTTTCATCTAACTCGATTTGATGGAAACCAGATATTAAATCAAGGCCAGAATATCATCTATTCTAGCTAATAGGAATTTGTCTGCAATTAATTTTTTATTTACGTTCCTAAAATCCACTACTAATCTCCACCGTTTCTCATTACTTCCTGAAAACGAATTAGGAAAGGGCGACGTATGCATTTGTATGGCAACATTTTCTGGAAAATTATCTGGTCTTAAGATAAACCAGTCTTGACGATACTCAAAGTCTAAAATACAATTGCATTTTTTATAAAGTCAAGACCAAGTATACCATCACTGGGTATAGAGAAATCTGCTTGTGCCACTTGAAAAATTTGGGGTATGAGTATATTTTTAACTTTTAAATATGCCTTAACTGTACCTATTGTATTAATCACTCCCTGGCCTATACCACTTAGTTTTCGTATGTTTTTTTTTATTAATAAACACGTTATTGGTAATATTGGGTCTGTTCGGGTTTTCCGAACTTTGAACTACATTTGTGTATCGAACAATGCTTTGAGTGTTTCGACCATTTTGGCGGTAATGGCCATTATTTTGGAAACTACCTCGCCAACGACCACGGCCTCGGCCACGGTTGGCCGCGTGTACGGTTACGACCAAGATGATGAAAATTGGTTTGGTTGTTATACCTGCTATTTCTGCTATAATATAAAATAGAATTTGGTTGACCAGAGGTTTCGGTACTGCTATTAACAAACTTGGCAACAACTTCATTCATGTTATTGAATTGGCCAGATTCCATTGCAATTTTTATCTTCTCATTTGTGGCATTCTTTGTCATTGCACGTACCGCTGTTTGAGTAGAGTACTTCTCTGCTAATGCGATGTTCAATCCATCTGAAATATAAGCATTGTTCAGAGATTTGGTCAAGTCTTCAATTTCATTGACGCAAGTGTTAGCAGACTTGTTTTTTTGCTTTACACTCATAAGTTTTGCCGCTAGCACTTCTACTGACTCGCCTTTTATCGATTGTCAGAAGTTTGCAATGATTTGTTGCAAAGAAGACTCATTCGCGATAAGGTTTCGTGCAGAACCCTTGAGCTTAGTTTTTACTAACTTAACCGCCACTTGCTCATGAGTTTCTTTTATCGAGTCTACCAAATTTAATAAATCCAAAAAACTTTGTGAGTTTTCAATTTTACCATCAAAATCTGGTATTAATTTTGACGCTGTATTAAGAAACTCAATATTGGTTTGCGACATTTTGTCGATGTTATCAATATCCGTTTTGACCAAGTTATTTTGTTTGTTTAGTTCTGTTGCGGGACTTTTAAATGAAATCTACGTTTAGTGAAATGTTTAGTAATCTCTCCCTAAAACTCCAGAAGATATCTTGAGCTTCTGCTTTATGTTCTTTTTTAATTTATTATAGTTTACGTTTAGTACTGTTCTTATTTTATTGAAATTTTCTATTAGTGCTGTAGTATGTTTGTCTACAGTGTCGCTTTTAATTTCAATATTTTTATTTAAACATTTATACGATTTATTGAATACTTCTATTTTTGACCGAATTTCGGTCCAATTTTGCACATTAGACTGGTTTAATTCCTCAATCGACTGAATTTTCAAAGATTTTGGTTTGGAGTTTCGAAAAGTTATATGTATTTAACTACAGTCGACTCCCTCTAAGTCGAACCTTCTCTAATCAAAGACTGTTTCGTGAGCTGCTCTACGGAACTTATGAGCAATTTTAAAATATAACGCTTAGATTGTGTTAGGTAATTTTAATGTTAAAATAGGGAATGAGGACATATTATCTTTGGTAATACTGTCGGAAAGCAGCTTACTCTACACTACACACTACTTTTGGAAAAGGGACCTAGACTGATCGACTTTGCTGTGGGAGAGAATAGCACACGGTTCCCGCATCTCAATGTTCACAAAGCGGTCGTTGGAATAACAAACCGTTGGCCAAGTTGTTTAAGAAAATGTTATATTGAATGGCTGCAATCACAAGGGACTATCAGAATCTTCGCCTGACGTGTATCCCACAACTTCTCGAAAAATCTGAATCCCTAGCATAAAAAAAGATATATAATGTATATAAGATAAGAAATTAGCGAGAGGAAAAGATGAGATGTCTATGCACGCATGTCTTAAATGACTGCAGATCATATAAATGCGGAAACACAGAATCGGACAATTCATTCCACATAACTGTAGTGCGACTAAAGAAGGAATCTCTGAATTGATTAGTACGTCCGAATATAGGCCTAATGGTAGATCCGTGGGCTCGAGTTGGGCACAGGTATTACGGATGGGTTCGAGAATGGGCGGGATGCATCTGGATATTTCTTTTGAACACCGATTGTGAAAAAGCGATAAAACAGTGACAAGCAGGAAACATTCCAACGATGTTCATGCGATTCGATTGTTTTCGCGATATTTACGTCACCAATAAGTTTTATCGCGCGGTTTTGAACTCTGTCTAGTAGATGCACCTGCCAAGACAATACAGTTACATAATTTGATAAAATATGAAATACCATGTAGTAAACATTTATATTAAATATATAGAAAATATATATATATAGCGAATTATAGAAATATAGTTAGTAAAATATATTCGAATATTCTAATATTTATACCTGCGGGTTTGAAACCGCGTGGGACAGATATCTTTTTTTTAAGTTTTTGTGCCACATTATATATACTGTAAAAACGAAATTTAAAACCATAATAAAGGTCATTACATACATAGGAAGTATTATATCCGCTTTTTCCAATGATGTTGGCTGAATGGTGATGTTGTTGATAACTTTCCCTGTGTTGTCTGCTGTTGTTGATTTTGTATTTCCCATTCTGTTGTTTTTATTATCTTATGCACCGCGATGGAGGACTCTGGCTGTTGATAATGCTGATGAGGAAGTTGACGTGAATATCTGCGCATCTAAATAATTCCACAAGATAGCTTGTTTATGCCTGCACACTGCAATGTGAATGTCGCAATGTATCTTGCAAATTATATTCCTTTTTTCTGCTTCTTATATTCTGTAGTCCTTTTGATAATGTGAAATTTATTGTTATTGTAGGAAAAATCAAACACGCATTCTCTGAATGAATTTTAAGGAATTCATAATTTTCAATTGTTGCTGTTGTTTCGTATGATTGCGGAACAATTCTCAGAAAATATTTTTGATTTTTTTAACAGGATGCACTTTGCAATGCATTAATTCGAAATAAGAACGCAGCAAAAAACCATATGTGAACTTAAATATGTTTGTTCCAAGAATAGCTGTAAATCTATGAGAAACATTTTACTTTATGCACACTTTATGCAACTTCTGCCTACACGCAAAAAAATAATTCTTTAAATGAAATTGCCTAAATTGACACACGGTCTTGTTGTAAGTTTGGTTTTTATTTTATGAATGATCAACTTTTTTCATTTATTTCTATGTGTCCCTTCTCTAAATCATATTTTGTGGAGTCATCCATAATGTGGGAACGTAGTATGCTGAATTGCACATTGCATCAGCGTCGTATCAGGTAGCGAGCAATACTCGTTACCTGATACAACACCTGGAATGTCTATGTAGGCAAATAAACAAACTACAAGCTTAAAAGGGAATGGTGGGGTGGGCAGACCTGCGAGTATTTCACAAGACAGATCTGGGAACTACGGACTCCGAGTGAGAATATAGGCGGAAGTGCCAGATATTCCACAAGAGAGTGGGTACAAAGTTTATAATACAGTACGTTAAACAATAATTAAAAGAGAGAGAAGGAGAAACAAAAGATAATACTCATCTAACATAAAATATGGTGGGCGCCGTGGTTCAGTGGAAATGCACATGGCTACTAAACAGGAGGTTCGCGGTTCGAATCCCAGCAACACCAAAAGTATTATTCATGATGTCCCAACTCTCGCAAATGGGTGACAAACGTTCCGAGAGTAATAATTTGTGACGAAAGGTTTCTGAAAAATGTTTCTCACATAATTTTCTTCATGAGATAATTGTGGTTGGATCATTGTTATATTTTCGATTTCCCAAAAGCGACGCAATAAATTGTCCAGATTGTCTTCGCTTTTATTAACCATAATGGTAATGAATTGTTTGGGTAGTACGTCAGTTGCCTTACCAGCGATTATCCATCCTAGCTTGGTATTTTGCAGTATTAACTTGTTTTCGGAAGTGATTTTTCCTTCAGATAATATCTTATGATATCGATTTCGTAGCCTTTGTAAAAGTATGGGTCAGCTAGTTCGTACTGCTTGTAATCTTCTTTATTGATGTAATCGGCGATTGATGGTGGTATGGCAGTTAGTTTAGGAAATATAAATGCTTCTAACTGGAACTTTGGTTCGGTTTTGTTCCATGGTGTGATTAGTAACGATACCGCGCCTCTCGTGTATCCATTCGTGGTTGCTTCTATGCCTGATATTGCCAATTTAGCGCTGCTTATTTTAAGTTGTACTTTTTGAGCACATCTCTCGGTGATAAACGAGTCCTGTGATCCTGAGTCCAGTAGTACACGACATAATTGGGACTGGTTGTTCTTGTCTGTCACCTTGACTAGTGCCGTAGGTAGTAAGGCACTTCCGACTTGATTTGTGGTTGTGGTATAGGTTTGATGTTCAGTGCTCGATGGGCTGTCTTCCTTCGGTTGAATACTAGATACAGCACAATTGTTTGATGTGTTCTGTTCTAGTTTGTTTTCATGTACTAGGGTGTGATGTTTTCGATGACACTGTCTACATCGAAATTTTGATTTACAGCTCGATACATGGTGATTATCATTTAGACAATTGAAACATCGGTTTTGGGTTTTCAGGAGATTTCGTCTTTCGTCAATTTGCAAATCTTTAAATTTGTCGCATTCAAACAACCTATGATTCTATTTTCGGCATTAAGAGCATTCGTGTATTTCTGGATAGTTCGTCTTGAAAGAAACGACGTGGATTCTAACGGTTGGTTTTGCTGATTATAATGCGAATGAGCACGCTTACCTGCACTTTTTATTGAATCGAGGGCATATATTCTTTGAGCAAGGAAATCAAAGAATTCTTTCACAGTAGCCATATTATATGTGGCCGAGATTTGAGCCCATTGACTAGTGGTTTCGCTGACTAGTTTGCTGACCAAGATATGGATCAATAAGTGGTCTCTGGTTTCGGCTTCCGGCCCTAAAGCTTTTAGCCCGCGTAGAATTTCGTCAGAGGTGTCCAAGAGTTGCCTGACATTTGTACAATTTGCGGTCGTCACGGATGGTTGAAACATGAAATTTTTGATGAATAAGTATATGGTGTGTTTCTTTCTATCATAGCGATCTCGCAGTAAATGTATTGCCTCGAAATAATTTGCATCAGTGGTACTAAAATGTTTTAGTATACTTGCGGCTTCTCCCCTGAATGTTCTTTGTGCTGGAGTGAGCCGTGGGTTATCGTGGATGGTTGAAAAAAACAAGTCGTTAAACGACTGCCAATCGGTAGTTGGTTCAGCCTTCTTTCTGAACGCTAAATTAAGCCCTGCCACTACTTTGTAATAATTCTCTTTAAACTCTCCATCGTCTTTTAAAGAAACTATTTTGTTTTCAATTTCATTATATTCCGATCGGTATCTTTCAATACTAGATAATCTCGCCTTTATATCTTCTATATTTGTGGCATCACTTATGACGTTGATGAAGTTGATTAATTTCGTCATGTTACCCTTTATATAAGCACGGCTTTTCTTCAAGGTAATGATTTCAGTCATTTTTATTTTTTTGTTTTAACAATATAATTTCACTTCACGGAATATTCATTTTTAATTACGCTTTCGTCAACAATTATTAGTCTATCAAGTTTCTTTGGTAGGTTTTATAGATAATAAAATGCGATACTTGCGATTTTCGGTGTATTTTCCAAATTAGGTTGCGTTTTTATCCCGGTTCGAAGGACTAATGTTTTGTACCAAGCCTCAGGTTCCTCGATCTAATAACAAGGCTTGATACAAAAATGAAGGTCGATAACTTTGGTTTGGTTGGTAATTAATTCAAAGCTTGATTTAATAATAAATTCAATAAAAATGGATAATTTTATTGTTTGATATTTTATTATTTGATTTGATGTTACCGCTTTGGTGATTGATTGGGTAAGAGAGATTATACATATTAAATTTGCCACGATATTTTATTAATTAATATTCCTAAACCTAGGTGGCTATGTCAATATAAAGAGAAAATATTGATTTTTGTATATATAAATTTGACGATAGATGTCCTATGCGTCATTAAAAAGAAATATAAAAATAAACGGGACACAATATTCAACAAGAGTCAAAGTTTTGATGCAAACAAAAAACAAAATTACATATTTGTTTGCCCTTGAATAATTGTGTCAAGTTTAATCGTGTGTGCTGAGTTTAATCGTGTCTACAACACTACTGATGAGGAACCGGGGTGGGGGCCGAAAGCACTCTAGGCACACTGAAACAGATATACACACACACATACACATATAATAATAATAATATTCGGCGCGACAGACCATTTCGGTCCAAGGCCTAACTTCTCGCTACCATTTGTGCTGCGCATGTTAATTTTTGGACACAAATGGAAGGGACCTACAATTTAAGGCCGGATCCGAACGGCGAATTGAGGAGCTTTCCGTGACAAGGTATTACTCTCGGAACGTTTGTCACCCATTCGCGAGAGGTAGGACACCGTGAAAAATACTTTTGGTGTTGCTGGGATTCGAACCTGAACCTCCTGCTCAGCAGCCATGTGCACTTCCACTGCGCCACGGCGCCTACCACACCTACACATATTTTATGTTAAATGAGTATTATCTTTTGTTTTTGTCTTTTCTTCATATCTATCTTTTAATTATTCTTTAACGTACTGTATTATAAACTTTGTGTCCGCTTTCTTGTGGAATATCTGGCACTTTCGCCTATATTCTCACTCGGAGTCCCTAGTTCCCAGATCTGTCTTGTGAAATACTCGCAGGTCTGCCAATCCCATCATTCCCTTGTAAACTGCTAAACATTATTTGTTCGGCCATTTAATGGAGGCTCTTTCATACAAGTCTACTGATGAGGCCCTGTGGGGGGGGGCCATAAGCACTCTAGGCACACCGAAACACATATACACACACACAAACATATATTTTATGTTAGATGAATATTATCGTTTGTTTTTCACTTTTCTTCTTGTCTATCTTTAAATTATTGTTTAACGTATTGTATTATAAACTTTGTGCCCGCTTTTTTGTGGAATATCTGGCACTTCCGCCTATATTCTCAGCCGGAGTCCCTAGTTCCCAGATCTGTCTTGTGAAATACTCACAGGTCTGCCAATCCCATCATTCCCTTGTAAACTGCTAAGCATTATTTGCTCGGCCATTAAATGGAGGCTCTTGTGAAATACTCGGTTTACCTGTCTTAACTTATAAGCGACGAATACTATGAATGTAGGAAAATAAGAAATGCGAAGCTTTATTTTTAGCAGACAAATATAATTTAATTTCAAATAAAACTAATAAAATAAAAAAACAATATGAGAGTACAAACTTATAAAATTACAACTTCAAATTAATTCTAGTAAACATCAAAATAGGAAATCGGAAAAAGCACGACCGCACGGCTGCGTAAGTAAAAACGAACTTCGTCTCCTGTTGTGCAGTCACCATCGTTATCGCTTTAGAGCATGTCCCACACATGCAATGCCTTCAACAGCCGATACCACGTCCATAGCTTTAGCAGCGCCGTCAGCAGTAATCCAATACTGCCTACGCCGATTACGGCAACAATTAGCTTCGCTGGTGTCATCGTTTTGCGATAACACCAACCCACGTTGACTCGCTTATATACGAGTATTATGCTGTCAATCACCCTTGTGGTGATTCAACTGTCCTACATCGACAGCTCTGCGCTGAAGAAATCCGACGCTAAACAATTCGGTCGACATTTGAACGACGCAGCAAAACAGGAACGACGGTGACTGCGCAACGTATGACTATAACAATTTTATTTAATGAGATAAGAACGAGAATATAAGGTGAATGCAAAAGATAAGATTAATAAGCGATACAATACCAGGAACGGAGGGAGTGAACTTCCCACAATTCCTACACCCGGCCATCCTTGAATTTTTCGGCTGTCCTCAGTCGAAGTCTTCGTCTCTATCACTTTCCCCTTCGTTTTCGTCTTCTTGTGGATCAGACACCCAAGGTTTCATGAAATCGGCAGCGGTGGAGGTTATGTTTGGTCCATCATGCTCTCCTACCTTTCGGACGTCATAGCGATCATTTCCTCTGACCCTGGTTACCTCGTATGGCCCCATAAACTTGATGTATAGTTTAAGGCCGGCTCCAAACTGCGTCCTTTTGATAGCTATCAGATCATGCAACTGGTAACATCTGGGTGCCTTCCTCTTACGATTATACGTCTTCCTATTCTCCTCCTGCACCTTCTGTATCTCTTGCTTAGCTATTTTTCTCATCGTATCCCGGCTATTCTCGAAGTCGTCCAGTATCGCCTCCTCCAACAACTCTCGTAGCTGATTGTCATCCTCGCGTCTCATCATAATTCCAAACATAAGCTGGAAAGGGCTTCGCTTGGTGCTCCGCAACACTGTCGAATTTATCACGCATTGAACATGGGCGACGTGTTTATACCACTTCTTAGGGTCCTCCACTGAAACCCTAGTGAGAACTTCTATTATGATGCGATTCATCCTCTCCACTTGTCCGTTTCCGCGTGGAACTCCTGTTGTCGTTAAGACGTGACGGATGCCGCTCTTTTCGCAGAATTTCTTAAAAATGTTAGCGGTGAACGCTGCCCCTCTGTCTGATATTATGCGCGCTGGACTTCCGAAAACTTCGCACTGCTGTTGCATTTTCTTGACCATCTCCTCGCTCTTCGTGGTTTTTACCGGATATATCCAGACAAACTTGGTGAAAGCATCAACCACTACGAATAGGTAGTTATAGAACTTATTCGTCGAAGGGAGTGGACCTAAATGATCCACGTGATAAGTGTGTAGAGGTACGTCGCTTTTCTCGATAGGATGCAGAAACCCCTCCGCTTTTCCGTCCTTCCGAGCAGCCAGTATGCACGGAACACAGTTGGATATTACAGCGTCAATACAATTTCCGATGTTGGCGATAAAGTAATCCTGCTTGCAGATTGCCTCCACCTTTTTTGCGCCAATGTGGCCTCTGCCGTAAATGCCTCTCAAAATCTCCTTCTGCATAGACTTAGGCACCACGAGCAAATGAGCACCTTCTGCAAACTTGTAAAGCAGGTCATTCCTCATTTCGTAATCTTTGTAATTTCCCGTTGCTGAGAGAATATCCACGATTAATTGGCAAAATTCATCCTTACGCTGTGCCCTCTTAACTCTCTCAATTATGCCATCCTCAATCCGCAGTACTGATGGGTATCTGCTTAGTGCATCGACATGACGCATGGATGACCCAGACCGGTGCAAAACCTCGCAAGAGTACTCTTGCAACATGATCGCCCACCTAGCCACCCGTGGGCATAAGTCCTTTTTATTCATCGTGGCCTGGAATGCCTTACAGTCCGTGTATATCGTGAATTTCATTCCCAACAAATATACGCGTAACTTCTTGATGCACTTCACTATGGCTAAAACTTCATGCTCATAGCTAGTGTAATTCTTTTCAGCCGGTGTAGCTTTAAAACTCAAATAAAAGACAGGGTGCAAATTACCTTCGTATTTCTGGAGCAGAACACCACCATATCCTACCATACTAGCATCCGTATGCAGCTCCGTTTCTAGCATTGGATTAAACAGTTTAAGGACGGGCTCCTTACACAGTAAATCTTTTAGGGATTCAAATGCAACGATTTGGTCTGAGTCAAAAACGAACGCACTCTCCTTCTGAGTCAAGTCTGAAAGTGGTTTTGCATAAACAGCATAATTAGGCACAAACTTACGGAAAAATCCCGTTAGTCCTAGGAAACTCTGCACTTGTTTCACATTAGTCGGTCTCGGAAAACCCCTCACTGCGCTTATCTTTTCAATAGAAGGCTTTATACTGCCGTTTTCCACCACGTGCCCAAGGAATTTTGAAGATCTGCTCAGGAAATCACACTTTTCCCACTTAATCACCAAGCCGCTCTCCTCTGCTACTCTCAACACGACATCGAGCTTTGCTAAGTTCTCATCCTCATTTTCCGCGGCGATAATCACATCATCCAAATACAACAGTAGGTAGTCTTGCCTTATTAAATCTCGAAAAACTGTATTGACGAACCGTTGAAAAACTGCGGGTGAGTTGCACAGCCCAAAAGGAACCTTCAGGAATTCGTACTGCCCGTCTGGTGTCACGAATGCGGTATACTTTCTGCTACTCTCTGCCACATCCACGTGGAAAAACCCGTTACGAAGATCCAGTGTGGTAAACACCTTTGCTTTGTACAGCTTCTCTAGTATCTCTTCCATTACTGGCAAGGGATACCGGTCCTTGATAATCTTAGTGTTTAACCTCCGGTAATCAACACACAACCGATTACTCCCGTCCTTCTTCTTCACCAGGACAATGGGGCTGGCGAAGTCTGACCGACTATGCTGGATAATGCCTTCCTCTAACCATTCCTCCACTTGCTTGCACACTGCTTCTTTTTCTGGTAGTGCTAGTCGTCTAGCCTTCTGATATATAGGATTTTCGTCTTGTAGTACGAGGTTCATTTCGATACATGACTTTGAAACTCTTCTGGGGGAATAAGATGAAACAATGTCGTAGATGGCATTTCTATAGTTGTCGTTGCCAACCCGCAGACTGCTCCCATCTGTGTCCTCTTCGTTGTCAATCACTCCGATGCTCAAAACATCATTCTCCTCCAGATCATAAGTCTTGGCTCGTTCCACCCTCTCCACATCCATCTTCTTCATGTGCTTAATTCTTCCGTGACTTATCAATAGTTCCACATTCTGCAAAAAATCTCTTCCCAGCAATATCCGATCTGAGATCCAATTGTCCGGAACCACTTGGAACCGAACCCAGTGCCTATCCGGACCAATTCGTATTTTTTAAAGACAGGAACCCATTGTTTTCAGGGGGGCGCTACCAAATCCTTTTAGAGTCATTCCTGGTTGATTCACTTTGACTCCCCCAATTTCCTCTACAAACGATTTATGTACAATTGAGACGTCACTTCCGTTATCGACGAATGCTTGGTAGGGTTTCTCCGCAACACAAATTGACACATGATTACCGTCCGAGTCAATTCGCTGGACTTTGCGCACACCTCTAGAATCAATGTCTTCCTTTTTCTGGTTCGGGCATTGGGGAGAGATGTGTCCGAACTGGTTGCATCGGAAACACCGTGCCCCCTTAGCCCTATCGGGACAGTTCAAAGCCAAGTGTGACGTGGCCCCACAGTTGTGACATCGTTTTGGCGCAACGGGGTGTCTGCCATGGGAAAAGTTTGACTTACCAGTCATCATATTTCTATTGGTTTCAATTCGTTGCTTCGGCATCTGGCGTTGCATCCTCTGGTATACTTCCAACTTGGATTTTAACTCCTGCAGTGTCGAGGCTTCGTATAATATCGTTTTATTATTTACCGTTTCCGGAATACCATTAATTATGTACTCTATTAGTGAGAATTCATCAACGTCTCCTTCACCACGGATCTGCGACATTGCGTACAGGTATTCTAATAGGGTTTCTGAGGAAATTTTTTTTCTAGACTCCAATTTTTTGTGTATTTCGATGCTTGACGTCTTCCTTCCGAACTCCTTTGCTAAAAGTGCCTTCAGTTTGAACCAGTCTGTTACTCCCTCCGTCGCTTCTACCGCCAATTTCGCGGCTCCCTTCAATAGTCTACGCGAGTAGAGATATTTTTGTACATCATTCCACTCACACGATGTTGCAATTTCCTCAAACTCTTTTATCCATTTGGCACAGTTCTTTCCCCCTTCTCCTGAGAATTGTTCCAGCGATTCTTCGACGTCTCGGAATACGAAGTTGTTTTGTATAGTCATCGTGACCTCTTCGGCTTGCTGGCGGACTTCTTTGCCTTGGTCGTTTGTCTCAGGCTGGTCGTTGCTCGTGTCAGAAAGTTCGTCTTCTTCTTCTCTTATCGCGCCTAATATGTCCACTACCTATACACCTTCTTCTCCTAACGCACTGCGAACTCGATCCACCAAGTCAGTTTTGATGTTATAACGATAGGACAGGCCTCTTCTCTTAAGAATCGCCTGTAACTGACGGACTGTTAATTTCTGCAGATCGTCCATTCACTTCACCCAGTACGCCACGTCTCTTCACTCTTTCCCTTTACTTTCCTATATCTTAGCCTCACTTGTCGTTCTTATCTTCTTAACTTCACTCCAACTTCTTTGCTTTATCTTACTTTCTTCACTGTCTTTACCTTCTTAAGTTTATTTCACTCTGTTCACCGTCTTTATCTTCTTAGCTTTATTTCACTCTGTTCACTGTCTTTACCTTCTTAGCTCTCTTCACTGTCTTTACCTTCTTAGCTTTATTTCACTCTGTTCACTGTCTTTACCTTCTTAGCTTTATTTCACTCTGTTCACTGTCTTTACCTTCTTAGCTCTCTTCACTGTCTTTACCTTCTTAGCTTTATTTCACTCTGTTCACTGTCTTTACCTTCTTAGCTCTCTTCACAGTCTTTACCTTCTTAGCTTTATTTCACTCTGTTCACTGTCTTTACCTTTTCAGTTTTATTTTCAAATTTTAAATTTTAATATTCGCCCGAGAAAACAAAACAAAACGAACTTTCCTAATTTATCCGGTGAAATCCCGGTTGAGCCCAATGTAGGAAAATAAGAAATGCGAAGCTTTATTTTTAGCAGACAAATATAATTTAATTTCAAATAAAACTAATAAAATAAAAAAACAATATGAGAGTACAAACTTATAAAATTACAACTTCAAATTAATTCTAGTAAACATCAAAATAGGAAATCGGAAAAAGCACGACCGCACGGCTGCGTAAGTAAAAACGAACTTCGTCTCCTGTTGTGCAGTCACCATCGTTATCGCTTTAGAGCATGTCCCACACATGCAATGCCTTCAACAGCCGATACCACGTCCATAGCTTTAGCAGCGCCGTCAGCAGTAATCCAATACTGCCTACGCCGATTACGGCAACAATTAGCTTCGCTGGTGTCATCGTTTTGCCATAACACCAACCCACGTTGACTCGCTTATATACGAGTATTGTGCTGTCAATCACCCTTGTGGTGATTCAACTGTCCTACATCGACAGCTCTGCGCTGAAGAAATCCGACGCTAAACAATTCGGTCGACATTTAAACGACGCAGCAAAACAGGAACGACGGTGACTGCGCAACGTATGACTATAACAATTTTATTTAATGAGATAAGAACGAGAATATAAGGTGAATGCAAAAGATAAGATTAATAAGCGATACAATACCAGGAACGGAGGGAGTGAACTTCCCTCAATTCCTACATGAATTGTCCTTCATTTTACAATTATCTGTTAGGTAGGGTAGTTGTAAGTAGCCGAGTCTTAGCTTATTTATTTATACCTTATACAATCTTTTTGTATTTAATTTATTTTAAACGAAGGCGCTCTAAGCACACCGACACACATATACACACACACATATATGTTATGTTAGATGAGTAGTATCTTTTTGTTTTCTCTTTTCTTCATCTCTATCTTTTAATTATAGTTTAACGTACTGTATTATAAACTTTGTACGCGCTCTCTTGTAGAATATCTGGCATTTCCGCCTATATTCTCACTTGGAGTCCTTAGTTCCCAGATCTGTCTTGTGAAAAACTCGCAGGTCTGCCCTTCCCACCATTCCCTTGTAAACTGCTAAGTATTATTTGCTCGGAATATTTTTAATGGAGGCTCTTGTGAAATACTCGGCCTACCAGTCTTAACTTGTAAGCGATGAATATTATGAATTGTCCTTAATTTTACAATCATCTGTTAGGTAGGGTAGTTTTAAGTAGCTGAGTCTTAGCTTATTTATTATCTAATATATAAAAATGGTGTGTTATTTTTTGAGATTGCCTTTCTCAGGAACCAGATATATCAGGAAGCTGAAACACCATAGATTAGGAATTTAGCGGTTTGGGTTTTTGTTTTGGTTTGAACTCTCTAAGTGGCACTGTTGTCAAAATATAACGGTTTTTTTGTTTCTCAGCAAAGAATCATCTTAGGAACTTCAGATTTTAACCATAGGTTTGTTTAATTGCTATTTGGGTTTTTGTGAAATTGATCCGATAGGTGGCGCTGTTTCCAAGATATAACGGTTTTTCTGTTTCTTAGTAACGAAGCATCTTAGGAACCTAAAATTTGAACTATATGTTTGTTTCGTTGCTATTTGGGTTTTTGTGACCCGATAGGTGGCGCTGTTTTTAAGATAGTAGGTGGTAAAACCGCTATTTTTGACATTTATTTCGTTTCATTACAATACGCGCAAGAATACATCGTAGGACGTTAATCGTAAAAAAACGTTATTACACAAAATAACTGTTTTTATATTATACACATGAACCACGAAAACTGCATTTGTTTGATTAGTAGTTATTTTATTTTACACACAGGGAATGTAAAATGGTAACATCAGCCACATTTTTAAACTGAATTTTATGAAATTTTTAAGATATATTATTGGCAGGTAGGGGAAAGTTATAGGTATAGATGGAAAGGGAGAAAGATAAATTTTTAACATGAGATTTACAAACGTATTTTTAAAAAAATGTCAACGTAAATTATTGGCAGGTGAGGGAAAGTTATAGGCTAAAGTACTCCCGTCACCCCGGGGGTTCTTGTGTGCGGGTAGCAAAGCGCCCGGGAACAGCTAGTACCTTATATTATCTTTTTGTATTTAATTTATTTTATACCTTATATTATTTTACATTTTAGTACACACCACACTATACACTTTCACACAAGCCTACTGTGACGGAAAAATTGTCCCACACAAAATTTTTCCACACACTGTTTTTTATATAATATATTAATTCAAATAAAAAAGGAAATTTGTACACACATTGCAAACAAACAGACACCATAGTGTTTTTTATCTAGCAACATGTTTCCCATTCTCTTTGATTGAGTTGCAAAAAACCCACCGAAAAAACTCTCGTCTTGTGGTACACAGGAACTCCGGTTCTCTATTTTTCCCCTTTTTCTCTCTTCTCTCACAACGCGCAAACTCACCACGCATAACTAATACGCATCATCATCAGACAGCTGAGAGAAGCAGCAACAACAAACATGGTAACTTACACTTAGAGGATGTAACAATCACGCGCAGCATTATTTGTAAACTGAGTGAAGCAATAACAACATGCATGCAATAAACAACACAGACTAGGAATACCCAAATCATGACTAATGAATAACGCACCCACAATACGCTCAGAAGTACTGTAACGAGGTTTTCCCAGCCGGGGTAGAACTCAGTGTGACCAGGGTTCCTTCTATTAGGGTCGTTACAATAAAAAGAATTTGTTTTTAGTTGGGAATGGAATTCAATCGTTCTTTATTTGTTCTTCGCTTAATCTGTACACTTAAAATTATCGTTTGTTTAAAGCTATATATTATTTTACTGTACAAGTTTCAATTATGATTAAAGGAGACCGACGTATCTCCAGGCGGGATGATAGTCTGTTCTCGCGTAGAGCGTGGATTTGAAGGCAAGGACTTCGCTCTTGAACCTCCAATAGTGTGGATAATGTCTAGCGTTAGGCGTGGGCGTGAAGGCAAGGACTTCGCTCTTGAACCTCCAATCTAGCGTAAAGTGTGGATAATGTCTAGCGTAAAGCGTGGGCGTGAAGGCAAGGACTTCGCTCTTGAACCTTCAATCTAGCGTAAAGCGTGGATAATGTCTAGCGTAAAGCGTGGTCGTGAAGGCAAGGACTTCGCTCTTGAACCTCCAATCTAGCGTAAAGCGTGGGTAATGTCTAGCGTAAAGCGTGGGCGTGAAGGCAAGGACTTCGCTCTTGAACCTCCAATCTAGCGTAAAGCGTGGGTAATGTCTAGCGTAAAGCGTGGGCGTGAAGGCAAGGACTTCGCTCTTGAACCTCCAATCGTTAGGATAACTACTGGCGTAAAGTGTAAAGTGAAGGCAAGGACTTCGCTCTTGAACCATTCACTCTGACTTGTTGCCGGGAAGAGGGATTTCTAGGAAAGAAGACCGATTGTTAGGACTGCTGGCCTTTTATAGTCCTCCATCGAGTGTAGGAATCCCGTTGTTGCAACGATCGTGAAATCCGCTAACTCGCCTGATGGTGTGCTGTTGTTGTTGTTTCCTTTGATGTGATATGGTTGTTGTTGTTTTGTCCGGCCGGTCAGTATTGCTGCGCTCGGCGGTCTATTGGTTCGTGATCCCGTTGGTGCAACGATAGGGAAATCCGCTACGTCACATGATCGGTGGGACTTGGTAGTGTTGTTGTTGCCTCTTTGATGTTTGTTAGTTCCAGGATCCCGTTGATGCAAAATTAGGGAACTCCGCTACATCGCATGATCGGTGTAGTGTTGTTGTTGTTTTGACTCGTTTGTTATTTGTTGGTTTGCCTTGAAAATGCGTGCTGTCGTACATTGTGTGTTGTTTGTTGTTGTTTTTTTTTTTTTCTTTTGGTTGTCTAATGATGCTGCAGACTTCTGATTGTCCGCTATCATATTTTGCATGCTGTTTGTTGTTGCCTTTTACGTGGGTCTGCGCCGTCTTACACTGCATGCTTTGTTGTTGTTGTTCTCCTTGACTTGTCTGATGCAAAATGTATGCATGTTGTTTGTTGTTGTTTTGAATATTGGTCGGGTATTCTGTGTCTGTGGTGCTGTATGCCTGCTGTTGTTGTTTTCTCCAATGATGCTGTGTGCTTCTGCATGTATTGTGAGTCACGAGCGGGGTATCCCTAGTCTGTGTGGTCTGGTGCTGTATGTGTGTCGTCATTCTCTCACTCAGCTGCTTGATGATGGCGTGCATTGGTTGTGCGTGGTGAATTTACGCGTTGTGAGAGGAACGACAGAACGAAATATAGAGAACCTGTGTATCATAAGCCGAGAGTAATTTCGGCGAGTAATTTACCACTTAAAAGAGTGGGAAACAAGTTGCTAGGTTTAAGAACATTATGGTAAACGTTTCTTTGTAATGTGTATGCAAGTTTTTTTTTTTTATTAAATTCAAAAGAAAGTGTTGTTTACAAAAAGATGGTTGCGTACCAAAAATAATGTGTGGAAAAAATTGTGTGGCAAATTTTCCCTTCACACCTCCCCCTTACTTCGACGGATGCTGATCTTTCCCTTCCTGGTGACTAGCACTCCAAGTCGGGTCTTGTCCTGCACATGGAAGAAGTGTATCCTTCGTAGTTCTCCCGCTTGTACTCTCGCCTTTGCCGTATCTTTCTTGGCCTGGAGTTCATGGGATACGGTTTCGCACATGGTCTCTTCTTTGTGCACTATGTCACTCCCTGTGAGTGACAGGACATCTTCCTGTCGTCGTGTCGTCGCGGTTTTTGGTGGGTTGTTCCTGTCTGGTCCGGGTTCGAGGAGGCCTGTCGGCGGGGTGAAACTTCTTTCCCTCGGTTTGTTGTTGTGGCTGCCACTGCTACTGCTGCTGCTACTACGGTTGCTGCTGTTGCTCCCACTACTGCTGCTGCTGCGGGTACTGTTGCTACTACTGTCACTGCTGCTGCTACTGCTATCGTGTCTGCTGCGGCTGCGGTAGCGGTGGCGAGTGCGGCGCGGAGTTTTTGGCCTGCTGCGGTTGACTCTTTCTCGGATGTTACAGTCTATGTCGTCATCGCCTAGTCCGAGATCTGGAAACTTAATTGCTGGGTCGGCGCTTCTTTGGATGAGGTTGGCAAGCATTCTCCGTTTCTTGCTGGCGCTGTCCGGCGACATCCTCTGGCCTGGCGAGTCGGGTCCTGCCAGTCCCCAGGTGAGGACTTTCTCCGCTGCTTCCAGTAAAAATGCGCCACAATCCACCCAATTTCGCTGTTGTGGCATCTCCATGTGTCGGCCTGGGTATGAGTCCTGGAACTCTGCCCACGTCCAGTGATGTCCCTTCGATAGGTGCTGTTGCACGACGTAGCCGCGAATTACCTCAATGGCCTCGTTCCTTGGTGTTTTGGCCCACGAATCGTACACATCAATGGTGGCACGGTGAGGTCTCCCCGGGTTGGTAACCACCACGAGGTACCAATGGTTGCCGTCGCAAATGGGCACTAAAACCAGGTCTTTCCTGATGAGGTCCTAGTGCCGGTCCCACCTGCTTACTAGTGCGTGTCGCCTAATGGCCGTTGACTCGGGGCTCTCCTGCTGATCTGGCTGGTACTGCTGCATCCGTGAGAAGAGGAATGTGCTGCAGATCTTGATTCTCTCCCGGTGGCTTTCCTCCATCCTTCTCTCTAACCACCTGAGTCCGACTCCCACCAGAACGTCGTTGAAGTATACCCCTTTCTTTAGTCGGCAGTAGTCGGCCATTCGCACATCGATGCCACCTGGCCCTGGAGGAAAACTTCCGATCACCTGGTTTAACTCGGCGTCTCCGGATGCGTGAATCGTGTTTGTGGCTTCCATGCAGATGCGTTGTATGGCTTCGTTGTCTATCTTGGGTGTCCTCTGGGTATTCATCTTGTAAAAATTTTGTTGGTTTTGGTTTTGTTTACGATGTCTGGATACACTGAGTAATCACTTGAGACTAATTTTTACTTGTTGTGTGTACTTGAAACGAAAACAAGTTGCGGGACCTGTACTCCGTTATTTTCTTCTTCTGGTGTAGTTTACTTCGTTGTTTCAGCATTGGGGTGTCGTGGTGTTACTTTGGATGTGTTGTCTTTTCTTTCTTTTCCCAAGTTGATATCATAGTTTCTGTAATTTAACTCTTTTGGTTACAGATGGGATCGTCAAATGCCGTTTCAGTGTCAGTGTGTTGCTGACGTATTGCTCTGGATTTCGATGATGATGCTATTGATCGCTGTAGTATTTTCGTCATGCCCCTGACTTCTCTCTCCCGCTTGTGTTCTTTTGTGTGGTCGTCTTGAGGTTTGTTGCCGATTGTTTTGTCTTGTGGTTTTTAATGGAACGATGTTCTGTTCATGGTTCCCCGTCCCAGACCGCCAGTTGCGCGGGTGATTATACCATTCGTGCTGATGTTTGCTGCCGTGTTGTATCACTGTGGGCTCGTTAGAGTGTTGGGTGTGGGGTGTCACTGTTATTGCGATGCGGTTTGTCTTCTCTGGTTCGGGTGGGGAGTTTCCGTGGAAGTCTTTCAACTCATTGACGTGGGCTGTGCGCTCCTTGTTTTGCCCATGTTTCCTTAGCCTTACTATGACAGGTGAGACGAAGCTCATTACTAAGTATGGCCCGTCGTATCGTGGTGCTAGTTTACTAGCGAACCCTTCCACTGCCTTTGATAGGTGGTGCTGTTTGACCAGCACCAGATTCCCGATCTCGGGCTTCCAAGGACGTCGTCTGAGGTTGTAGTGGCGGGCTTGATCCTTCGCAGCTCGTTCTAAGTTTCGTCGCACGATCTCGAAGATCTCGTTCATCTGGGTCTTTCGGTCCTCTGGTTTTTTACCTAGTGTACCCGTCCCAGGAGTGATCTCGTCGTACAGCGTGTTCGGGAGGCGGGGTTCTCGGCCCTGTGTCAGGAATGCCGGGCTGTATCCTGTTGAGTCCTGTACGCTTGAATTTATTGCTAGCATAACTTCGGGCAGCTTCTCGTCCCAAGTGCGTTGTTGCGTTCCCGCTAGTTGTGCAATTATTGTTTTAGCGGTGCGGTTGACCCTTTCAGTGGGATTTTCTTGGGGGGTATATGGCGCTGTAAATTGCTGGCGTATGCCCATGGTCTCCAAGAATCGACGAAATGCCCTGCTACTGAATTGCGCCCCTTGTCTGTTATCAGGATCTTGGGTACGCCGTATCGGGCCAGTATACGTTCGCGAAAAGCCCGTTGGACTCCTTCGGTCGTTGCCCTTCGCATTGGAATCAGTTCGACCCATTTCGAAAACCGATCAAAGAAAACCAGTAACATGGTATTTCCGTGTTTCGACCTAGGGAGTGGCCCAACGAAGTCACTACACAATGTGGCCCATGGTTCGTCGGCCACCTGGGTAAGCATTTTACCTGCTGCTTGCTGTTGGCTGGGTTTGTAGCACTGGCAGCTTTCACATTTCTTTACATACTGACGAATGTCACGAAACATACCCGGCCAATAGTAGCGACCGCATATTCTCGCCGTGGTCTTCCGGATCCCCAGGTGCCCTGCTGATGCGCTGTCATGGTTTTCCTGCAGTACCCGACTTCGAAGGTTACTCGGCACACACAGTTTCCACGGTGTTGAGTCCTCGTCTCCGGCTCGATGCCCTATGTGTCGATACAGCTGCTGGCCTTCGATCACGTAGTCGGGGAATTTGGCTGGGTCCTCTGTGACCTGCTGGACCTTCTTTTGCAGCCAGTGGCACTTTTGTTGCTCTATGTGTTCCTCGGAGGTTGCCATCAGTGTTTCTTGCGGCTGTCTTGATAGAGCGTCTGCAACGACGTTGAGTTTGCCCCGCCTGTACTGTATGTCGTATGTATACTGCTGTAGTTCTAGCGCCCACCGTGCGATCCGGCCGGACGGGCTGGATATCGAGTTTAGCCATTTGAGCGAGAGGTGGTCTGTTATTACTGTAAACCTATACCCTTCGATGTATGCCCGCATCTTCCTTATTCCCCATACGATGGCCAGGCATTCCTTTTCGGTCGGCGAGTAGTTCTTCTCTGCGGGGTTTAGGTGTCGAATGGCATACGCTATGACCCGTTCACTGTCGTCTATCTCCTGGGTGAGGACTGCTCCTAAACCATAATCGCTGGCATCCGTCTGGAGTGTGAACTTCTTAGAGAAATCGGGGCAGGCCAGGATTGGGGCCTCGGTAAGTTTAACTTTGAGTGCTTCGAATGCTTGCTGCTGCTCTTCTCCCCACTTCCAGTGCTTGCCTTTCTTGAGGAGGCTCGTCATCGGTCGCACGGTCTCGGCGAAATCTGGAACAAATCGGCGGTACCATGAAGCGATGCCCAGGTACCGGCGTACCTCTCGTACATTACTCGGGGGTTGGAGCTCTTTGATGGCCGCTATTTTGTCGGGGTCAGTGTGTATGCCTTTGTTACTGACCACGTGTCCCAAGTACCGTATTTCCGTTTTGCAGAACTCACATTTTTCCGGGTTAATTTTTAGGTTAGCCATCTGCAATCGCCTGAACACCTTGCGCAGATTTCCCATGTGCTCGTCAAACGTTCTCCCGATGACGACTATGTCGTCAAGATATGCAAACGCATGGGGCTCCATCTCTGGTCCGATGACTCGATCGAGCGCTCGCTGGAAGGTCGCAGGGGCCGAATGTAGCCCAAACGGCATCACGCGCCATTGGAACAAGCCACGGCCGGGTACCGTGAAGGCGGTGTACTGCTTACTCTTCTCCTCCATGGGGATTTGCCAATATCCATTTCTCAGGTCCAGACTACTGATGAATTTGGCACCGCGAAGCTTTTCTAGAATGTGTTGGATTCGTGGCAGGGGGTATGCGTCGGGCACTGATCGTGCATTCAGTTCTCGATAGTCGATACATAGTCTCCATTTGCCCGTCTTCTTTCGCACGAGAACTATGGGCGCGCTGTGGGGGCTATGTGAAGGCTCGATACATCCTTTTTCCAACAACCCGTCGATCTCTGTATTTATTATTTCCTGCATGGCTGGATTACGGGGGAAGTAGCGCTGCTTTATTGGGCGTTCGTCGTGCATGATGATTCTGTGTTCCGTGATGTTGGAAACGGCGGGTAGTTGATCAAATTTCTTGAATTCTTGTTGCAGAAACGCTGAAAGCTGTTCCTGTTCTGTCCGTGGTGTTTCTTGCGTGGTGGTGCATTGTCGGATGTGTTCTGCGGGCGTTGTTCTGTGCTGTAATTTTATGGTCTGGCCACCGCAGCTTAGACGGGCCTCCACCCGTGACAAAAAGTCCAGACCTAAGATTACTTCATCCATTGCATCTGGGAGAATCAAAAATGGAAACTGTATCTCCCTATTACCTATCTCGACATCTAGCTGTAGGGCCTCTCGGATCAACTTGGGTGTCCCTTCGGCCATCCGTACGGTCACATCCATGGGTAGACTCTTTGTTGTCCCCCTTTTGTCTTCTGCAAAACGTTCGCTCACAAAACTCCTAGTAGCCCCTGTGTCAATCGTAGCTTTTACCGGCGTCCCTCCTAGGGTGATGGTGGCGAGGATCCGGTTGGAATCGTAGGCAAGGAAGTTTACTGGGCCCGGGGTGTCGGTCTCGGGGTTTCCGTCGCACCACGGTTTCGGCGGTCCCCTTGCTCGTTTCCCGGTCGTTCGACGCGTTTCCGGCAGCATTCCACGGTCCGAACATTTCGAAGGCCGCAGTCCCAACAGAAGATGGTTTGGGGGTTACGACAGTCCCGCCTCATGTGTCCGTCCTGGCCACATCGCAGGCAAGCCGTCCTTACATTTATTCGCGCTTCCATATTTTGTGCTACCATGAAATTCCTTTCGGGTTGTCTGGGTCGGGGCGAGGGTTTGATAGGTTCTGCTGCACCAGCGATGCCTTCGAAATCTTCTGCCAGACTGATGAGTTCATGGAGGTCTCTAAAATCCTTCCTCCGGTTATAGTACTGGTACTCTTGGCGACAGTTTCGGAAGATCCTTTCGACCTGTTGTGTACCGGTGTAGTTTGCGTGCCTCATGAGGTTCTGCATTATGATTACGAAATCCTTGAAGCGCTCCTTTGGCTTTTGCTGGCGTTGACGAATTTCGTCTTCTAGATGTTCCCAGTACCTGGAGGGCAGGAAGAACTGTAGAAAATCTGTCGTGAAGGCGTTCCAGGTCTCCCATTTTCGGTTGTTGTTTCGGAACCATAATAACGCGCGGTCACGGAGTAGTTCCGGCATGGTTCTGGGTAGAAGGTCCCTGTTTAAACAGTAGGCATCCGCAAGTTCTTCTAGCCTTTCGATGAATAGGAGAGGCTCCTTACCACCATCGTACTTCACCGACCACTTCCTCACCTGGTCCATTATTTGAGCGTACGACGTAACTGTCGTGTCCGTCCTGCTTCGCGTTGGAACCACTTCCGGTGGTGCCGGAGAGATTGCCCTGATGGTTGCCTTTGGGTCGTCGCGTACCGTGGCTTCAGATGGATTCAAGGCTGGTGATGGGCTGCGTCTATGCTTCTCCTCGAGCTCACTTAGGCGTATCTCGTCCTCCGACGTAACGTCTCGTCCCGAAACAAAGCTGGAAAACCTTTTCCTTAAATCTTCCACTGCGCCGTTGCTGTCGATTCGGAACTCGCTCATGTAGCTCTTCAGCTCCTCTTTCGACAGTGTATAAATCCAACTGGTCTTAACCATCGTGGTTATCTAATTGTGTTCTTTCTTTATTGGTATATTTTTTTTTTTTTTCTCTATCAAATTCCAGAGTCCCTGCTCGGGCGCCAATTGTAACGAGGTTTTCCCAGCCGGGGTAGAACTCAGTGTGACCAGGGTTCCTTCTATTAGGGTCGTTACAATAAAAAGAATTTGTTTTTAGTTGGGAATGGAATTCAATCGTTCTTTATTTGTTCTTCGCTTAATCTGTACACTTAAAATTATCGTTTGTTTAAAGCTATATATTATTTTACTGTATAAGTTTCAATTATGATTAAAGGAGACCGACGTATCTCCAGGCGGGATGATAGTCTGTTCTCGCGTAGAGCGTGGATTTGAAGGCAAGGACTTCGCTCTTGAACCTCCAATAGTGTGGATAATGTCTAGCGTTAGGCGTGGGCGTGAAGGCAAGGACTTCGCTCTTGAACCTCCAATCTAGCGTAAAGTGTGGATAATGTCTAGCGTAAAGCGTGGGCGTGAAGGCAAGGACTTCGCTCTTGAACCTTCAATCTAGCGAAAAGCGTGGATAATGTCTAGCGTAAAGCTTGGATAATGTCTAGCGTAAAGCGTGGGCGTGAAGGCAAGGACTTCGCTCTTGAACCTCCAATCTAGCGTAAAGCGTGGGTAATGTCTAGCGTAAAGCGTGGGCGTGAAGGCAAGGACTTCGCTCTTGAACCTCCAATCTAGCGTAAAGCGTGGGTAATGTCTAGCGTAAAGCGTGGGCGTGAAGGCAAGGACTTCGCTCTTGAACCTCCAATCGTTAGGATAACTACTGGCGTAAAGTGTAAAGTGAAGGCAAGGACTTCGCTCTTGAACCATTCACTCTGACTTGTTGCCGGGAAGAGGGATTTCTAGGAAAGAAGACCGATTGTTAGGACTGCTGGCCTTTTATAGTCCTCCATCGAGTGTAGGAATCCCGTTGTTGCAACGATCGTGAAATCCGCTAACTCGCCTGATGGTGTAATGTTGTTGTTGTTTCCTTTGATGTGATATGGTTGTTGTTGTTTTGTCCGGCCGGTCAGTATTGCTGCGCTCGGCGGTCTATTGGTTCGTGATCCCGTTGGTGCAACGATAGGGAAATTCGCTACGTCACATGATCGGTGGGACTTGGTAGTGTTGTTGTTGCCTCTTTGATGTTTGTTAGTTCCAAGATCCCGTTGATGCAAAATTAGGGAACTCCGCTACATCGCATGATCGGTGTAGTGTTGTTGTTGTTTTGACTCGTTTGTTATTTGTTGGTTTGCCTTGAAAATGCGTGCTGTCGTACATTGTGTGTTGTTTGTTGTTGTTTTTTTTTTTTTCTTTTGGTTGTCTAATGATGCTGCAGACTTCTGATTGTCCGCTATCATATTTTGCATGCTGTTTGTTGTTGCCTTTTACGTGGGTCTGCGCCGTCTTACACTGCATGCTTTGTTGTTGTTGTTCTCCTTGACTTGTCTGATGCAAAATGTATGCATGTTGTTTGTTGTTGTTTTGAATATTGGTCGGGTATTCTGTGTCTGTGGTGCTGTATGCCTGCTGTTGTTGTTTTCTCCAATGATGCTGTGTGCTTCTGCATGTATTGTGAGTCACGAGCGGGGTATCCCTAGTCTGTGTGGTCTGGTGCTGTATGTGTGTCGTCATTCTCTCACTCAGCTGCTTGATGATGGCGTGCATTGGTTGTGCGTGGTGAATTTACGCGTTGTGAGAGGAACGACAGAACGAAATATAGAGAACCTGTGTATCATAAGCCGAGAGTAATTTCGGCGAGTAATTTACCACTTAAAAGAGTGGGAAACAAGTTGCTAGGTTTAAGAACATTATGGTAAACGTTTCTTTGTAATGTGTATGCAAGTTTTTTTTTTTTATTAAATTCAAAAGAAAGTGTTGTTTACAAAAAGATGGTTGCGTACCAAAAATAATGTGTGGAAAAAATTGTGTGGCAAATTTTCCCTTCACAGTACGCAGCATCATTAGGCAACTGAACGCAAACAGCAACAACAAACATGGTAACCCACACTTAGAGGATGTAACAACCACACGCAGCATTATTTGTCAACTGAGTGAAACAATAACAACATGCATGCAGTACGAGACAACACAGACTAGGAATACCCAACTCATGACTAATGAGTAACGCACCCACAATACACTCAGAAGTACGCAGCATCATTGGGCAACCGAGTGGAAACAACAACAATAAGCATGCAGTACAAGACAACACAGACACAGAATACCCGACTAATATGAAACACAAAAAACATGCAATAAATGGCAGCATACATTCAGAAGTTTGCAGCATTATTAGACAGCCGAGAGGAACAATAACAACAAGCAGGCAACACAGACTCGGAAGATCCGATCGATGTGTAATAAGGAAGACAACAACAACAAGCATGTAGTACAAGACGGCGCAGACTCATAAAGAAAGCAACAACAAACAGCATGCAATACATGACGACCAAGAAAACCAACAAACAACAAAGGAATCGAAAGACAACACTAAACCATTGTCCGATCATACGATTTAGCGGATTTTCCTATCGTTGCATCAACGGGACCTTGAACCGACAAATTATCAAACGCAGCAATACTAACCTGCCAAACCAAACAAACAACAACAATCGAAGGAAGCAACAACAACAATACACCATCGACCGATCATGCGACTTAACGGACTTTTCTATTGTAGCGTTAACGGGACTCCCTCACTCGATGGAAGAGTATGAAAGGCCAGGAATCCAAACAGTCTTCCTTCTTTCCTAGTGATCCCTCCTCCCGGCAACAGGTCTAAGTGAATAGTTTAAGAGCGAAAACCCTTGCCTTCACTTTACACTTTACGCCAGATACTATCCTCCCGATTGAACGGATCAAGAGTGAAGTCTTTGCCTTCACATTGACGCTTTACGCTAGAAACTATCCTCACGATTGAACGGCTCAAGAGTGAAGTCCTTGCCTTCACATCCACGCTTTACGCTAGAAACTATCCTCACGATTGAATGGCTCCAGAGTGAAGTCCTTGCCTTCACATCCACGCTTTACGCTAGAAACTATCCTCACGATTTAACGGCTCAAGAGTGAAGTCCTTGCCTTCACATCTACGCTTTACGCTAGAAACTATCCTCAAGATTGAACGGCTCAAGAGTGAAGTCCTTGCCTTCACATTGACGCTTTACGCTAGAAACTATCCTCACGATTGAATGGCTCAAGAGTGAAGTCCTTGCCTTCACATCCACGCTTTACGCAAGAAACTATCCTCACGATTGAATGGCTCAAGAGTGAAGTCCTTGCCTTCACTTCCACGCTTTACGCTGGAAACTATCCTCACGATTGAATGGCTCCAGAGTGAAGTCCTTGCCTTCACATCCACGCTTTACGCTAGAAACTATTCTCACGATTGAACGGCTCAAGAGTGAAGTCCTTGCCTTCACATCTACGCTTTACGCTAGAAACTATCCTCACGATTGAACGGCTCAAGAGTGAAGTCCTTGCCTTTACATCCACGCTTTACGCTTGGAACTATCCTCACGATTGAATGGCTCAAGAGTGAAGTCCTTGCCTTCACATCCACGCTTTACGCTAGAAACAATCCTCATGATTGAATGGCTCAAGAGTGAAGTCCTTGCCTTCACATCCACGCTTTACGCTAGAAAAAACTATCTTCTAGATACGCGGAAAGGGGTAATACTCCCTCCTGGAGATACGTCGTTCTCCATTAATCATAAGCAGAACAAACAGTAGAATATTATATAGTTTTAAGCAAATAATAATTTTAAGTGTACAGATTAAACAAAGAGAAGAAGAAATAAAAAAACGATTGAATTCCATTCCCAAAAATAAACAAATTCTTTTTATTGTAACGACCTTAGTATACAAGGAACTCTGGTCACACTGAGTTTTACCCCGGCTGGGAAAACTTCGGTTCAATTGGCGCCCGAGCAGGGACCCTGGAATTTAGAAAGCATAGAGACTAAATCTAATAACACAATTACAAAACCAAGATGGTTAAGACCAGCTGGATTTATACGCTGTCAAAGGAGGAGCTGAAGAGCTACATGAGCGAGTTCAGGATAGAGAGCAACGGCGCAGTGGAAGATCTAAGGAAATGATTTTCCAGCTACGTCTCGGGACGAGACGTTACGTCAAAGGACGAAATACGCCTAAGTAAACTAGAGGAGAAGCATAGACGCAGTCCATCACCATTGCCCCTTATAACTCTGAATCCGTCTGAAGCTACGGTACGCGATGATCCAAAGACAACCATCAGAGCAGCATCTCCGACACCACCTGAAGTGGTTCCAACGCGAAACAGGACGGACACGACAGTTACGTCATAAGCTCAGATAATGGACCAAGTGAGGAAATGGTCAGTAAAGTACGATGGTGATTTGGACCCGATAGGTGGCGCTGTTTCCAAGATATAACGGTTTTTTTGTTTCTTAGTAACGAAGCATCTTAGGAACCTAAAATTTGAACGATATGTTTGTTTCGTTGCTATTTGGGTTTTTGTGACCCGATAGGTGGCGCTGTTTTTAAGATAGTAGGTGGTAAAACCGCTATTTTTGACATTTATTTCGTTTCATTACAATACGCGCAAGAATACATCGTAGGACACCAAATTAAAAATAAAATTTATAATTAATCGTAAAAAAACGTTATTACACAAAATAACTGTTTTTATATTATACACATGAGTCACGAAAACTGCATTTGTTTGATTAGTAGTTATTTTATTTTACACACAGGGAATGTAAAATGTTAATATCAGCCACATTTTTAAACTGAATTATATGAAATTTTTAAGATATATTATTGGCAGGTAGGGGAAAGTTATAGGTATAGAAGGAAGGGGAGAAAGATAAATTTTCCAGCTACGTCTCGGGACGAGACGTTACGTCAAAGGACGAAATACGCCTAAGTAAACTAGAGAAGAAGCATAGACGCAGTCCATTACCATTGCCCCTTATAACTCTGAATCCGTCTGAAGCTACGGTACGCGACGATCTAAAGACAACCATCAGAGCAGCATCTCCGACACCACCTGAAGTGGTTCCAACGCGAAACAGGACGGACACGACAGTTACGTCATAAGCTCAGATAATGGACCAAGTGAGGAAATGGTCAGTAAAGTACGATGGTGGTTAGGAGCCTCTTCTGTTCGTTGAAAGGCTAGAAGAACTCGCGGATGCCTACTGTTTAAATAGAGACCTCCTGCCCAGAACAATGCCGGAACTACTCGTTGACCGTGCGTTATTATGGTTCCGCAACAACAACCAAAAATGGGAGACCTGGAACGCCTTTACGGCAGACTTTATGCAGTTCTTCCTGCCCTCCATATACTGGGAACACCTGGAGAATGAAATTCGTCAACGCCAGCAAAAACCAAAAGAACGCTTCAAGGAATTTGTAATCGTGAGGCAAAATCTGATGAGGCACGCAAATTACACCAGTGCACAACAGGTCGAAAGAATCTTCCGGAATTGCCGTCAAGAGAACCAGTACTATATCCAGAGGAAGGACTTTAGAGACCTTCGCGAACTAATCGGCCTGGCAGAAGACTTCGAAGGCATCGCTGGAGCAGCGGAGCCTATCAAACCCTCGCCACGACCCAGACAACCCGAAAGGAACTTCATGGTAGCACAAAGCTCAGAAGCACGAATAGATGTCAGGACAGCTTGCCTGCGATGCGGCCAGGACGGACACATGAGACGGGACTGTCGCAACCCTCAAACTCTCTTCTGTTGGGACTGCGGCCTGCGAAATGTTCGGACTGTGTAATGCTGCCGGAAACGCGTCGAACGATCGGGAAACGAGCAAGATGACCGTTGAAACCGAGGCGCGGCGGAAACCCCAAGACCGACACCTCGGACTCAGTCACTCGCCACCATCACCCTAAAAGGAACGCTGGTAAAAGCTACGATCGACACAGGGGCTACTAGGAGTTTTGTGAGCGAACGTTTTGCGGAGGACAAAAGGGGTACAACAAAAGGTCTACCCATTGACGTGACCGTGCGAATGGCCGAAGGGACACCTAAGCTGATCCGAGAGGCCCTACAGCTATATGTCAGGATAGGTAATAGGGAGATACAGTTTCCGTTCTTGATTCTCCCAGTCTGGACCTGCGAAATGGATACTGGCAAATACCCATGGAGGAGAGGAGTAAGCAGTACACCGCCTTCACGGTACCCGGTCGTGGCCAGTTTCAATGGCGCGTGATGCCGTTCGGACTACACTCGGCACCTGCGACACTCCACCGAGCGCTCGATCGAGTCATCGGACCAGAGATGGAGCCCCATGCGTTTGCATACCTTGACGACATAGTCGTCATCGGGAGAACGTTTGATGAACACATGGAAAATTTGCGCAAGGTGTTCAGACGACTGCAAATGGCTAGCTTGAAGATAAACCGGAGAAGTGCGAGTTCTGCAAAACGTAAATACGATACCTGGGACATGTGGTCAGTAACAAAGGAACACACACTGACCCAAACAAAGTGGAGGCTATCAAAGAACTCCAGCCACCGAGAAATGTACTAGAAGTACGTCGGTATCTGGGCATCGCTTCGTGGTACCGACGATTTGTTCCAGATGATCAACTTACTCAAGAAAGGGAAGCACTGGAAGTGGGGAGAGGAGCAGCAGCGAGCATTTGAAAGACTTAAAGTTAAACTGACTGAAGCCCCGATCCTGGCCCTGATTTCTCTAAGAAATTTACACTCCAGATGGATGCCAACGATTATGGCTTGGGAGCAGTCCTCACCAAGGAGATCGATGACAGTGAAGGGGTTAAAGCATCTAAACCCCGCAGAGAAGAACTACTCACCGACCGAAAAGGAATGCCTGGCCATCGTATGGGGAATAAGGAAGATGCGGGCATACATCGAAGGGTAGGTTTACGGTAGTAACTGACCACCTCTCCCTCAAATGGCTAAACTCCATATCCAGCTCTTCTGGTCGGATCGCACGGTGGGCACTGGAACTGCAGCAATATACATTCGACATACAATATAGGCGGGGCAAACTCAAAGTCGTCGCAGAAGCGCTATCAAGACAACCGCATCGAAGTCAAGTGCTGCTGGAGAACCATGACAGCGCATCAGCAGGACACCTGGGAATCCGGAAGACCACGGCGAGAATATGCGGTCGCTATTATTGGCCGGGTATGTTTCGCGACATTGGTCAACATGTGAAAAGATGCGAAAGTTGCCAGTGCTACAAACCCAGTCAACAGCAAACAAGGAAGGATGCTTAGCCAGGTGGCCGACGAACCATGGGCCACGTTGTGCAGTGACATTGTTGGGCCACACCCCAGGTCGAAACACGAAAATAACATGCTGCTAGTTTTTTTTATCGGTTTTCGAATTGGGTTGAACTGATTCCAATGCGAAGGGTAACGACAGAAGGAGTTCAAAGTGCGTTCCGTGAACGCATACTGGCCCGATACGGCGTACCCAAGATCCTAATAACAGACAACGGGGCGCAGTTCAGCAGCAGAGCATTCCGTCGGTTCTTGGAGACCATGGGCATAGCCAATAGTTTACAGCGCCATACACCCCACAAGAAAACCCTTCTGAAAAAGCAAGCCCACTGTCAAAACGATAATTGCACAACTATCAGGAACACAACAACGCACTTGAGACGAGAAGCTACCTGAAATCATGCTGGCGATAAATTCAAGCACGTCAACGAATTGAAATTGAAGCCACATGCATGACGAAAAAGCGACAGCGATCGACAACGTTATCTATGAATTCCAAAAGAACACGTCAACAATACATTGGCGCTCAAAACGGCATCTGACGACCTCATCTTTGACTAAAAGAGTTAAGCTGCAGAAACTGTGATACTGGCTCGGAAACCATCGACACCACAACACCCAAATACTGTAACCGACCAAAATACGCTGGAATAACAGAGTAGACTACACCAGAGGAGAAAACAACGGAACATAGGTCCCGCAACTTGTTTTCGTTTCAAGTACAATCAGTAAACAAAATTAGTCTCAAGCGATTACTGAATATATTCAGACATCAAGACCGAGTAACAAAACAAAGTCAAAACAACGGAAAAAAAGATAAGGAAAACTAACATGATGAACAACAAGAGGGCACCGCAAGAAGACGACGAAGCCGCACGACGCATCACTGTGGAGAACGCAGGTACTATACCCGCATCCAGAGATCGAGTTGGGACAAGTGATCGGAAATTTTCCCCCAGAGCCAGGCGGCTCGACGTCCGAATGGCCGTCATCCGGACGGTCGCTCATCACCAGAAGGACTCCATCGAACCCGTTTCAGATGGGAGTGACCCAGCAAACCCCGAGGTGACCAGGCAGCAAGAAGACATCCTGTCACTCGCAGGGAGTGACACGATGCACGACGGAGGGACCATGGCCGAAACCTTGTCCCATGAACTCCAGGCCAAAGTAGATGCAGCCAAGGCGAGAGTGGAAGCTGGAGAACTGCGGAGAATATATTTCTTGCATGTGCACGGTAAGACTCAGTTTGGAGTGCTAGTCACTAAGAAAGGAAAGGTCAGCATCCGTCGAAGTGAGGGGGAGGTGTGACGGAAAAATTGTCCCACACAAAATTTTTCCACACACTGTTTTTTTATAAAATATATTAATTCAAAATAAAAAGGAAAAATTGCAAAGAAACAGACACCATAGTATTTTTTCTCTAGCAACATGTTTTCCAGTGAGTGAGTTGCAAAAAACCCACCGAAAATACACTCGTCTTGTGGTACACAGGAACTCCGGTTCTCTATTTTTCCCCTTTTTCTCTCTTCTCCCACAACGCGTAAACTCACCACGCATAACATAATACACTCAGAAGCACGCAGCATCATTAGGCAACTGAGTGCAAACAGCAACAACAAACATGGTAACCCACACTTAGAGTATGTAACAACCACCCGCAGCATTATTTGTCAATTGAGTGAAACAATAACAACATGCATGCAGTACGAGACAACACAGACTAGGAATACCCAACTCATGACTAATGAGTAACGCACCCACAATACACTCAGAAGTACGCAGCATCATTGGGCAACCGAGTGGAAACAACAACAATAAGCATGCAGTACAAGACAACACAGACACAGAATACCCGACTAATATGAAACACAAAAAACATGCAATACATGGCAGCATACATTCAGAAGTTTGCAGCATTATTAACAACAAGCAGGCAACACAGACTCGGAAGATCCGATCGATGTGTAATAAGTAAGACAACAACAACAAGCATGCAGTACAAAACGGCGCAGACTCATAAAGAAAGCAACAACAAACAGCATGCAATACATGACGACAAACAACAAAGGAATCGAAAGAGGCAACAACAACACTAAACCATTGTCCGATCATACGATTTAGCGGATTTTCCTATCGTTGCATCAACGGGACCTTGAACCGACAAATTATCAAACGCAGCAATACTAACCTGCCAAACCAAACAAACAACAACAATATCGAATCGAAGGAAGCAACAACAACAATACACCATCGACCGATCATGCGACTTAACGGACTTTTCTATCGCAGCGTTAACGGGACTCCCTCACTCGATGGAATAGTATAAAAGGCCAGGAATCCAAACAGTCTTCCTTCTTTCCTAGTGATCCCTCCTCCCGGCAACAGGTCTAAGTAAATAGTTTAAGAGCGAAAACCCTTGCCTTCACTTTACACTTCACGCCAGATACTATCCTCCCGATTGAACGGCTCAAGAGTGAAGTCTTTGCCTTCACATCCACGCTTTACGCTAGAAACTATCCTCACGATTGAATGGCTCAAGAGTGAAGTCCTTGCCTTCACATTGACGCTTTACGCTATAAACTATCCTCACGATTGAACGGCTCAAGAGTGAAGTCCTTATCTTCACATCCACGCTTTACGCTAGAAACTATCCTCACGATTGAACGGCTCAAGAGTGAAGTCCTTGCCTTCACATCCACGCTTTACGCTAGAAACTATCCTCACGATTGAATGGCTCCAGAGTGAAGTCCTTGCCTTCACATTGACGCTTTACGCTATAAACTATCCTCACGATTGAACGGCTCAAGAGTGATGTCCTTACCTTCACATTGACGCTTTACGCTATAAACTATCCTCAAGATTGAACGGCTCAAGAGTGAAGTCCTTGCCTTCACATCCACGCTTTACGCTAGAAATTATCCTCACGATTGAACGGCTCAAGAGTGAAGTCCTTGCCTTCACATCCACGCTTTACGCTAGAAACTATCCTCACGATTGAATGACTCAAGAGTGAAGTCCTTGCCTTCACATCCACGCTTTACGCTAGAAACTATCCTCACGATTGAACGGCTCAAGAGTGAAGTCCTTGCCTTCACATCCACGCTTTACGCTTGAAACTATCCTCACGATTGAATGGCTCAAGAGTGAAGTCCTTGCCTTCACATCCACGCTTTAGGCTAGAAACTATCCTCATGATTGAATGGCTCAAGAGTAAAGTCCTTGCCTTCACATCCACGCTTTACGCTAGAATAAACTATCTTCTAGATACGCGGAAAGGGGTAATACTCCCTCCTGTAGATACGTCGTTCTCCATTAATCATAAGCAGAACAAACACAGTAGAATATTATATAGTTTTAAGCAAATAATAATTTTAAGTGTACAAAGTAAACAAAGAGAAGAAGAAATAAAAAAACGATTGAATTCCATTCCCAAAAATAAAAAAATTCTTTTTATTGTAACGACCTTAGTATACAAGGAACTCTGGTCACACTGAGTTTTACCCCGGCTGGGAAAACTTCAGTTCAATTGGCGCCCGAGCAGGGACCCTGGAATTTAGAAAGCATAGAGACTAAATCTAATAACACAATTACAAAACCAAGATGGTTAAGACCAGCTGGATTTATACGCTGTCAAATTCTTTTTATTGTAACGACCTTAGTATACAAGGAACTCTGGTCACACTGAGTTTTACCCCGGCTGGGAAAACTTCGGTTCAATTGGCGCCCGAGCAGGGACCCTGGAATTTAGAAAGCATAGAGACTAAATCTAATAACACAATTACAAAACCAAGATGGTTAAGACCAGCTGGATTTATACGCTGTCAAAGGAGGAGCTGAAGAGCTACATGAGCGAGTTCAGGATAGAGAGCAACGGCGCAGTGGAAGATCTAAGGAAATGATTTTCCAGCTACGTCTCGGGACGAGACGTTACGTCAAAGGACGAAATACGCCTAAGTAAACTAGAGGAGAAGCATAGACGCAGTCCATCACCATTGCCCCTTATAACTCTGAATCCGTCTGAAGCTACGGTACGCGACGATCCAAAGACAACCATCAGAGCAGCATCTCCGACACCACCTGAAGTGGTTCCAACGCGAAACAGGACGGACACGACAGTTACGTCATAAGCTCAGATAATGGACCAAGTGAGGAAATGGTCAGTAAAGTACGATGGTGATTTGGACCCGATAGGTGGCGCTGTTTCCAAGATATAACGGTTTTTCTGTTTCTTAGTAACGAAGCATCTTAGGAACCTAAAATTTGAACTATATGTTTGTTTCGTTGCTATTTGGGTTTTTGTGAAATTTGGACCCGATAGGTGGCGCTGTTTTCAAGATATAACGGTTTTTCTGTTTCTTAGTAACGAAGCATCTTAGGAACCTAAAATTTGAACTATATGTTTGTTTCGTTGCTATTTGGGTTTTTGTGAAATTTGGACCCGATAGGTGGCGCTGTTTTCAAGATTGTAGGTGGTAAAACCGCTATTTTTGACATTTATTTCGTTTCATTACAATACGCGCAAGAATACATCGTAGGACGCCAAATTAAAAATAAAATTTATAATTAATCGTAACAAAACGTTATTACACAAAATTACTGTTTTTATATTATACACATGAGTCACGAAAACTGCATTTGTTTGATTAGTAGTTATTTTATTTTACACACAGGGAATGTAAAATGTTAATATCAGCCACATTTTTAAACTGAATTTTATGAAATTTTTAAGATATATTATTGGCAGGTAGGGAAAAGTTATAGGTATAAATGGAAGGGGAGAAAGATAAATTTTCCAGCTACGTCTCGGGACGAGACACAACTGAGTGCAAACAGCAACAACAAACATGGTAACCCACACTTAGAGTATGTAACAACCACCCGCAGCATTATTTGTCAATTGAGTGAAACAATAACAACATGCATGCAGTACGAGACAACACAGACTAGGAATACCCAACTCATGACTAATGAGTAACGCACCCACAATACACTCAGAAGTACGCAGCATCATTGGGCAACCGAGTGGAAACAACAACAATAAGCATGCAGTACAAGACAACACAGACACAGAATACCCGACTAATATGAAACACAAAAAACATGCAATACATGGCAGCATACATTCAGAAGTTTGCAGCATTATTAACAACAAGCAGGCAACACAGACTCGGAAGATCCGATCGATGTGTAATAAGTAAGACAACAACAACAAGCATGCAGTACAAGACGGCGCAGACTCATAAAGAAAGCAACAACAAACAGCATGCAATACATGACGACAAACAACAAAGGAATCGAAAGAGGCAACAACAACACTAAACCATTGTCCGATCATACGATTTAGCGGATTTTCCTATCGTTGCATCAACGGGACCTTGAACCGACAAATTATCAAACGCAGCAATACTAACCTGCCAAACCAAACAAACAACAACAATATCGAATCGAAGGAAGCAACAACAACAATACACCATCGACCGATCATGCGACTTAACGGACTTTTCTATCGCAGCGTTAACGGGACTCCCTCACTCGATGGAAGAGTATAAAAGGCCAGGAATCCAAACAGTCTTCCTTCTTTCCTAGTGATCCCTCCTCCCGGCAACAGGTCTAAGTAAATAGTTTAAGAGCGAAAACCCTTGCCTTCACTTTACACTTCACGCCAGATACTATCCTCCCGATTGAACGGCTCAAGAGTGAAGTCTTTGCCTTCACATCCACGCTTTACGCTAGAAACTATCCTCACGATTGAATGGCTCAAGAGTGAAGTCCTTGCCTTCACATTGACGCCTGGAAGACCTGGAACGCCTTTACGGCAGACTTTATGCAGTTCTTCCTGCCCTCCATATACTGGGAACACCTGGAGGATGAAATTCGTCGACGCCAGCAAAAACCAAAAGAACGCTTCAAGGAATTTGTAATCGTGAGGCAAAATCTCATGAGGCACGCAAATTACACCAGTGCACAACAGGTCGAAAGAATCTTCCGGAATTGCCGTCAAGAGAACCAGTACTATATCCAGAGGTAGGACTTTAGAGACCTTCGCGAACTAATCGGCCTGGCAGAAGACTTCGAAGGCATCGCTGGAGCAGCGGAGCCTATCAAACCCTCGCCACGACCCAGACAACCCGAAAGGAACTTCATGGTAGCACAAAGCTCAGAAGCACGAATAGATGTCAGGACAGCTTGCCTGCGATGCGGCCAGGACGGACACATGAGACGGGACAGTCGCAACCCTCAAACTCTCTTCTGTTGGGACTGCGGCCTGCGAAATATTCTGACTGTGGAATGCTGCCGGAAACGCGTCGAACGAACGGGAAACGAGCAAAGGGACCGTTGAAACCGAGGCGCGGCGGAAACCCCAAGACCGACACCTCGGACTTAGTCACTCGACACCATCACCCTAAATGGAACGCTGGTAAAAGCTACGATCGACACAGGGGCTACTAGGAGTTTTGTGAGCGAACGTTTTGCGGAGGACAAAAGGGGTACAACAAAAGGTCTACCCATTGACGTGACCGTGCGAATGGCCGAAGGGACACCCAAGCTGATCCGAGAGGCCCTACAGCTATATGTCAGGATAGGTAATAGGGAGATACAGTTTCCGTTCTTGATTCTCCCAGATGCAATGGACGAAGTAATCTTAAGCTTGGACTTTTTGTCACGGGTGGAGGCCCGTCTAAGCTGCGGCGGTCAGACAATAAAATTACAACACAGAACAGCGCCCGCAGAATACATCCGACAATGCACCGTCACTCAGGAAACACCACGGACAGAGCAGGAAAATCTTTCAGCTTTTCTGCAACAAGAATTCCAGAAATTTGACCGACTACCCGCCGTTTCCATAGTTCTCGTGCGAAAGAAGACAGGCATATGGAGACTCTGTATTGACTATCGGGAACTCAATGCAAGATCAGTACCCGACGCATACCCCCTGCCGCGAATCCAACACATCTTGGAAAAGCTTCGCGGCGCCAAATTTATCAGTAGTCTGGACCTGCGAAATGGATACTGGCAAATACCCATGGAGGAGAGGAGTAAGCAGTACACCGCCTTCACGGTACGCGGTCGTGGCCAGTTTCAATGGCGCGTGATGCCGTTCGGACTACACTCGGCACCTGCGACACTCCAGCGAGCGCTCGATTGATTCATCGGACCAGAGATGGAGCCCCATGCGTTTGCATACCTTGACGACATAGTCGTCATCGGGAGAACGTTTGATGAACACATGGAAAATTTGCGCAAGGTGTTCAGACGACTGCAAATGGCTAGCTTGAAGATTAACCCGGAGAAGTGCGAGCTCTGCAAAACGTAAATACGATACCTGGGACATGTGGTCAGTAACGAAGGAACACACACTGACACAAACAAAGTGGAGGCTATCAAAGAACTCCAACCACCAAGAAATGTACTAGAAGTACGTCGGTATCTGGGCATCGCTTCGTGGTACCGACGATTTGTCCCAGATTTCGCCGACACCGTACGACCGATGACCAACTTACTCAATAAAGGGAAGCCCTCGAAGAGGGGAGAGGAGCAGCAGCGAGCATTTGAAAGACTTAAAGTTAAACTGACTGAAGCCCCGATCCTGGCCCTGATTTCTCTAAGAAATTTACACTCCAGATGGATGCCAGCGATTATGGCTTGGGAGCAGTCCTCACCAAGGAGATCGATGACAGTGAACGGGTTATAGCATCTAAACCCCGCAGAGAAGAACTATTCACCGACCGAAAAGGAATGCTTGGCCATCGTATGGGGAATAAGGAAGATGCGGGCATACATCGAAGGGTAGGTTTACGGTAGTAACTGACCACCTCTACCTCAAATGGCTTAACTCCATATCCAGCTCTTCTGGTCGGATTGCACGGTGGGCACTGGAACTGCAGCAATATACATTCGACATACAATATAGGCGGGGCAAAATCAAAGTCGTCGCAGAAGCGCTATCAAGACAACCGCATCGAAGTCAAGTGCTGCAGGAGAACCATGACAGCGCATCAGCAGGACACCTGGGAATCCGGAAGACCACGGCGAGAATATGCGGTCGCTATTATCGGCCGGGTATGTTTCGCGACATTGGTCAAAATGTGAAAAGATGCGAAAGTTGCCAGTGCTACAAACCCAGTCAACAGCAAGCAAGCAAGCAAGGAAGGAGGCTTAGCCAGGTGGCCGACGAACCATGGGCCATGTTGTGCAGTGACATTGTTGGGCCACACCCCAGGTCGAAACACGGAAATAACATGCTGCTAGTTTTTTTATCGGTTTTCGAAGTGGGTTGAACTGATTCCAATGCGAAGGGTAATGACAGAAGGAGTTTAAAGTGCGTTCCGTGAACGCATACTGGCCCGATACGGCGTACCCAAGATCCTAATAACAGGCAACGGGGCGCAGTTCAGCAGCAGAGCATTCCGTCGGTTCTTGGAGACCATGGGCATACGCCAACAGTTCACAGCGCCATACACCCCCCAAGAAAACCCTTCTGAAAAAGCAAGCCCACTGTCAAAACGATAATTGCACAACTATCAGGAACACAACAACGCCCTTTGGACGAGAAGCTACCTGAAATCATGCTGGCGATAAATTCAAGCACGTCAACGAATTGAAAGACTTCCACGGAAACTTCCCACCCGAACCAGAGAAGACAAACCGCATCGCAACAACAATGCCACCTCACGCGTAACACCCACAAGAGTCCACAGCGATACAATACGGCAGCAAACGCCAGAAAAAATGGTATAACGACTCACGCAACTGGCGATCGGGGACGAAGAGCCGCGAGCAAAACGCCTCTCCATTAAAACCACAAGACAAAAGCACTCAACAACAATACCTCAAGACAACCACACCACAGCATAGCCGAAGAGAGAAGCCACATGCATGACGAAAAAGCGACAGCGATCGACAACGTTATCTATGAAATCCAAAAGAACACGTCAACAATATATTGGCGCTCAAAACGGCATCTGACGACCTCATCTTTGACTAAAAGAGTTAAGCTGCAGAAACTGTGATACTGGCTCAGAAACCATCGACACCACAACACCCAAATACTGTAACCGACCAAAATACGCTGGAATAACAACAGAGTAGACTACACCAGAGGAGAAAACAACGGAACATAGGTCCCGCAACTTGTTTTCGTTTCAAGTACAATCAGTAAAGAAAATTAGTCTCAAGCGATTACTGAATATATTCAGACATCAAGACCGAGTAACAAACCAAAGTCAAAACAACGGAAAAAAAGAAAAGGAAAACTAACATGATGAACAACAAGAGGGCACCGCAAGTAGACGACGAAGCCGCACGACGCATCACTGTGGAGATCGCAGGTACTATACCCGCATCCAGAGAGATCGAGTTGGGACAAGTGATCTGAAATTTTCCCCCAGAGCCAGGCGGCGTCGACGTCCGAATGGCCGACTACTGCCGGCTGAAAGAAGGGGTTTGCCTAAACGACGTTCTGGTGGAAGTCGGACTTAGGTGGCTGAAAGGAAGAATGGAGGAAAGTCACCGAGTAAGGATAAAGGTTTGCAGCACGTTTCTCTTCTAGAGGATGCAACAATACAAAGCAGAGCAGCAAGAGGACCCTGATATGATGGCCATAAGGCAACTCGCACTGGTATCGACAAAAAGAAGAGAGAAGAGAACTTCATCCGGACGGTCGCTCATCACCAGAAGGACCCCATCGAACCCGTTTCAGATGGGAGTGACCCAGCAAACCCCGAGTTGACCAGGCAGCAAGAAGACATCCTGTCACTCGCAGGGAGTGACACGATGCACGACGGAGGGACCATGGCCGAAACCTTGTCCCATGAACTCCAGGCCAAAGTAGATGCAGCCAAGGCGAGAGTGGAAGCTGGAGAACTGCGGAGAATATATTTCTTGCACGTGCACGGTAAGACTCAGTTTGGAGTGCTAGTCACTAAGAAAGGAAAGGTCAGCATCCGTCGAAGTGAAGGGGAGGTGTGACGGAAAAATTGTCCCACACAAAATTTTTCCACACACTGTTTTTTTATATAATATATTAATTCAAAATAAAAAGGAAATTTGTATACACATTGCAAAGAAACAGACACCATAGTATTTTTTCTCTAGCAACATGTTTTCGAATCTCCTTGAGTGAGTTGCAAAAAACCCACCGAAAATACACTCGTCTTGTGGTACACAGGAACTCCGGTTCTCTATTTTTCCCCTTTTTCTCTCTTCTCTCACAACGCGTAAACTCACCACGCATAACATAATACACTCAGAAGCACGCAGCATCATTAGGCAACTGAGTGCAAACAGCAACAACAAACATGGTAACCCACACTTAGAGTATGTAACAACCACCCGCAGCATTATTTGTCAATTGAGTGAAACAATAACAACATGCATGCAGTACGAGACAACACAGACTAGGAATACCCAACTCATGACTAATGAGTAACGCACCCACAATACACTCAGAAGTACGCAGCATCATTGGGCAACCGAGTGGAAACAACAACAATAAGCATGCAGTACAAGACAACACAGACACAGAATACCCGACTAATATGAAACACAAAAAACATGCAATACATGGCAGCATACATTCAGAAGAAGATCCGATCGATGTGTAATAAGTAAGACAACAACAACAAGCATGCAGTACAAGACGGCGCAGACTCATAAAGAAAGCAACAACAAACAGCATGCAATACATGACGACAAACAACAAAGGAATCGAAAGAGGCAACAACAACACTACACCATTGTCCGATCATACGATTTAGCGGATTTTCCTATCGTTGCATCAACGGGACCTTGAACCGACAAATTATCAAACGCAGCAATACTAACCTGCTAAACCAAACAAACAACAACAATATCGAATCGAAGGAAGCAACAACAACAATACACCATCGACCGATCATGCGATTTAACTGACTTTTCTATCGTAGCGTTAGCGGGACTCCCTCACTCGATGGAAGAGTATAAAAGGCCAGGAATCCAAACAGTCTTCCTTCTTTCCTAGTGATCCCTCCTCCCGGCAACAGGTCTAAGTGATATTTTTTATTTTATATAGAGACTTATTGGAGCATCATTAGGCAACTGAGTGCAAACAGCAACAACAAACATGGTAACCCACACTTAGAGTATGTAACAACCACCCGCAGCATTATTTGTCAATTGAGTGAAACAATAACAACATGCATGCAGTACGAGACAACACAGACTAGGAATACCCAACTCATGACTAATGAGTAACGCACCCACAATACACTCAGAAGTACGCAGCATCATTGGGCAACCGAGTGGAAACAACAACAATAAGCATGCAGTACAAGACAACACAGACACAGAATACCCGACTAATATGAAACACAAAAAACATGCAATACATGGCAGCATACATTCAGAAGTTTGCAGCATTATTAACAACAAGCAGGCAACACAGACTCGGAAGATCCGATCGATGTGTAATAAGTAAGACAACAACAACAAGCATGCAGTACAAGACGGCGCAGACTCATAAAGAAAGCAACAACAAACAGCATGCAATACATGACGACAAACAACAAAGGAATCGAAAGAGGCAACAACAACACTAAACCATTGTCCGATCATACGATTTAGCGGATTTTCCTATCGTTGCATCAACGGGACCTTGAACCGACAAATTATCAAACGCAGCAATACTAACCTGCCAAACCAAACAAACAACAACAATATCGAAGGAAGCAACAACAACAATACACCATCGACCGATCATGCGACTTAACGGACTTTTCTATCGCAGCGTTAACGGGACTCCCTCACTCGATGGAAGAGTATAAAAGGCCAGGAATCCAAACAGTCTTCCTTCTTTCCTAGTGATCCCTCCTCCCGGCAACAGGTCTAAGTAAATAGTTTAAGAGCGAAAACCCTTGCCTTCACTTTACACTTCACGCCAGATACTATCCTCCCGATTGAACGGCTCAAGAGTGAAGTCTTTGCCTTCACATCCACGCTTTACGCTAGAAACTATCCTCACGATTGAATGGCTCAAGAGTGAAGTCCTTGCCTTCACATTGACGCCTGGAAGACCTGGAACGCCTTTACGGCAGACTTTATGCAGTTCTTCCTGCCCTCCATATACTGGGAACACCTGGAGGATGAAATTCGTCGACGCCAGCAAAAACCAAAAGAACGCTTCAAGGAATTTGTAATCGTGAGGCAAAATCTCATGAGGCACGCAAATTACACCAGTGCACAACAGGTCGAAAGAATCTTCCGGAATTGCCGTCAAGAGAACCAGTACTATATCCAGAGGAAGGACTTTAGAGACCTTCGCGAACTAATCGGCCTGGCAGAAGACTTCGAAGGCATCGCTGGAGCAGCGGAGCCTATCAAACCCTCGCCACGACCCAGACAACCCGAAAGGAACTTCATGGTAGCACAAAGCTCAGAAGCACGAATAGATGTCAGGACAGCTTGCCTGCGATGCGGCCAGGACGGACACATGAGACGGGACAGTCGCAACCCTCAAACTCTCTTCTGTTGGGACTGCGGCCTGCGAAATATTCTGACTGTGGAATGCTGCCGGAAACGCGTCGAACGAACGGGAAACGAGCAAAGGGACCGTTGAAACCGAGGCGCGGCGGAAACCCCAAGACCGACACCTCGGACTTAGTCACTCGACACCATCACCCTAAATGGAACGCTGGTAAAAGCTACGATCGACACAGGGGCTACTAGGAGTTTTGTGAGCGAACGTTTTGCGGAGGACAAAATGTGTACAACAAAAGGTCTACCCATTGACGTGACCGTGCGAATGGCCGAAGGGACACCCAAGCTGATCCGAGAGGCCCTAGAGCTATATGTCAGGATAGGTAATAGGGAGATACAGTTTCCGTTCTTGATTCTCCCAGATGCAATGGACGAAGTAATCTTAAGCTTGGACTTTTTGTCACGGGTGGAGGCCCGTCTAAGCTGCGGCGGTCAGACAATAAAACTACAACACAGAACAGCGCCCGCAGAATACATCCGACAATGCACCGTCACTAAGGAAACACCACGGACAGAGCAGGAAAATCTTTCAGCTTTTCTGCAACAAGAATTCCAGAAATTTGACCGACTACCCGCCGTTTCCATAGTTCTCGTGCGAAAGAAGACAGGCATATGGAGACTCTGTATTGACTATCGGGAACTCAATGCAAGATCAGTACCCGACGCATACCCCCTGCCGCGAATCCAACACATCTTGGAAAAGCTTCGCGGCGCCAAATTTATCAGTAGTCTGGACCTGCGAAATGGATACTGGCAAATACCCATGGAGGAGAGGAGTAAGAAGTACACCGCCTTCACGGTACGCGGTCGTGGCCAGTTTCAATGGCGCGTGATGCCGTTCGGACTACACTCGGCACCTGCGACACTCCAGCGAGCGCTCGATCGATTCATCGGACCAGAGATGGAGCCCCATGCGTTTGCATACCTTGACGACATAGTCGTCATCGGGAGAACGTTTGATGAACACATGGAAAATTTGCGCAAGGTGTTCAGACGACTGCAAATGGCTAGCTTGAAGATTAACCCGGAGAAGTGCGAGCTCTGCAAAACGTAAATACGATACCTGGGACATGTGGTCAGTAACGAAGGAACACACACTGAAACAAACAAAGTGGAGGCTATCAAAGAACTCCAACCACCAAGAAATGTACTAGAAGTACGTCGGTATCTGGGCATCGCTTCGTGGTACCGACGATTTGTCCCAGATTTCGCTGACACCGTACGACCGATGACCAACTTACTCAATAAAGGGAAGCCCTCGAAGAGGGGAGAGGAGCAGCAGCGAGCATTTGAAAGACTTAAAGTTAAACTGACTGAAGCCCCGATCCTGGCCCTGATTTCTCTAAGAAATTTACACTCCAGATGGATGCCAGCGATTATGGCTTGGGAGCAGTCCTCACCAAGGAGATCGATGACAGTGAACGGGTTATAGCATCTAAACCCCGCAGAGAAGAACTATTCACCGACCGAAAAGGAATGCTTGGCCATCGTATGGGGAATAAGGAAGATGCGGGCATACATCGAAGGGTAGGTTTACGGTAGTAACTGACCACCTCTACCTCAAATGGCTTAACTCCATATCCAGCTCTTCTGGTCGGATTGCACGGTGGGCACTGGAACTGCAGCAATATACATTCGACATACAATATAGGCGGGGCAAAATCAAAGTCGTCGCAGAAGCGCTATCAAGACAACCGCATCGAAGTCAAGTGCTGCTGGAGAACCATGACAGCGCATCAGCAGGACACCTGGGAATCCGGAAGACCACGGCGAGAATATGCGGTCGCTATTATTGGCCGGGTATGTTTCGCGACATTGGTCAACATGTGAAAAGATGCGAAAGTTGCCAGTGCTACAAACCCAGTCAACAGCAAACAAGGAAGGATGCTTAGCCAGGTGGCCGACGAACCATGGGCCACGTTGTGCAGTGACATTGTTGGGCCACACCCCAGGTCGAAACACGAAAATAACATGCTGCTAGTTTTTTTTATCGGTTTTCGAATTGGGTTGAACTGATTCCAATGCGAAGGGTAACGACAGAAGGAGTTCAAAGTGCGTTCCGTGAACGCATACTGGCCCGATACGGCGTACCCAAGATCCTAATAACAGACAACGGGGCGCAGTTCAGCAGCAGAGCATTCCGTCGGTTCTTGGAGACCATGGGCATAGCCAATAGTTTACAGCGCCATACACCCCACAAGAAAACCCTTCTGAAAAAGCAAGCCCACTGTCAAAACGATAATTGCACAACTATCAGGAACACAACAACGCACTTGAGACGAGAAGCTACCTGAAATCATGCTGGCGATAAATTCAAGCACGTCAACGAATTGAAAGACTTCCACGGAAACTTCCCACCCGAACCAGAGAAGACAAACCGCATCGCAACAACAATGCCACCTCACGCGTAACACCCACAAGAGTCCACAGCGATACAATACGGCAGCAAACGCCAGAAAAAATGGTATAACGACTCACGCAACTGGCGATCGGGGACGAAGAGCCGCGAGCAAAACGCCTCTCCATTAAAACCACAAGACAAAAGCACTCAACAACAATACCTCAAGACAACCACACCACAGCATAGCCGAAGAGAGAAGCCACATGCATGACGAAAAAGCGACAGCGATCGACAACGTTATCTATGAAATCCAAAAGAACACGTCAACAATATATTGGCGCTCAAAACGGCATCTGACGACCTCATCTTTGACTAAAAGAGTTAAGCTGCAGAAACTGTGATACTGGCTCGGAAACCATCGACACCACAACACCCAAATACTGTAACCGACCAAAATACGCTGGAATAACAACAGAGTAGACTACACCAGAGGAGAAAACAACGGAACATAGGTCCCGCAACTTGTTTTCGTTTCAAGTACAATCAGTAAAGAAAATTAGTCTCAAGCGATTACTGAATATATTCAGACATCAAGACCGAGTAACAAACCAAAGTCAAAACAACGGAAAAAAAGAAAAGGAAAACTAACATGATGAACAACAAGAGGGCACCGCAAGTAGACGACGAAGCCGCACGACGCATCACTGTGGAGATCGCAGGTACTATACCCGCATCCAGAGAGATCGAGTTGGGACAAGTGATCTGAAATTTTCCCCCAGAGCCAGGCGGCGTCGACGTCCGAATGGCCGACTACTGCCGGCTGAAAGAAGGGGTTTCCCTAAACGACGTTCTGGTGGAAGTCGGACTTAGGTGGCTGAAAGGAAGAATGGAGGATGTATCGGGGATTGGGTATCGGTCACTTATAGTTTATTCGTTTAACTTCCTAAAATCTATGACCAATCGTTTTTTCTGCACTCCTTCTTCATTTATGCCTTACTTATTGACTACCCAGATGGGGTTATTTTACGGCGATCGGGAGGGCCTAGTTATATTGTTTTTGAGGAGATCCGATATTTCGTCTTTAACAAATTTTGCTACGGCCTTGGGGTATGGGTGTGCTTTTGAGTAGACCGGTTCATCATCTGTTGTTCGAATGGTCGCTATGACATTCGTATTAAATGGGAGGGATTCAGTGGGGTCAGCTCGTCTGTTTTTGTTTTAGTTTCCAGAGTAACGCTATTTACATCCTTATAGTATAAATACAGTAGTCTCTCCTGGTTTTCGTTGTAGGTAAGAGTACCGCTTTTGGTATCTATTTTAGCACTCACTTCTTTTAGAAGATCAAAACCGATTATTCCGTCAAAGGTACTTAAGTTAGGGAGTATAAAAAATGTGGAATTTTTTCCGAAAATATTGACTAGACATTTTGTTCGAATGACATCAGTTCCGTGGATTGATTTAACTGAAAATCGTTCCTTAACTGCTAATGTAACGGCAGGAGGATGTACCCCTAAAAAATTAACTTAATCGTGAATTTTCGAATTTCTGGTTTGATACTTGTTGAGATGGTCTAATGTTATGGGTAAATCTAGACGAATTTTGGCGAGGTTGATTCGACCTGGTCAACCTCCAATGGAGTTGGTAACGGTGGGTTTGGTCTCGGGGCAACTGGTCAATAGTGTAGAGAATGATATCCATTAAATTGACCACTATATAAATTACGCCGACCAAACTGATTATTAACTGAATTCTGCGGCAACGAACGAGAACTATAGTGTTGCTGAACTTGGTTAAAAATTTTTTTTTCTCTACCTCGTCATAAAATTCTTCGACAGTTATTTGCCCTTGACTTAATGTAGACATTTCTTGTTCTATTAGATATGTCGGTTTTTTATCTGAGTATATAAAGTCCAGATGGGCTATAATTGCTTTAAAATTAAGAACTGTATTAAACGATGACAAAATATGATCCGCAGGACCAACCACTTTATTTCGGATAATCGCAACCGCTTGGTAGTGTTTTGAACTGCCAACATGATTTTCGAATAATTTATACGCAGCGTTAGCCGCTTGTCGCCATGAAAAATATTGTTCCTGGTCGCCACTAAATTCGGGTAGTGTCTTAACCAAGTCAAGTGATTCGTCACACCTCTTAGTGGGGTCTATTTCTACAGGTCTGTATTCCTCCACCGCGGTGGGAGGTTATAATTGCGCGAGTCTAGCGGTCAATTCAGCAAACTGTCTTTCAAAATCACGTTTAGTGATGTTCGTCGCGGATTGTATTGCTACGGTTAGCATACGCGTCATGTCAGCTTTGTTCATTCTTAGTTTTTTTGAAAAGAAAATCTATTAATTTAAAAAGTCAATCCGTGAAACGAACAAAACCGCGAAAATCTGCAATCCGCGTGAAAACATTAAAAGTGAAAAGTGTTCCAATTATGAACGAATATCATCCATTTACATTTTAACAAATTCAATGTTTAAACATTAAATAATGTGATAAGTGATCAACTCCACTTAACCAAATTTAGTGACAAAAAATTATTCGAACGAAAATCGAATATAATATTGAAATATAAATTATTTAGTTACCAAAATTAACGAAAATAATTAATGTTACGAAACCTCATAGAGAGGAAATAATTTCAAGAAAAGTGAAGAACCAATAATAAAACCAATAAAAAATAATTTCATCTAAAGTGAAGGAAATTATGAAAAATCACTAAAAAAATACACACAACAAAACTGAAGAAAAGTGGTATGATCTAATGCCCCAACGTGATCGCTAAATGAAGAGATTAAAAAAACAATTAGGGAAACAGCGCAAATTCAACCCTTACAAACAGCAACAGTCATCTAATAATTCAAGCTCCGAAGAGGACGACGCAGGCATCATGATGAATAATCAGCACGAACAACAACAACCACAACTAGGAAATAGTAATAATATTAATAATAATAATAATGTAGTTTTAAACCCATTTAAATACATAGAAAGACTTAATACTTTTGATGGAAGAACAGAAGATCTACCAAATTTTAATCAAAATGTCGGTGACAATGATCAGGGCCAAAAAATGTGTATTAATTTGTTAAAATCAAAATTTATAGGTAGAGCAAGACAAAGTATAGAAATTCATACCCACTTAACGACATGGACAGATATCAAAGCTATGCTAATAGAAAATTTCGGTGGCTTCAAAAATAGCAACCAATTATATGAGGAATTGAGAAATTCTCAGTACAGAGGGGATGTTATAAAATTTTATAACTACATTCAGAAAACCCTCTCTTCATTAAATCAAAAATGCCAACAAGAAAATAACCTCTTAGATATTCCTAGAAATAACCAAGCGGCACTTAATATCTTTAACCCTCTGGGACTGACGTGGTAGTATGACAGACACCACAAAATCTAATATCGGGTATTTTACCGTTGTTTTTCAAATGTTGAATCACGCGTTCTCAGTACCTTTCAGTCGTATACTCAAGCATGCGTTAGTGTATAGTGAGCTGTCGGGGTGTGCGCATCACTTGTTGTGTGAAGGAAAGTGTCTACGAGTCAACCACATCAGTATTTAGGTATGTGTCTGATAAACAAGCACCTCAGTGTTATTGTTTTACGTTCATAGTGTTTCCTAGGCAACACATCAGTAAAATTGTTTTGTTGAGTATAACTTGTTGTTTGTTTTTTAGATGGCTCAGTCAAATAACAACCAAGGATCTCAAAGATCTAAACGAACGTTGACTGGAGCCTTTGCAAGTCACGATCAGCTTATAGAACAGTGGTTGGACGAAGAAAGCGAGCATGATTTTAGCGATTTTGACGATGAAGGTGATGACCCAAATTTTCAACCAGAAACCGAATTTCTGGAAGCCGATGAAGTTTCAGATGAAGAGGAGGAACCAAATCAACCTGAAGAAGTGAAACAAGTACCTGTAACATATAATGTGCATCAAGAAACGTCAAATGTGCAGTCATCACAGTTTTACAAAGGTAAGAAAGGATTTATCTGGAATAGACAAGAGTGCCCAAGGACATTTCGAACTGCAGCTCACAACATAATAAGACTACCTGGCCGTTTACGTACTACTAATTTTGAAGGCTATTTTGAAGTTTGGTCCAAGGTGTTTGACCATTCAATGTTGCAAAATTTGGTCACATTTACGAATCAAAAGCTCAATAGTTACCGAACGCGGTTCAAACAAATTACTAAGGTAGAACTGATGGACACAAACGTCACCGAAATGAAAGCATTCATAGGTCTAATGTACAATTCGTCGGTATTCAAGAGTACTGACACTGATCTTCGTTTTATATTTGCCACCGATGGAACTGGCTACAAAATATTCCGATGTGTTATGTCCAAATGGCGTTTTTCTTGTTTGGTCAACTGCCTCCGGTTTGATGATTCTACCACCAGAAAGGCTCAAAGAAGATCGACTTGCCCCAATATCAGGCATGTTCAATAAGTTTATTACGAACAGTCAGTCCCAATACACTCCTGGAGCATACCTTTGTATTGATGAAATGCTATTGCCATTTAGGGGTCGTTGCAAGTTTATTATTTACATGCCCCAAAAACCAGCAAAGTATGACATTAAAATAATGATATTGGTTGATGCCCGTACATACTATATCTACAATTCCTACGTCTACCTTGGTAAAAATTCGGATGGAATAGGACTGACTGAACAAGAAAGACAAATGGCAATACCAACTCAGTCAGTTCTGAGGCTGTGAAACCTGTCGAAAAGTCAAACTGCAACGTTACAGCTGACAATTGGTTCAGTTCGATTCCACTTATGGAAATGTTGCTGAAAAGGGGACTGACATACTTAGGCACAATGAAAAAGAATAAACCTGAGATACCACTATGCTTCTTGCCGAATAAAAAAAGAGAATTGGAGAGTTCTCTATATGGTTTCACGAAGGACTATACATTGCTATCGTATGTACATCAAAAAAATAAAGCTGTCCTCCTGATCTCTTCTTCTCACCACAATGAAGTTATTGATACTGATACAGGAAAACCAGTAATAATTGCGGATTATAATAAAAATAAAGGAAGATTTGACGAAGTCGACAAGAAGTGTTCTATATATTCTTGTAGCCGCAAAACTCGTCGTTGGCCTATGGCCATTTTCCAAAGAATATTAGATATGGCAGGTATTAACAGCTTTGTACTGTATGGGATGTGTGTCGACAGTGATAATAACATGAGAAGAGTCACTTTTATTTTGAACATGGCAAGATCACTAGTGCTAGATCACATGAAATGTCGCGTGTACAAGGAAAGATTGCCAAGAGAACTGCGGATGACAGTCAGTAGAGTTTTGGGAAAAGATCTTCCCCCTCCACCCCCAAGAACTCAATCGATTTCACTAAGTGGAAGAAAACTATGCTTTATTTGTCCAACCAAAATAAAAAGAGTGACTAGATATTGTTGCTGTGATTGCTCAAAGCCAATTTGCCATCAATGCTCTAAGCCACTCTGTGAAGACTGCCAAAAAATTGTGATTTTTAGGTTACAAAAATAAATTTTTTGAACCAATGAATGGATCTTTTTTTTTTTTCTTATTACTATAAGTGTTAACTTTAAATAAATGAATAAGTAAATGAAGAAAATATTTTTTTTTATTTTTTTTATTGTTTATATATGAGTATGCTTTGAAAAAATTATTTGTGTTGTAATAATAAAAATTGATTAACTTTATATGTGTTTTCTTATTTTACATATAAAAGTTATTAAAAATAGTAGTAGACACTCTAAGCTTTAAAATAGAATAGTCTAAATTTGGAATATTAAACACATTTTTAAAATACAAGCTGTGAGAATGGTGTCTGGAGTTCTACCACATCAGTGAAATTGCTAAAATAAGGTCACGTCAGTCGCAGAGGGTTAAAGAAAAATTGCCAACTCATATGAGGACAATCCTCTATGCTCTAAATCCAGACACCATGGAGTAAGCACTTAATGAGTTAAATAGTAAATAGTTATCACAGTTCCTCAAACGGTCAGGTAGAGAGATTCCATTGCTCCTTATCAAAAATTTTGATTTTGTTGGCAACAATTGAATATAATTAAACATTTCACTCATTCACAAACTATAAACCAATCGATATTATCCACTCAATGCCTTTAAGCTTAGAGGAAGAAATCGCAGGCAAATTTTCCGAGAAACAAAATAGAGACTTGAAGTACCAAAATAAAGGTAGGAAAACGGTAACGTATAAAACAGAAAACAGGTGACAAAGTTTTTGTGAAAACAAACAAACGAGTAGGAAATACATTTAGAAAGCACTTCATTGAAGGTATTGTAGAAAAAGATATGGGAACAACTGTACTTATTAATGGTAGGATAGTTCATAAAAGTAATCCCAGATAATTACATATTTTGCAGACTGGTGGTTGTCGCTTCTGTCCAACTTGTATCCAGTAAATTAATGGATTTTTCTCAATCATACTACATACCATTGGACAGGGGACGGGTCGCAATCTACCAAGACTATGGAATGCTCATGCATCGCACAAATTTAACGATTTTCGAAAACTTTATGTCCATCTTGTGACAGTACAGCGCCGAGCGCTGGAGAAGATGCGTCCGTCGTTAATTCAAATGGTTTATTAAAGTCAGGGTATAAAAGAAGGACATCTTCAGAGGCTACAATTTTCTTTACTGTATTGAAGGCGTCCATGGCCTCTTCGTCTAGTGCTATGGGCGTATTCTTTGACTGTCTTGAACTTACGTTTCCGTTTTCGCCTCGAAAGTATTTAGTGATAGGTTTCGTTAACGTCGCGTAGTCTTTGACGAATCGCCTATAGTATCCAGCGGGTCCTAAAAATGCACGTAGAGTACGTAATGTTTTTGGTATAGAATAGTTAACAATATACATGTCTTGATTCCTTTTGTAGAAACTAGAAATCTCAAAAACTCGACCTCTGTCTTAAAGAATTTTGATTTGAAAGGGTTTGCTGAGAGCTCTGTCTACATCTTTGAGGTGCTGTTCCTCGGTTTTAGAAAAAACGATTACGTCGTCAATGGAAACATGGCAGCTGTTACCTATCTCTTCCCTAAGTATGTCATCGATTGCTCTTCTGAAATATACTTGGTACATTTTTCAGACCAAACGGTAACCTATTAAATTCGAATTTTCCGTCATTAATGCTAAATGCAGTCCTTTCCCTATCACGCTCTGCTAACTTAATTTGGTGGAACCCAGATTTTAAATCCAGAGTCGTCTAGAAAACTGATTGACCCAAATTCGCGAGAATGACTGATGTATCGGGGATTGGGTATCGGTCACTGATAGTTTATTCGTTTAACTTCCTAAAATCTATGACCAATCGTTTTTTCTGCACTCCTTCTTCATTTATGCCTTACTTATTGACTACCCAGATGGGGTTATTGTACGGCGATCGGGAGGGCCTAATTATATTGTTTTTGAGGAGATCCGATATTTTGTCATTAACAAATTTTGCTACGGCCTTGGGGTATGGGTGTGCTTTTGAGAAGACCGGTTCATCATCTGTTGTTCGAATGGTCGCTATGACATTCGTATTAAATGATAGGGATTCAGTGGGGTCAGCGAATGATTTTGAGTGTTTCTTTAGTATCACAGCCAACTGCTCGTCTGTTTTTGTTTTAGTTTCTAGAGTAACGTTATTTACATCCTTATAGTATAAATACAGTAGTCTCTCCTGGTTTTCGTTGTAGGTAAGAGTACCGCTTTTGGTATCTATTTTAGCACTCACTTCTTTTAGAAGATCAAAACCGATTATTCCGTCAAAGGTACTTAAGTTAGGGAGTATAAAAAATGTGGAATTTTTTCCGAAAATATTGACTAGACATTTTGTTCGAATGACATCAGTTCCGTGGATTGATTTAACTGAAAATCGTTCCTTAACTGCTAATGTAACGGCAGGAGGATGTACCCCTAAAAAATTAACTTAATCGTGAATTTTCGAATTTCTGGTTTGATACTTGTTGAGATGGTCTAATGTTATGGGTAAATCTAGACGAATTTTGGCGAGGTTGATTCGACCTGGTCAACCTCCAATGGAGTTGGTAACGGTGGGTTTGGTCTCGGGGCAACTGGTCAATAGTGTAGAGAATGATATCCATTAAATTGACCACTATATAAATTACGCCGACCAAACTGATTATTAACTGAATTCTGCGGCAACCAACGAGAACTATAGTGTTGCTGAACTTGGTTAAAATTTTTTTTTTCTCTACCTCGTCATAAAATTCTTCGACAGTTATTTGCCCTTGACTTAATGTAGACATTTCTTGTTCTGTTAGATATGTCGGTTTTTTATCTGAGTATATAAAGTCCAGATGGGCTATAATTGCTTTAAAATTAAGAACTGTATTAAACGATGACAAAATATGATCCGCAGGACCAACCACTTTATTTCGGATAATCGCAACCGCTTGGTAGTGTTTTGAACTGCCAACATGATTTTCGAATAATTTATACGCAGCGTTAGCCGCTTGTCGCCATGAAAAATATTGTTCCTGGTCGCCACTAAATTCGGGTAGTGTCTTAACCAAGTCAAGTGATTCGTCACACCTCTTAGTGGGGTCTATTTCTACAGGTCTGTATTCCTCCACCGCGGTGGGAGGTTATAATTGCGCGAGTCTAGCGGTCAATTCAGCAAACTGTCTTTCAAAATCACGTTTAGTGATGTTCGTCGCGGATTGTATTGCTACGATTAGCATACGCGTCATGTCAGCTTTGTTCATTCTTAGTTTTTTTGAAAAGAAAATCTATTAATTTAAAAAGTCAATCCGTGAAACGAACAAACACGCGAAAATCTGCAATCCGCGTGAAAACATTAAAAGTGAAAAGTGTTCCAATTATGAACGAATATCATCCATTTACATTTTAACAAATTCAATGTTTAAACATTAAATAATGTGATAAGTGATCAACTCCACTTAACCAAATTTAGTGACAAAAAATTATTCGAACGAAAATCGAATATAATATTGAAATATAAATTATTTAGTTACCAAAATTAACGAAAATAATTAATGTTACGAAACCTCATAGAGAGGAAATAATTTCAAGAAAAGTGAAGAACCAATAATAAAACCAATAAAAAATAATTTCATCTAAAGTGAAGGAAATTATGAAAAATCACTAAAAAAATACACACAACAAAACTGAAGAAAAGTGGTATGATCTAATGCCCCAACGTGATCGCTAAATGAAGAGATTAAAAGAACAATTAGGGAAACAGCGCAAATTCAACCCTTACAAACAGCAACAGTCATCTAATAATTCAAGCTCCGAAGAGGACGACGCAGGCATCATGATGAATAATCAGCACGAACAACAACAACCACAACTAGGAAATAGTAATAATATTAATAATAATAATAATGTAGTTTTAAACCCATTTAAATACATAGAAAGACTTAATACTTTTGATGGAAGAACAGAAGATCTACCAAATTTTAATCAAAATGTCGGTGACAATGATCAGGGCCAAAAAATGTGTATTAATTTGTTAAAATCAAAATTTATAGGTAGAGCAAGACAAAGTATAGAAATTCATACCCACTTAACGACATGGACAGATATCAAAGCTATGCTAATAGAAAATTTCGGTGGCTTCAAAAATAGCAACCAATTATATGAGGAATTGAGAAATTCTCAGTACAGAGGGGATGTTATAAAATTTTATAACTACATTCAGAAAACCCTCTCTTCATTAAATCAAAAATGCCAACAAGAAAATAACCTCTTAGATATTCCTAGAAATAACCAAGCGGCACTTAATATCTTTAACCCTCTGGGACTGACGTGGTAGTATGACAGACACCACAAAATCTAATATCGGGTATTTTACCGTTGTTTTTCAAATGTTGAATCACGCGTTCTCAGTACCTTTCAGTCGTATACTCAAGCATGCGTTAGTGTATAGTGAGCTGTCGGGGTGTGCGCATCACTTGTTGTGTGAAGGAAAGTGTCTACGAGTCAACCACATCAGTATTTAGGTATGTGTCTGATAAACAAGCACCTCAGTGTTATTGTTTTACGTTCATAGTGTTTCCTAGGCAACACATCAGTAAAATTGTTTGGTTGAGTATAACTTGTTGTTTGTTTTTTAGATGGCTCAGTCAAATAACAACCAAGGATCTCAAAGATCTAACCGAACGTTGACTGGAGCCTTTGCAAGTCACGATCAGCTTATAGAACAGTGGTTGGACGAAGAAAGCGAGCATGATTTTAGCGATTTTGACGATGAAGGTGATGACCCAAATTTTCAACCAGAAACCGAATTTCTGGAAGCCGATGAAGTTTCAGATGAAGAGGAGGAACCAAATCAACCTGAAGAAGTGAAACAAGTACCTGTAACATATAATGTGCATCAAGAAACGTCAAATGTGCAGTCATCACAGTTTTACAAAGGTAAGAAAGGATTTATCTGGAATAGACAAGAGTGCCCAAGGACATTTCGAACTGCAGCTCACAACATAATAAGACTACCTGGCCGTTTACGTACTACTAATTTTGAAGGCTATTTTGAAGTTTGGTCCAAGGTGTTTGACCATTCAATGTTGCAAAATTTGGTCACATTTACGAATCAAAAGCTCAATAGTTACCGAACGCGGTTCAAACAAATTACTAAGGTAGAACTGATGGACACAAACGTCACCGAAATGAAAGCATTCATAGGTCTAATGTACTATTCGTCGGTATTCAAGAGTACTGACGCTGATCTTCGTTTTATATTTGCCACCGATGGAACTGGCTACAAAATATTCCGATGTGTTATGTCCAAATGGCGTTTTTCTTGTTTGGTCAACTGCCTCCGGTTTTATGATTCTACCACCAGAAAGGCTCAAAGAAGATCAACTTGCCCAAATATCAGGCATGTTCAATAAGTTTATTACGAACAGTCAGTCCCAATACACTCCTGGAGCATACCTTTGTATTGATGAAATGCTATTGCCATTTAGGGGTCGTTGCAAGTTTATTATTTACATGCCCCAAAAACCAGCAAAGTATGACATTAAAATAATGATATTGGTTGATGCCCGTACATACTATATCTACAATTCCTACGTCTACCTTGGTAAAAATTCGGATGGAATAGGACTGACTGAACAAGAAAGACAAATGGCAATACCAACTCAGTCAGTTCTGAGGCTGTGAAACCTGTCGAAAAGTCAAACTGCAACGTTACAGCTGACAATTGGTTCAGTTCGATTCCACTTATGGAAATGTTGCTGAAAAGGGGACTGACATACTTAGGCACAATGAAAAAGAATAAACCTGAGATACCACTATGCTTCTTGCCGAATAAAAAAAGAGAATTGGAGAGTTCTCTATATGGTTTCACGAAGGACTATACATTGCTATCGTATGTACATCAAAAAAATAAAGCTGTCCTCCTGATCTCTTCTTCTCACCACAATGAAGTTATTGATACTGATACAGGAAAACCAGTAATAATTGCGGATTATAATAAAAATAAAGGAAGATTTGACGAAGTCGACAAGAAGTGTTCTATATATTCTTGTAGCCGCAAAACTCGTCGTTGGCCTATGGCCATTTTCCAAAGAATATTAGATATGGCAGGTATTAACAGCTTTGTACTGTATGGGATGTGTGTCGACAGTGATAATAACATGAGAAGAGTCACTTTTATTTTGAACATGGCAAGATCACTAGTGCTAGATCACATGAAATGTCGCGTGTACAACGAAAGATTGCCAAGAGAACTGCGGATGACAGTCAGTAGAGTTTTGGGAAAAGATCTTCCCCCTCCACCCCCAAGAACTCAATCGATTTCACTAAGTGGAAGAAAACTATGCTTTATTTGTCCAACCAAAATAAAAAGAGTGACTAGATATTGTTGCTGTGATTGCTCAAAGCCAATTTGCCATCAATGCTCTAAGCCACTCTGTGAAGACTGCCAAAAAAATTGTGATTTTTAGGTTACAAAAATAAATTTTTTGAACCAATGAATGGATCTTTTTTTTTTTCTTATTACTATAAGTGTTAACTTTAAATAAATGAATAAGTAAATGAAGAAAATATTTTTTTTTATTTTTTTTATTGTTTATATATGAGTATGCTTTGAAAAAATTATTTGTGTTGTAATAATAAAAATTGATTAACTTTATATGTGTTTTCTTATTTTACATATAAAAGTTATTAAAAATAGTAGTAGACACTCTAAGCTTTAAAATAGAATAGTCTAAATTTGGAATATTAAACACATTTTTAAAATACAAGCTGTGAGAATGGTGTCTGGAGTTCTACCACATCAGTGAAATTGCTAAAATAAGGTCACGTCAGTCGCAGAGGGTTAAAGAAAAATTGCCAACTCATATGAGGACAATCCTCTATGCTCTAAATCCAGACACCATGGAGTAAGCACTTAATGAGTTAAATAGTAAATAGTTATCACAGTTCCTCAAACGGTCAGGTAGAGAGATTCCATTGCTCCTTATCAAAAATAGCTAGATGCATCAAATCAGAAAAAAATATTAATGACACAACTGAATTGATTTTGTTGGCAACAATTGAATATAATTAAACATTTCACTCATTCACAAACTATAAACCAATCGATATTATCCACTCAATGCCTTTAAGCTTAGAGGAAGAAATCGCAGGCAAATTTTCCGAGAAACAAAATAGAGACTTGAAGTACCAAAATAAAGGTAGGAAAACGGTAACGTATAAAACAGAAAACAGGTGACAAAGTTTTTGTGAAAACAAACAAACGAGTAGGAAATACATTTAGAAAGCACTTCATTGAAGGTATTGTAGAAAAAGATATGGGAACAACTGTACTTATTAATGGTAGGATAGTTCATAAAAGTAATCCCAGATAATTACATATTTTGCAGACTGGTGGTTGTCGCTTCCGTCCAACTTGTATCCAGTAAATTAATGGATTTTTCTCAATCATACTACATACCATTGGACAGGGGACGGGTCGCAATCTACCAAGACTATGGAATGCTCATGCATCGCACAAATTTAACGATTTTCGAAAACTTTATGTCCATCTTGTGACAGTACAGCGCCGAGCGCTGGAGAAGATGCGTCCGTCGTTAATTCAAATGGTTTATTAAAGTCAGGGTATAAAAGAAAGACATCTTCAGAGGCTACAATTTTCTTTACTGTATTGAAGGCGTCCATGGCCTCTTCGTCTAGTGCTATGGGCGTATTCTTTGACTGTCTTGAACTTACGTTTCCGTTTTCGCCTCGAAAGTATTTAGTGATAGGTTTCGTTAACGTCGCGTAGTCTTTGACGAATCGCCTATAGTATCCAGCGAGTCCTAAAAATGCACGTAGAGTACGTAATGTTTTTGGTATAGAATAGTTAACAATATACATGTCTTGATTCCTTTTGTAGAAACTAGAAATCTCAAAAACTCGACCTCTGTCTTAAAGAATTTTGATTTGAAAGGGTTTGCTGAGAGCTCTGTCTACATCTTTGAGGTGCTGTTCCTCGGTTTTAGAAAAAACGATTACGTCGTCAATGTAAACATGACAGCTGTTACCTATCTCTTCCCTAAGTATGTCATCGATTGCTCTTCTGAAATATACTTGGTACATTTTTCAGACCAAACGGTAACCTATTAAATTCGAATTTTCCGTCATTAATGCTAAATGCAGTCCTTTCCCTATCACGCTCTGCTAACTTAATTTGGTGGAACCCAGATTTTAAATCCAGAGTCGTCTAGAAAACTGATTGACCCAAATTCGCGAGAATGACTGATGTATCGGGGATTGGGTATCGGTCACTGATAGTTTGTTCGTTTAACTTCCTAAAATCTATGACCAATCGTTTTTTCTGCACTCCTTCTTCATTTATGCCTTACTTATTGACTACCCAGATGGGGTTATTGTACGGCGATCGGGAGGGCCTGATTATATTGTTTTTGAGGAGATCCGATATTTTGTCATTAACAAATTTTGCTACGGCCTTGGGGTATGGGTGTGCTTTTGAGAAGACCGGTTCATCATCTGTTGTTCGAATGGTCGCTATGACATTCGTATTAAATGATAGGGATTCAGTGGGGTCAGCGAATGATTTTGAGTGTTTCTTTAGTATCACAGCCAACTGCTCGTCTGTTTTTGTTTTAGTTTCTAGAGTAACGTTATTTACATCCTTATAGTATAAATACAGTAGTCTCTCCTGGTTTTCGTTGTAGGTAAGAGTACCGCTTTTGGTATCTATTTTAGCACTCACTTCTTTTAGAAGATCAAAACCGATTATTCCGTCAAAGGTACTTAAGTTAGGGAGTATAAAAAATGTGGAATTTTTTCCGAAAATATTGACTAGACATTTTGTTCGAATGACATCAGTTCCGTGGATTGATTTAACTGAAAATCGTTCCTTAACTGCTAATGTAACGGCAGGAGGATGTACCCCTAAAAAATTAACTTAATCGTGAATTTTCGAATTTCTGGTTTGATACTTGTTGAGATGGTCTAATGTTATGGGTAAATCTAGACGAATTTTGGCGAGGTTGATTCGACCTGGTCAACCTCCAATGGAGTTGGTAACGGTGGGTTTGGTCTCGGGGCAACTGGTCAATAGTGTAGAGAATGATATCCATTAAATTGACCACTATATAAATTACGCCGACCAAACTGATTATTAACTGAATTCTGCGGCAACCAACGAGAACTATAGTGTTGCTGAACTTGGTTAAAATTTTTTTTTTTCTCTACCTCGTCATAAAATTCTTCGACAGTTATTTGCCCTTGACTTAATGTAGACATTTCTTGTTCTGTTAGATATGTCGGTTTTTTATTTGAGTATATAAAGTCAAGATGGGCTATAATTGCTTTAAAATTAAGAACTGTATTAAACGATGACAAAATATGATCCGCAGGACCAACCACTTTATTTCGGATAATCGCAACCGCTTGGTAGTGTTTTGAACTGCCAACATGATTTTCGAATAATTTATACGCAGCGTTAGCCGCTTGTCGCCATGAAAAATATTGTTCCTGGTCGCCACTAAATTCGGGTAGTGTCTTAACCAAGTCAAGTGATTCGTCACACCTCTTAGTGGGGTCTATTTCTACAGGTCTGTATTCCTCCACCGCGGTGGGAGGTTATAATTGCGCGAGTCTAGCGGTCAATTCAGCAAACTGTCTTTCAAAATCACGTTTAGTGATGTTCGTCGCGGATTGTATTGCTACGATTAGCATACGCGTCATGTCAGCTTTGTTCATTCTTAGTTTTTTTGAAAAGAAAATCTATTAATTTAAAAAGTCAATCCGTGAAACGAACAAACACGCGAAAATCTGCAATCCGCGTGAAAACATTAAAAGTGAAAAGTGTTCCAATTATGAACGAATATCATCCATTTACATTTTAACAAATTCAATGTTTAAACATTAAATAATGTGATAAGTGATCAACTCCACTTAACCAAATTTAGTGACAAAAAATTATTCGAACGAAAATCGAATATAATATTGAAATATAAATTATTTAGTTACCAAAATTAACGAAAATAATTAATGTTACGAAACCTCATAGAGAGGAAATAATTTCAAGAAAAGTGAAGAACCAATAATAAAACCAATAAAAAATAATTTCATCTAAAGTGAAGGAAATTATGAAAAATCACTAAAAAAATACACACAACAAAACTGAAGAAAAGTGGTATGATCTAATGCCCCAACGTGATCGCTAAATGAAGAGATTAAAAGAACAATTAGGGAAACAGCGCAAATTCAACCCTTACAAACAGCAACAGTCATCTAATAATTCAAGCTCCGAAGAGGACGACGCAGGCATCATGATGAATAATCAGCACGAACAACAACAACCACAACTAGGAAATAGTAATAATATTAATAATAATAATAATGTAGTTTTAAACCCATTTAAATACATAGAAAGACTTAATACTTTTGATGGAAGAACAGAAGATCTACCAAATTTTAATCAAAATGTCGGTGAAAATGATCAGGGCCAAAAAATGTGTATTAATTTGTTAAAATCAAAATTTATAGGTAGAGCAAGACAAAGTATAGAAATTCATACCCACTTAACGACATGGACAGATATCAAAGCTATGCTAATAGAAAATTTCGGTGGCTTCAAAAATAGAAACCAATTATATGAGGAATTGAGAAATTCTCAGTACAGAGGGGATGTTATAAAATTTTATAACTACATTCAGAAAACCCTCTCTTCATTAAATCAAAAATGCCAACAAGAAAATAACCTCTTAGATATTCCTAGAAATAACCAAGCGGCACTTAATATCTTTAACCCTCTGGGACTGACGTGGTAGTATGACAGACACCACAAAATCTAATATCGGGTATTTTACCGTTGTTTTTCAAATGTTGAATCACGCGTTCTCAGTACCTTTCAGTCGTATACTCAAGCATGCGTTAGTGTATAGTGAGCTGTCGGGGTGTGCGCATCACTTGTTGTGTGAAGGAAAGTGTCTACGAGTCAACCACATCAGTATTTAGGTATGTGTCTGATAAACAAGCACCTCAGTGTTATTGTTTTACGTTCATAGTGTTTCCTAGGCAACACATCAGTAAAATTGTTTTGTTGAGTATAACTTGTTGTTTGTTTTTTAGATGGCTCAGTCAAATAACAACCAAGGATCTCAAAGATCTAAACGAACGTTGACTGGAGCCTTTGCAAGTCACGATCAGCTTATAGAACAGTGGTTGGACGAAGAAAGCGAGCATGATTTTAGCGATTTTGACGATGAAGGTGATGACCCAAATTTTCAACCAGAAACCGAATTTCTGGAAGCCGATGAAGTTTCAGATGAAGAGGAGGAACCAAATCAACCTGAAGAAGTGAAACAAGTACCTGTAACATATAATGTGCATCAAGAAACGTCAAATGTGCAGTCATCACAGTTTTACAAAGGTAAGAAAGGATTTATCTGGAATAGACAAGAGTGCCCAAGGACATTTCGAACTGCAGCTCACAACATAATAAGACTACCTGGCCGTTTACGTACTACTAATTTTGAAGGCTATTTTGAAGTTTGGTCCAAGGTGTTTGACCATTCAATGTTGCAAAATTTGGTCACATTTACGAATCAAAAGCTCAATAGTTACCGAACGCGGTTCAAACAAATTACTAAGGTAGAACTGATGGACACAAACGTCACCGAAATGAAAGCATTCATAGGTCTAATGTACAATTCGTCGGTATTCAAGAGTACTGACACTGATCTTCGTTTTATATTTGCCACCGATGGAACTGGCTACAAAATATTCCGATGTGTTATGTCCAAATGGCGTTTTTCTTGTTTGGTCAACTGCCTCCGGTTTGATGATTCTACCACCAGAAAGGCTCAAAGAAGATCGACTTGCCCCAATATCAGGCATGTTCAATAAGTTTATTACGAACAGTCAGTCCCAATACACTCCTGGAGCATACCTTTGTATTGATGAAATGCTATTGCCATTTAGGGGTCGTTGCAAGTTTATTATTTACATGCCCCAAAAACCAGCAAAGTATGACATTAAAATAATGATATTGGTTGATGCCCGTACATACTATATCTACAATTCCTACGTCTACCTTGGTAAAAATTCGGATGGAATAGGACTGACTGAACAAGAAAGACAAATGGCAATACCAACTCAGTCAGTTCTGAGGCTGTGAAACCTGTCGAAAAGTCAAACTGCAACGTTACAGCTGACAATTGGTTCAGTTCGATTCCACTTATGGAAATGTTGCTGAAAAGGGGACTGACATACTTAGGCACAATGAAAAAGAATAAACCTGAGATACCACTATGCTTCTTGCCGAATAAAAAAAGAGAATTGGAGAGTTCTCTATATGGTTTCACGAAGGACTATACATTGCTATCGTATGTACATCAAAAAAATAAAGCTGTCCTCCTGATCTCTTCTTCTCACCACAATGAAGTTATTGATACTAATACAGGAAAACCAGTAATAATTGCGGATTATAATAAAAATAAAGGAAGATTTGACGAAGTCGACAAGAAGTGTTCTATATATTCTTGTAGCCGCAAAACTCGTCGTTGGCCTATGGCCATTTTCCAAAGAATATTAGATATGGCAGGTATTAACAGCTTTGTACTGTATGGGATGTGTGTCGACAGTGATAATAACATGAGAAGAGTCACTTTTATTTTGAACATGGCAAGATCACTAGTGCTAGATCACATGAAATGTCGCGTGTACAACGAAAGATTGCCAAGAGAACTGCGGATGACAGTCAGTAGAGTTTTGGGAAAAGATCTTCCCCCTCCACCCCCAAGAACTCAATCGATTTCACTAAGTGGAAGAAAACTATGCTTTATTTGTCCAACCAAAATAAAAAGAGTGACTATATATTGTTGCTGTGATTGCTCAAAGCCAATTTGCCTTCAATGCTCTAAGCCACTCTGTGAAGACTGCCAAAAAAATTGTGATTTTTAGGTTACAAAAATAAATTTTTTGAACCAATGAATGGATCTCTTTTTTTTTTCTTATTACTATAAGTGTTAACTTTAAATAAATGAATAAGTAAATGAAGAAAATATTTTTTTTTATTTTTTTTATTGTTTATATATGAGTATGCTTTGAAAAAATTATTTGTGTTGTAATAATAAAAATTGATTAACTTTATATGTGTTTTCTTATTTTACATATAAAAGTTATTAAAAATAGTAGTAGACACTCTAAGCTTTAAAATAGAATAGTCTAAATTTGGAATATTAAACACATTTTTAAAATACAAGCTGTGAGAATGGTGTCTGGAGTTCTACCACATCAGTGAAATTGCTAAAATAAGGTCACGTCAGTCGCAGAGGGTTAAAGAAAAATTGCCAACTCATATGAGGACAATCCTCTATGCTCTAAAACCAGACACCATGGAGTAAGCACTTAATGAGTTAAATAGTGCTGGACTTGTCATAAGACAAAACAACGATGTAGACAGTTACAATAAAAAACAAAAACACTATAATAAAAAATTAGAAAATAGGTATGAGCACAAAAATAGTAAAAATTTTAAAACCTCCAATAACCCCTTCAGAAATAATTACAATTACAATCAAGATTGGCTGAGAAACAAGGTTCCGCGGTTCATTTCCACTGCCCAATGGCCATCAAATTCACCGGATGCTAATCGGCTAGATTTCTCGGTTTGGGGTATTTTGAAGAGCAAGGTTGGGACAAAAAAATACCAAATTGTCGATCATCTCAAGCAAGCGCTTCGCCGGGAATGGGCCAAAATACCGCAGAGCAACTTTCGTGCTGCATGCAAAAGCTTTGTAGGCCGTTTGAAGGCCATAATCGCGGCTAAGGGCGGCCAAATCAAAAACAGCTAATGCAATTCGAAAATTTAAATATTTGTGAACATTTTTTACTTTGATTCAATAAAAATTCTGTGGCGTTTTGTTTTGGTAACACTTCGTGTCAGTCACCCTGTAAATAAAGAAATTATTATACCTAAGGATCAATTTATTTTTTCAGTCATTGAAGATTGTGAATTCCAAATCCACACATTCAGTTCAGAATGCAACGGAATAATAGGGAATAATATTTTAATTCCAAATAAGCAATCAATTACAAAAATTAAATATTAAAGTTGAACGGTAACAGCATACCTTTCTTCCTCAACAGAAATGAAGAAGAAGAATATGAAAGTACAATCAATTACTTTAATAATATTTCACCTCTTAATACAATTATTGATCATTTTTTTACCATAAAGGTGACGATTTAAGTTTCACCAACCACGTAAAACACATCATACCAACGGAAAATACTTTCGCTATATATACAAGAATAGGATGGGTGGATAGGCAAATAAAAGAAATGCTTGAATCAAAAATAATTCAGCATTCCACTTCGCTTTATAACGCCCCAATCTGGGTCGTACCTAAAAAAGAAGACCACGCTGGTAATAAAGAGTGGCGAATCGTAATAGACTACAGAAAATTAAATAATGTTTCAAAAGAAGATAAATATCCCATCCCAAACATGGATTCGATATTAGATAAACTAGGACAAGCAGTATATTTTACAATATTAGTTCTCACAAAAGGATTTTTTCAATTAGAAGTTGATGCTAAATATATAGAAAAAATAGCATTTAGCACATTAACTGGACACTATGAGTTTTTACGACTGCCATTAGGTTTAAAGAATGCACCCGCAACCTTTTAAAGACTCATGAATGAAGTCTTGAAAGACTACATAGGAAAAATATGCTACGTTTATTTAGATGATATCATAATATTTTCCTCTAGCCTACAAGAACATATGGATTCACTCCATAAAATCTTTTTGACACTTAAGAACGCAAATCTTAAAGTATCATTAAATAAATCTGAATTTCTACGTAAAGAAACAGAGTTTTTAGGGCATGTAGTGACTCCAAATGGTGTAAAACCAAACCCAAAGAAAATAGAAACTATAAAGAATTTTCCTATCCCAAAAACAGTAAAAGAAATCCAAAGCTTTCTAGGTTTAACAGGGTACTACAGAAAATTTATAGATGACTAGTAAAAACAAGGTAATTAACAAATTAAATGAAAAACGTAAGAATATTAAAATAAACGAACACTACGTGAAAACAACCGATCCCGATAAATTAAAAAACAAATTGACCCCTAAATATAAAAAAATAAACGTAATAAATAAAGAAGAAAAAAAATATACTCTTAAAGAAGATTCATAGATTCAAAAAGAAACCCAACAGAACCTTACATAAAGAGCAATTCCATAGATTAAAGAAATTCACAGAAAATATTCCTGTTCACAAGGACGACACTTCATCAAAAGAAGCCACTTGCAGATCTTCATCTGATCAACCCACTACTTCCAAGGGTAACCATCATAATTATCCTCATTCTTCCAATAATTAAAACCCAAGAAATTCAAATGAACGACGATAGATTATAAAAATTCGTAAATTATTACAGGTTTTATTGCAGTTAAACCGCAGTTTTTTATAAGAGTGGTAACACTTTTTTGACGTTTACACTTATATTATATAGTTTATACTAACATTTTATGTTGTGTGTATGATTAAAAATTTCGATAGCACTATATTTTTATATTTTTTAACTATTTTGTAAAGAGGACTTTTTAATATTTTAGGTACAGGAATGATATTTTTATACGGAACCATGGATGACGAGGATAGAAAAGAATAGAAGAAAGGTTAATATTAATAGAAACAAATACACACAACGTAATAGAAAATTTAAACTTACAAATACAAATAAATAATCATTTTAACGAACAAATTGCATTACTAACTAATTCATTTAATAAAAAAACTAAAAAATTAATTGAGTATGTAGAAAAATGTACTCGCACAGAACACGATTTAGAAAGAGACTTTCACAAATTAAAATTGGAAATAGAAATAAAAGACAACATGAAATACCTAATAAATGACATAGAAAAAATTAAAGACATAGTTTTAACATCTAGATTAGGAATCCTAAGCAAGGATAATTTTTTCAGAAACAGAACTTGACGAAAACAATATAATAATAGAAAAACTTTCACTGGTTAAATTAGAACTTGCTCTATATTAAAATACTATCATATTTATAATCAAAATCCCAAACTTTTCAAATGAAACAAACAAACAAATCTATATCCAACCCATACAAAATTTTGAAGATAATCAACAATTAGATATTAGTAATAAAATGTATTTGACTAAAGACCAAACAATTGAAAATAATACCAACATGAAAAAATATTTATCAGAAATAGACGACAAGTGTTTACAAAATTTATTGAAAAATCAAATAAATTGTAAATTAATACAAAATACAAGTAAACAAATAATAGAAATAGGAAAAAACAATTTAATGTTATTTAATGTAAGATTACAAGAAATAATTAAAATTGTAACAATCAAAACATTATTGTTAAAGGTAATTAGGTTAGGTTAGGTTCGGTGGCTGCTATTGCACACTTAGACCAAAGTACGGTCCATTGTGATACCACAGGATCAGAGCCTTTTTCTTTTATCATAGAGCCCATTTCGTGCTCCTTGTAAATTTTAGGATGTCTCCCACTTTGCAGTTTTCGACATCCGATAAGCTGTTTAGTGTACCATATCCCAGATATTTTAGTCTTCTGCTTGCAAGAGCCGGGCATGTACACAGGAAATGGGATACTGTTTCCTCCTCCTCGGCGTCATAACAGCTTCTGCAGAAGTCATTGAACTCAAGGCCCATCTTTCTCGCATGAACTCCAAGAAGACAGTGCCCCGTTAAGATACCTATAGTCATTCTTATATCCCCTCTTCGTAGGGATATCAATGCTTTAGAGCGATTTAGGTCCAGCTTAGGCCAGACTTGCTTTGCAATATTACATGTGTTGGTATGCAACCATCTCGCGTTTGTTAATTTTTCTGCCTCTTTCCGAAGCATTAGCTTGACCGTTGATAGTGGTCTTCCTATGCCTGCCCTTTCCGGTTGCAGTTGGAGTTTTGTGCCATTCCTGGCTAGTTCGTCTGCTTTGCAATTCCCAACGATATCAGAGTGACCGGGGACCCATACTAAGCATATGTTAAAAAACTCGCTCATCTCCTTGAGAGATGTGTGGCAGCTTATCGCTACCCCCGATGTCATCAAGACCGATTCCAGCGATTTGATTGCCTGACTGTCTATGTAAATTATAATATCGGTTACCTATAATATATTATGTTTCAGCCAGGTCACCGATTCCTCAATCGCTGTTACCTCAGCCTGATATACGCTGCAATGGTCCGGGAGTCGAACGGAAATGCTCACGCTAGGTTTGTCACAGTAGACTCCGGCACCGACCCTTCCGTCGAGTTTGGAGCCGTCCGTGAAGAATTTGATAGCAGCGGTTTGTTGTGACAATCCATCTCTCCATTGACCCCTGGAGGGGTAGATGGCTCGGAAACCCTTCCTTAAGCATAGCACTGGTTGAGTGTAATCTAAGTTCGCCAGTTCAACCTTTAGCGAGTTGTTTATCGTCGAGTGTCCCGTTTGAATAGGTTTCCACTGACGTGTTTCTGACAGTCGCGCGGCCGTAAAGGCTGCTCTCTGCCTGCCGTATATACCCAAAGGAGTCAGGTACAACATTAATTCTAGGGCGCGTGTTGGTGTTGTTTTAAGTGCTCCACTAATGTGAAGACAGGCTGCCCTTTGCACCTTCTCCAGGATTTTAACATAAGTGGATTTTCCAAGAGCCGGCCACCAAACGCTTACACCGTACATGAGTATTGGTCTTACTACTGCAGTGTATAGCCAGTGTACCAGCTCTGGCTTTTTCCGATGGCGCTTCTACACGCATATAGAGCTTTAGTAGCTTTGTTAACTCTCTCTAAAATGTTTGGTTTCCAGCTTAGTTTATCATCCAGAATTGTGCCCAGAAATTTCGCCCTATTGGTGAAAACTAGACTGGTTCCGTTTAGAGTTGGTGGAGTGACTATTGGCACTTTGTATCTATTTGTGAAGAGGACCAGCTCTGTCTTGGACGGATTTACTCCTAATCCGCAGCCTTCGGCCCATTTTGTGACTATGGAGAGGGCATTTTGCATAACCTCTGTAATGGTTACTAGAAACTTACCTGTGACAGCAATGGCTACATCATCAGCATAGGCAACTACGCTCATGCCCTCTCTTTCCGGCTCTTTTAGTAGTCCATCGATTACTATGTTCCAGAGCAAAGGGGATAGAACGCCTCCTTGCGGCGTTCCTCTAGCTACATGCCTTCTAATGGTGGAGCCACCCAGCTCAGCGTTAACAATCCTGCTTAAGAGCATATGATTAATTAGCTTGCAAACTGTGTGGTCAATACCTAGAAGAGACATGCCTTTCATTATAGCCTCCGTCTTTACGTTATTAAAGGCCCCTTCAATGTCGAGGAATGCTATGAGTGTGTATTCCTTCGATTGTAGTGATTTCTCAAACGTACGTACCAGTGTGTGCAACGCAGTCTCTACCGACTTACCTTTGCAATAAGCGTGTTGAGACTGAGCCCATCTGCCATACCCCACCTGGTCTCTTATATAAACATCCAATAACCTCTCCAAAGTTTTCAGCAGAAAGGAGGATAAGGTTATAGGCCTTAGGTCCTTTGGGTACCCATGTGAGCTTTTTCCTGCTTTTGGAATGAAGACCACTTTGACTTCCGTCCAGTTCTTAGGAATATGCATTAAGCGCAGACACCCTTTGAAAATCACCTCTAACCATGGTAGGATGATATTTGAGTTTTTCTGTAATTCTGCTGGTATGATTTGGTCTGGACCAGCTGCTTTGTAAGGCATGAAGCCGCTAATAGCCCACTTAATCCGCTTAGTGCTAATGATATTATTTATGCATAGCGTGTGAGTTCCTTGCTGAGTAGTGAGTTCTGACTCGTTCCTCAAGTCGGTCGAGCCTGGAAAGTGGGTTTGCAAAAGAAGCTCCAGAGTTTCCTTGCTCGAAGTCGTCCATGAACCATCCGGTTTTATTAAGTAACTAGGATTGGTTGGGTTGTTGGAGAGAATCTTTCTAAGGCGAGTGGTCTCTGAGACTCCTTCCATTTTTTCACAGAAGAGTCTCCATGACTTCCTCTTTGCCTTTCTTAGTTCCCTCTTGTAGAGTTTAAGACATTCCTTATAGAAGTCCCAATCTTCGGTACTATTAGTACTCTTTGCCTTGTTAAAGGCCCTTCTACTAGTTTTTTGGTGCTCCCTTATTTCGGAGGACCACCATACTGGTCTACGTTTACCTCTTGGGTAAACCGTAGGACACGCTGCTCCCATAGAACTATTACATGCGTTAGTGACAGTGTTCACCATGCAGTCAAGTTCTTTAACTGTCACTGGGGGCTTAGGGTTATTTTGTAGTAAGAACTTCTCTAGCACCATCCCGTACAAGATCCACTTCGTCTTCTTTTTATTTCTGAAGGCGTTCTGACTGACAGGATGAATGCCGAGATTAAAAGCGATATACCTGTGGTCGGAGAAGGAGTGCTCTTTTGCTACCCTCCATTCTTTTACCATATGGAAAATCTTATCAGAAACGAGAGTTACGTCTAGCACTTCCCGTCTATTTTTAGTAATAAAGGTGGGCTCTTGCCCAATGTTACAGACTAGGAGGTTAGTATTTAACAGGTATTCAAAAAAAGACTCACCCCTATTATTAATGTCAGTGCTACCCCAGAGTGTGTGGTGTGCATTAGCATCACACCCGAGAATCACATTGATTTTTTGTTTGTCTGCTTCCAGAATAAGTTCAGCCAGGTTATCCGGCGGTGTATTTTTCTCGCGATAGAGGTACCCAGAAACCAGCCAGATCGTGTTGTTGCCCAACTCTAAGTTGGCCGCGGTTATGTCCCCGTCACTAAATTGTGGGAGTAGAAAAATATTCAAATCAGTCTTTCCCATTAAACAAGATCTGACCCTTCCAGTCTTACATGAATGTAGGATTGTGTACCCCTTTAAGTTGAGTCCACAGATCCTATTATTATTGCTTATCCATGGCTCCTGAATACGAATTAGATCTTCTGCCGATTCGGACAGTCTAAGGATAAGCGCCGCTGAAGCGGCCTTAGTATGATGTAAGTTAATTTGCAGGATTTTAATCATAAGTAAATTACCTTACCTTCTCCTTCTATAACCGCTATGGCGGTTTAATTTTCTGTCCCCGAGGACACGCCGGATGCATCCGTCTCGTTCCACAAGGCCTCTATGACTGTAGTGTATGCCAGTTCCCCCAACGAATCTGACAGGCATTCCTCGTCGGACTCAATGGAGAGTAGGCCGTCCATTCTGCTGACTAGGTCTTCGCTGGAACGACTGTCACCATCGAGTGCAATGGCAACCTCCCCTTGAAGGGACTGGTTGTTAATTGTGGCTTTATCCACTGTCAAATTATTGGTTTCATCTTTTTTGAATACCTTGAGGGTTAATGACCCGAAACCGAAATCTATAACCCCCTTGGTATCTGAAAGTGGTGCTAGGGACTCTTTGTTTATTAACATGGTTGACAACCTGGAGTCGCCCTTAGCTTCTTCCTGCTTTAGAATCTTCCAGTTTTTGGTTGGAAGGTTCGGGTTACTGGCATGAATTATCTGCATGATTTCTTGCTCTGTTGGTTCAGCTGGAAGCCAAACGCGTGCTCTAGGCCTGTTCGGGATCTCCTCCCTACTGACTGCTTCAAGCTTAGCGCCCGGCCACACCTCTCCAACCTCAGAGATGGCCCTCTTAAAGAGAAGTGCAGATCTCTGGTCTGAGCATGCAGTTAGTTTCACCATGCCTTGAAACCATCCCGCATCTCTACAGGACGGAGGAGGTCCCGGGTTTTCCCTAAGGACCTTTAAAAATACCCGGTTAAGAGCATTCGCCACTGACTTCCATCTATCCGAAGAGATGTTCCCTTCATCATGATTTCTGTCAATGACAGCAAGCACTAACGCATGTTCCCTTATGACGTCACTATATGACTTAGGTTTGTGCGCCTTTAGAGCTCCCGACTCATGCACTTTGGCTTTTTTACTACTCGCCACCTCCACCTCATCCAGAGACCTCTGCCTTTTCAGGGTTACCGACGTAGTCAGCAGTCTTTTTCGCCCATGCTAGAGAGTCTCTCTGCTCCTTAGTGAGCTGCCCCTTGGGGGTCTCAGCCCACCTTTCCAGTATCCTATGGGCTGAACGACGTTCTCTATACTGTCGCTTGCCCAAAGGAAGAGACTTGGCATTGCTGGTCCCAGTCGATGACTTAGGATCAGACATCCCTATTACTTTGGAGGGAGACCCACCTTTAAGGTTCGAGTTGCTCCCCCTGATGCTTTGCTGGTCCCTGGAGTTGAATCCTTAGGATCTGACAACACTATAACTCTGGAGGGAGACCCACCTTTAAGGTTCGAGTAGCTCCCCCCTGAAGTCTTCGGTATTTGGTGAGCACCGGTCTCGTTTTTCGGCCTTTGGAGAGCGCCGATCTCGGGTTTTTTGAAAAAATTTATTTTATTATTTTGGTTCATTTTTGTTCCCACGAGTGTCGGAGAAAGGGTGGTCCACCTGGGCAGAGATCCGAATTACCCAGGTAAGGCATCCGCTAAGGGTACCTCTGGAGGTCGCCAGGTATCCAGAGGGCTCCGATCATGACTGGGCTATTTAAATGGGCCTCCAGCCTAGTCGATCATCGGCTCGGTTCGCATTACACCTTGATCCAGCCCATTGCTGTCAATTAGCTTGACCCGCCCCGCACCTAGGTCACTTAATAATCACCCGTTACGATTCCACAACCGCCCCGATGACCTGGAGGCGACAGCATTGCAAGGTAATTACTTAATTAAGTTTGAAAATGGTAAAATTAAAATAGATAATAAAAATTACGAGAAAAAAAACTACAAACACGAATCCTTAATTCTAAATACCATCGCAAATATCAATTTAACTAGATCAAATGATTTAACTTTCAAAGAATTAAATTATCAAAATACATATAAAAAACTTAAAAAAAGTTCAAGCATTAAAATACAAACACAACTATACAAATTTAACTATGTATATGATAATTTTAACAATTATATTAATCTTTTATATCTATCTTAAATGTAAAAATAAAAAAATAAAAATTATAAATAATGTCAATCTTCCAAGAGTCGCTTTTCGAACCACAGAAGACTTTAAAGGGGGAGTTGTTATGTCAGAGCCATCTTCTACGCCCCAACAAATATCAACAAACCAATATAAAGATAAACAAATCCTCGACTTTAAATTCAACCAGTTATGTAATGCGTAGAAATCACTACAAAGTTGCACGTCAGCACTTGTGTCGCAATAATTGTGGCACAGAAGTTTATCGCCCTATTTACTGTGGCTGTAATAAATTGTTGGTGTGATGGCGTTTATTTAAATGAAAGAATTACTGTCTCCACGAAAAACACTGACTTTTATTCACTTTATTTTACTTAAAGAATTTTACGTTGTGCTGTCGTGAATGGTTGAAAAAGGAAGCAGAACGACAGAAGTTAAGTTAAATGCAGAAGCATTCATGTCATGTTCAAAATAGTGAAATGGTAAGTTTAATTGGCATGGCCATATGTACATTTTTAGTTATCTTAATTTAGGTGAGATTAATTATTTCTTATTCTGAATATTACATTAAATGGTTATTTTCTTTTCAGATAATTATATTAAAATATATGGATTTAATACATAAGATAAGTTTATATAATAGTTAATAGGTTTTATATATGACTAATCTAAATATTTGTATTTCAGGTAATTCTTTTCTATGATGATAAACAAGTTCCACACATACCGCCGACGATACATGAGTATTATTGGTGAACAATTATCTTATCTGATTTACAACTAATAATTTTTATGATATAATTCTAGGTTAGGACTATGTAAACAACGAAATTACAAGGTAAGTTTTTTAATTTATGTGTATATAATTCTAGTGTTAGCCTGTTTGATTAATTTAATGTTATATATTTTTAGGTGTTCTGATGATAGTGTTGAGGCTTCAACAGCACTTTTGCCATTGCTCTAGTTTAAATTCTCAAATAATAAATATATCCGTTTTAAAAAATTAAAAATATTGTTTTTTTTTTAACTAAACGTGAATCCTTTATTAAAATTTATGTATATATAAAAAAATTACTTACAATAAAATTTTATACATATGTTTATTTCGTTGGTTCTTAGTTGCGTCGGGCGCCAATTATTTTATTTTGTATAGCCTTAACTTAAATTACTTTATGTTGGCTAAATGCACTAAATGTGCTCTATTTGGAAGTTACTAAGAGAAAGAATATACTTATTTATGCTGCTGCTCTGCTGTTCCGATGATCTGGTGCTCCGCTGATAATGGCAAGATCGCTAGACATGTCATCAGCAGAATTGTTATTTTTTACGCCTGCTGCTCGGTGATGCTTCTTGATAAATATTATAAATGTTAAAAGGATTGATATTAAAGTTATTATAGTGACGAAGGTTAAACTGCGTGTTTTAACTTCCCGTCTCAATGACGTAATTTGTTTTAAATTTTCCCCGTGCATTTCATGAAGATAGGGTAAGGATTAAATTGTCGTGTGGTTTGTCAAGTTTAGGACGTGAGTCCAATGGGCCTCAGGAGTCGGGTGGTCGGTTTGATGAGTGTTTGTAAATGTAACTCCATTAATTTTGACCTAGTTCTTGAACATCACTACGAAGGTACCATTTACCTGTACTGGTTGTTCGTTCTCATCCTCTATTGAAGCAATCTGGTTGTTGATAATTAAAATGCCATCGTCAATTACGTTGACTGGCTCAATATGGTGTGCCGATATTGTTCCGAATGTTCCCGTTGTTTGGTTCATCAGCTGCGACCTAACTCGCAGAATGATGAGTAGATTGCCTTCCTTCAGTTCTGGTTAGGAATGTACGAATTGGTACATTTTGCCACGGTATGTGATTCAAATTAAAGAATGGTGTTGTTTCGCACGAAGGGGTAGATGTTTATTTTGCTACAAATACTTTTAATTTTAGGGTACTTAATAAAAAACATCATTATTTTGCATAACTTTTAGTTTTGAACTTGAGATTATATCGCTTAAACTAATATTAATTGAATTCACGGCCGACAATATCGCTTCTGCTTCCTTACTATCTAGTAAAATAGGATTTACGACATTTATCTTCGCAAGTGTTACGGAAAGTATTATATTATCTAATTCAATTATAGCCGCCCTATTTCTACTCATGATTAACTCAAATAAATAGTTGGTGTTTGCGGTTTCCTTTTTTCCAATCTTAAGTAGTTCGCTGACAGCTTTTGTTATCTTATTAATTTTGTCTTGAATTTCCGTGTTGATAACAATTTGTTCGTTCAGTCCTTGTATTAGCTCTACCTCCTTAATCTTAACTTCCATAAAGTCGTCAAAGTCGGGTGTACCTGCTATATGTTTTAAAACGTTAAATTTGTGCGATGCATGAGCATTCCACAGTCTTGGTAGATTGCGACCTGTCCCCTGTCCAATGGCATGTAGTATGATTGAGAAATATCCATTAATTTACTGGATACAAGTTGGACGAAAGCGACAACCACCAGTCTGCCAAATATGTAATTATCTGAGATTACTTTTATGAACTATCCTACCATTAATAAGTACTGTTGTTTCAATATCTTTTTCTACAATACCTTCATTGAATTGCTTTCTTAATTTATTTCCTACTCGTTTGTTTGTTTTCACAAATACTTTGTCACCTGTTTTATACGTTACCGTTTTCCTACCTTTATTTTGGTACTTCAAGTCTCTATTTTGTAACTCGGAAATTTTGCCTGCGATTTCTTCCTGTAAGCTTAAAGGCATTGAGTGGATAATATAGGTTTATAGTTTGTGACTGAGTGAATTGTTTTATTATATTCAATTGTTGCCAACAAAATCAATTCAGTTGTGTCATTAATATTTTTTTCTGATTTGATGCATCTAGCTATTTCTGATATGGAGCAATGGAATCTCTCTACCTGACCGTTTGAGGAACTGTGATAAGATGGTACCGCAAAAATTTCAATATCAAAATGATCTCTCAATAAGCTTTTGATAGTCTGGGAATTAAACGACTTCTCGTTATCGCAGACAATAGTCTTAGTGTTTTTGAAAAAATTTAAAATTTGCAAAATTGGATCCTTAATTTCGACAATTGCTCTTGATTTTATTTGTGTCACCATAGCAAATTTTGACTATTTTGACTATTGGCACTTTGTATATATTTGTGAAGAGGACCAGCTCTGTCTTGGACGGATTTACTCCTAGTCCGCAGCCTTCGGCCCATTTTGTGACTATGGAGAGGGCATTTTGCATAACCTCTGTAATGGTTACTAGAAACTTACCTGTGACAGCAATGGCTACATCATCAGCATAGGCAACTACGCTCATGCCCTCTCTTTCCGGCTCTTTTAGTAGTCCATCGATTACTATGTTCCAGAGCAAAGGGGATAGAACGCCTCCTTGCGGCGTTCCTCTAGCTACATGCCTTCTAATGGTGGAGCCACCCAGCTCAGCGTTAACAATCCTGCTTAAGAGCATATGATTAATTAGCTTGCAAACTGTGTGGTCAATACCTAGAAGAGACATGCCTTTCATTATAGCCTCCGTCTTTACGTTATTAAAGGCCCCTTCAATGTCGAGGAATGCTATGAGTGTGTATTCCTTCGATTGTAGTGATTTCTCAATCGTACGTACCAGTGTGTGCAACGCAGTCTCTACCGACTTACCTTTGCAATAAGCGTGTTGAGACTGAGCCCATCTGCCATACCCCACCTGGTCTCTTATATAAACATCCAATAACCTCTCCAAAGTTTTCAGCAGAAAGGAGGATAAGGTTATAGGCCTTAGGTCCTTTGGGTACCCATGTGAGCTTTTTCCTGCTTTTGGAATGAAGACCACTTTGACTTCCGTCCAGTTCTTAGGAATATGCATTAAGCGCAGACACCCTTTGAAAATCACCTCTAACCATGGTAGGATGATATTTGAGTTTTTCTGTAATTCTGCTGGTATGATTTGGTCTGGACCAGCTGCTTTGTAAGGCATGAAGCCGCTAATAGCCCACTTAATCCGCTTAGTGCTAATGATATTATTTATGCATAGCGTGTGAGTTCCTTGCTGAGTAGTGAGTTCTGACTCGTTCCTCAAGTCGGTCGAGCCTGGAAAGTGGGTTTGCAAAAGAAGCTCCAGAGTTTCCTTGCTCGAAGTCGTCCATGAACCATCCGGTTTTATTAAGTAACTAGGATTGGTTGGGTTGTTGGAGAGAATCTTTCTAAGGCGAGTGGTCTCTGAGACTCCTTCCATTTTTTCACAGAAGAGTCTCCATGACTTCCTCTTTGCCTTTCTTAGTTCCCTCTTGTAGAGTTTAAGACATTCCTTATAGAAGTCCCAATCTTCGGTACTATTAGTACTCTTTGCCTTGTTAAAGGCCCTTCTACTAGTTTTTTGGTGCTCCCTTATTTCGGAGGACCACCATACTGGTCTACGTTTACCTCTTGGGTAAACCGTAGGACACGCTGCTCCCATAGAACTATTACATGCGTTAGTGACAGTGTTCACCATGCAGTCAAGTTCTTTAACTGTCACTGGGGGCTTAGGGTTATTTTGTAGTAAGAACTTCTCTAGCACCATCCCGTACAAGATCCAGTTCGTCTTCTTTTTATTTCTGAAGGCGTTCTGACTGACAGGATGAATGCCGAGATTAAAAGCGATATACCTGTGGTCGGAGAAGGAGTGCTCTTTTGCTACCCTCCATTCTTTTACCATATGGAAAATCTTATCAGAAACGAGAGTTACGTCTAGCACTTCCCGTCTATTTTTAGTAATTAAGGTGGGCTCTTGCCCAATGTTACAGACTAGGAGGTTAGTATTTAACAGGTATTCAAAAAAAGACTCACCCCTATTATTAATGTCAGTGCTACCCCAGAGTGTGTGGTGTGCATTAGCATCACACCCGAGAATCACATTGATTTTTTGTTTGTCTGCTTCCAGAATAAGTTCAGCCAGGTTATCCGGCGGTGTATTTTTCTCGCGATCGAGGTACCCAGAAACCAGCCAGATCGTGTTGTTGCCCAACTCTAAGTTGGCCGCGGTTATGTCCCCGTCACTAAATTGTGGGAGTAGAAAAATATTCAAATCAGTCTTTCCCATTAAACAAGATCTGACCCTTCCAGTCTTACATGAATGTAGGATTGTGTACCCCTTTAAGTTGAGTCCACAGATCCTATTATTATTGCTTATCCATGGCTCCTGAATAAGAATTAGATCTTCTGCCGATTCGGACAGTCTAAGGATAAGCGCCGCTGAAGCGGCCTTAGTATGATGTAAGTTAATTTGCAGGATTTTAATCATAAGTAAATTACCTTACCTTCTCCTTCTATAACCGCTATGGCGGTTTAATTTTCTGTCCCCGAGGACACGCCGGATGCATCCGTCTCGTTCCTCAAGGCCTCTATGACTGTAGTGTATGCCAGTTCCCCCAACGAATCTGACAGGCATTCCTCGTCGGACTCAATGGAGAGCAGGCCGTCCATTCTGCTGACTAGGTCTTCGCTGGAACGACTGTCACCATCGAGTGCAATGGCAACCTCCCCTTGAAGGGACTGGTTGTTAATTGTGGCTTTATCCACTGTCAAATTATTGGTTTCATCTTTTTTGAATACCTTGAGGGTTAATGACCCGAAACCGAAATCTATAACCCCCTTGGTATCTGAAAGTGGTGCTAGGGACTCTTTGTTTATTAACATGGTTGACAATCTGGAGTCGCCCTTAGCTTCTTCCTGCTTTAGAATCTTCCAGTTTTTGGTTGGAAGGTTCGGGTTACTGGCATGAATTATCTGCATGATTTCTTGCTCTGTTGGTTCAGCTGGAAGCCAAACGCGTGCTCTAGGCCTGTTCGGGATCTCCTCCCTACTGACTGCTTCAAGCTTAGCGCCCGGCCACACCTCTCCAACCTCAGAGATGGCCCTCTTATAGAGAAGTGCAGATCTCTGGTCTGAGCATGCAGTTAGTTTCACCCTGCCTTGAAACCATCCCGCATCTCTACAGGACGGAGGAGGTCCCGGGTTTTCCCTAAGGACCTTTAAAAATACCCGGTTAAGAGCATTCGCCACTGACTTCCATCTATCCGAAGAGATGTTCCCTTCATCATGATTTCTGTCAATGACAGCAAGCACTAACGCATGTTCCCTTATGACGTCACTATATGACTTAGGTTTGTGCGCCTTTAGAGCTCCCGACTCATGCACTTTGGCTTTTTTACTAATCGCCACCTCCACCTCATCCAGAGACCTCTGCCTTTTCGGCACGCAGTCCCTTTCAGGGTTACCGACGTAGTCAGCAGTCTTTTTCGCCCATGCTAGAGAGTCTCTCTGCTCCTTAGTGAGCTGCCCCTTGGGGGTCTCAGCCCACCTTTCCAGTATCCTATGGGCTGAACGACGTTCTCTATACTGTCGCTTGCCCAAAGGAAGAGACTTGGCATTGCTGGTCCCAGTCGATGACTTAGGATCAGACATCCCTATTACTTTGGAGGGAGACCCACCTTTAAGGTTCGAGTTGCTCCCCCTGATGCTTTGCTGGTCCCTGGAGTTGAATCCTTAGGATCTGACAACACTATAACTCTGGAGGGAGACCCACCTTTAAGGTTCGAGTAGCTCCCCCCTGAAGTCTTCGGTATTTGGTGAGCACCGGTCTCGTTTTTCGGCCTTTGGAGAGCGCCGATCTCGGGTTTTTTGAAAAAATTTATTTTATTATTTTGGTTCATTTTTGTTCCCACGAGTGTCGGAGAAAGGGTGGTCCACCTGGGCAGAGATCCGAATTACCCAGGTAAGGCATCCGCTAAGGGTACCTCTGGAGGTCGCCAGGTATCCAGAGGGCTCCGATCATGACTGGGCTATTTAAATGGGCCCCCAGCTTAGTCGATCATCGGCTCGGTTCGCATTACACCTTGATCCAGCCCATTGCTGTCAATTAGCGTGACCCGCCCCGCACCTAGGTCAATTAATAATCACCCGTTACGATTCCACAACCGCCCCTAGGACCTGGAGGCGACAGCATTGCAAGGTAATTACTTAATTAAGTTTGAAAATTGTAAAATTAAAATAGATAATAAAAATTACGAGAAAAAAAACTACAAACACGAATCCTTAATTCTAAATACCATCGCAAATATCAATTTAACTAGATCAAATGATTTAACTTTCAAAGAATTAAATTATCAAAATACATATAAAAAACTTAAAAAAAGTTCAAGCATTAAAATACAAACACAACTATACAAATTTAACTATGTATATGATAATTTTAACAATTATATTAATCTTTTATATCTATCTTAAATGTAAAAATAAAAAAATAAAAATTATAAATAATGTCAATCTTCCAAGAGTCGCTTTTCGAACCACAGAAGACTTTAAAGGGGGAGTTGTTATGTCAGAGCCATCTTCTACGCCCCAACAAATATCAACAAACCAATATAAAGATAAACAAATCCTCGACTTTAAATTCAACCAGTTATGTAATGCGTAGAAATCACTACAAAATTGCACGTCAGCACTTGTGTCGCAATAATTGTGGCACAGAAGTTTATCGCCCTATTTACTGTGGTTGTAATAAATTGTTGGTGTGATGGCGTTTATTTAAATGAAAGAATTACTGTCTCCACGAAAAACACTGACTTTTATTCACTTTATTTTACTTAAAGAATTTTACGTTGTGCTGTCGTGAATGGTTGAAAAAGGAAGCAGAACGACAGAAGTTAAGTTAAATGCAGAAGCATTCATGTCATGTTCAAAATAGTGAAATGGTAAGTTTAATTGGCATGGCCATATGTACATTTTTAGTTATCTTAATTTAGGTGAGATTAATTATTTCTTATTCTGAATATTACATTAAATGGTTATTTTCTTTTCAGATAATTATATTAAAATATATGGATTTAATACATAAGATAAGTTTATATAATAGTTAATAGGTTTTATATATGACTAATCTAAATATTTGTATTTCAGGTAATTCTTTTCTATGATGATAAACAAGTTCCACACATACCGCCGACGATACATGAGTATTATTGGTGAACAATTATCTTATCTGATTTACAACTAATAATTTTTATGATATAATTCTAGGTTAGGACTATGTAAACAACGAAATTACAAGGTAAGTTTTTTAATTTATGTGTATATAATTCTAGTGTTAGCCTGTTTGATTAATTTAATGTTATATATTTTTAGGTGTTCTGATGATAGTGTTGAGGCTTCAACAGCACTTTTGCCATTGCTCTAGTTTAAATTCTCAAATAATAAATATATCCGTTTTAAAAAATTAAAAATATTGTTTTTTTTTTAACTAAACGTGAATCCTTTATTAAAATTTATGTATATATAAAAAAATTACTTACAATAAAATTTTATACATATGTTTATTTCGTTGGTTCTTAGTTGCGTCGGGCGCCAATTATTTTATTTTGTATAGCCTTAACTTAAATTACTTTATGTTGGCTAAATGCACTAAATGTGCTCTATTTGGAAGTTACTAAGAGAAAGAATATACTTATTTATGCTGCTGCTCTGCTGTTCCGATGATCTGGTGCTCCGCTGATAATGGCAAGATCGCTAGACATGTCATCAGCAGAATTGTTATTTTTTACGCCTGCTGCTCGGTGATGCTTCTTGATAAATATTATAAATGTTAAAAGGATTGATATTAAAGTTATTATAGTGACGAAGGTTAAACTGGTGTTGTTTCGCACGAAGGGGTAGATGTTTATTTTGCTACAAATACTTTTAATTTTAGGGTACTTAATAAAAAATAGTAAAACATCATTATTTTGCATAACTTTTAGTTTTGAACTTGAGATTATATCGCTTAAACTAATATTAATTGAATTCACGGCCGACAATATCGCTTCTGCTTCCTTACTATCTAGTAAAATAGGATTTACGACATTTATCTTCGCAAGTGTTACGGAAAGTATTATATTATCTAATTCAATTATAGCCGCCCTATTTCTACTCATGATTAACTCAAATAAATAGTTGGTGTTTGCGGTTTCCTTTTTTCCAATCTTAAGTAGTTCGTTGACAGCTTTTGTTATCTTATTAATTTTGTCTTGAATTTCCGTGTTGATAACAATTTGTTCGTTCAGTCCTTGTATTAGCTCTACCTCCTTAATCTTAACTTCCATAAAGTCGTCAAAGTCGGGTGTACCTGCTATATGTTTTAAAACGTTAAATTTGTGCGATGCATGAGCATTCCACAGTCTTGGTAGATTGCGACCTGTCCCCTGTCCAATGGCATGTAGTATGATTGAGAAATATCCATTAATTTACTGGATACAAGTTGGACGAAAGCGACAACCACCAGTCTGCCAAATATGTAATTATCTGAGATTACTTTTATGAACTATCCTACCATTAATAAGTACTGTTGTTTCAATATCTTTTTCTACAATACCTTCATTGAATTGCTTTCTTAATTTATTTCCTACTCGTTTGTTTGTTTTCACAAATACTTTGTCACCTGTTTTATACGTTACCGTTTTCCTACCTTTATTTTGGTACTTCAAGTCTCTATTTTGTAACTCGGAAATTTTGCCTGCGATTTCTTCCTGTAAGCTTAAAGGCATTGAGTGGATAATATCGATAGGTTTATAGTTTGTGACTGAGTGAATTGTTTTATTATATTCAATTGCTGCCAACAAAATCAATTCAGTTGTGTCATTAATATTTTTTTCTGATTTGATGCATCTAGCTATTTCTGATATGGAGCAATGGAATCTCTCTACCTGACCGTTTGAGGAACTGTGATAAGATGGTACCGCAAAAATTTCAATATCAAAATGATCTCTCAATAAGCTTTTGATAGTCTGGGAATTAAACGACTTCTCGTTATCGCAGACAATAGTCTTAGTGTTTTTGAAAAAATTTAAAATTTGCAAAATTGGATCCTTAATTTCGACAATTGCTCTTGATTTTATTTGTGTCACCATAGCAAATTTTGACTATTTTGACTATTGGCACTTTGTATCTATTTGTGAAGAGGACCAGCTCTGTCTTGGACGGATTCACTCCTAGTCCGCAGCCTTCGGTCCATTTTGTGACTATGGAGAGGGCATTTTGCATAACCTCTGTAATGGTTACTAGAAACTTACCTGTGACAGCAATGGCTACATCATCAGCATAGGCAACTACGCTCATGCCCTCTCTTTCCGGCTCTTTTAGTAGTCCATCGATTACTATGTTCCAGAGCAAAGGGGATAGAACGCCTCCTTGCGGCGTTCCTCTAGCTACATGCCTTCTAATGGTGGAGCCACCCAGCTCAGCGTTAACAATCCTGCTTAAGAGCATATGATTAATTAGCTTGCAAACTGTGTGGTCAATACCTAGAAGAGACATGCCTTTCATTATAGCCTCCGTCTTTACGTTATTAAAGGCCCCTTCAATGTCGAGGAATGCTATAAGTGTGTATTCCTTCGATTGTAGTGATTTCTCAATCGTACGTACCAGTGTGTGCAACGCAGTCTCTACCGACTTACCTTTGCAATAAGCGTGTTGAGACTGAGCCCATCTGCCATACCCCACCTGGTCTCTTATATAAACATCCAATAACCTCTCCAAAGTTTTCAGCAGAAAGGAGGATAAGGTTATAGGCCTTAGGTCCTTTGGGTACCCATGTGAGCTTTTTCCTGCTTTTGGAATGAAGACCACTTTGACTTCCGTCCAGTTCTTAGGAATATGCATTAAGCGCAGACACCCTTTGAAAATCACCTCTAACCATGGTAGGATGATATTTGAGTTTTTCTGTAATTCTGCTGGTATGATTTGGTCTGGACCAGCTGCTTTGTAAGGCATGAAGCCGCTAATAGCCCACTTAATCCGCTTAGTGCTAATGATATTATTTATGCATAGCGTGTGAGTTCCTTGCTGAGTAGTGAGTTCTGACTCGTTCCTCAAGTCGGTCGAGCCTGGAAAGTGGGTTTGCAAAAGAAGCTCCAGAGTTTCCTTGCTCGAAGTCGTCCATGAACCATCCGGTTTTATTAAGTAACTAGGATTGGTTGGGTTGTTGGAGAGAATCTTTCTAAGGCGAGTGGTCTCTGAGACTCCTTCCATTTTTTCACAGAAGAGTCTCCATGACTTCCTCTTTGCCTTTCTTAGTTCCCTCTTGTAGAGTTTAAGACATTCCTTATAGAAGTCCCAATCTTCGGTACTATTAGTACTCTTATGCTCCCTTATTTCGGAGGACCACCATACTGGTCTACGTTTACCTCTTGGGTAAACCGTAGGACACGCTGCTCCCATAGAACTGTTACATGCGTTAGTGACAGTGTTCACCATGCAGTCAAGTTCTTTAACTGTCACTGGGGGCTTAGGGTTATTTTGTAGTAAGAACTTCTCTAGCACCATCCCGTACAAGATCCAGTTCGTCTTCTTTTTATTTCTGAAGGCGTTCTGACTGACAGGATGAATGCCGAGATTAAAAGCGATATACCTGTGGTCGGAGAAGGAGTGCTCTTTTGCTACCCTCCATTCTTTTACCATATGGAAAATCTTATCAGAAACGAGAGTTACGTCTAGCACTTCCCGTCTATTTTTAGTAATAAAGGTGGGCTCTTGCCCAATGTTACAGACTAGGAGGTTAGTATTTAACAGGTATTCAAAAAAAGACTCACCCCTATTATTAATGTCAGTGCTACCCCAGAGTGTGTGGTGTGCATTAGCATCACACCCGAGAATCACATTGATTTTTTGTTTGTCTGCTTCCAGAATAAGTTCAGCCAGGTTATTCGGCGGTGTATTTTTCTCGCGATCGAGGTACCCAGAAACCAGCCAGATCGTGTTGTTGCCCAACTCTAAGTTGGCCGCGGTTATGTCCCCGTCACTAAATTGTGGGAGTAGAAAAATATTCAAATCAGTCTTTCCCATTAAACAAGATCTGACCCTTCCAGTCTTACATGAATGTAGGATTGTGTACCCCTTTAAGTTGAGTCCACAGATCCTATTATTATTGCTTATCCATGGCTCCTGAATAAGAATTAGATCTTCTGCCGATTCGGACCGTCTAAGGATAAGCGCCGCTGAAGCGGCCTTAGTATGATGTAAGTTAATTTGCAGGATTTTAATCATAAGTAAATTACCTTACCTTCTCCTTCTATAACCGCTATGGCGGTTTAATTTTCTGTCCCCGAGGACACGCCGGATGCATCCGTCTCGTTCCTCAAGGCCTCTATGACTGTAGTGTATGCCAGTTCCCCCAACGAATCTGACAGGCATTCCTCGTCGGACTCAATGGAGAGCAGGCCGTCCATTCTGCTGACTAGGTCTTCGCTGGAACGACTGTCACCATCGAGTGCAATGGCAACCTCCCCTTGAAGGGACTGGTTGTTAATTGTGGCTTTATCCACTGTCAAATTATTGGTTTCATCTTTTTTGAATACCTTGAGGGTTAATGACCCGAAACCGAAATCTATAACCCCCTTGGTATCTGAAAGTGGTGCTAGGGACTCTTTGTTTATTAACATGGTTGACAACCTGGAGTCGCCCTTAGCTTCTTCCTGCTTTAGAATCTTCCAGTTTTTGGTTGGAAGGTTCGGGTTACTGGCATGAATTATCTGCATGATTTCTTGCTCTGTTGGTTCAGCTGGAAGCCAAACGCGTGCTCTAGGCCTGTTCGGGATCTCCTCCCTACTGACTGCTTCAAGCTTAGCGCCCGGCCACACCTCTCCAACCTCAGAGATGGCCCTCTTATAGAGAAGTGCAGATCTCTGGTCTGAGCATGCAGTTAGTTTCACCCTGCCTTGAAACCATCCCGCATCTCTACAGGACGGAGGAGGTCCCGGGTTTTCCCTAAGGACCTTTAAAAATACCCGGTTAAGAGCATTCGCCACTGACTTCCATCTATCCGAAGAGATGTTCCCTTCATCATGATTTCTGTCAATGACAGCAAGCACTAACGCATGTTCCCTTATGACGTCACTATATGACTTAGGTTTGTGCGCCTTTAGAGCTCCCGACTCATGCACTTTGGCTTTTTTACTACTCGCCACCTCCACCTCATCCAGAGACCTCTGCCTTTTCAGGGTTACCGACGTAGTCAGCAGTCTTTTTCGCCAATGCTAGAGAGTCTCTCTGCTCCTTAGTGAGCTGCCCCTTGGGGGTCTCAGCCCACCTTTCCAGTATCCTATGGGCTGAACGACGTTCTCTATACTGTCGCTTGCCCAAAGGAAGAGACTTGGCATTGCTGGTCCCAGTCGATGACTTAGGATCAGACATCCCTATTACTTTGGAGGGAGACCCACCTTTAAGGTTCGAGTTGCTCCCCCTGATGCTTTGCTGGTCCCTGGAGTTGAATCCTTAGGATCTGACAACACTATAACTCTGGAGGGAGACCCACCTTTAAGGTTCGAGTAGCTCCCCCCTGAAGTCTTCGGTATTTGGTGAGCACCGGTCTCGTTTTTCGGCCTTTGGAGAGCGCCGATCTCGGGTTTTTTGAAAAAATTTATTTTATTATTTTGGTTCATTTTTGTTCCCACGAGTGTCGGAGAAAGGGTGGTCCACCTGGGCAGAGATCCGAATTACCCAGGTAAGGCATCCGCTAAGGGTACCTCTGGAGGTCGCCAGGTATCCAGAGGGCTCCGATCATGACTGGGCTATTTAAATGGGCCTCCAGCCTAGTCGATCATCGGCTCGGTTCGCATTACACCTTGATCCAGCCCATTGCTGTCAATTAGCTTGACCCGCCCCGCACCTAGGTCACTTAATAATCACCCGTTACGATTCCACAACCGCCCCGAGGACCTGGAGGCGACAGCATTGCAAGGTAATTACTTAATTAAGTTTGAAAATTGTAAAATTAAAATAGATAATAAAAATTACGAGAAAAAAAACTACAAACACGAATCCTTAATTCTAAATAACATCGCAAATATCAATTTAACTAGATCAAATGATTTAACTTTCAAAGAATTAAATTATCAAAATACATATAAAAAACTTAAAAAAAGTTCAAGCATTAAAATACAAACACAACTATACAAATTTAACTATGTATATGATAATTTTAACAATTATATTAATCTTTTATATCTATCTTAAATGTAAAAATAAAAAAATAAAAATTATAAATAATGTCAATCTTCCAAGAGTCGCTTTTCGAACCACAGAAGACTTTAAAGGGGGAGTTGTTATGTCAGAGCCATCTTCTACGCCCCAACAAATATCAACAAACAAATATAAAGATAAACAAATCCTCGACTTTAAATTCAACCAGTTATGTAATGCGTAGAAATCACTACAAAGTTGCACGTCAGCACTTGTGTCGCAATAATTGTGGCACAGAAGTTTATCGCCCTATTTACTGTGGCTGTAATAAATTGTTGGTGTGATGGCGTTTATTTAAATGAAAGAATTGCTGTCTCCACGAAAAACACTGACTTTTATTCACTTTATTTTACTTAAAGAATTTTACGTTGTGCTGTCGTGAATGGTTGAAAAAGGAAGCAGAACGACAGAAGTTAAGTTAAATGCAGAAGCATTCATGTCATGTTCAAAATAGTGAAATGGTAAGTTTAATTGGCATGGCCATATGTACATTTTTAGTTATCTTAATTTAGGTGAGATTAATTATTTCTTATTCTGAATATTACATTAAATGGTTATTTTCTTTTCAGATAATTATATTAAAATATATGGATTTAATACATAAGATAAGTTTATATAATAGTTAATAGGTTTTATATATGACTAATCTAAATATTTGTATTTCAGGTAATTCTTTTCTATGATGATAAACAAGTTCCACACATACCGCCGACGATACATGAGTATTATTGGTGAACAATTATCTTATCTGATTTACAACTAATAATTTTTATGATATAATTCTAGGTTAGGACTATGTAAACAACGAAATTACAAGGTAAGTTTTTTAATTTATGTGTATATAATTCTAGTGTTAGCCTGTTTGATTAATTTAATGTTATATATTTTTAGGTGTTCTGATGATAGTGTTGAGGCTTCAACAGCACTTTTGCCATTGCTCTAGTTTAAATTCTCAAATAATAAATATATCCGTTTTAAAAAATTAAAAATATTGTTTTTTTTTTTAACTAAACGTGAATCCTTTATTAAAATTTATGTATATATAAAAAAATTACTTACAATAAAATTTTATACATATGTTTATTTCGTTGGTTCTTAGTTGCGTCGGGCGCCAATTATTTTATTTTGTATAGCCTTAACTTAAATTACTTTATGTTGGCTAAATGCACTAAATGTGCTCTATTTGGAAGTTACTAAGAGAAAGAATATACTTATTTATGCTGCTGCTCTGCTGTTCCGATGATCTGGTGCTCCGCTGATAATGGCAAGATCGCTAGACATGTCATCAGCAGAATTGTTATTTTTTACGCCTGCTGCTCGGTGATGCTTCTTGATAAATATTATAAATGTTAAAAGGATTGATATTAAAGTTATTATAGTGACGAAGGTTAAACTGCGTGTTTTAACTTCCCGTCTCAATGACGTAATTTGTTTTAAATTTTCCCCGTGCATTTCATGAAGATAGGGTAAGGATTAAATTGTCGTGTGGTTTGTCAAGTTTAGGACGTGAGTCCAATGCGCCTCAGGAGTCGGGTGGTCGGTTTGATGAGTGTTTGTAAATGTAACTCCATTAATTTTGACCTAGTTCTTGAACATCACTACGAAGGTACCATTTACCTGTACTGGTTGTTCGTTCTCATCCTCTATTGAAGCAATCTGGTTGTTGATAATTAAAATGCCATCGTCAATTACGTTGACTGGCTCAATATGGTGTGCCGATATTGTTCCGAATGTTCCCGTTGTTTGGTTCATCAGCTGCGACCTAACTCGCAGAATGATGAGTAGATTGCCTTCCTTCAGTTCTGGTTAGGAATGTACGAATTGGTACATTTTGCCACGGTATGTGATTCAAATTAAAGAATGGTGTTGTTTCGCACGAAGGGGTAGATGTTTATTTTGCTACAAATACTTTTAATTTTAGGGTACTTAATAAAAAATAGTAAAACATCATTATTTTGCATAACTTTTAGTTTTGAACTTGAGATTATATCGCTTAAACTAATATTAATTGAATTCACGGCCGACAATATCGCTTCTGCTTCCTTACTATCTAGTAAAATAGGATTTACGACATTTATCTTCGCAAGTGTTACGGAAAGTATTATATTATCTAATTCAATTATAGCCGCCCTATTTCTACTCATGGTTAACTCAAATAAATAGTTGGTGTTTGCGGTTTCCTTTTTTCCAATCTTAAGTAGTTCGTTGACAGCTTTTGTTATCTTATTAATTTTGTCTTGAATTTCCGTGTTGATTACAATTTGTTCGTTCAGTCCTTGTATTAGCTCTACCTCCTTAATCTTAACTTCCATAAAGTCGTCAAAGTCGGGTGTACCTGCTATATGTTTTAAAACGTTAAATTTGTGCGATGCATGAGCATTCCACAGTCTTGGTAGATTGCGACCTGTCCCCTGTCCAATGGCATGTAGTATGATTGAGAAATATCCATTAATTTACTGGATACAAGTTGGACGAAAGCGACAACCACCAGTCTGCCAAATATGTAATTATCTGAGATTACTTTTATGAACTATCCTACCATTAATAAGTACTGTTGTTTCAATATCTTTTTCTACAATACCTTCATTGAATTGCTTTCTTAATTTATTTCCTACTCGTTTGTTTGTTTTCACAAATACTTTGTCACCTGTTTTATACGTTACCGTTTTCCTACCTTTATTTTGGTACTTCAAGTCTCTATTTTGTAACTCGGAAATTTTGCCTGCGATTTCTTCCTGTAAGCTTAAAGGCATTGAGTGGATAATATCGATAGGTTTATAGTTTGTGACTGAGTGAATTGTTTTATTATATTCAATTGTTGCCAACAAAATCAATTCAGTTTTGTCATTAATATTTTTTTCTGATTTGATGCATCTAGCTATTTCTGATATGGAGCAATGGAATCTCTCTACCTGACCGTTTGAGGAACTGTGATAAGATGGTACCGCAAAAATTTCAATATCAAAATGATCTCTTAATAAGCTTTTGATAGTCTGGGAATTAAACGACTTCTCGTTATCGCAGACAATAGTCTTAGTGTTTTTGAAAAAAATTAAAATTTGCAAAATTGGATCCTTAATTTCGACAATTGCTCTTGATTTTATTTGTGTCACCATAGCAAATTTTGAAAACTTGTCTATACATGTTAAAAAATTCGAATTGTCCGTTGAGTAGATGTCCATGTGAAGTACTTCACCGGCATTAAGTGGTAAGGGAGTTTTTCCAAATTCGGGGTTTGGCGGATGACGTTGATACTTGCTTTCGTTGCAAATCCTGCAACAAGAAACTAATACGTTGAGTCTTTTCCTAATATTCGGAAAATAATAGTTTTCCAAGATTTGCTGCATATTCTCACGTGCAGACCTATGTGTCGCAAGAATTTCTGTTTGGTCTGATGGATTGAATATGTCTATAACAAATTTCCCTGTATACCGGAATTTAACGGTAGGATAAAGTTTTACTAATTCATTTTGTATCTGCGCGAGAGTAGTCAGATCACAAAATATAGCATTGACGACATTTGGGTTTACTATTTCTTTAAGGGTGCTTTAAAGGTTTTGTAATGTAATAAAAGTAATTTCGTGGGTTTTAAAGATAACCTTTGTAATTTTAGTTTGCTCGGTTCCTTCTCTAACTATTATTTGATTTCTAAAACAATTAAGTGGGTTCTGTACACTAGGGATAGTTTCAGTGAGTGACTTTTCGCTAGGTGCTGTCACGCCGTCTGTTTCCGTCTGTATTGTCGTGTAAATCATTTGTCTTGAGAGCGCAACAAAATTCTCATTCCCAGGTTTATAAAAGAATTTAGGTTAAAACTCCTCTATAAAGGATCTCCATCTCTTAATTTGCGTTACAAATCGTGTCAGAGATAGCGAATGTCAGTGGTTGGTGATCAGTAAATATATTTAGCTGTCGTACTCCATACAGGTAGTTGCGATGTTTTTGCAAAGACCACACGATTGCGAGTTCTCTTTCATTTGTTGCACAATTTCCTTTTGTTTTAGAAAGTGTTCTCGATATCATCGTAACCGGTCGTCCATCTTGTGACAGTACAGCGCCGAGTGCTTGAGAAGATGCGACCGTCGTTAAGTCAAATGGTTTATTAAAGTCAGGGTATAAAAGAAGGACATCTTCAGAGGCTACAATTTTCTTTACTGTATTGAAGGCGTCCATGGCCTCTTCGTCTAGTTCTATGGGCGTATTCTTTGACTGTCTTGCACTTACGTTTCCGTTTTCGCCTCGAAGGTATTTAGTGATGGGTTTCGTTAACGTCGCGTAGTCTTTGACGAATCGCCTATAGTATCCAGCGAGTCCTAAAAATGCACGTAGAGTACGTAATTTTTTTGGTATAGCATAGTTAACAATATCCCTAACCTTTTCTGGACATGTCTTGATTCCTTTTGTAGAAACTAGAAATCTTAAAAACTCGACCTCTGTCTTAAAGAATTTTGATTTGAAAGAGTTTGCTGAGAGCTCTGTCTACATCTTTGAGGTGCTGTTTCTCGGTTTTAGAAAAAACGATTACGTCGTCAATGTAAACATGGCAGCTGTTACCTATCTCTTCCCTAAGTATGTCATCGATTGTTCTTTGAAATATACTTGGTATATTTTTCAGACCAAACGGTAACCTATTAAATTCGAATTTTCCGTCATTAATGCTAAATGCAGTCTTTTCCCTACCACGCTCTGCTAACTTAATTTGGTGGAACCCGGATTTTAAATCCAGAGTCGTCTAGAAAACTGATTGACCCAAAATCGCGAGAATGACTGATGTATCGGGGATTGGGTATCGGTCACTTATAGTTTATTCGTTTAACTTCCTAAAATCTATGACCAATCGTTTTTTCTGCACTCCTTCTTCATTTATGCCTTACTTATTGACTACCCAGATGGGGTTATTTTACGGCGATCGGGAGGGCCTAGTTATATTGTTTTTGAGGAGATCCGATATTTCGTCTTTAACAAATTTTGCTACGGCCTTGGGGTATGGGTGTGCTTTTGAGTAGACCGGTTCATCATCTGTTGTTCGAATGGTCGCTATGACATTCGTATTAAATGGGAGGGATTCAGTGGGGTCAGCTCGTCTGTTTTTGTTTTAGTTTCCAGAGTAACGCTATTTACATCCTTATAGTATAAATACAGTAGTCTCTCCTGGTTTTCGTTGTAGGTAAGAGTACCGCTTTTGGTATCTATTTTAGCACTTACTTCTTTTAGAAGATCAAAACCGATTATTCCGTCAAAGGTACTTAAGTTAGGGAGTATAAAATATGTGGAATTTTTTCCGAAAATATTGACTAAACATTTTGTTCGAATGACATCAGTCCTGTGGATTGATTTAACTGAAAATCGTTCCTTAACTGGTTTGATTCCTTTTAACATGCTGATATTTTTAACAAGGTTTTTTGCCGCGCCCGTGTCTTTTAAAAATTTTAGGTCTTTCCCCGCTAATGTCCTGCTCACATACGGCAGGAGGGATGTACCCCTAAAAAATTAACTTCATCGTGAATTTCCGACGCCTGTTCAAACTCTTCGTATTCCTGAACTTGTTCTATGTTGACCATTTCTGGCGAATGGATTGGTATTTGGCCTTGAACAAGATTATTAATTCTCTGGAATTTTGGTCCTGTAAATCGACCCGACGTATTTTGCCTTTTATGTGGTCTATTAGCGACTGGGATAAAGTGGTTTGATACTTGTTGAGATGGTCTAATGTTATGGGAAATCTAGACGAATTTTGGCGAGGTTGATTCGACCTAAAGTGCGACAACGATTGGTCAACCTCCATTGAAGTTGTTAACTGTGGGTTTTGGTCTCGGGGCAACTGGTCTATAGTGTGGAGAATGATATCCATTAAATTGACCACTATTTAAATTACGCCGACCAAACTGATTATTAACTGAATTCTGCGGAAACCGGCGAGAACTATAGTGTTGCTGAGCTTGGTTAAAATTTCGTTGGAGCTGATTATTAGCTCCCCAGCCTGAACTATGGTTAGTTGGCCTGCCTACAAAAGAATTCGCAAAGGGATTACGTGTCTGATTTGCTTAAAGCTCTTGAGTGAGAGCGAGTGCGTTGGGCATATCTGGGGAGTTTGGATGAGAACAGGATATCGTAAAGTGGTTTGCGTAGACCTGATATAATTTTTTCTCTACCTCGTCATAAAATTCTTTGACAGTCATTTGTCCTTGTCTTAATGTAGACATTTCTTGTTCTATTAGATATGTGGGTTTTTTGTCTGAGTGTGTAAAGTCCAGACGGGCTATTAAGTTTGAAAATTGTAAAATTAAAATAGATAATAAAAATTACGAGAAAAAAAACTACAAACACGAATCCTTAATTCCAAATACAATCGCAAATATCAATTTAACTAGATCAAATGATTTAACTTTCAAAGAATTAAATTATCAAAATACATATAAAAAACTTAAAAAAAGTTCAAGCATTAAAATACAAACACAACTATACAAATTTAACTATGTATATGATAATTTTAACAATTATATTAATCTTTTATATCTATCTTAAATGTAAAAATAAAAAAATGAAAATTATAAATAATGTCAATCTTCCACGAGTCGCTTTTCGAACCAGAGAAGACTTTAAAGGGGGAGGTGTTATGTCAGTGCCATCTTCTACGCCCCAACAAATATCAACAAACCAATATAAAGATAAACAAATCCTCGACTTTAAATTCAACCAGTTATGTAATGCGTAGAAATCACTACAAAATTGCACGTCAGCACTTGTGTCGCAATAATTGTGGCACAGAAGTTTATCGCCCTATTTACTGTGGCTGTAATAAATTGGTGGTGTGATGGCGTTTATTTAAATGAAAGAATTACTGTCTCCACGAAAAACACTGACTTTTATTCACTTTATTTTACTTAAAGAATTTTACGTTGTGCTGTCGTGAATGGTTGAAAAAGGAAGCAGAACGACAGAAGTTAAGTTAAATGCAGAAGCATTCATGTCATGTTCAAAATGGTGAAATGGTAAGTTTAATTGGCATGGCCATATGTACATTTTTAGTTATCTTAATTTAGGTGAGATTAATTATTTCTTATTCTGAATGTTACATTAAATGGTTATTTTCTTTTCAGATAATTATACTAAAATATATGGATTTAATACATAATCTAAGTTTATATAATAGTTAATAGGTTTTATATATGACTAATCTAAATATTTGTTTTTCAGGTAATTCTTTTCTATGATGATAAACAAGTTCCACACATACCGCCGACGATACATGAGTATTATTGGTGAACAATTATCTTATCTGATTTACAACTAATAATTTTTATGATATAATTCTAGGTTAGGACTATGTAAACAACGAAATTACAAGGTAAGTTTTTTAATTTATGTGTATATAATTCTAGTGTTAGCCTGTTTGATTAATTTGATGTTATATATTTTTAGGTGTTCTGATGATAGTGTTGAGGCTTCAACAGCACTTTTGCCATTGCTCTAGTTCTAGCTCTAGTTTAAATTCTCAAATAATAAATATATCCGTTTTAAAAAATTAAAAATATTGTTTTTTTAACTAAACGTGAATCCTTTATTAAAATTTATGTAACGGGTGTTTTTTTGGGAGGTTTGTTTTTCCGATAGATGTCGTTTTATTTTATGACAGTTGTTTTGACAGCTCAAAGTGGCATTTCTACTCAGTATTGTTTGGCAAATCATTATGAAAAAAAAAAAAAAAAAAAAAAAAAAAAAAAAAAATGACATTTGTGAAAAATAGTCGTGGTAGCCATATGCCAGAAATTGTGTTTAAATGTTAAATGCCTAAAAATTATCTACCAAATAAAAAAACACCCGTTAGATATAACGTGTTTTTTTAAGAGGTTGCCGATTTTTTTTTTGAATAAAACACATAAAATTATGAAATGACCAAAATTTTTTTTTATTTGGTAGATAATTTTTTGGCATATAACATTTAAACACAATTTCTGGCATTTGGCTACCACGACTATTTTTCACAAATGTCATTTTTTTTTTTTTTTTTTTTTTTTTTTTTTTTTTTTCATAATGATTTGCCAAACAATACTGAGTAGAAATGCCACTTTGAGCTGTCAAAACAACTGTCATAAAATAAAACGACATCTATCGGAAAAACAAACCTCCCAAAAAAACACCCTTTATATATAAAAAAATTACTTACAATAAAATTTTATACATAATGAATGAATAAATACGATGTCTGCTGAGGATTGCTGCTGCGTTGTTTACGAGACGTGTTGCTGCGTTTTGATTGATGATTTTTTGAAATGATTTTCTCGCAGTATTTATTTAATTTTAAGTGTTTATTTCGTTGGTTCTTAGTTGCGTCGGGCGCCAATTATTTTATTTTGGATAGCCTTAACTTAAATTACTTTATGTTGGCTAAATGCACTAAATGTGCTCTATTTGGAAGTTACTAAGAGAAAGAATATACTTATTTATGCTGCTGCTCTGCTGTTCCGATGATCTGGTGCTCCGCTGATAATGGCAAGATCGCTAGACATGTCATCAGCAGAATTGTTATTTTTTACGCCTGCTGCTCGGTGATGCTTATGATTCGCCGACTTGAAAATTTATTGTTGTTTCGATTGCCATGACAGAATTTATTGTCTTGTCTGGATGATTGCTATTTATTGTTGTGTCTAGATGATTGCTAGACATGCCATCAGCAGAATTGTTATTTTGCATGCCTGCTACTGCTCGGATTGCGTTGTGATGATTCGATCTCCGTCAGTGAAAATGTTGCGTTAATTGTTGTTTACTACTCCCCCCCGTGGAGAAGAGTCGTCCTCGACGTTGCCAAGGTTTCTCAAGACTTCGAGACCTGTTTGATTGATGCTAAGATTGATGCCACCATCATCTGTTGTCTTCCGTAGCTTCTTGATAAATATTATAAATGTTAAAAGGATTGATATTAAAGTTATTATAGTGACAAAGGTTAAACTGCGTGTTTTAACTTCCCGTCTCAATGACGTAATTTGTTTTAAATTTTTCCCGTGCATTTCATGAAGATAGGGTAAGGATTAAATTGTCGTGTGGTTTGTCAAGTTTAGGACGTGAGTCCAATGGGCCTCAGGAGTCGGGTGGTCGGTTTGATGAGTGTTTGTAAATGTAACTCCATTAATTTTGACCTAGTTCTTGAACATCACTACGAAGGTACCATTTACCTGTTCTGGTTGTTCGTTCTCATCCTCTATTGAAGCAATCTGGTTGTTGATAATTAAAATGCCATCGTCAATTACGTTGACTGGCTCAATATGGTGTGCCGATATTGTTCCGAATGTTCCCGTTGTTTGGTTCATCAGCTGCGACCTAACTCGCAGAATGATGAGTAGATTGCCTTCCTTCAGTTCTGGATAGGAATGTACGAATTGGTACATTTTGCCACGGTATGTGATTCAAATTCAAGAATGGTGTTGTTTCGCACGAAGGGGTAGATGTTTATTTTGCTACAAATACTTTTTATTTTAGGGTACTTAATAAAAAATAGTAAAACATCATTATTTTGCATAACTTTTAGTTTTGAACTTGAGATTATATCGCTTAAACTAATATTAATTGAATTCACGGCCGACAATATCGCTTCTGCTTCCTTACTATCTAGTAAAATAGGATTTACGACATTTATCTTCGCAAGTGTTACGGAAAGTATTATATTATCTAATTCAATTATAGCCGCCCTATTTCTACTCATGATTAACTCGAATAAATAGTTGGTGTTTGCGGTTTCCTTTTTTCCAATCTTAAGTAGTTCGTTGACAGCTTTCGTTATCTTATTAATTTTGTCTTGAATTTCCGTGTTGATAACAATTTGTTCGTTCAGTCCTTGTATTAGCTCTACCTCCTTAATCTTAACTTCCATAAAGTCGTCAAAGTCGGGTGTACCTGCTATATGTTTTAAAACGTTAAATTTGTGCGATGCATGAGCATTCCATAGTCTTGGTAGATTGCGACCTGTCCCCTGTCAAATGGCATGTAGTATGATTGAGAAATATCCATTAATTTACTGGATACAAGTTGGACGAAAGCGACAACCACCAGTCTGCCAAATATGTAATTATCTGAGATTACTTTTATGAACTATCCTACCATTAATAAGTACTGTTGTTTCAATATCTTTTTCTACAATACCTTCATTGAATTGCTTTCTAAATTTATTTCCTACTCGTTTGTTTGTTTTCACAAATACTTTGTCACCTGTTTTATACGTTACCGTTTTCCTACCTTTATTTTGGTACTTCAAGTCTCTATTTTGTAACTCGGAAATTTTGCCTGCGATTTCTTCCTGTAAGCTTAAAGGCATTGAGTGGATAATATCGATAGGTTTATAGTTTGTGACTGAGTGAATTGTTTTATTATATTCAATTGTTGCCAACAAAATCAATTCAGTTGTGTCATTAATATTTTTTTCTGATTTGATGCATCTAGCTATTTCTGATAAGGAGCAATGGAATCTCTCTACCTGACCGTTTGAGGAACTGTGATAAGATGGTACCGCAAAAATTTCGATATCAAAATGATCTCTCAATAAGCTTTTGGTAGTCTGGGAATTAAACGACTTCTCGTTATCGTAGACAATAGTCTTAGTGTTTTTGAAAAAATTTAAAATTTGCAAAATTGGATCCTTAATTTCGACAATTGCTCTTGATTTTATTGGTGTCACCATAGCAAATTTTGAAAACTTGTCTATACATGTTAAAAAATTCGAATTGTCCGTTGAGTAGATGTCCATGTGAAATACTTCACCGGCATTAAGTGGTAAGGGAGTTTTTCCAATTTCGGGTTTTGGCGGATGACGTTGATACTTGCTTTCGTTGCAAATCCTGCAACAAGAAACTAATACGTTGAGTCTTTTCCTAATATTCGGAAAATAATAGTTTTCCAAGATTTGCTGCATATTCTCACGTGCAGACCTATGTGTCGCAAGAATTTCTGTTTGGTCTGATGGATTGAATAGTCTATAACAAATTTCCCTGTATACCGGAATTTAACTGTAGGATAAAGTTTTACTAATTCATTTTGTATCTGCGCGAGAGTAGTCAGATCACAAAATATGTATAGCATTGACGACATTTGGGTTTACTATTTCTTTAAGGGTGCTTTAAAGGTTTTGTAATGTAATAAAAGTAATTTCGTGGGTTTTAAAGATAACCTTTGTAATTTTAGTTTGCTCGGTTCCTTCTCTAACTATTATTTGATTTCTAAAACAATTAAGTGGGTTCTGTACACTAGGGATAGTTTCAGTGAGTGACTTTTCGCTAGGTGCTGTCACGCCGTCTGTTTCCGTCTGTATTGTCGTGTAAATCATTTGTCTTGAGAGCGCAACAAAATTCTCATTCCCAGGTTTATAAAAGAATTTAGGTTAAAACTCCTCTATAAAGGATCTCCATCTCTTAATTTGCGTTACAAATCGTGTCAGAGATAGCGAATGTCAGTGGTTGGTGATCAGTAAATATATTTAGCTGTCGTACTCCATACAGGTAGTTGCGATGTTTTTGCAAAGACCACACGATTGCGAGTTCTCTTTCATTTGTTGCACAATTTTCTTTTGTTTTAGAAAGTGTTCTCGATATCATCGTAACCGGTCGTCCATCTTGTGACAGTACAGCGCCGAGTGCTTGAGAAGATGCGACCGTCGTTAAGTCAAATGGTTTATTAAAGTCAGGGTATAAAAGAAGGACATCTTCAGAGGCTACAATTTTCTTTACTGTATTGAAGGCGTCCATGGCCTCTTCGTCTAGTTCTATGGGCGTATTCTTTGACTGTCTTGCACTTACGTTTCCGTTTTCGCCTCGAAGGTATTTAGTGATGGGTTTCGTTAACGTCGCGTAGTCTTTGACGAATCGCCTATAGTATCCAGCGAGTCCTAAAAATGCACGTAGAGTACGTAATTTTTTTGGTATAGCATAGTTAACAATATCCCTAACCTTTTCTGGACATGTCTTGATTCCTTTTGTAGAAACTAGAAATCTTAAAAACTCGACCTCTGTCTTAAAGAATTTTGATTTGAAAGAGTTTGCTGAGAGCTCTGTCTACATCTTTGAGGTGCTGTTTCTCGGTTTTAGAAAAAACGATTACGTCGTCAATGTAAACATGGCAGCTGTTACCTATCTCTTCCCTAAGTATGTCATCGATTGTTCTTTGAAATATACTTGGTATATTTTTCAGACCAAACGGTAACCTATTAAATTCGAATTTTCCGTCATTAATGCTAAATGCAGTCTTTTCCCTACCACGCTCTGCTAACTTAATTTGGTGGAACCCGGATTTTAAATCCAGAGTCGTCTAGAAAACTGATTGACCCAAAATCGCGAGAATGACTGATGTATCGGGGATTGGGTATCGGTCACTTATAGTTTATTCGTTTAACTTCCTAAAATCTATGACCAATCGTTTTTTCTGCACTCCTTCTTCATTTATGCCTTACTTATTGACTACCCAGATGGGGTTATTTTACGGCGATCGGGAGGGCCTAATTATATTGTTTTTGAGGAGATCCGATATTTCGTCATTAACAAATTTTGCTACGGCCTTGGGGTATGGGTGTGCTTTTGAGTAGACCGGTTCATCATCTGTTGTTCGAATGGTCGCTATGACATTCGTATTAAATGGGAGGGATTCAGTGGGGTCAGCTCGTCTGTTTTTGTTTTAGTTTCCAGAGTAACGTTATTTACATCCTTATAGTATAAATACAGTAGTCTCTCCTGGTTTTCGTTGTAGGTAAGAGTACCGCTTTTGGTATCTATTTTAGCACTCACTTCTTTTAGAAGATCAAAACCGATTATTCCGTCAAAGGTACTTAAGTTAGGGAGTATAAAAAATGTGGAATTTTTTCCGAAAATATTGACTAAACATTTTGTTCGAATGACATCAGTCCTGTGGATTGATTTAACTGAAAATCGTTCCTTAACTGGTTTGATTCCTTTTAACATGCTGATATTTTTAACAAGGTTTTTTGCCGCGCCCGTGTCTTTTAAAAATTTTAGGTCTTTCCCCGCTAATGTCCTGCTCACATACGGCAGGAGGGATGTACCCCTAAAAAATTAACTTCATCGTGAATTTCCGACGCCTGTTCAAACTCTTCGTATTCCTGAACTTGTTCTATGTTGACCATTTCTGGCGAATGGATTGGTATTTGGTCTTGAACAAGATTATTAATTCTCTGGAATTTTGGTCCTGTAAATCGACCCGACGTATTTTGCCTTTTAGGTGGTCTATTAGCGACTGGGATAAAGTGGTTTGATACTTGTTGAGATGGTCTAATGTTATGGGAAATCTAGACGAATTTTGGCGAGGTTGATTCGACCTAAAGTGCGACAACGATTGGTCAACCTCCATTGAAGTTGTTAACTGTGGGTTTGGTCTCGGGGCAACAGGTCTATTGTGTGGAGAATGATATCCATTAAATTGACCACTATTTTAATTACGCCGACCAAACTGATTATTAACTGAATTCTGCGGCAACCGGCGAGAACTATAGTGTTGCTGAGCTTGGTTAAAATTTCGTTGGAGCTGATTATTAGCTCCCCAGCCTGAACTATGGTTAGTTGGCCTGCCTACAAAAGAATTCGTAAAGGGATTACGTGCCTGATTTGCTTAAAGCTCTTGAGTGAGAGCGAGTGCGTTGGGCATATCTGGGGGGTTTGGATGAGAACAGGATATCGTAAAGTGGTTTGCGTAGACCTGATATAATTTTTTCTCTACCTCGTCATAAAATTCTTTGACAGTCATTTGTCCTTGTCTTAATGTAGACATTTCTTGTTCTATTAGATATGTGGGTTTTTTGTCTGAGTGTGTAAAGTCCAGACGGGCTATAATTGCTTTAAAATTAAGAACTGTGTGTTTATTTGTGATAATCGCAACCGCTTGGTAGTGTTTTGAACTACCGACATGATTTTCGAATAATTTATATGCAGTGTTAGCGCCGCTTGTCGCCATGAAACATATCGTTCCTGATCGCCACTAAATTTGGGTAGTGTCTTAACCAAGTCAAGTGATTCGTCACACCTCTTTGTAAGATCTATTTCTACAGGTCTGTATTCCTCCACCGCGGTGGGAGGTTCTAATTGCGCGAGTCTAGCGGTCAATTCAGCAAACTGTCTTTCAAAATCACGTTTAGTGATATTCGTCGCGGATTGTATTGCTACGGGTAGCATACGCTTCATGTCAGCTTCGTTCATATATATGTATATATAAAAAAATTACTTACAATAAAATTTTATACATAAGGATGAATGAATACGATGTCTGCTGAGGATTGCTTCTGCGTTGTTTACGAGACGTGTTGCTGCGTTTTGATTGATGATTTTTTGAAATGATTTTCTTGCAGTATTTATTTTAAGTATTTATTTCATTGGTTCTTAGTTACGTCGGGCGCGAATTATTTTATTTTGGCTAGCACTATGTGCTAGTATTTAATTAATTTAAATAATTTTATTAAAGCTAGCTAACTGTGCTAGTAGAGAAATACAAGTTAAAAATTAAATTACGAAATACAAGTTAAAACTTAAATTACTTTATATTGGCTAGCACTAGTAGAAAAATTTGAATAGCACTAACTGTGCTCTAGTTGGAAGCTACTAAGAGAAATAAAAGACTAAGATCCTTATTTATGCTGCTGCTTGGCTGTTCCGATGATCTGCTGCTCTGCTGATAATGGCAATTCGCTAACTTGCAAGTTTACTATTGGGGATGAAAGATCGCTAGACATGTCATCATCAGAATAGTTAGGTTTTACGCCTGCTGCTCGGGCTGCATTGTGATGCTAATGATTCGCCGACTTGCAAATTTATTGTTGTTTCGATTGCCATGACAGAATTTATTGTCGTGTCTGGATGATTGCTGTTTATTGTTGTGTCTGGATGATTGCTAGACATGTCGTCAGCAGAATTGTTATTTTGCATGCCTGCTACTGCTCGGATTGCGTTGTGATGAATCGATCTCCGTCAGTGAAAATAATTCGTTAATTGTTGTTAACTACTCCCCCCGTGGAGAAGAGTCGTTCTTGACGTTGCCAAGGTTTCTCAAGACTTCGAGACCTGTTTTATTGATGTTAAGATGTTAAGATGATGTTAAGATGTTGATCCTGTCTCAATGACGTAATTTGTTTTTTTTCCGTGCATTTAAGAAGATAGGGTAAGGATAAAATTGTCGTGTGGTTTGTTAAGTTTAGGACGTGAGTCCAATGGGCTTCAGGAGTCGGGTGGTCGGTTTGGTGAGTGTTTGTAAATGTAACTCCATTAATTTTGACCTGGTTCTTGAACATCACTACGAAGGTACCATTTACCTGTACTGGTTGTTCGTTCTCATCCTCTATTGAAGCAATCTGGTTGTTGATAATTAAAATGCCGTCGTCAATTACGTTGACTGGCTCAATATGGTGTGCCGATATTGTTCCGCATGTTGCCGTGGTTTGGTTCATCAGCTGCTGCAAACAAGTCTCCGAGCGACCTAACTCGCAGAATGATGAGTAGATTGCCTTCCTGCAGTTCTGGATAGGAATGTACGAATTGGCACATTTTGCCACGGTATTTGATTCAAATTGAAGAATGGTGTTGTTTCGCACGACGGGGTAGATGTTTATTTTGGTACAAATACTTTTAATTTTAGGGTACTTAATAAAAAATAGTAAAACATCACTATTTTGCAATACTTTTAGTTTTGAACTTGAGATTATATCGCTTAAACTAATATTAATTGAATTCTCGGCCGACAATATGGCTTCTGCTTCCTTCCTTAAAATAGGATTTACAACATTTATCTTCGCAAGTGTTACGGAAAGTATTATATTATCTAATTCAATTATAACCGCCCTATTTCTACTCATGATTAACTCAAATAAATAGTTGGTGTTTGCAGTTTCCTTTTTTCCAATCTTAAGTAGTTCGTTGACAGTTTTTGTTATCTTATTAATTTTGTGTTGAATTTCCGTGTTGATAACAATTTGTCCGTTCAGTCTTTGTATTAGCTTTTCCTCCTTAATCTTAACTTCCATAAAGTCGTCAAAGTCGGGTGTACCTGCCATATGTTTTAAAACAGTTCCCAAGGTGTTTATGCCTCGAGCGCGGCGACAATGCAGTTTTAACGTTTCAACTAGGGTTGAGATGTGTTTTAGGTCCAACTCAATCATCTTTTTTATATGAAATTCAGGAAAAGCGTCCAAAATTTCAAAAGTGTCCTGGACAAAGTTTTCAAAAATCGTTAAATTTGTGCGATGCATGAGCATTCCATAGTCTTGGTAGATTGCGACCTGTTCCATGTCCAATGGTATGTAGTATGATTGAGAAAAATTCGTTAATTTACTGGATACAAGTTGGACGGAAGCGACAACCACCAGTCGGGCGCCATTTGTAACGAGGTAAATGCCGGGGTACGCTCGCGCGCGTCCAGGGTCGTTTGCCTATCAACTAATAAGCGATTGTTTTCGTTACAAAAATTATTTCTTTATTGACATCGTGAAATTCTGTTGAATATTTATATTATAATTATTAATTGATTTCTCTTTGATTTGATTTTATTTGTTTCGCCTGGTTTCGCTTTGGCGTTTCTCCTTGTTTTTCTCCCGTCACGCCTGGTTTCGCTTTTGGGTTTCTCTTTGTTGTTCTGCCGTCACGCCTGGTTCCGCTTTGGGGTTTCCCTTTGTTGTTCTGCCGTCACGCCTGGTTCCTTGCCCGCTGACTCGGGTCTCGTAACGACGTGGTACAGGCAAGAAACGTTAGATCACGCTTCAGGCGCCTTTACGGGAATTGGTCCTTACGGATTTAGTCAGCAGGAGCGCGTCTTTCACCACTCTCTCCCCACTAAATGGGAACTGCGCCCTAGGAGATATCAAAACTCAGGAGTCCTATAAGGCCCACCAGAGTCCTGAGGTTGGAGGGTTTTTATCTAGCAAAGGGGAATCTCTCCCGAGGTTTTCAGAGTCTCGAGATGGAGTCCTATAAGGCCCGCCAGAGAAAGGGGATTCTAAACTATTCACTGGGGAATTTGGCTTACCTGATTCCAGCGCCGACCAACGTTAATTGTCCTGTACCCCACCTCTAAAATTCCTCCGTCTTTGGCTTTGTGGGTAGTTCTCGTGTAAAATATGTTCTTCGGGTGTCTCGCTTGCGGTAAATACTTTTGTGCCAATATCCAGTAGTTGACGTTGCTGCTGATATCCTCCTCGAGGCGTTTTATTTTTGCACTGTTCACTTACCGTTTCTAGGACCCCGCCGCTGAAGTGAACAGTCTCACTGATGTCGCAGAAAAGAGAACAATTCTTCATGTGTTACTCCTTTTATAATCTTTGCCTCTTGGTTGACTTTGCATCTTTGTAGGCTTGCAGCTTTGTAGCTCTCTCATCTCTCTCGTGTGGTTGTAGTTTTCTCTTGTAACAGATCGCTTGGGTTTTTTCCATTTGGCATTTTCTCACCTCCGTTACTTCGTACCTACTGCGCTGGCTGTTTTGCTATGCTTGGCTTTTTTGCTTGCATGCGTTATGTTGCCCTGCTGTACTCGTTTGCATGTATTGTGTTGCTACGATGGATTTATTTGCATGCATTTGATCTTCGTGCGTGCACAGTGGGTGTAAGACCAAAATTTGTTGTTAAAATTTTTGTTGTTACAATTGTAAAATGAAGGTCAATTCATAGTATTCGTCGCTTACAAGTTAAGACTGGTAGGCCAAGTATTTCCATTAAAAATATGCCGAGAAAATAATGCTTAGCAGCTTGTAGTTAGGTTTTAATTAGTTTAAATGATGAAAGGAAAACACTTGTTGTAAGTTCGGTTTTTATTTTATGAATGATCAACTTTATTTCATTTATTTCTATGTGTCCCTTCTCTACATCATATTTTGTGGAGTCATCCATAGCGTGGGAACGTAGTATGCTGAATTGCACATTGCATCAGCGTCGTATCAGGTAGTGAGTTACCTGATACAATACCTGGAATGTCTAGGTAGGCAAATAATCCTTATTCTATTTTTTATGTACTATCGAGATTTTGTTATTGTCATCCGTTATCGTACAGTTATTCCTATTATCTATTTTTATTACCTAAAATGGACCCATGTATAATTTATCTAGCTTATGTCCTGCATTATTTTCTAAAAGTACTAAATCTCCTATGGCTAAATCGATTATTATCGTACTGTCGTTTTTGAGCTACCTTTGACTCTTCTAACATTTGCCTAGCTCTATTCCGTGCTACTTGTAGTCTGTACTTTTCCTCCTTGTCATATGCGTCCACATTGTAAAGCGGGTCGATTTCAGGTTGCTGTAAGACATCCATTGTATTTGGTACTTTTCCAAATACTAGTTCAAACGGACAGTAACCGTGTACTGTCGAGGGTGTGGTATTGTAACAATACGTAAAAAATGTAACCCATTCATCCCAATCATTTTTATCGAGGGATATGTATGATCTTATGTGTTATGTCTCTTGATTTTTCATCTAACTCGATTTGATGGAAACCAGATATTAAATCAAGGCCAGAATATCATCTATTCTAGCTAATAGGAATTTGTCTGCAATTAATTTTTTATTTACGTTCCTAAAATCCACTACTAATCTCCACCGTTTCTCATTACTTCCTGAAAACGAATTAGGAAAGGGCGACGTATGCATTTGTATGGCAACATTTTCTGGAAAATTATCTGGTCTTAAGATAAACCAGTCTTGACGATACTCAAAGTCTAAAATACAATTGCATTTTTTATAAAGTCAAGACCAAGTATACCATCACTGGGTATAGAGAAATCTGCTTGTGCCACTTGAAAAATTTGGGGTATGAGTATATTTTTAACTTTTAAATATGCCTTAACTGTACCTATTGTATTAATCACTCCCTGGCCTATACCACTTAGTTTTCGTATGTTTTTTTTTATTAATAAACACGTTATTGGTAATATTGGGTCTGTTCGGGTTTTCCGAACTTTGAACTACATTTGTGTATCGAACAATGCTTTGAGTGTTTCGACCATTTTGGCGGTAATGGCCATTATTTTGGAAACTACCTCGCCAACGACCACGGCCTCGGCCACGGTTGGCCGCGTGTACGGTTACGACCAAGATGATGAAAATTGGTTTGGTTGTTATACCTGCTATTTCTGCTATAATATAAAATAGAATTTGGTTGACCAGAGGTTTCGGTACTGCTATTAACAAACTTGGCAACAACTTCATTCATGTTATTGAATTGGCCAGATTCCATTGCAATTTTTATCTTCTCATTTGTGGCATTCTTTGTCATTGCACGTACCGCTGTTTGAGTAGAGTACTTCTCTGCTAATGCGATGTTCAATCCATCTGAAATATAAGCATTGTTCAGAGATTTGGTCAAGTCTTCAATTTCATTGACGCAAGTGTTAGCAGACTTGTTTTTTTGCTTTACACTCATAAGTTTTGCCGCTAGCACTTCTACTGACTCGCCTTTTATCGATTGTCAGAAGTTTGCAATGATTTGTTGCAAAGAAGACTCATTCGCGATAAGGTTTCGTGCAGAACCCTTGAGCTTAGTTTTTACTAACTTAACCGCCACTTGCTCATGAGTTTCTTTTATCGAGTCTACCAAATTTAATAAATCCAAAAAACTTTGTGAGTTTTCAATTTTACCATCAAAATCTGGTATTAATTTTGACGCTGTATTAAGAAACTCAATATTGGTTTGCGACATTTTGTCGATGTTATCAATATCCGTTTTGACCAAGTTATTTTGTTTGTTTAGTTCTGTTGCGGGACTTTTAAATGAAATCTACGTTTAGTGAAATGTTTAGTAATCTCTCCCTAAAACTCCAGAAGATATCTTGAGCTTCTGCTTTATGTTCTTTTTTAATTTATTATAGTTTACGTTTAGTACTGTTCTTATTTTATTGAAATTTTCTATTAGTGCTGTAGTATGTTTGTCTACAGTGTCGCTTTTAATTTCAATATTTTTATTTAAACATTTATACGATTTATTGAATACTTCTATTTTTGACCGAATTTCGGTCCAATTTTGCACATTAGACTGGTTTAATTCCTCAATCGACTGAATTTTCAAAGATTTTGGTTTGGAGTTTCGAAAAGTTATATGTATTTAACTACAGTCGACTCCCTCTAAGTCGAACCTTCTCTAATCAAAGACTGTTTCGTGAGCTGCTCTACGGAACTTATGAGCAATTTTAAAATATAACGCTTAGATTGTGTTAGGTAATTTTAATGTTAAAATAGGGAATGAGGACATATTATCTTTGGTAATACTGTCGGAAAGCAGCTTACTCTACACTACACACTACTTTTGGAAAAGGGACCTAGACTGATCGACTTTGCCGTGGGAGAGAATAGCACACGGTTCCCGCATCTCAATGTTCACAAAGCGGTCGTTGGAATAACAAACCGTTGGCCAAGTTGTTTAAGAAAATGTTATATTGAATGGCTGCAATCACAAGGGACTATCAGAATCTTCGCCTGACGTGTATCCCACAACTTCTCGAAAAATCTGAATCCCTAGCATAAAAAAAGATATATAATGTATATAAGATAAGAAATTAGCGAGAGGAAAAGATGAGATGTCTATGCACGCATGTCTTAAATGACTGCAGATCATATAAATGCGGAAACACAGAATCGGACAATTCATTCCACATAACTGTAGTGCGACTAAAGAAGGAATCTCTGAATTGATTAGTACGTCCGAATATAGGCCTAATGGTAGATCCGTGGGCTCGAGTTGGGCACAGGTATTACGGATGGGTTCGAGAATGGGCGGGATGCATCTGGATATTTCTTTTGAACACCGATTGTGAAAAAGCGATAAAACAGTGACAAGCAGGAAACATTCCAACGATGTTCATGCGATTCGATTGTTTTCGCGATATTTACGTCACCAATAAGTTTTATCGCGCGGTTTTGAACTCTGTCTAGTAGATGCACCTGCCAAGACAATACAGTTACATAATTTGATAAAATATGAAATACCATGTAGTAAACATTTATATTAAATATATAGAAAATATATATATATAGCGAATTATAGAAATATAGTTAGTAAAATATATTCGAATATTCTAATATTTATACCTGCGGGTTTGAAACCGCGTGGGACAGATATCTTTTTTTTAAGTTTTTGTGCCACATTATATATACTGTAAAAACGAAATTTAAAACCATAATAAAGGTCATTACATACATAGGAAGTATTATATCCGCTTTTTCCAATGATGTTGGCTGAATGGTGATGTTGTTGATAACTTTCCCTGTGTTGTCTACTGTTGTTGATTTTGTATTTCCCATTCTGTTGTTTTTATTATCTTATGCACCGCGATGGAGGACTCTGGCTGTTGATAATGCTGATGAGGAAGTTGACGTGAATATCTGCGCATCTAAATAATTCCACAAGATAGCTTGTTTATGCCTGCACACTGCAATGTGAATGTCGCAATGTATCTTGCAAATTATATTCCTTTTTTCTGCTTCTTATATTCTGTAGTCCTTTTGATAATGTGAAATTTATTGTTATTGTAGGAAAAATCAAACACGCATTCTCTGAATGAATTTTAAGGAATTCATAATTTTCAATTGTTGCTGTTGTTTCGTATGATTGCGGAACAATTCTCAGAAAATATTTTTGATTTTTTTAACAGGATGCACTTTGCAATGCATTAATTCGAAATAAGAACGCAGCAAAAAACCATATGTGAACTTAAATATGTTTGTTCCAAGAATAGCTGTAAATCTATGAGAAACATTTTACTTTATGCACACTTTATGCAACTTCTGCCTACACGCAAAAAAATAATTCTTTAAATGAAATTGCCTAAATTGACACACGGTCTTGTTGTAAGTTTGGTTTTTATTTTATGAATGATCAACTTTTTTCATTTATTTCTATGTGTCCCTTCTCTAAATCATATTTTGTGGAGTCATCCATAATGTGGGAACGTAGTATGCTGAATTGCACATTGCATCAGCGTCGTATCAGGTAGCGAGCAATACTCGTTACCTGATACAACACCTGGAATGTCTATGTAGGCAAATAAACAAACTACAAGCTTAAAAGGGAATGGTGGGGTGGGCAGACCTGCGAGTATTTCACAAGACAGATCTGGGAACTACGGACTCCGAGTGAGAATATAGGCGGAAGTGCCAGATATTCCACAAGAGAGTGGGTACAAAGTTTATAATACAGTACGTTAAACAATAATTAAAAGAGAGAGAAGGAGAAACAAAAGATAATACTCATCTAACATAAAATATGGTGGGCGCCGTGGTTCAGTGGAAATGCACATGGCTACTGAACAGGAGGTTCGCGGTTCGAATCCCAGTAACACCAAAAGTATTATTCATGATGTCCCAACTCTCGCAAATGGGTGACAAACGTTCCGAGAGTAATAATTTGTGACGAAAGGTTTCTGAAAAATGTTTCTCACATAATTTTCTTCATGAGATAATTGTGGTTGGATCATTGTTATATTTTCGATTTCCCAAAAGCGACGCAATAAATTGTCCAGATTGTCTTCGCTTTTATTAACCATAATGGTAATGAATTGTTTGGGTAGTACGTCAGTTGCCTTACCAGCGATTATCCATCCTAGCTTGGTATTTTGCAGTATTAACTTGTTTTCGGAAGTGATTTTTCCTTCAGATAATATCTTATGATATCGATTTCGTAGCCTTTGTAAAAGTATGGGTCAGCTAGTTCGTACTGCTTGTAATCTTCTTTATTGATGTAATCGGCGATTGATGGTGGTATGGCAGTTAGTTTAGGAAATATAAATGCTTCTAACTGGAACTTTGGTTCGGTTTTGTTCCATGGTGTGATTAGTAACGATACCGCGCCTCTCGTGTATCCATTCGTGGTTGCTTCTATGCCTGATATTGCCAATTTAGCGCTGCTTATTTTAAGTTGTACTTTTTGAGCACATCTCTCGGTGATAAACGAGTCCTGTGATCCTGAGTCCAGTAGTACACGACATAATTGGGACTGGTTGTTCTTGTCTGTCACCTTGACTAGTGCCGTAGGTAGTAAGGCACTTCCGACTTGATTTGTGGTTGTGGTATAGGTTTGATGTTCAGTGCTCGATGGGCTGTCTTCCTTCGGTTGAATACTAGATACAGCACAATTGTTTGATGTGTTCTGTTCTAGTTTGTTTTCATGTACTAGGGTGTGATGTTTTCGATGACACTGTCTACATCGAAATTTTGATTTACAGCTCGATACATGGTGATTATCATTTAGACAATTGAAACATCGGTTTTGGGTTTTCAGGAGATTTCGTCTTTCGTCAATTTGCAAATCTTTAAATTTGTCGCATTCAAACAACCTATGATTCTATTTTCGGCATTAAGAGCATTCGTGTATTTCTGGATAGTTCGTCTTGAAAGAGACGACGTGGATTCTAACGGTTGGTTTTGCTGATTATAATGCGAATGAGCACGCTTACCTGCACTTTTTATTGAATCGAGGGCATATATTCTTTGAGCAAGGAAATCAAAGAATTCTTTCACAGTAGCCATATTATATGTGGCCGAGATTTGAGCCCATTGACTAGTGGTTTCGCTGACTAGTTTGCTGACCAAGATATGGATCAATAAGTGGTCTCTGGTTTCGGCTTCCGGCCCTAAAGCTTTTAGCCCGCGTAGAATTTCGTCAGAGGTGTCCAAGAGTTGCCTGACATTTGTACAATTTGCGGTCGTCACGGATGGTTGAAACATGAAATTTTTGATGAATAAGTATATGGTGTGTTTCTTTCTATCATAGCGATCTCGCAGTAAATGTATTGCCTCGAAATAATTTGCATCAGTGGTACTAAAATGTTTTAGTATACTTGCGGCTTCTCCCCTGAATGTTCTTTGTGCTGGAGTGAGCCGTGGGTTATCGTGGATGGTTGAAAAAAACAAGTCGTTAAACGACTGCCAATCGGTAGTTGGTTCAGCCTTCTTTCTGAACGCTAAATTAAGCCCTGCCACTACTTTGTAATAATTCTCTTTAAACTCTCCATCGTCTTTTAAAGAAACTATTTTGTTTTCAATTTCATTATATTCCGATCGGTATCTTTCAATACTAGATAATCTCGCCTTTATATCTTCTATATTTGTGGCATCACTTATGACGTTGATGAAGTTGATTAATTTCGTCATGTTACCCTTTATATAAGCACGGCTTTTCTTCAAGGTAATGATTTCAGTCATTTTTATTTTTTTGTTTTAACAATATAATTTCACTTCACGGAATATTCATTTTTAATTACGCTTTCGTCAACAATTATTAGTCTATCAAGTTTCTTTGGTAGGTTTTATAGATAATAAAATGCGATACTTGCGATTTTCGGTGTATTTTCCAAATTAGGTTGCGTTTTTATCCCGGTTCGAAGGACTAATGTTTTGTACCAAGCCTCAGGTTCCTCGATCTAATAACAAGGCTTGATACAAAAATGAAGGTCGATAACTTTGGTTTGGTTGGTAATTAATTCAAAGCTTGATTTAATAATAAATTCAATAAAAATGGATAATTTTATTGTTTGATATTTTATTATTTGATTTGATGTTACCGCTTTGGTGATTGATTGGGTAAGAGAGATTATACATATTAAATTTGCCACGATATTTTATTAATTAATATTCCTAAACCTAGGTGGCTATGTCAATATAAAGAGAAAATATTGATTTTTGTATATATAAATTTGACGATAGATGTCCTATGCGTCATTAAAAAGAAATATAAAAATAAACGGGACACAATATTCAACAAGAGTCAAAGTTTTGATGCAAACAAAAAACAAAATTACATATTTGTTTGCCCTTGAATAATTGTGTCAAGTTTAATCGTGTGTGCTGAGTTTAATCGTGTCTACAACACTACTGATGAGGAACCGGGGTGGGGGCCGAAAGCACTCTAGGCACACTGAAACAGATATACACACACACATACACATATAATAATAATAATATTCGGCGCGACAGACCATTTCGGTCCAAGGCCTAACTTCTCGCTACCATTTGTGCTGCGCATGTTAATTTTTGGACACAAATGGAAGGGACCTACAATTTAAGGCCGGATCCGAACGGCGAATTGAGGAGCTTTCCGTGACAAGGTATTACTCTCGGAACGTTTGTCACCCATTCGCGAGAGGTAGGACACCGTGAAAAATACTTTTGGTGTTGCTGGGATTCGAACCTGAACCTCCTGCTCAGCAGCCATGTGCACTTCCACTGCGCCACGGCGCCTACCACACCTACACATATTTTATGTTAAATGAGTATTATCTTTTGTTTTTGTCTTTTCTTCATATCTATCTTTTAATTATTCTTTAACGTACTGTATTATAAACTTTGTGTCCGCTTTCTTGTGGAATATCTGGCACTTTCGCCTATATTCTCACTCGGAGTCCCTAGTTCCCAGATCTGTCTTGTGAAATACTCGCAGGTCTGCCAATCCCATCATTCCCTTGTAAACTGCTAAACATTATTTGTTCGGCCATTTAATGGAGGCTCTTTCATACAAGTCTACTGATGAGGCCCTGTGGGGGGGGCCATAAGCACTCTAGGCACACCGAAACACATATACACACACACAAACATATATTTTATGTTAGATGAGTATTATCGTTTGTTTTTCACTTTTCTTCTTGTCTATCTTTAAATTATTGTTTAACGTATTGTATTATAAACTTTGTGCCCGCTTTTTTGTGGAATATCTGGCACTTCCGCCTATATTCTCAGCCGGAGTCCCTAGTTCCCAGATCTGTCTTGTGAAATACTCACAGGTCTGCCAATCCCATCATTCCCTTGTAAACTGCTAAGCATTATTTGCTCGGCCATTAAATGGAGGCTCTTGTGAAATACTCGGTTTACCTGTCTTAACTTATAAGCGACGAATACTATGAATGTAGGAAAATAAGAAATGCGAAGCTTTATTTTTAGCAGACAAATATAATTTAATTTCAAATAAAACTAATAAAATAAAAAAACAATATGAGAGTACAAACTTATAAAATTACAACTTCAAATTAATTCTAGTAAACATCAAAATAGGAAATCGGAAAAAGCACGACCGCACGGCTGCGTAAGTAAAAACGAACTTCGTCTCCTGTTGTGCAGTCACCATCGTTATCGCTTTAGAGCATGTCCCACACATGCAATGCCTTCAACAGCCGATACCACGTCCATAGCTTTAGCAGCGCCGTCAGCAGTAGTCCAATACTGCCTACGCCGATTACGGCAACAATTAGCTTCGCTGGTGTCATCGTTTTGCGATAACACCAACCCACGTTGACTCGCTTATATACGAGTATTATGCTGTCAATCACCCTTGTGGTGATTCAACTGTCCTACATCGACAGCTCTGCGCTGAAGAAATCCGACGCTAAACAATTCGGTCGACATTTGAACGACGCAGCAAAACAGGAACGACGGTGACTGCGCAACGTATGACTATAACAATTTTATTTAATGAGATAAGAACGAGAATATAAGGTGAATGCAAAAGATAAGATTAATAAGCGATACAATACCAGGAACGGAGGGAGTGAACTTCCCACAATTCCTACACCCGGCCATCCTTGAATTTTTCGGCTGTCCTCAGTCGAAGTCTTCGTCTCTATCACTTTCCCCTTCGTTTTCGTCTTCTTGTGGATCAGACACCCAAGGTTTCATGAAATCGGCAGCGGTGGAGGTTATGTTTGGTCCATCATGCTCTCCTACCTTTCGGACATCATAGCGATCATTTCCTCTGACCCTGGTTACCTCGTATGGCCCCATAAACTTGATGTATAGTTTAAGGCCGGCTCCAAACTGCGTCCTTTTGATAGCTATCAGATCATGCAACTGGTAACATCTGGGTGCCTTCCTCTTACGATTATACGTCTTCCTATTCTCCTCCTGCACCTTCTGTATCTCTTGCTTAGCTATTTTTCTCATCGTATCCCGGCTATTCTCGAAGTCGTCCAGTATCGCCTCCTCCAACAACTCTCGTAGCTGATTGTCATCCTCGCGTCTCATCATAATTCCAAACATAAGCTGGAAAGGGCTTCGCTTGGTGCTCCGCAACACTGTCGAATTTATCACGCATTGAACATGGGCGACGTGTTTATACCACTTCTTAGGGTCCTCCACTGAAACCCTAGTGAGAACTTCTATTATGATGCGATTCATCCTCTCCACTTGTCCGTTTCCGCGTGGAACTCCTGTTGTCGTTAAGACGTGACGGATGCCGCTCTTTTCGCAGAATTCCTTAAAAATGTTAGCGGTGAACGCTGCCCCTCTGTCTGATATTATGCGCGCTGGACTTCCGAAAACTTCGCACTGCTGTTGCATTTTCTTGACCATCTCCTCGCTCTTCGTGGTTTTTACCGGATATATCCAGACAAACTTGGTGAAAGCATCAACCACTACGAATAGGTAGTTATAGAACTTATTCGTCGAAGGGAGTGGACCTAAATGATCCACGTGATAAGTGTGTAGAGGTACGTCGCTTTTCTCGATAGGATGCAGAAACCCCTCCGCTTTTCCGTCCTTCCGAGCAGCCAGTATGCACGGAACACAGTTGGATATTACAGCGTCAATACAATTTCCGATGTTGGCGATAAAGTAATCCTGCTTGCAGATTGCCTCCACCTTTTTTGCGCCAATGTGGCCTCTGCCGTAAATGCCTCTCAAAATCTCCTTCTGCATAGACTTAGGCACCACGAGCAAATGAGCACCTTCTGCAAACTTGTAAAGCAGGTCATTCCTCATTTCGTAATCTTTGTAATTTCCCGTTGCTGAGAGAATATCCACGATTAATTGGCAAAATTCATCCTTACGCTGTGCCCTCTTAACTCTCTCAATTATGCCATCCTCAATCCGCAGTACTGATGGGTATCTGCTTAGTGCATCGACATGACGCATGGATGACCCAGACCGGTGCAAAACCTCGCAAGAGTACTCTTGCAACATGATCGCCCACCTAGCCACCCGTGGGCATAAGTCCTTTTTATTCATCGTGGCCTGGAATGCCTTACAGTCCGTGTATATCGTGAATTTCATTCCCAACAAATATACGCGTAACTTCTTGATGCACTTCACTATGGCTAAAACTTCATGCTCATAGCTAGTGTAATTCTTTTCAGCCGGTGTAGCTTTAAAACTCAAATAAAAGACAGGGTGCAAATTACCTTCGTATTTCTGGAGCAGAACACCACCATATCCTACCATACTAGCATCCGTATGCAGCTCCGTTTCTAGCATTGGATTAAACAGTTTAAGGACGGGCTCCTTACACAGTAAATCTTTTAGGGATTCAAATGCAACGATTTGGTCTGAGTCAAAAACGAACGCACTCTCCTTCTGAGTCAAGTCTGAAAGTGGTTTTGCATAAACAGCATAATTAGGCACAAACTTACGGAAAAATCCCGTTAGTCCTAGGAAACTCTGCACTTGTTTCACATTAGTCGGTCTCGGAAAACCCCTCACTGCGCTTATCTTTTCAATAGAAGGCTTTATACTGCCGTTTTCCACCACGTGCCCAAGGAATTTTGCAGATCTGCTCAGGAAATCACACTTTTCCCACTTAATCACCAAGCCGCTCTCCTCTGCTACTCTCAACACGACATCGAGCTTTGCTAAGTTCTCATCCTCATTTTCCGCGGCGATAATCACATCATCCAAATACAACAGTAGGTAGTCTTGCCTTATTAAATCTCGAAAAACTGTATTGACGAACCGTTGAAAAACTGCGGGTGAGTTGCACAGCCCAAAAGGAACCTTCAGGAATTCGTACTGCCCGTCTGGTGTCACGAATGCGGTATACTTTCTGCTACTCTCTGCCACATCCACGTGGAAAAACCCGTTACGAAGATCCAGTGTGGTAAACACCTTTGCTTTGTACAGCTTCTCTAGTATCTCTTCCATTACTGGCAAGGGATACCGGTCCTTGATAATCTTAGTGTTTAACCTCCGGTAATCAACACACAACCGATTACTCCCGTCCTTCTTCTTCACCAGGACAATGGGGCTGGCGAAGTCTGACCGACTATGCTGGATAATGCCTTCCTCTAACCATTCCTCCACTTGCTTGCACACTGCTTCTTTTTCTGGTAGTGCTAGTCGTCTAGCCTTCTGATATATAGGATTTTCGTCTTGTAGTACGAGGTTCATTTCGATACATGACTTTGAAACTCTTCTGGGGGAATAAGATGAAACAATGTCGTAGATGGCATTTCTATAGTTGTCGTTGCCAACCCGCAGACTGCTCCCATCTGTGTCCTCTTCGTTGTCAATCACTCCGATGCTCAAAACATCATTCTCCTCCAGATCATAAGTCTTGGCTCGTTCCACCCTCTCCACATCCATCTTCTTCATGTGCTTAATTCTTCCGTGACTTATCAATAGTTCCACATTCTGCAAAAAATCTCTTCCCAGCAATATCCGATCTGAGATCCAATTGTCCGGAACCACTTGGAACCGAACCCAGTGCCTATCCGGACCAATTCGTATTTTTTAAAGACAGGAACCCATTGTTTTCAGGGGGGCGCTACCAAATCCTTTTAGAGTCATTCCTGGTTGATTCACTTTGACTCCCCCAATTTCCTCTACAAACGATTTATGTACAATTGAGACGTCACTTCCGTTATCGACGAATGCTTGGTAGGGTTTCTCCGCAACACAAATTGACACATGATTACCGTCCGAGTCAATTCGCTGGACTTTGCGCACACCTCTAGAATCAATGTCTTCCTTTTTCTGGTTCGGGCATTGGGGAGAGATGTGTCCGAACTGGTTGCATCGGAAACACCGTGCCCCCTTAGCCCTATCGGGACAGTTCAAAGCCAAGTGTGACGTGGCCCCACAGTTGTGACATCGTTTTGGCGCAACGGGGTGTCTGCCATGGGAAAAGTTTGACTTACCAGTCATCATATTTCTATTGGTTTCAATTCGTTGCTTCGGCATCTGGCGTTGCATCCTCTGGTATACTTCCAACTTGGATTTTAACTCCTGCAGTGTCGAGGCTTCGTATAATATCGTTTTATTATTTACCGTTTCCGGAATACCATTAATTATGTACTCTATTAGTGAGAATTCATCAACGTCTCCTTCACCACGGATCTGCGACATTGCGTACAGGTATTCTAATAGGGTTTCTGAGGAAATTTTTTTTCTAGACTCCAATTTTTTGTGTATTTCGATGCTTGACGTCTTCCTTCCGAACTCCTTTGCTAAAAGTGCCTTCAGTTTGAACCAGTCTGTTACTCCCTCCGTCGCTTCTACCGCCAATTTCGCGGCTCCCTTCAATAGTCTACGCGAGTAGAGATATTTTTGTACATCATTCCACTCACACGATGTTGCAATTTCCTCAAACTCTTTTATCCATTTGGCACAGTTCTTTCCCCCTTCTCCTGAGAATTGTTCCAGCGATTCTTCGACGTCTCGGAATACGAAGTTGTTTTGTATAGTCATCGTGACCTCTTCGGCTTGCTGGCGGACTTCTTTGCCTTGGTCGTTTGTCTCAGGCTGGTCGTTGCTCGTGTCAGAAAGTTCGTCTTCTTCTTCTCTTATCGCGCCTAATATGTCCACTACCTATACACCTTCTTCTCCTAACGCACTGCGAACTCGATCCACCAAGTCAGTTTTGATGTTATAACGATAGGACAGGCCTCTTCTCTTAAGAATCGCCTGTAACTGACGGACTGTTAATTTCTGCAGATCGTCCATTCACTTCACCCAGTACGCCACGTCTCTTCACTCTTTCCCTTTACTTTCCTATATCTTAGCCTCACTTGTCGTTCTTATCTTCTTAACTTCACTCCAACTTCTTTGCTTTATCTTACTTTCTTCACTGTCTTTACCTTCTTAAGTTTATTTCACTCTGTTCACCGTCTTTATCTTCTTAGCTTTATTTCACTCTGTTCACTGTCTTTACCTTCTTAGCTCTCTTCACTGTCTTTACCTTCTTAGCTTTATTTCACTCTGTTCACTGTCTTTACCTTCTTAGCTTTATTTCACTCTGTTCACTGTCTTTACCTTCTTAGCTCTCTTCACTGTCTTTACCTTCTTAGCTTTATTTCACTCTGTTCACTGTCTTTACCTTCTTAGCTCTCTTCACAGTCTTTACCTTCTTAGCTTTATTTCACTCTGTTCACTGTCTTTACCTTTTCAGTTTTATTTTCAAATTTTAAATTTTAATATTCGCCCGAGAAAACAAAACAAAACGAACTTTCCTAATTTATCCGGTGAAATCCCGGTTGAGCCCAATGTAGGAAAATAAGAAATGCGAAGCTTTATTTTTAGCAGACAAATATAATTTAATTTCAAATAAAACTAATAAAATAAAAAAACAATATGAGAGTACAAACTTATAAAATTACAACTTCAAATTAATTCTAGTAAACATCAAAATAGGAAATCGGAAAAAGCACGACCGCACGGCTGCGTAAGTAAAAACGAACTTCGTCTCCTGTTGTGCAGTCACCATCGTTATCGCTTTAGAGCATGTCCCACACATGCAATGCCTTCAACAGCCGATACCACGTCCATAGCTTTAGCAGCGCCGTCAGCAGTAATCCAATACTGCCTACGCCGATTACGGCAACAATTAGCTTCGCTGGTGTCATCGTTTTGCCATAACACCAACCCACGTTGACTCGCTTATATACGAGTATTGTGCTGTCAATCACCCTTGTGGTGATTCAACTGTCCTACATCGACAGCTCTGCGCTGAAGAAATCCGACGCTAAACAATTCGGTCGACATTTAAACGACGCAGCAAAACAGGAACGACGGTGACTGCGCAACGTATGACTATAACAATTTTATTTAATGAGATAAGAACGAGAATATAAGGTGAATGCAAAAGATAAGATTAATAAGCGATACAATACCAGGAACGGAGGGAGTGAACTTCCCTCAATTCCTACATGAATTGTCCTTCATTTTACAATTATCTGTTAGGTAGGGTAGTTGTAAGTAGCCGAGTCTTAGCTTATTTATTTATACCTTATACAATCTTTTTGTATTTAATTTATTTTAAACGAAGGCGCTCTAAGCACACCGACACACATATACACACACACATATATGTTATGTTAGATGAGTAGTATCTTTTTGTTTTCTCTTTTCTTCATCTCTATCTTTTAATTATAGTTTAACGTACTGTATTATAAACTTTGTACGCGCTCTCTTGTAGAATATCTGGCATTTCCGCCTATATTCTCACTTGGAGTCCTTAGTTCCCAGATCTGTCTTGTGAAAAACTCGCAGGTCTGCCCTTCCCACCATTCCCTTGTAAACTGCTAAGTATTATTTGCTCGGAATATTTTTAATGGAGGCTCTTGTGAAATACTCGGCCTACCAGTCTTAACTTGTAAGCGATGAATATTATGAATTGTCCTTAATTTTACAATCATCTGTTAGGTAGGGTAGTTTTAAGTAGCTGAGTCTTAGCTTATTTATTATCTAATATATAAAAATGGTGTGTTATTTTTTGAGATTGCCTTTCTCAGGAACCAGATATATCAGGAAGCTGAAACACCATAGATTAGGAATTTAGCGGTTTGGGTTTTTGTTTTGGTTTGAACTCTCTAAGTGGCACTGTTGTCAAAATATAACGGTTTTTTTGTTTCTCAGCAAAGAATCATCTTAGGAACTTCAGATTTTAACCATAGGTTTGTTTAATTGCTATTTGGGTTTTTGTGAAATTGATCCGATAGGTGGCGCTGTTTCCAAGATATAACGGTTTTTCTGTTTCTTAGTAACGAAGCATCTTAGGAACCTAAAATTTGAACTATATGTTTGTTTCGTTGCTATTTGGGTTTTTGTGACCCGATAGGTGGCGCTGTTTTTAAGATAGTAGGTGGTAAAACCGCTATTTTTGACATTTATTTCGTTTCATTACAATACGCGCAAGAATACATCGTAGGACGTTAATCGTAAAAAAACGTTATTACACAAAATAACTGTTTTTATATTATACACATGAACCACGAAAACTGCATTTGTTTGATTAGTAGTTATTTTATTTTACACACAGGGAATGTAAAATGGTAACATCAGCCACATTTTTAAACTGAATTTTATGAAATTTTTAAGATATATTATTGGCAGGTAGGGGAAAGTTATAGGTATAGATGGAAAGGGAGAAAGATAAATTTTTAACATGAGATTTACAAACGTATTTTTAAAAAAATGTCAACGTAAATTATTGGCAGGTGAGGGAAAGTTATAGGCTAAAGTACTCCCGTCACCCCGGGGGTTCTTGTGTGCGGGTAGCAAAGCGCCCGGGAACAGCTAGTACCTTATATTATCTTTTTGTATTTAATTTATTTTATACCTTATATTATTTTACAGTTTAGTACACACCACACTATACACTTTCACACAAGCCTACTGTGACGGAAAAATTGTCCCACACAAAATTTTTCCACACACTGTTTTTTATATAATATATTAATTCAAATAAAAAAGGAAATTTGTACACACATTGCAAACAAACAGACACCATAGTGTTTTTTATCTAGCAACATGTTTCCCATTCTCTTTGATTGAGTTGCAAAAAACCCACCGAAAAAACTCTCGTCTTGTGGTACACAGGAACTCCGGTTCTCTATTTTTCCCCTTTTTCTCTCTTCTCTCACAACGCGCAAACTCACCACGCATAACTAATACGCATCATCATCAGACAGCTGAGAGAAGCAGCAACAACAAACATGGTAACTTACACTTAGAGGATGTAACAATCACGCGCAGCATTATTTGTAAACTGAGTGAAGCAATAACAACATGCATGCAATAAACAACACAGACTAGGAATACCCAAATCATGACTAATGAATAACGCACCCACAATACGCTCAGAAGTACTGTAACGAGGTTTTCCCAGCCGGGGTAGAACTCAGTGTGACCAGGGTTCCTTCTATTAGGGTCGTTACAATAAAAAGAATTTGTTTTTAGTTGGGAATGGAATTCAATCGTTCTTTATTTGTTCTTCGCTTAATCTGTACACTTAAAATTATCGTTTGTTTAAAGCTATATATTATTTTACTGTACAAGTTTCAATTATGATTAAAGGAGACCGACGTATCTCCAGGCGGGATGATAGTCTGTTCTCGCGTAGAGCGTGGATTTGAAGGCAAGGACTTCGCTCTTGAACCTCCAATAGTGTGGATAATGTCTAGCGTTAGGCGTGGGCGTGAAGGCAAGGACTTCGCTCTTGAACCTCCAATCTAGCGTAAAGTGTGGATAATGTCTAGCGTAAAGCGTGGGCGTGAAGGCAAGGACTTCGCTCTTGAACCTTCAATCTAGCGTAAAGCGTGGATAATGTCTAGCGTAAAGCGTGGTCGTGAAGGCAAGGACTTCGCTCTTGAACCTCCAATCTAGCGTAAAGCGTGGGTAATGTCTAGCGTAAAGCGTGGGCGTGAAGGCAAGGACTTCGCTCTTGAACCTCCAATCTAGCGTAAAGCGTGGGTAATGTCTAGCGTAAAGCGTGGGCGTGAAGGCAAGGACTTCGCTCTTGAACCTCCAATCGTTAGGATAACTACTGGCGTAAAGTGTAAAGTGAAGGCAAGGACTTCGCTCTTGAACCATTCACTCTGACTTGTTGCCGGGAAGAGGGATTTCTAGGAAAGAAGACCGATTGTTAGGACTGCTGGCCTTTTATAGTCCTCCATCGAGTGTAGGAATCCCGTTGTTGCAACGATCGTGAAATCCGCTAACTCGCCTGATGGTGTGCTGTTGTTGTTGTTTCCTTTGATGTGATATGGTTGTTGTTGTTTTGTCCGGCCGGTCAGTATTGCTGCGCTCGGCGGTCTATTGGTTCGTGATCCCGTTGGTGCAACGATAGGGAAATCCGCTACGTCACATGATCGGTGGGACTTGGTAGTGTTGTTGTTGCCTCTTTGATGTTTGTTAGTTCCAAGATCCCGTTGATGCAAAATTAGGGAACTCCGCTACATCGCATGATCGGTGTAGTGTTGTTGTTGTTTTGACTCGTTTGTTATTTGTTGGTTTGCCTTGAAAATGCGTGCTGTCGTACATTGTGTGTTGTTTGTTGTTGTTTTTTTTTTTTCTTTTGGTTGTCTAATGATGCTGCAGACTTCTGATTGTCCGCTATCATATTTTGCATGCTGTTTGTTGTTGCCTTTTACGTGGGTCTGCGCCGTCTTACACTGCATGCTTTGTTGTTGTTGTTCTCCTTGACTTGTCTGATGCAAAATGTATGCATGTTGTTTGTTGTTGTTTTGAATATTGGTCGGGTATTCTGTGTCTGTGGTGCTGTATGCCTGCTGTTGTTGTTTTCTCCAATGATGCTGTGTGCTTCTGCATGTATTGTGAGTCACGAGCGGGGTATCCCTAGTCTGTGTGGTCTGGTGCTGTATGTGTGTCGTCATTCTCTCACTCAGCTGCTTGATGATGGCGTGCATTGGTTGTGCGTGGTGAATTTACGCGTTGTGAGAGGAACGACAGAACGAAATATAGAGAACCTGTGTATCATAAGCCGAGAGTAATTTCGGCGAGTAATTTACCACTTAAAAGAGTGGGAAACAAGTTGCTAGGTTTAAGAACATTATGGTAAACGTTTCTTTGTAATGTGTATGCAAGTTTTTTTTTTTTATTAAATTCAAAAGAAAGTGTTGTTTACAAAAAGATGGTTGCGTACCAAAAATAATGTGTGGAAAAAATTGTGTGGCAAATTTTCCCTTCACACCTCCCCCTTACTTCGACGGATGCTGATCTTTCCCTTCCTGGTGACTAGCACTCCAAGTCGGGTCTTGTCCTGCACATGGAAGAAGTGTATCCTTCGTAGTTCTCCCGCTTGTACTCTCGCCTTTGCCGTATCTTTCTTGGCCTGGAGTTCATGGGATACGGTTTCGCACATGGTCTCTTCTTTGTGCACTATGTCACTCCCTGTGAGTGACAGGACATCTTCCTGTCGTCGTGTCGTCGCGGTTTTTGGTGGGTTGTTCCTGTCTGGTCCGGGTTCGAGGAGGCCTGTCGGCGGGGTGAAACTTCTTTCCCTCGGTTTGTTGTTGTGGCTGCCACTGCTACTGCTGCTGCTACTACGGTTGCTGCTGTTGCTCCCACTACTGCTGCTGCTGCGGGTACTGTTGCTACTACTGTCACTGCTGCTGCTACTGCTATCGTGTCTGCTGCGGCTGCGGTAGCGGTGGCGAGTGCGGCGCGGAGTTTTTGGCCTGCTGCGGTTGACTCTTTCTCGGATGTTACAGTCTATGTCGTCATCGCCTAGTCCGAGATCTGGAAACTTAATTGCTGGGTCGGCGCTTCTTTGGATGAGGTTGGCAAGCATTCTCCGTTTCTTGCTGGCGCTGTCCGGCGACATCCTCTGGCCTGGCGAGTCGGGTCCTGCCAGTCCCCAGGTGAGGACTTTCTCCGCTGCTTCCAGTAAAAATGCGCCACAATCCACCCAATTTCGCTGTTGTGGCATCTCCATGTGTCGGCCTGGGTATGAGTCCTGGAACTCTGCCCACGTCCAGTGATGTCCCTTCGATAGGTGCTGTTGCACGACGTAGCCGCGAATTACCTCAATGGCCTCGTTCCTTGGTGTTTTGGCCCACGAATCGTACACATCAATGGTGGCACGGTGAGGTCTCCCCGGGTTGGTAACCACCACGAGGTACCAATGGTTGCCGTCGCAAATGGGCACTAAAACCAGGTCTTTCCTGATGAGGTCCTAGTGCCGGTCCCACCTGCTTACTAGTGCGTGTCGCCTAATGGCCGTTGACTCGGGGCTCTCCTGCTGATCTGGCTGGTACTGCTGCATCCGTGAGAAGAGGAATGTGCTGCAGATCTTGATTCTCTCCCGGTGGCTTTCCTCCATCCTTCTCTCTAACCACCTGAGTCCGACTCCCACCAGAACGTCGTTGAAGTATACCCCTTTCTTTAGTCGGCAGTAGTCGGCCATTCGCACATCGATGCCACCTGGCCCTGGAGGAAAACTTCCGATCACCTGGTTTAACTCGGCGTCTCCGGATGCGTGAATCGTGTTTGTGGCTTCCATGCAGATGCGTTGTATGGCTTCGTTGTCTATCTTGGGTGTCCTCTGGGTATTCATCTTGTAAAAATTTTGTTGGTTTTGGTTTTGTTTACGATGTCTGGATACACTGAGTAATCACTTGAGACTAATTTTTACTTGTTGTGTGTACTTGAAACGAAAACAAGTTGCGGGACCTGTACTCCGTTATTTTCTTCTTCTGGTGTAGTTTACTTCGTTGTTTCAGCATTGGGGTGTCGTGGTGTTACTTTGGATGTGTTGTCTTTTCTTTCTTTTCCCAAGTTGATATCATAGTTTCTGTAATTTAACTCTTTTGGTTACAGATGGGATCGTCAAATGCCGTTTCAGTGTCAGTGTGTTGCTGACGTATTGCTCTGGATTTCGATGATGATGCTATTGATCGCTGTAGTATTTTCGTCATGCCCCTGACTTCTCTCTCCCGCTTGTGTTCTTTTGTGTGGTCGTCTTGAGGTTTGTTGCCGATTGTTTTGTCTTGTGGTTTTTAATGGAACGATGTTCTGTTCATGGTTCCCCGTCCCAGACCGCCAGTTGCGCGGGTGATTATACCATTCGTGCTGATGTTTGCTGCCGTGTTGTATCACTGTGGGCTCGTTAGAGTGTTGGGTGTGGGGTGTCACTGTTATTGCGATGCGGTTTGTCTTCTCTGGTTCGGGTGGGGAGTTTCCGTGGAAGTCTTTCAACTCATTGACGTGGGCTGTGCGCTCCTTGTTTTGCCCATGTTTCCTTAGCCTTACTATGACAGGTGAGACGAAGCTCATTACTAAGTATGGCCCGTCGTATCGTGGTGCTAGTTTACTAGCGAACCCTTCCACTGCCTTTGATAGGTGGTGCTGTTTGACCAGCACCAGATTCCCGATCTCGGGCTTCCAAGGACGTCGTCTGAGGTTGTAGTGGCGGGCTTGATCCTTCGCAGCTCGTTCTAAGTTTCGTCGCACGATCTCGAAGATCTCGTTCATCTGGGTCTTTCGGTCCTCTGGTTTTTTACCTAGTGTACCCGTCCCAGGAGTGATCTCGTCGTAAAGCGTGTTCGGGAGGCGGGGTTCTCGGCCCTGTGTCAGGAATGCCGGGCTGTATCCTGTTGAGTCCTGTACGCTTGAATTTATTGCTAGCATAACTTCGGGCAGCTTCTCGTCCCAAGTGCGTTGTTGCGTTCCCGCTAGTTGTGCAATTATTGTTTTAGCGGTGCGGTTGACCCTTTCAGTGGGATTTTCTTGGGGGGTATATGGCGCTGTAAATTGCTGGCGTATGCCCATGGTCTCCAAGAATCGACGAAATGCCCTGCTACTGAATTGCGCCCCTTGTCTGTTATCAGGATCTTGGGTACGCCGTATCGGGCCAGTATACGTTCGCGAAAAGCCCGTTGGACTCCTTCGGTCGTTGCCCTTCGCATTGGAATCAGTTCGACCCATTTCGAAAACCGATCAAAGAAAACCAGTAACATGGTATTTCCGTGTTTCGACCTAGGGAGTGGCCCAACGAAGTCACTACACAATGTGGCCCATGGTTCGTCGGCCACCTGGGTAAGCATTTTACCTGCTGCTTGCTGTTGGCTGGGTTTGTAGCACTGGCAGCTTTCACATTTCTTTACATACTGACGAATGTCACGAAACATACCCGGCCAATAGTAGCGACCGCATATTCTCGCCGTGGTCTTCCGGATCCCCAGGTGCCCTGCTGATGCGCTGTCATGGTTTTCCTGCAGTACCCGACTTCGAAGGTTACTCGGCACACACAGTTTCCACGGTGTTGAGTCCTCGTCTCCGGCTCGATGCCCTATGTGTCGATACAGCTGCTGGCCTTCGATCACGTAGTCGGGGAATTTGGCTGGGTCCTCTGTGACCTGCTGGACCTTCTTTTGCAGCCAGTGGCACTTTTGTTGCTCTATGTGTTCCTCGGAGGTTGCCATCAGTGTTTCTTGCGGCTGTCTTGATAGAGCGTCTGCAACGACGTTGAGTTTGCCCCGCCTGTACTGTATGTCGTATGTATACTGCTGTAGTTCTAGCGCCCACCGTGCGATCCGGCCGGACGGGCTGGATATCGAGTTTAGCCATTTGAGCGAGAGGTGGTCTGTTATTACTGTAAACCTATACCCTTCGATGTATGCCCGCATCTTCCTTATTCCCCATACGATGGCCAGGCATTCCTTTTCGGTCGGCGAGTAGTTCTTCTCTGCGGGGTTTAGGTGTCGAATGGCATACGCTATGACCCGTTCACTGTCGTCTATCTCCTGGGTGAGGACTGCTCCTAAACCATAATCGCTGGCATCCGTCTGGAGTGTGAACTTCTTAGAGAAATCGGGGCAGGCCAGGATTGGGGCCTCGGTAAGTTTAACTTTGAGTGCTTCGAATGCTTGCTGCTGCTCTTCTCCCCACTTCCAGTGCTTGCCTTTCTTGAGGAGGCTCGTCATCGGTCGCACGGTCTCGGCGAAATCTGGAACAAATCGGCGGTACCATGAAGCGATGCCCAGGTACCGGCGTACCTCTCGTACATTACTCGGGGGTTGGAGCTCTTTGATGGCCGCTATTTTGTCGGGGTCAGTGTGTATGCCTTTGTTACTGACCACGTGTCCCAAGTACCGTATTTCCGTTTTGCAGAACTCACATTTTTCCGGGTTAATTTTTAGGTTAGCCATCTGCAATCGCCTGAACACCTTGCGCAGATTTCCCATGTGCTCGTCAAACGTTCTCCCGATGACGACTATGTCGTCAAGATATGCAAACGCATGGGGCTCCATCTCTGGTCCGATGACTCGATCGAGCGCTCGCTGGAAGGTCGCAGGGGCCGAATGTAGCCCAAACGGCATCACGCGCCATTGGAACAAGCCACGGCCGGGTACCGTGAAGGCGGTGTACTGCTTACTCTTCTCCTCCATGGGGATTTGCCAATATCCATTTCTCAGGTCCAGACTACTGATGAATTTGGCACCGCGAAGCTTTTCTAGAATGTGTTGGATTCGTGGCAGGGGGTATGCGTCGGGCACTGATCGTGCATTCAGTTCTCGATAGTCGATACATAGTCTCCATTTGCCCGTCTTCTTTCGCACGAGAACTATGGGCGCGCTGTGGGGGCTATGTGAAGGCTCGATACATCCTTTTTCCAACAACTCGTCGATCTCTGTATTTATTATTTCCTGCATGGCTGGATTACGGGGGAAGTAGCGCTGCTTTATTGGGCGTTCGTCGTGCATGATGATTCTGTGTTCCGTGATGTTGGAAACGGCGGGTAGTTGATCAAATTTCTTGAATTCTTGTTGCAGAAACGCTGAAAGCTGTTCCTGTTCTGTCCGTGGTGTTTCTTGCGTGGTGGTGCATTGTCGGATGTGTTCTGCGGGCGTTGTTCTGTGCTGTAATTTTATGGTCTGGCCACCGCAGCTTAGACGGGCCTCCACCCGTGACAAAAAGTCCAGACCTAAGATTACTTCATCCATTGCATCTGGGAGAATCAAAAATGGAAACTGTATCTCCCTATTACCTATCTCGACATCTAGCTGTAGGGCCTCTCGGATCAACTTGGGTGTCCCTTCGGCCATCCGTACGGTCACATCCATGGGTAGACTCTTTGTTGTCCCCCTTTTGTCTTCTGCAAAACGTTCGCTCACAAAACTCCTAGTAGCCCCTGTGTCAATCGTAGCTTTTACCGGCGTCCCTCCTAGGGTGATGGTGGCGAGGATCCGGTTGGAATCGTAGGCAAGGAAGTTTACTGGGCCCGGGGTGTCGGTCTCGGGGTTTCCGTCGCACCACGGTTTCGGCGGTCCCCTTGCTCGTTTCCCGGTCGTTCGACGCGTTTCCGGCAGCATTCCACGGTCCGAACATTTCGAAGGCCGCAGTCCCAACAGAAGATGGTTTGGGGGTTACGACAGTCCCGCCTCATGTGTCCGTCCTGGCCACATCGCAGGCAAGCCGTCCTTACATTTATTCGCGCTTCCATATTTTGTGCTACCATGAAATTCCTTTCGGGTTGTCTGGGTCGGGGCGAGGGTTTGATAGGTTCTGCTGCACCAGCGATGCCTTCGAAATCTTCTGCCAGACTGATGAGTTCATGGAGGTCTCTAAAATCCTTCCTCCGGTTATAGTACTGGTACTCTTGGCGACAGTTTCGGAAGATCCTTTCGACCTGTTGTGTACCGGTGTAGTTTGCGTGCCTCATGAGGTTCTGCATTATGATTACGAAATCCTTGAAGCGCTCCTTTGGCTTTTGCTGGCGTTGACGAATTTCGTCTTCTAGATGTTCCCAGTACCTGGAGGGCAGGAAGAACTGTAGAAAATCTGTCGTGAAGGCGTTCCAGGTCTCCCATTTTCGGTTGTTGTTTCGGAACCATAATAACGCGCGGTCACGGAGTAGTTCCGGCATGGTTCTGGGTAGAAGGTCCCTGTTTAAACAGTAGGCATCCGCAAGTTCTTCTAGCCTTTCGATGAATAGGAGAGGCTCCTTACCACCATCGTACTTCACCGACCACTTCCTCACCTGGTCCATTATTTGAGCGTACGACGTAACTGTCGTGTCCGTCCTGCTTCGCGTTGGAACCACTTCCGGTGGTGCCGGAGAGATTGCCCTGATGGTTGCCTTTGGGTCGTCGCGTACCGTGGCTTCAGATGGATTCAAGGCTGGTGATGGGCTGCGTCTATGCTTCTCCTCGAGCTCACTTAGGCGTATCTCGTCCTCCGACGTAACGTCTCGTCCCGAAACAAAGCTGGAAAACCTTTTCCTTAAATCTTCCACTGCGCCGTTGCTGTCGATTCGGAACTCGCTCATGTAGCTCTTCAGCTCCTCTTTCGACAGTGTATAAATCCAACTGGTCTTAACCATCGTGGTTATCTAATTGTGTTCTTTCTTTATTGGTATATTTTTTTTTTTTTCTCTATCAAATTCCAGAGTCCCTGCTCGGGCGCCAATTGTAACGAGGTTTTCCCAGCCGGGGTAGAACTCAGTGTGACCAGGGTTCCTTCTATTAGGGTCGTTACAATAAAAAGAATTTGTTTTTAGTTGGGAATGGAATTCAATCGTTCTTTATTTGTTCTTCGCTTAATCTGTACACTTAAAATTATCGTTTGTTTAAAGCTATATATTATTTTACTGTATAAGTTTCAATTATGATTAAAGGAGACCGACGTATCTCCAGGCGGGATGATAGTCTGTTCTCGCGTAGAGCGTGGATTTGAAGGCAAGGACTTCGCTCTTGAACCTCCAATAGTGTGGATAATGTCTAGCGTTAGGCGTGGGCGTGAAGGCAAGGACTTCGCTCTTGAACCTCCAATCTAGCGTAAAGTGTGGATAATGTCTAGCGTAAAGCGTGGGCGTGAAGGCAAGGACTTCGCTCTTGAACCTTCAATCTAGCGAAAAGCGTGGATAATGTCTAGCGTAAAGCTTGGATAATGTCTAGCGTAAAGCGTGGGCGTGAAGGCAAGGACTTCGCTCTTGAACCTCCAATCTAGCGTAAAGCGTGGGTAATGTCTAGCGTAAAGCGTGGGCGTGAAGGCAAGGACTTCGCTCTTGAACCTCCAATCTAGCGTAAAGCGTGGGTAATGTCTAGCGTAAAGCGTGGGCGTGAAGGCAAGGACTTCGCTCTTGAACCTCCAATCGTTAGGATAACTACTGGCGTAAAGTGTAAAGTGAAGGCAAGGACTTCGCTCTTGAACCATTCACTCTGACTTGTTGCCGGGAAGAGGGATTTCTAGGAAAGAAGACCGATTGTTAGGACTGCTGGCCTTTTATAGTCCTCCATCGAGTGTAGGAATCCCGTTGTTGCAACGATCGTGAAATCCGCTAACTCGCCTGATGGTGTAATGTTGTTGTTGTTTCCTTTGATGTGATATGGTTGTTGTTGTTTTGTCCGGCCGGTCAGTATTGCTGCGCTCGGCGGTCTATTGGTTCGTGATCCCGTTGGTGCAACGATAGGGAAATTCGCTACGTCACATGATCGGTGGGACTTGGTAGTGTTGTTGTTGCCTCTTTGATGTTTGTTAGTTCCAAGATCCCGTTGATGCAAAATTAGGGAACTCCGCTACATCGCATGATCGGTGTAGTGTTGTTGTTGTTTTGACTCGTTTGTTATTTGTTGGTTTGCCTTGAAAATGCGTGCTGTCGTACATTGTGTGTTGTTTGTTGTTGTTTTTTTTTTTTTCTTTTGGTTGTCTAATGATGCTGCAGACTTCTGATTGTCCGCTATCATATTTTGCATGCTGTTTGTTGTTGCCTTTTACGTGGGTCTGCGCCGTCTTACACTGCATGCTTTGTTGTTGTTGTTCTCCTTGACTTGTCTGATGCAAAATGTATGCATGTTGTTTGTTGTTGTTTTGAATATTGGTCGGGTATTCTGTGTCTGTGGTGCTGTATGCCTGCTGTTGTTGTTTTCTCCAATGATGCTGTGTGCTTCTGCATGTATTGTGAGTCACGAGCGGGGTATCCCTAGTCTGTGTGGTCTGGTGCTGTATGTGTGTCGTCATTCTCTCACTCAGCTGCTTGATGATGGCGTGCATTGGTTGTGCGTGGTGAATTTACGCGTTGTGAGAGGAACGACAGAACGAAATATAGAGAACCTGTGTATCATAAGCCGAGAGTAATTTCGGCGAGTAATTTACCACTTAAAAGAGTGGGAAACAAGTTGCTAGGTTTAAGAACATTATGGTAAACGTTTCTTTGTAATGTGTATGCAAGTTTTTTTTTTTTATTAAATTCAAAAGAAAGTGTTGTTTACAAAAAGATGGTTGCGTACCAAAAATAATGTGTGGAAAAAATTGTGTGGCAAATTTTCCCTTCACAGTACGCAGCATCATTAGGCAACTGAACGCAAACAGCAACAACAAACATGGTAACCCACACTTAGAGGATGTAACAACCACACGCAGCATTATTTGTCAACTGAGTGAAACAATAACAACATGCATGCAGTACGAGACAACACAGACTAGGAATACCCAACTCATGACTAATGAGTAACGCACCCACAATACACTCAGAAGTACGCAGCATCATTGGGCAACCGAGTGGAAACAACAACAATAAGCATGCAGTACAAGACAACACAGACACAGAATACCCGACTAATATGAAACACAAAAAACATGCAATAAATGGCAGCATACATTCAGAAGTTTGCAGCATTATTAGACAGCCGAGAGGAACAATAACAACAAGCAGGCAACACAGACTCGGAAGATCCGATCGATGTGTAATAAGGAAGACAACAACAACAAGCATGTAGTACAAGACGGCGCAGACTCATAAAGAAAGCAACAACAAACAGCATGCAATACATGACGACCAAGAAAACCAACAAACAACAAAGGAATCGAAAGACAACACTAAACCATTGTCCGATCATACGATTTAGCGGATTTTCCTATCGTTGCATCAACGGGACCTTGAACCGACAAATTATCAAACGCAGCAATACTAACCTGCCAAACCAAACAAACAACAACAATCGAAGGAAGCAACAACAACAATACACCATCGACCGATCATGCGACTTAACGGACTTTTCTATTGTAGCGTTAACGGGACTCCCTCACTCGATGGAAGAGTATGAAAGGCCAGGAATCCAAACAGTCTTCCTTCTTTCCTAGTGATCCCTCCTCCCGGCAACAGGTCTAAGTGAATAGTTTAAGAGCGAAAACCCTTGCCTTCACTTTACACTTTACGCCAGATACTATCCTCCCGATTGAACGGATCAAGAGTGAAGTCTTTGCCTTCACATTGACGCTTTACGCTAGAAACTATCCTCACGATTGAACGGCTCAAGAGTGAAGTCCTTGCCTTCACATCCACGCTTTACGCTAGAAACTATCCTCACGATTGAATGGCTCCAGAGTGAAGTCCTTGCCTTCACATCCACGCTTTACGCTAGAAACTATCCTCACGATTTAACGGCTCAAGAGTGAAGTCCTTGCCTTCACATCTACGCTTTACGCTAGAAACTATCCTCAAGATTGAACGGCTCAAGAGTGAAGTCCTTGCCTTCACATTGACGCTTTACGCTAGAAACTATCCTCACGATTGAATGGCTCAAGAGTGAAGTCCTTGCCTTCACATCCACGCTTTACGCAAGAAACTATCCTCACGATTGAATGGCTCAAGAGTGAAGTCCTTGCCTTCACTTCCACGCTTTACGCTGGAAACTATCCTCACGATTGAATGGCTCCAGAGTGAAGTCCTTGCCTTCACATCCACGCTTTACGCTAGAAACTATTCTCACGATTGAACGGCTCAAGAGTGAAGTCCTTGCCTTCACATCTACGCTTTACGCTAGAAACTATCCTCACGATTGAACGGCTCAAGAGTGAAGTCCTTGCCTTTACATCCACGCTTTACGCTTGGAACTATCCTCACGATTGAATGGCTCAAGAGTGAAGTCCTTGCCTTCACATCCACGCTTTACGCTAGAAACAATCCTCATGATTGAATGGCTCAAGAGTGAAGTCCTTGCCTTCACATCCACGCTTTACGCTAGAAAAAACTATCTTCTAGATACGCGGAAAGGGGTAATACTCCCTCCTGGAGATACGTCGTTCTCCATTAATCATAAGCAGAACAAACAGTAGAATATTATATAGTTTTAAGCAAATAATAATTTTAAGTGTACAGATTAAACAAAGAGAAGAAGAAATAAAAAAACGATTGAATTCCATTCCCAAAAATAAACAAATTCTTTTTATTGTAACGACCTTAGTATACAAGGAACTCTGGTCACACTGAGTTTTACCCCGGCTGGGAAAACTTCGGTTCAATTGGCGCCCGAGCAGGGACCCTGGAATTTAGAAAGCATAGAGACTAAATCTAATAACACAATTACAAAACCAAGATGGTTAAGACCAGCTGGATTTATACGCTGTCAAAGGAGGAGCTGAAGAGCTACATGAGCGAGTTCAGGATAGAGAGCAACGGCGCAGTGGAAGATCTAAGGAAATGATTTTCCAGCTACGTCTCGGGACGAGACGTTACGTCAAAGGACGAAATACGCCTAAGTAAACTAGAGGAGAAGCATAGACGCAGTCCATCACCATTGCCCCTTATAACTCTGAATCCGTCTGAAGCTACGGTACGCGATGATCCAAAGACAACCATCAGAGCAGCATCTCCGACACCACCTGAAGTGGTTCCAACGCGAAACAGGACGGACACGACAGTTACGTCATAAGCTCAGATAATGGACCAAGTGAGGAAATGGTCAGTAAAGTACGATGGTGATTTGGACCCGATAGGTGGCGCTGTTTCCAAGATATAACGGTTTTTTTGTTTCTTAGTAACGAAGCATCTTAGGAACCTAAAATTTGAACGATATGTTTGTTTCGTTGCTATTTGGGTTTTTGTGAAATTTGGACCCGATAGGTGGCGCTGTTTTCAAGATTGTAGGTGGTAAAACCGCTATTTTTGACATTTATTTCGTTTCATTACAATACGCGCAAGAATACATCGTAGGACACCAAATTAAAAATAAAATTTATAATTAATCGTAAAAAAACGTTATTACACAAAATAACTGTTTTTATATTATACACATGAGTCACGAAAACTGCATTTGTTTGATTAGTAGTTATTTTATTTTACACACAGGGAATGTAAAATGTTAATATCAGCCACATTTTTAAACTGAATTATATGAAATTTTTAAGATATATTATTGGCAGGTAGGGGAAAGTTATAGGTATAGAAGGAAGGGGAGAAAGATAAATTTTCCAGCTACGTCTCGGGACGAGACGTTACGTCAAAGGACGAAATACGCCTAAGTAAACTAGAGGAGAAGCATAGACGCAGTCCATCACCATTGCCCCTTATAACTCTGAATCCGTCTGAAGCTACGGTACGCGATGATCCAAAGACAACCATCAGAGCAGCATCTCCGACACCACCTGAAGTGGTTCCAACGCGAAACAGGACGGACACGACAGTTACGTCATAAGCTCAGATAATGGACCAAGTGAGGAAATGGTCAGTAAAGTACGATGGTGATTTGGACCCGATAGGTGGCGCTGTTTCCAAGATATAACGGTTTTTTTGTTTCTTAGTAACGAAGCATCTTAGGAACCTAAAATTTGAACGATATGTTTGTTTCGTTGCTATTTGGGTTTTTGTGAAATTTGGACCCGATAGGTGGCGCTGTTTTCAAGATTGTAGGTGGTAAAACCGCTATTTTTGACATTTATTTCGTTTCATTACAATACGCGCAAGAATACATCGTAGGACACCAAATTAAAAATAAAATTTATAATTAATCGTAAAAAAACGTTATTACACAAAATAACTGTTTTTATATTATACACATGAGTCACGAAAACTGCATTTGTTTGATTAGTAGTTATTTTATTTTACACACAGGGAATGTAAAATGTTAATATCAGCCACATTTTTAAACTGAATTATATGAAATTTTTAAGATATATTATTGGCAGGTAGGGGAAAGTTATAGGTATAGAAGGAAGGGGAGAAAGATAAATTTTCCAGCTACGTCTCGGGACGAGACGTTACGTCAAAGGACGAAATACGCCTAAGTAAACTAGAGAAGAAGCATAGACGCAGTCCATTACCATTGCCCCTTATAACTCTGAATCCGTCTGAAGCTACGGTACGCGACGATCTAAAGACAACCATCAGAGCAGCATCTCCGACACCACCTGAAGTGGTTCCAACGCGAAACAGGACGGACACGACAGTTACGTCATAAGCTCAGATAATGGACCAAGTGAGGAAATGGTCAGTAAAGTACGATGGTGGTTAGGAGCCTCTTCTGTTCGTTGAAAGGCTAGAAGAACTCGCGGATGCCTACTGTTTAAATAGAGACCTCCTGCCCAGAACAATGCCGGAACTACTCGTTGACCGTGCGTTATTATGGTTCCGCAACAACAACCAAAAATGGGAGACCTGGAACGCCTTTACGGCAGACTTTATGCAGTTCTTCCTGCCCTCCATATACTGGGAACACCTGGAGAATGAAATTCGTCAACGCCAGCAAAAACCAAAAGAACGCTTCAAGGAATTTGTAATCGTGAGGCAAAATCTGATGAGGCACGCAAATTACACCAGTGCACAACAGGTCGAAAGAATCTTCCGGAATTGCCGTCAAGAGAACCAGTACTATATCCAGAGGAAGGACTTTAGAGACCTTCGCGAACTAATCGGCCTGGCAGAAGACTTCGAAGGCATCGCTGGAGCAGCGGAGCCTATCAAACCCTCGCCACGACCCAGACAACCCGAAAGGAACTTCATGGTAGCACAAAGCTCAGAAGCACGAATAGATGTCAGGACAGCTTGCCTGCGATGCGGCCAGGACGGACACATGAGACGGGACTGTCGCAACCCTCAAACTCTCTTCTGTTGGGACTGCGGCCTGCGAAATGTTCGGACTGTGTAATGCTGCCGGAAACGCGTCGAACGATCGGGAAACGAGCAAGATGACCGTTGAAACCGAGGCGCGGCGGAAACCCCAAGACCGACACCTCGGACTCAGTCACTCGCCACCATCACCCTAAAAGGAACGCTGGTAAAAGCTACGATCGACACAGGGGCTACTAGGAGTTTTGTGAGCGAACGTTTTGCGGAGGACAAAAGGGGTACAACAAAAGGTCTACCCATTGACGTGACCGTGCGAATGGCCGAAGGGACACCTAAGCTGATCCGAGAGGCCCTACAGCTATATGTCAGGATAGGTAATAGGGAGATACAGTTTCCGTTCTTGATTCTCCCAGTCTGGACCTGCGAAATGGATACTGGCAAATACCCATGGAGGAGAGGAGTAAGCAGTACACCGCCTTCACGGTACCCGGTCGTGGCCAGTTTCAATGGCGCGTGATGCCGTTCGGACTACACTCGGCACCTGCGACACTCCACCGAGCGCTCGATCGAGTCATCGGACCAGAGATGGAGCCCCATGCGTTTGCATACCTTGACGACATAGTCGTCATCGGGAGAACGTTTGATGAACACATGGAAAATTTGCGCAAGGTGTTCAGACGACTGCAAATGGCTAGCTTGAAGATAAACCGGAGAAGTGCGAGTTCTGCAAAACGTAAATACGATACCTGGGACATGTGGTCAGTAACAAAGGAACACACACTGACCCAAACAAAGTGGAGGCTATCAAAGAACTCCAGCCACCGAGAAATGTACTAGAAGTACGTCGGTATCTGGGCATCGCTTCGTGGTACCGACGATTTGTTCCAGATGATCAACTTACTCAAGAAAGGGAAGCACTGGAAGTGGGGAGAGGAGCAGCAGCGAGCATTTGAAAGACTTAAAGTTAAACTGACTGAAGCCCCGATCCTGGCCCTGATTTCTCTAAGAAATTTACACTCCAGATGGATGCCAACGATTATGGCTTGGGAGCAGTCCTCACCAAGGAGATCGATGACAGTGAAGGGGTTAAAGCATCTAAACCCCGCAGAGAAGAACTACTCACCGACCGAAAAGGAATGCCTGGCCATCGTATGGGGAATAAGGAAGATGCGGGCATACATCGAAGGGTAGGTTTACGGTAGTAACTGACCACCTCTCCCTCAAATGGCTAAACTCCATATCCAGCTCTTCTGGTCGGATCGCACGGTGGGCACTGGAACTGCAGCAATATACATTCGACATACAATATAGGCGGGGCAAACTCAAAGTCGTCGCAGAAGCGCTATCAAGACAACCGCATCGAAGTCAAGTGCTGCTGGAGAACCATGACAGCGCATCAGCAGGACACCTGGGAATCCGGAAGACCACGGCGAGAATATGCGGTCGCTATTATTGGCCGGGTATGTTTCGCGACATTGGTCAACATGTGAAAAGATGCGAAAGTTGCCAGTGCTACAAACCCAGTCAACAGCAAACAAGGAAGGATGCTTAGCCAGGTGGCCGACGAACCATGGGCCACGTTGTGCAGTGACATTGTTGGGCCACACCCCAGGTCGAAACACGAAAATAACATGCTGCTAGTTTTTTTTATCGGTTTTCGAATTGGGTTGAACTGATTCCAATGCGAAGGGTAACGACAGAAGGAGTTCAAAGTGCGTTCCGTGAACGCATACTGGCCCGATACGGCGTACCCAAGATCCTAATAACAGACAACGGGGCGCAGTTCAGCAGCAGAGCATTCCGTCGGTTCTTGGAGACCATGGGCATAGCCAATAGTTTACAGCGCCATACACCCCACAAGAAAACCCTTCTGAAAAAGCAAGCCCACTGTCAAAACGATAATTGCACAACTATCAGGAACACAACAACGCACTTGAGACGAGAAGCTACCTGAAATCATGCTGGCGATAAATTCAAGCACGTCAACGAATTGAAATTGAAGCCACATGCATGACGAAAAAGCGACAGCGATCGACAACGTTATCTATGAATTCCAAAAGAACACGTCAACAATACATTGGCGCTCAAAACGGCATCTGACGACCTCATCTTTGACTAAAAGAGTTAAGCTGCAGAAACTGTGATACTGGCTCGGAAACCATCGACACCACAACACCCAAATACTGTAACCGACCAAAATACGCTGGAATAACAGAGTAGACTACACCAGAGGAGAAAACAACGGAACATAGGTCCCGCAACTTGTTTTCGTTTCAAGTACAATCAGTAAACAAAATTAGTCTCAAGCGATTACTGAATATATTCAGACATCAAGACCGAGTAACAAAACAAAGTCAAAACAACGGAAAAAAAGATAAGGAAAACTAACATGATGAACAACAAGAGGGCACCGCAAGAAGACGACGAAGCCGCACGACGCATCACTGTGGAGAACGCAGGTACTATACCCGCATCCAGAGATCGAGTTGGGACAAGTGATCGGAAATTTTCCCCCAGAGCCAGGCGGCTCGACGTCCGAATGGCCGTCATCCGGACGGTCGCTCATCACCAGAAGGACTCCATCGAACCCGTTTCAGATGGGAGTGACCCAGCAAACCCCGAGGTGACCAGGCAGCAAGAAGACATCCTGTCACTCGCAGGGAGTGACACGATGCACGACGGAGGGACCATGGCCGAAACCTTGTCCCATGAACTCCAGGCCAAAGTAGATGCAGCCAAGGCGAGAGTGGAAGCTGGAGAACTGCGGAGAATATATTTCTTGCATGTGCACGGTAAGACTCAGTTTGGAGTGCTAGTCACTAAGAAAGGAAAGGTCAGCATCCGTCGAAGTGAGGGGGAGGTGTGACGGAAAAATTGTCCCACACAAAATTTTTCCACACACTGTTTTTTTATAAAATATATTAATTCAAAATAAAAAGGAAATTTGTATACACATTGCAAAGAAACAGACACCATAGTATTTTTTCTCTAGCAACATGTTTTCCAGTGAGTGAGTTGCAAAAAACCCACCGAAAATACACTCGTCTTGTGGTACACAGGAACTCCGGTTCTCTATTTTTCCCCTTTTTCTCTCTTCTCCCACAACGCGTAAACTCACCACGCATAACATAATACACTCAGAAGCACGCAGCATCATTAGGCAACTGAGTGCAAACAGCAACAACAAACATGGTAACCCACACTTAGAGTATGTAACAACCACCCGCAGCATTATTTGTCAATTGAGTGAAACAATAACAACATGCATGCAGTACGAGACAACACAGACTAGGAATACCCAACTCATGACTAATGAGTAACGCACCCACAATACACTCAGAAGTACGCAGCATCATTGGGCAACCGAGTGGAAACAACAACAATAAGCATGCAGTACAAGACAACACAGACACAGAATACCCGACTAATATGAAACACAAAAAACATGCAATACATGGCAGCATACATTCAGAAGTTTGCAGCATTATTAACAACAAGCAGGCAACACAGACTCGGAAGATCCGATCGATGTGTAATAAGTAAGACAACAACAACAAGCATGCAGTACAAAACGGCGCAGACTCATAAAGAAAGCAACAACAAACAGCATGCAATACATGACGACAAACAACAAAGGAATCGAAAGAGGCAACAACAACACTAAACCATTGTCCGATCATACGATTTAGCGGATTTTCCTATCGTTGCATCAACGGGACCTTGAACCGACAAATTATCAAACGCAGCAATACTAACCTGCCAAACCAAACAAACAACAACAATATCGAATCGAAGGAAGCAACAACAACAATACACCATCGACCGATCATGCGACTTAACGGACTTTTCTATCGCAGCGTTAACGGGACTCCCTCACTCGATGGAATAGTATAAAAGGCCAGGAATCCAAACAGTCTTCCTTCTTTCCTAGTGATCCCTCCTCCCGGCAACAGGTCTAAGTAAATAGTTTAAGAGCGAAAACCCTTGCCTTCACTTTACACTTCACGCCAGATACTATCCTCCCGATTGAACGGCTCAAGAGTGAAGTCTTTGCCTTCACATCCACGCTTTACGCTAGAAACTATCCTCACGATTGAATGGCTCAAGAGTGAAGTCCTTGCCTTCACATTGACGCTTTACGCTATAAACTATCCTCACGATTGAACGGCTCAAGAGTGAAGTCCTTATCTTCACATCCACGCTTTACGCTAGAAACTATCCTCACGATTGAACGGCTCAAGAGTGAAGTCCTTGCCTTCACATCCACGCTTTACGCTAGAAACTATCCTCACGATTGAATGGCTCCAGAGTGAAGTCCTTGCCTTCACATTGACGCTTTACGCTATAAACTATCCTCACGATTGAACGGCTCAAGAGTGATGTCCTTACCTTCACATTGACGCTTTACGCTATAAACTATCCTCAAGATTGAACGGCTCAAGAGTGAAGTCCTTGCCTTCACATCCACGCTTTACGCTAGAAATTATCCTCACGATTGAACGGCTCAAGAGTGAAGTCCTTGCCTTCACATCCACGCTTTACGCTAGAAACTATCCTCACGATTGAATGACTCAAGAGTGAAGTCCTTGCCTTCACATCCACGCTTTACGCTAGAAACTATCCTCACGATTGAACGGCTCAAGAGTGAAGTCCTTGCCTTCACATCCACGCTTTACGCTTGAAACTATCCTCACGATTGAATGGCTCAAGAGTGAAGTCCTTGCCTTCACATCCACGCTTTAGGCTAGAAACTATCCTCATGATTGAATGGCTCAAGAGTAAAGTCCTTGCCTTCACATCCACGCTTTACGCTAGAATAAACTATCTTCTAGATACGCGGAAAGGGGTAATACTCCCTCCTGTAGATACGTCGTTCTCCATTAATCATAAGCAGAACAAACACAGTAGAATATTATATAGTTTTAAGCAAATAATAATTTTAAGTGTACAAAGTAAACAAAGAGAAGAAGAAATAAAAAAACGATTGAATTCCATTCCCAAAAATAAAAAAATTCTTTTTATTGTAACGACCTTAGTATACAAGGAACTCTGGTCACACTGAGTTTTACCCCGGCTGGGAAAACTTCAGTTCAATTGGCGCCCGAGCAGGGACCCTGGAATTTAGAAAGCATAGAGACTAAATCTAATAACACAATTACAAAACCAAGATGGTTAAGACCAGCTGGATTTATACGCTGTCAAATTCTTTTTATTGTAACGACCTTAGTATACAAGGAACTCTGGTCACACTGAGTTTTACCCCGGCTGGGAAAACTTCGGTTCAATTGGCGCCCGAGCAGGGACCCTGGAATTTAGAAAGCATAGAGACTAAATCTAATAACACAATTACAAAACCAAGATGGTTAAGACCAGCTGGATTTATACGCTGTCAAAGGAGGAGCTGAAGAGCTACATGAGCGAGTTCAGGATAGAGAGCAACGGCGCAGTGGAAGATCTAAGGAAATGATTTTCCAGCTACGTCTCGGGACGAGACGTTACGTCAAAGGACGAAATACGCCTAAGTAAACTAGAGGAGAAGCATAGACGCAGTCCATCACCATTGCCCCTTATAACTCTGAATCCGTCTGAAGCTACGGTACGCGACGATCCAAAGACAACCATCAGAGCAGCATCTCCGACACCACCTGAAGTGGTTCCAACGCGAAACAGGACGGACACGACAGTTACGTCATAAGCTCAGATAATGGACCAAGTGAGGAAATGGTCAGTAAAGTACGATGGTGATTTGGACCCGATAGGTGGCGCTGTTTCCAAGATATAACGGTTTTTCTGTTTCTTAGTAACGAAGCATCTTAGGAACCTAAAATTTGAACTATATGTTTGTTTCGTTGCTATTTGGGTTTTTGTGAAATTTGGACCCGATAGGTGGCGCTGTTTTCAAGATATAACGGTTTTTCTGTTTCTTAGTAACGAAGCATCTTAGGAACCTAAAATTTGAACTATATGTTTGTTTCGTTGCTATTTGGGTTTTTGTGAAATTTGGACCCGATAGGTGGCGCTGTTTTCAAGATTGTAGGTGGTAAAACCGCTATTTTTGACATTTATTTCGTTTCATTACAATACGCGCAAGAATACATCGTAGGACGCCAAATTAAAAATTAAATTTATAATTAATCGTAACAAAACGTTATTACACAAAATTACTGTTTTTATATTATACACATGAGTCACGAAAACTGCATTTGTTTGATTAGTAGTTATTTTATTTTACACACAGGGAATGTAAAATGTTAATATCAGCCACATTTTTAAACTGAATTTTATGAAATTTTTAAGATATATTATTGGCAGGTAGGGAAAAGTTATAGGTATAGATGGAAGGGGAGAAAGATAAATTTTCCAGCTACGTCTCGGGACGAGACACAACTGAGTGCAAACAGCAACAACAAACATGGTAACCCACACTTAGAGTATGTAACAACCACCCGCAGCATTATTTGTCAATTGAGTGAAACAATAACAACATGCATGCAGTACGAGACAACACAGACTAGGAATACCCAACTCATGACTAATGAGTAACGCACCCACAATACACTCAGAAGTACGCAGCATCATTGGGCAACCGAGTGGAAACAACAACAATAAGCATGCAGTACAAGACAACACAGACACAGAATACCCGACTAATATGAAACACAAAAAACATGCAATACATGGCAGCATACATTCAGAAGTTTGCAGCATTATTAACAACAAGCAGGCAACACAGACTCGGAAGATCCGATCGATGTGTAATAAGTAAGACAACAACAACAAGCATGCAGTACAAGACGGCGCAGACTCATAAAGAAAGCAACAACAAACAGCATGCAATACATGACGACAAACAACAAAGGAATCGAAAGAGGCAACAACAACACTAAACCATTGTCCGATCATACGATTTAGCGGATTTTCCTATCGTTGCATCAACGGGACCTTGAACCGACAAATTATCAAACGCAGCAATACTAACCTGCCAAACCAAACAAACAACAACAATATCGAATCGAAGGAAGCAACAACAACAATACACCATCGACCGATCATGCGACTTAACGGACTTTTCTATCGCAGCGTTAACGGGACTCCCTCACTCGATGGAAGAGTATAAAAGGCCAGGAATCCAAACAGTCTTCCTTCTTTCCTAGTGATCCCTCCTCCCGGCAACAGGTCTAAGTAAATAGTTTAAGAGCGAAAACCCTTGCCTTCACTTTACACTTCACGCCAGATACTATCCTCCCGATTGAACGGCTCAAGAGTGAAGTCTTTGCCTTCACATCCACGCTTTACGCTAGAAACTATCCTCACGATTGAATGGCTCAAGAGTGAAGTCCTTGCCTTCACATTGACGCCTGGAAGACCTGGAACGCCTTTACGGCAGACTTTATGCAGTTCTTCCTGCCCTCCATATACTGGGAACACCTGGAGGATGAAATTCGTCGACGCCAGCAAAAACCAAAAGAACGCTTCAAGGAATTTGTAATCGTGAGGCAAAATCTCATGAGGCACGCAAATTACACCAGTGCACAACAGGTCGAAAGAATCTTCCGGAATTGCCGTCAAGAGAACCAGTACTATATCCAGAGGAAGGACTTTAGAGACCTTCGCGAACTAATCGGCCTGGCAGAAGACTTCGAAGGCATCGCTGGAGCAGCGGAGCCTATCAAACCCTCGCCACGACCCAGACAACCCGAAAGGAACTTCATGGTAGCACAAAGCTCAGAAGCACGAATAGATGTCAGGACAGCTTGCCTGCGATGCGGCCAGGACGGACACATGAGACGGGACAGTCGCAACCCTCAAACTCTCTTCTGTTGGGACTGCGGCCTGCGAAATATTCTGACTGTGGAATGCTGCCGGAAACGCGTCGAACGAACGGGAAACGAGCAAAGGGACCGTTGAAACCGAGGCGCGGCGGAAACCCCAAGACCGACACCTCGGACTTAGTCACTCGACACCATCACCCTAAATGGAACGCTGGTAAAAGCTACGATCGACACAGGGGCTACTAGGAGTTTTGTGAGCGAACGTTTTGCGGAGGACAAAAGGGGTACAACAAAAGGTCTACCCATTGACGTGACCGTGCGAATGGCCGAAGGGACACCCAAGCTGATCCGAGAGGCCCTACAGCTATATGTCAGGATAGGTAATAGGGAGATACAGTTTCCGTTCTTGATTCTCCCAGATGCAATGGACGAAGTAATCTTAAGCTTGGACTTTTTGTCACGGGTGGAGGCCCGTCTAAGCTGCGGCGGTCAGACAATAAAATTACAACACAGAACAGCGCCCGCAGAATACATCCGACAATGCACCGTCACTCAGGAAACACCACGGACAGAGCAGGAAAATCTTTCAGCTTTTCTGCAACAAGAATTCCAGAAATTTGACCGACTACCCGCCGTTTCCATAGTTCTCGTGCGAAAGAAGACAGGCATATGGAGACTCTGTATTGACTATCGGGAACTCAATGCAAGATCAGTACCCGACGCATACCCCCTGCCGCGAATCCAACACATCTTGGAAAAGCTTCGCGGCGCCAAATTTATCAGTAGTCTGGACCTGCGAAATGGATACTGGCAAATACCCATGGAGGAGAGGAGTAAGCAGTACACCGCCTTCACGGTACGCGGTCGTGGCCAGTTTCAATGGCGCGTGATGCCGTTCGGACTACACTCGGCACCTGCGACACTCCAGCGAGCGCTCGATTGATTCATCGGACCAGAGATGGAGCCCCATGCGTTTGCATACCTTGACGACATAGTCGTCATCGGGAGAACGTTTGATGAACACATGGAAAATTTGCGCAAGGTGTTCAGACGACTGCAAATGGCTAGCTTGAAGATTAACCCGGAGAAGTGCGAGCTCTGCAAAACGTAAATACGATACCTGGGACATGTGGTCAGTAACGAAGGAACACACACTGACACAAACAAAGTGGAGGCTATCAAAGAACTCCAACCACCAAGAAATGTACTAGAAGTACGTCGGTATCTGGGCATCGCTTCGTGGTACCGACGATTTGTCCCAGATTTCGCCGACACCGTACGACCGATGACCAACTTACTCAATAAAGGGAAGCCCTCGAAGAGGGGAGAGGAGCAGCAGCGAGCATTTGAAAGACTTAAAGTTAAACTGACTGAAGCCCCGATCCTGGCCCTGATTTCTCTAAGAAATTTACACTCCAGATGGATGCCAGCGATTATGGCTTGGGAGCAGTCCTCACCAAGGAGATCGATGACAGTGAACGGGTTATAGCATCTAAACCCCGCAGAGAAGAACTATTCACCGACCGAAAAGGAATGCTTGGCCATCGTATGGGGAATAAGGAAGATGCGGGCATACATCGAAGGGTAGGTTTACGGTAGTAACTGACCACCTCTACCTCAAATGGCTTAACTCCATATCCAGCTCTTCTGGTCGGATTGCACGGTGGGCACTGGAACTGCAGCAATATACATTCGACATACAATATAGGCGGGGCAAAATCAAAGTCGTCGCAGAAGCGCTATCAAGACAACCGCATCGAAGTCAAGTGCTGCTGGAGAACCATGACAGCGCATCAGCAGGACACCTGGGAATCCGGAAGACCACGGCGAGAATATGCGGTCGCTATTATTGGCCGGGTATGTTTCGCGACATTGGTCAACATGTGAAAAGATGCGAAAGTTGCCAGTGCTACAAACCCAGTCAACAGCAAACAAGGAAGGATGCTTAGCCAGGTGGCCGACGAACCATGGGCCACGTTGTGCAGTGACATTGTTGGGCCACACCCCAGGTCGAAACACGAAAATAACATGCTGCTAGTTTTTTTTATCGGTTTTCGAATTGGGTTGAACTGATTCCAATGCGAAGGGTAACGACAGAAGGAGTTCAAAGTGCGTTCCGTGAACGCATACTGGCCCGATACGGCGTACCCAAGATCCTAATAACAGACAACGGGGCGCAGTTCAGCAGCAGAGCATTCCGTCGGTTCTTGGAGACCATGGGCATAGCCAATAGTTTACAGCGCCATACACCCCACAAGAAAACCCTTCTGAAAAAGCAAGCCCACTGTCAAAACGATAATTGCACAACTATCAGGAACACAACAACGCACTTGAGACGAGAAGCTACCTGAAATCATGCTGGCGATAAATTCAAGCACGTCAACGAATTGAAAGACTTCCACGGAAACTTCCCACCCGAACCAGAGAAGACAAACCGCATCGCAACAACAATGCCACCTCACGCGTAACACCCACAAGAGTCCACAGCGATACAATACGGCAGCAAACGCCAGAAAAAATGGTATAACGACTCACGCAACTGGCGATCGGGGACGAAGAGCCGCGAGCAAAACGCCTCTCCATTAAAACCACAAGACAAAAGCACTCAACAACAATACCTCAAGACAACCACACCACAGCATAGCCGAAGAGAGAAGCCACATGCATGACGAAAAAGCGACAGCGATCGACAACGTTATCTATGAAATCCAAAAGAACACGTCAACAATATATTGGCGCTCAAAACGGCATCTGACGACCTCATCTTTGACTAAAAGAGTTAAGCTGCAGAAACTGTGATACTGGCTCGGAAACCATCGACACCACAACACCCAAATACTGTAACCGACCAAAATACGCTGGAATAACAACAGAGTAGACTACACCAGAGGAGAAAACAACGGAACATAGGTCCCGCAACTTGTTTTCGTTTCAAGTACAATCAGTAAAGAAAATTAGTCTCAAGCGATTACTGAATATATTCAGACATCAAGACCGAGTAACAAACCAAAGTCAAAACAACGGAAAAAAAGAAAAGGAAAACTAACATGATGAACAACAAGAGGGCACCGCAAGTAGACGACGAAGCCGCACGACGCATCACTGTGGAGATCGCAGGTACTATACCCGCATCCAGAGAGATCGAGTTGGGACAAGTGATCTGAAATTTTCCCCCAGAGCCAGGCGGCGTCGACGTCCGAATGGCCGACTACTGCCGGCTGAAAGAAGGGGTTTCCCTAAACGACGTTCTGGTGGAAGTCGGACTTAGGTGGCTGAAAGGAAGAATGGAGGAAAGTCACCGAGTAAGGATAAAGGTTTGCAGCACGTTTCTCTTCTAGAGGATGCAACAATACAAAGCAGAGCAGCAAGAGGACCCTGATATGATGGCCATCAGGCAACTCGCACTGGTATCGACAAAAAGAAGAGAGAAGAGAACTTCATCCGGACGGTCGCTCATCACCAGAAGGACCCCATCGAACCCGTTTCAGATGGGAGTGACCCAGCAAACCCCGAGTTGACCAGGCAGCAAGAAGACATCCTGTCACTCGCAGGGAGTGACACGATGCACGACGGAGGGACCATGGCCGAAACCTTGTCCCATGAACTCCAGGCCAAAGTAGATGCAGCCAAGGCGAGAGTGGAAGCTGGAGAACTGCGGAGAATATATTTCTTGCACGTGCACGGTAAGACTCAGTTTGGAGTGCTAGTCACTAAGAAAGGAAAGGTCAGCATCCGTCGAAGTGAAGGGGAGGTGTGACGGAAAAATTGTCCCACACAAAATTTTTCCACACACTGTTTTTTTATATAATATATTAATTCAAAATAAAAAAGAAATTTGTATACACATTGCAAAGAAACAGACACCATAGTATTTTTTCTCTAGCAACATGTTTTCGAATCTCCTTGAGTGAGTTGCAAAAAACCCACCGAAAATACACTCGTCTTGTGGTACACAGGAACTCCGGTTCTCTATTTTTCCCCTTTTTCTCTCTTCTCTCACAACGCGTAAACTCACCACGCATAACATAATACACTCAGAAGCACGCAGCATCATTAGGCAACTGAGTGCAAACAGCAACAACAAACATGGTAACCCACACTTAGAGTATGTAACAACCACCCGCAGCATTATTTGTCAATTGAGTGAAACAATAACAACATGCATGCAGTACGAGACAACACAGACTAGGAATACCCAACTCATGACTAATGAGTAACGCACCCACAATACACTCAGAAGTACGCAGCATCATTGGGCAACCGAGTGGAAACAACAACAATAAGCATGCAGTACAAGACAACACAGACACAGAATACCCGACTAATATGAAACACAAAAAACATGCAATACATGGCAGCATACATTCAGAAGAAGATCCGATCGATGTGTAATAAGTAAGACAACAACAACAAGCATGCAGTACAAGACGGCGCAGACTCATAAAGAAAGCAACAACAAACAGCATGCAATACATGACGACAAACAACAAAGGAATCGAAAGAGGCAACAACAACACTACACCATTGTCCGATCATACGATTTAGCGGATTTTCCTATCGTTGCATCAACGGGACCTTGAACCGACAAATTATCAAACGCAGCAATACTAACCTGCCAAACCAAACATATAACAACAATATCGAATCGAAGGAAGCAACAACAACAATACACCATCGACCGATCATGCGATTTAACTGACTTTTCTATCGTAGCGTTAGCGGGACTCCCTCACTCGATGGAAGAGTATAAAAGGCCAGGAATCCAAACAGTCTTCCTTCTTTCCTAGTGATCCCTCCTCCCGGCAACAGGTCTAAGTGATATTTTTTATTTTATATAGAGACTTATTGGAGCATCATTAGGCAACTGAGTGCAAACAGCAACAACAAACATGGTAACCCACACTTAGAGTATGTAACAACCACCCGCAGCATTATTTGTCAATTGAGTGAAACAATAACAACATGCATGCAGTACGAGACAACACAGACTAGGAATACCCAACTCATGACTAATGAGTAACGCACCCACAATACACTCAGAAGTACGCAGCATCATTGGGCAACCGAGTGAAAACAACAACAATAAGCATGCAGTACAAGACAACACAGACACAGAATACCCGACTAATATGAAACACAAAAAACATGCAATACATGGCAGCATACATTCAGAAGTTTGCAGCATTATTAACAACAAGCAGGCAACACAGACTCGGAAGATCCGATCGATGTGTAATAAGTAAGACAACAACAACAAGCATGCAGTACAAGACGGCGCAGACTCATAAAGAAAGCAACAACAAACAGCATGCAATACATGACGACAAACAACAAAGGAATCGAAAGAGGCAACAACAACACTAAACCATTGTCCGATCATACGATTTAGCGGATTTTCCTATCGTTGCATCAACGGGACCTTGAACCGACAAATTATCAAACGCAGCAATACTAACCTGCCAAACCAAACAAACAACAACAATATCGAAGGAAGCAACAACAACAATACACCATCGACCGATCATGCGACTTAACGGACTTTTCTATCGCAGCGTTAACGGGACTCCCTCACTCGATGGAAGAGTATAAAAGGCCAGGAATCCAAACAGTCTTCCTTCTTTCCTAGTGATCCCTCCTCCCGGCAACAGGTCTAAGTAAATAGTTTAAGAGCGAAAACCCTTGCCTTCACTTTACACTTCACGCCAGATACTATCCTCCCGATTGAACGGCTCAAGAGTGAAGTCTTTGCCTTCACATCCACGCTTTACGCTAGAAACTATCCTCACGATTGAATGGCTCAAGAGTGAAGTCCTTGCCTTCACATTGACGCCTGGAAGACCTGGAACGCCTTTACGGCAGACTTTATGCAGTTCTTCCTGCCCTCCATATACTGGGAACACCTGGAGGATGAAATTCGTCGACGCCAGCAAAAACCAAAAGAACGCTTCAAGGAATTTGTAATCGTGAGGCAAAATCTCATGAGGCACGCAAATTACACCAGTGCACAACAGGTCGAAAGAATCTTCCGGAATTGCCGTCAAGAGAACCAGTACTATATCCAGAGGAAGGACTTTAGAGACCTTCGCGAACTAATCGGCCTGGCAGAAGACTTCGAAGGCATCGCTGGAGCAGCGGAGCCTATCAAACCCTCGCCACGACCCAGACAACCCGAAAGGAACTTCATGGTAGCACAAAGCTCAGAAGCACGAATAGATGTCAGGACAGCTTGCCTGCGATGCGGCCAGGACGGACACATGAGACGGGACAGTCGCAACCCTCAAACTCTCTTCTGTTGGGACTGCGGCCTGCGAAATATTCTGACTGTGGAATGCTGCCGGAAACGCGTCGAACGAACGGGAAACGAGCAAGGGGACCGTTGAAACCGAGGCGCGGCGGAAACCCCAAGACCGACACCTCGGACTTAGTCACTCGACACCATCACCCTAAATGGAACGCTGGTAAAAGCTACGATCGACACAGGGGCTACTAGGAGTTTTGTGAGCGAACGTTTTGCGGAGGACAAAAGGGGTACAACAAAAGGTCTACCCATTGACGTGACCGTGCGAATGGCCGAAGGGACACCCAAGCTGATCCGAGAGGCCCTACAGCTATATGTCAGGATAGGTAATAGGGAGATACAGTTTCCGTTCTTGATTCTCCCAGATGCAATGGACGAAGTAATCTTAAGCTTGGACTTTTTGTCACGGGTGGAGGCCCGTCTAAGCTGCGGCGGTCAGACAATAAAATTACAACACAGAACAGCGCCCGCAGAATACATCCGACAATGCACCGTCACTAAGGAAACACCACGGACAGAGCAGGAAAATCTTTCAGCTTTTCTGCAACAAGAATTCCAGAAATTTGACCGACTACCCGCCGTTTCCATAGTTCTCGTGCGAAAGAAGACAGGCATATGGAGACTCTGTATTGACTATCGGGAACTCAATGCAAGATCAGTACCCGACGCATACCCCCTGCCGCGAATCCAACACATCTTGGAAAAGCTTCGCGGCGCCAAATTTATCAGTAGTCTGGACCTGCGAAATGGATACTGGCAAATACCCATGGAGGAGAGGAGTAAGAAGTACACCGCCTTCACGGTACGCGGTCGTGGCCAGTTTCAATGGCGCGTGATGCCGTTCGGACTACACTCGGCACCTGCGACACTCCAGCGAGCGCTCGATCGATTCATCGGACCAGAGATGGAGCCCCATGCGTTTGCATACCTTGACGACATAGTCGTCATCGGGAGAACGTTTGATGAACACATGGAAAATTTGCGCAAGGTGTTCAGACGACTGCAAATGGCTAGCTTGAAGATTAACCCGGAGAAGTGCGAGCTCTGCAAAACGTAAATACGATACCTGGGACATGTGGTCAGTAACGAAGGAACACACACTGACACAAACAAAGTGGAGGCTATCAAAGAACTCCAACCACCAAGAAATGTACTAGAAGTACGTCGGTATCTGGGCATCGCTTCGTGGTACCGACGATTTGTCCCAGATTTCGCTGACACCGTACGACCGATGACCAACTTACTCAATAAAGGGAAGCCCTCGAAGAGGGGAGAGGAGCAGCAGCGAGCATTTGAAAGACTTAAAGTTAAACTGACTGAAGCCCCGATCCTGGCCCTGATTTCTCTAAGAAATTTACACTCCAGATGGATGCCAGCGATTATGGCTTGGGAGCAGTCCTCACCAAGGAGATCGATGACAGTGAACGGGTTATAGCATCTAAACCCCGCAGAGAAGAACTATTCACCGACCGAAAAGGAATGCTTGGCCATCGTATGGGGAATAAGGAAGATGCGGGCATACATCGAAGGGTAGGTTTACGGTAGTAACTGACCACCTCTACCTCAAATGGCTTAACTCCATATCCAGCTCTTCTGGTCGGATTGCACGGTGGGCACTGGAACTGCAGCAATATACATTCGACATACAATATAGGCGGGGCAAAATCAAAGTCGTCGCAGAAGCGCTATCAAGACAACCGCATCGAAGTCAAGTGCTGCTGGAGAACCATGACAGCGCATCAGCAGGACACCTGGGAATCCGGAAGACCACGGCGAGAATATGCGGTCGCTATTATTGGCCGGGTATGTTTCGCGACATTGGTCAACATGTGAAAAGATGCGAAAGTTGCCAGTGCTACAAACCCAGTCAACAGCAAACAAGGAAGGATGCTTAGCCAGGTGGCCGACGAACCATGGGCCACGTTGTGCAGTGACATTGTTGGGCCACACCCCAGGTCGAAACACGAAAATAACATGCTGCTAGTTTTTTTTATCGGTTTTCGAATTGGGTTGAACTGATTCCAATGCGAAGGGTAACGACAGAAGGAGTTCAAAGTGCGTTCCGTGAACGCATACTGGCCCGATACGGCGTACCCAAGATCCTAATAACAGACAACGGGGCGCAGTTCAGCAGCAGAGCATTCCGTCAGTTCTTGGAGACCATGGGCATAGCCAATAGTTTACAGCGCCATACACCCCACAAGAAAACCCTTCTGAAAAAGCAAGCCCACTGTCAAAACGATAATTGCACAACTATCAGGAACACAACAACGCACTTGAGACGAGAAGCTACCTGAAATCATGCTGGCGATAAATTCAAGCACGTCAACGAATTGAAAGACTTCCACGGAAACTTCCCACCCAAACCAGAGAAGACAAACCGCATCGCAACAACAATGCCACCTCACGCGTAACACCCACAAGAGTCCACAGCGATACAATACGGCAGCAAACGCCAGAAAAAATGGTATAACGACTCACGCAACTGGCGATCGGGGACGAAGAGCCGCGAGCAAAACGCCTCTCCATTAAAACCACAAGACAAAAGCACTCAACAACAATACCTCAAGACAACCACACCACAGCATAGCCGAAGAGAGAAGCCACATGCATGACGAAAAAGCGACAGCGATCGACAACGTTATCTATGAAATCCAAAAGAACACGTCAACAATATATTGGCGCTCAAAACGGCATCTGACGACCTCATCTTTGACTAAAAGAGTTAAGCTGCAGAAACTGTGATACTGGCTCGGAAACCATCGACACCACAACACCCAAATACTGTAACCGACCAAAATACGCTGGAATAACAACAGAGTAGACTACACCAGAGGAGAAAACAACGGAACATAGGTCCCGCAACTTGTTTTCGTTTCAAGTACAATCAGTAAAGAAAATTAGTCTCAAGCGATTACTGAATATATTCAGACATCAAGACCGAGTAACAAACCAAAGTCAAAACAACGGAAAAAAAGAAAAGGAAAACTAACATGATGAACAACAAGAGGGCACCGCAAGTAGACGACGAAGCCGCACGACGCATCACTGTGGAGATCGCAGGTACTATACCCGCATCCAGAGAGATCGAGTTGGGACAAGTGATCCGAAATTTTCCCCCAGAGCCAGGCGGCGTCGACGTCCGAATGGCCGACTACTGCCGGCTGAAAGAAGGGGTTTGCCTAAACGACGTTCTGGTGGAAGTCGGACTTAGGTGGCTGAAAGGAAGAATGGAGGAAAGTCACCGAGTAAGGATAAAGGTTTGCAGCACGTTTCTCTTCTAGAGGATGCAACAATACAAAGCAGAGCAGCAAGAGGACCCTGATATGATGGCCATCAGGCAACTCGCACTGGTATCGACAAAAAGAAGAGAGAAGAGAACTTCATCCGGACGGTCGCTCATCACCAGAAGGACCCCATCGAACCCGTTTCAGATGGGAGTGACCCAGCAAACCCCGAGTTGACCAGGCAGCAAGAAGACATCCTGTCACTCGCAGGGAGTGACACGATGCACGACGGAGGGACCATGGCCGAAACCTTGTCCCATGAACTCCAGGCCAAAGTAGATGCAGCCAAGGCGAGAGTGGAAGCTGGAGAACTGCGGAGAATATATTTCTTGCACGTGCACGGTAAGACTCAGTTTGGAGTGCTAGTCACTAAGAAAGGAAAGGTCAGCATCCGTCGAAGTGAGGGGGAGGTGTGACGGAAAAATTGTCCCACACACTGTTTTTTTATATAATATATTAATTCAAAATAAAAAGGAAATTTGTATACACATTGCAAAGAAACAGACACCATAGTATTTTTTCTCTAGCAACATGTTTTCGAATCTCCTTGAGTGAGTTGCAAAAAACCCACCGAAAATACACTCGTCTTGTGGTACACAGGAACTCCGGTTCTCTATTTTTCCCCTTTTTCTCTCTTCTCTCACAACGCGTAAACTCACCACGCATAACATAATACACTCAGAAGCACCCAGCATCATTAGGCAACTGAGTGCAAACAGCAACAACAAACATGGTAACCCACACTTAGAGTATGTAACAACTACCCGCAGCATTATTTGTCAATTGAGTGAAACAATATCAACATGCATGCAGTACGAGACAACACAGACTAGGAATACCCAACTCATGACTAATGAATAACGCACCCACAATACACTCAGAAGTACGCAGCATCATTGGGCAACCGAGTGGAAACAACAACAATAAGCATGCAGTACAAGACAACACAGACACAGAATACCCGACTAATATGAAACACAAAAAACATGCAATACATGGCAGCATACATTCAGAAGAAGATCCGATCGATGTGTAATAAGTAAGACAACAACAACAAGCATGCAGTACAAGACGGCGCAGACTCATAAAGAAAGCAACAACAAACAGCATGCAATACATGACGACAAACAACAAAGGAATCGAAAGAGGCAACAACAACACTACACCATTGTCCGATCATACGATTTAGCGGATTTTCCTATCGTTGCATCAACGGGACCTTGAACCGACAAATTATCAAACGCAGCAATACTAACCTGCCAAACCAAACAAACAACAACAATATCGAATCGAAGGAAGCAACAACAACAATACACCATCGACCGATCATGCGATTTAACTGACTTTTCTATCGTAGCGTTAGCGGGACTCCCTCACTCGATGGAAGAGTATAAAAGGCCAGGAATCCAAACAGTCTTCCTTCTTTCCTAGTGATCCCTCCTCCCGGCAACAGGTCTAAGTGATATTTTTTATTTTATATAGAGACTTATTGCCAAGGGAGGACTTCCTGAATGACCCACCGAAAATACACTCGTCTTGTGGTACACAGGAACTCCGGTTCTCTATTTTTCCCCTTTTTCTCTCTTCTCTCACAACGCGTAAACTCACCACGCATAACATAATACACTCAGAAGCACGCAGCATCATTAGGCAACTGAGTGCAAACAGCAACAACAAACATGGTAACCCACACTTAGAGTATGTAACAACCACCCGCAGCATTATTTGTCAATTGAGTGAAACAATCACAACATGCATGCAGTACGAGACAACACAGACTAGGAATACCCAACTCATGACAAGTGAGTAACGCACCCACAATACACTCAGAAGTACGCAGCAGCAACCGAGTGGAAACAACAACAACAGGCATGCAGTACAAGGCAACACAGCCACAGAATACCCGACTAATATGAAACACAAACAACATGCAATACATGGCAGCATACATTTAGAAGTTTGCAGCATTATTAGACAGCCGAGAGGAACAATAACAACAAGCAGGAAACACAGACTCGGAAGATCCGGTCGATGTCTAATAAGTAAGACAACAACACCAAGCATGCAGTGCAAGACGGCGCAGACTCATAAAGAAAGCAACAACAAACAACATGCAATACATGACGACCAAGAAAACCAACAAACAACAAAGGAATCGAAAGAGGCAACAACAACACTACACCATTGGCCGATCATACGATTCAGCGGATTTCCCTACCGTTGCATCAACGGGATCTTAAACCGACAAATTATCAACCGCAGCAATGCTAACCAGCCAAACCAAACAAACAACAACAATATCGAATCGAAGGAAGCAACAACAACAATACACCATCGACCGATCATGCGATTTAACTGACTTTTCTATCGTATCGTTAGCGGGACTCCCTCACTCGATGGAAGAGTATAAAAGGCCAGGAATCCAAACAGTCTTCCTTCTTTCCTAGTGATCCCTCCTCCCGGCAACAGGTCTAAGTAATATTTTTTTTTATATAGAGACTTATTGCCAAGGGAGGACTCCCTGAATGACTTGCGTCACGGCAATAACTTGGGCTAAGCCCTTTATTCAAATTCAAAATAAAATAAAAATCGAAGGAATGTGATTTACAATATATCACATTCCTCACGTTTGTAGCCGGTTTCAATTTGTTTTCTCAGAATTCTCTCTGATTCATTGAAAAAGCAAAACGAAAAACGAACTCGAATTTAGAACGACGCGAGTCCAAATACTTTTATCAATGAATCATGGTCAGGGAAAACTACAAAAAACCTTGACCAAGAAAATATTACAAATTATAAAAATAATGTAAAAAATACTGATAAACAATTTTTTTTTTTTAATAAACAACTTATGAATACTTTATACATCACCCTTTAAGAAATTGTTAACGGCTAATTTGAATGCCTGCAGATTATAAGATTCGGGAAACACGGGCTCGACCAATTGATTCCACATCGAAGAGACTCTCGGAAAAAATTATTTAAAGTGTTGGGTTTTAAGGCAAATCTATGTTGATTGGACCTTAAATAAGTGTTTACATTACTGAGAAAAGGACCTGGAACTAGAAAACGGGTTTCTTAAGAACATTTACCGTTGTAAAATTTGTAGAAAACAGATAAGAGCCTTCACTTTACACCTTATGCCAGAAACTACAATCCCGATTAAACGGCTCAAGCGTGAAGTCCTTGCCTTCACATCCACGCTTTACGCTAGAAAAAACTATCTTCTAGATACGCGGAAAGGGGTAATACTCCCTCCTTGAGATACGTCGTTCTCCCTTAATCATAAGCAGAACAAACACAGTAGAATATTATATAGTTTTAAGCAAATAATAATTTTAATTGTACGGATTAAACGAAGAGAAGAAGAAATAAAAAACGATTGAATTCCATTCCCAAAAATAAACAATTCTTTTTATTGTAACGACCTTAGTATACAAGGAACCCTGATCACACTAAGTTTTACCCCGGCTGGGAAAACCTCGTTACACTACTGATGGAGCCCCGTGGTGGGGGCCGAAAGCGCTATAGGCACACCGAAACACATATATACACACATATACACATATTTTATGTTAGATGAGTATTATCTTTTGGTTTTCTCTTTTCTTCATCTCTCGGCCATTTAATGGAGGCTTTTGTGAAAAACTCGGCCAACCAGTCTTAACTTGTAAGCGACGAATAATATGAATTGACCTTCATTTTACAATAATCTGTTAGGTAGGGTAGTTGTACGTAGATGAGTCTTAGCTTATTTATTTATACCTTATATTATCTTTTCGTATTTAATATATTTTATACCTTATATTATTTTACATTTTAGAACACACCAAACTATACACTTTCACACAAGCCTACTGATGAGACCCCGTGGTGGGGCCGAAAGCGCTCTAGGCACACCGAAACACATATACACACACAAACATATATTTTATGTTAGATGAGTATTATCATTTGTTTTTCGCTTTTCTTCTTGTCTATCTTTAAATTATTGTTTAAGGTATTGTATAATAAACTTTGTGCCCGTTTTTTTGTGGAATATCTGGCACTTCCGCCTATATTCTCAGCCGGAGTCCCTAGTTCCCAGATCTGTCTTGTGAAATACTCGCAGGTCTGTCAATCCCATCATTCCCTTGTAAACTGCTAAGCATTATTTGCTCGGCCATTTAATGGAGGCTCCTGTGAAATACTCGGTTTACCTGTCTTAACTTATAAGCGACGAATACTATGAATTGTCCTTCATTTTACAATTATCTGTTAGGTAGGGTAGTTGTAAGTAGCTGAGTCTTAGCTTATTTATTTATACCTTATACTATCTTTTTGTATTTAATTTATTTTATACCTTATATTCTTTTACATTTTAGTACATACCACACTATACACTTTCACACAAGTCTACTGGTGAGGCCCCATATATATTCTCAGTCGGAGTCCCTAATTCCCAGATCTGTCTTGTGAAATACTCACAGGTCTGCCAATCCCATCATTCGCTTGTAAACTGCTAAGCATTATTTGCTCGTCCATTTAATGGAGGCTCTTGTAAAATACTCGGCTTACCAGTCTTAACTTGTAAGCGACGAATACTATGAATTGACCTTCATTTTACAATCATCTGTTAGGTAGGGTAGTTGTAAGCAGCTGAGTCTTAGCTTATTTATTTATACCTTTTACTATCTTTTTATATTTAATTTATTTTATACTTTAAATTATTTTACATTTTTTTATATTTATTTACACCGAAACACATATATACACACTCATACACATATTTTATGTTAGTATTATCTTTTTTTCTCGCTTCTTCTTGCATACTGCTAAGCTTTATTTGCTCGGCATATTTTTAATGGAGGCTCTTGTGAAATACTCGGCCTACCAGTCTTAACTTGTAAACGACGAATACTATGAATTGACCTTCATTTTACAATCATCTGTTAAGTAGGGTAGTTGTAAGTAGCTGAGTCTTAGCTTATTTATTTATACCTTATACTATCTTTTTGTATTTAATTTATTTAATACCTTATATTGTTTTACATTTTAGTACATACCATACTATACACTTTCACACAAGTCAACTGATGAGGCCCCGTGGTGGGGGCCATAAGCACTCTAGGCACACCGAAACGCATATACACACACAAACATATATTTTATGTAAGATGAGTATTATCGTTTGTTTTTCTCTTTTCTTCTTGGCTATCTTTAAATTATTGTTTAACGTATTGTATTATAAACTTTGTGCCCGCTTTTTTGTGGAATATCTGGCACTTCCGCCTATATTCTCAGTCGGAGTCCCTAGTTCCCAGATCTGTCTTGTGAAATACTCGCAGGTCTGCCAATCCCATCATTCCCTTGTAAACTGCTAAGCATTATTTGCGTGGCCATTTAACGGAGGCTCTTGTGAAATACTCGGCTTACCAGTCTTAACTTATAAGCGACGAATACTATTAATTGACCTTCATTTTACAATCATCTGTTAGGTAGGGTAGTTGTAAGTAGCTGAGTCTTTATTTATTACGAGGCCAAAGGGCGAAGCTAATAATCAGAGCAAAGGAATTTTTTTTAGCGTGCTTGTTTGTTTGTGAATTTGTCAGTATGTCCACTTGTATATCTCGACTTCTACCGGTAAGAACTTGGTGAGACTGGTTTTAAAACGATTATTTAGCGCTCGGCTTGCGATGGCGTCATTTTGAGATATTTTGTAAAATCCTTTTAAGCTAATTCAGTCTTTAGAATGAATTACAACTATCCAGCTGAGAAGCTCCGCTTTGCTATTTTCAAAATATATATGTAAACTAAGTTAGTTGACATCAGAATTTTGAACGACGCAGACAACTTGAACTAACCCTCCACAGATGATTAATCTTAGCTAAAACTAGCAGCACTAAATAAGCACTATAGTCCCTTTTTTGCCATGAGCGTGCAAAACGAATCGAGAAAATGAGGATAAAATATTGGATTCGGAAGACAAAGCAGTAGAAGATCGGTCCTGGAATGAGCCAGTGGTTATGCCTTAAACATATGAAAGCAGTGATGCAGAAGACTTGCCAATATCTTAACTCACTTCAAGGTCGAGAAAGACAAGACAATAACCTGCAAGACGTTAAAACAGAAAACATATCAAGAGGAAGAATATATTTTTCTAGGAAGAAGAACTGGTCCTTAGCTCACGTCCAGTCTGAATTCGCAAATAATAGCAAATGCATAAACACAAAAACCGAACTGTGAAATTAAGTGCCAACGTTCTCAAAACAAGTTGCCGATGGAGCTATGTCCGTACGGAAGAAAGTGCATAATTCGAACTGCTGAGTGAAGCAGACATTAAAAGTTACAAATTCCGATAGCATTGATCTTGAGAGAACCTGCTTCATAAACGCAACTAATCAGGTCAAGTTTCGACCATAAGGACCCCATTCGTCTCTTCGAGGTTAATTTTAACCTAGCTAAGTTCAAATTAAAGACTAAATAAACTATAAGTTTCTAATAAAGTTTTATTAAGAGCATGTACATTATTTAGGTTTTTAAAAAAAGATAAAATTTATACAACTATGTTTATTTAATTTTTTATTAATTTACATTATATCGTTTTGACTAATTACTAGATGTGCATTATTTTTCAATAATTTAAATAAAATTAAAAAACAGATAACCTAGCCTACCTTTGGACAATAAGATATTGTCCATTGACTGGAGAACTAAAACTTTTATTTGAATGATACAATAAATTGTAATTATAAAATTAAATTTTTTTAAAAATGTTCATATTGCACAATAGATTTCTGTATATATTCTAACGGCTAAAAACAATTAAAAAAACATCGTTCATTCGCATACAATAAAATCAACGTATTGGAAGCAACGAAAGAAATAAAATAAAAGAATGGTAATATGAAAATTAAATAAACATTACAATAGCAAAAGGAACATTGGACAAATATATCATCTTACTGTTAATATATCCAATATAAGATAATTGTAATTGTACTTTTTAAAGTACAATAGTTCGACATTTAATCAAGATAAACTATGCTTTTCAAATTTATCATAGAAATAGATTTTTAAAATATATTTAATATATACTATAAATAAAAACAACATTATATTTTTAGCTTATTTTACTTGTAAATATTTAGTGTCTGCTATTTATGTGGTATTTCTATGTTTAACTTTAAAGATTTCTGATTCTTTATGTTGTTAGCCGTAGTTAAAATTCAAATATTAGACACCACAAATATATTTTACTATGTACTGTGAAATTGTAAGTGTGATTTTAATATTAAACATATTCAGTAGTGTTATACGTAATTTAAGTGTTTTTGTCATTTTTAAGTTTATTATTGTTATTAAAAATTAGAAAATATCTATAATAGTTCATATTGACGCAGGTGCATTCTTTGGATTATGTCCCGACAATCATTAAAAACTCGTTTTATGTTTTCAGTGTCGACAGCACAAGTAAAATGCGGGTAACAATAATGTTTTCCATCTCCACTAGCGGTAGATATACGCTATAAAATAAAAATTAAAATTTTTTTACAATCAGTAAATGTTATTGAATACAAGTGCCGTTGGAAAGCTATGAGCAACTGATGTTACCATAAATTAACTTGAAAACTTTAGCAATACTTTCAATGAAACGAAATATTTAGTTTAGGCAAATTCCTACTTTTTATTTCAATCATACAATAAATTTGACAGGAAACGGTAAACGATTACTCATTAAAGTGACAACATAAAATAGTTATATCAATAACTAATTATTCTGTAATTAGTTGTGATTCTGTTTTCTCAGCATCGTGACTAACTTAATTGTCGTACTCGTGTTTGTACACAGGTTAGGCCATCTTAACTGATCCATGGCACATTTACAACACCACAACTTTTATTCTTGACATTTTTCGCTACTGTATCTTTAGAGATTACCCTTAGGCAGTCAGCCATCAGCAGAATAGGGGGAGTAACACGTAGCATTTATGCATTATGATACGTGCCGTAAATATTCTAGTCAGTGGAAGTGCTAAAAAACCTACCATCTGGTAGCCGCTGGTAATTTTCCCCCTTAAAAATTGTGACCAAAATGAAAGCTAGTAAGGTTGGAGCGAGCGTAATACTCGCTCTTAAAAAACTTCATTACGGAATCAGCAAACAACCTCAGAACTACACTAGATCTACGACGACGACCACGTCATCGAAAACGGCTAATCGATTTAAGCATTTTCTTATGGAACGTACGCTCACTTTATACAGCTAGAGCTGCATAGCATAGCAGCTAACCTATGCCCCGCGGAATCCAGTATGATGTGAAACTCATTCTAGGGGATATAAACGCTAAAATAGTTCGGGAGCAAGTATACAGTTAGTACATTGGCACCTAGAGTGTACACGAGAGCACTAACGAAAACGGACAGCGAGTCAAAGAGAGAATGTTCATACCAGTACTTAAATATCCTTTTCTTTGACGCCTACGTTGTGCCAAGCGTACGCGTTTAAAAAAATGGATCCAAGATTTGGGTTCTTAGCAAAAAAAGAACTCTGATCTCTTAGCGCGTTCGAGAAGAAAGTCTTACGGGGAATTGTTGGCCGCGTATGTGAAAAAGAATGATTCCAGAGATAAAAGAGATAAGATCTACCGCGATGTTGAATCGTGAAGAGATGTAGGGTCGGTAGGCTCCGGTGGGCAGGACACTTAGCTCGCATGGGGAAGAGGATCCCGCTCAAAAAGACCATTGCGGCAGGATTTATTAACGACAGCGAGAGCAGCTAGGCCTTCGCTGGAAGGATGGCGTAAACCAAGACGTCCAGAGTTTATGGATGGCAACCTGGGTGGCTCGAAATCGGGACCGGTAGAGAGGTTTTTTGCAGGAGGACGGGACTGGGGCCCTGTTGTAGATCATGATGATGATAATAACGATTCCAATTGATCTTAAACTTGATAGTATATCCGAACGTAACATTTCCCGCTCTTTCGAGATTCGTAGTCAACAATAGGAAGGCAACGGTCTCCAAGCTCAACGTCATGTTCAACATCATTTTACCCCAGTAAACCTTACAACTTTTGTTGGAATATTTTCCGGTATTTCCGTCCCTCCGAAGTTTTCAACATGGATCGATTAAAATTACATACCTTGTATTTTTAATAAATATTTGACAAAAATCGTTTAACGCTTCTTGCAACAACTTATTAAATAATGCTTATGTACCTTAATAGACACATAATATATCGTACTTGCACATATTCAAATATTATTATTATCGTATCACCATAAAACCAATAAGAATTGTTGTTTGGCGTTTGCTAAAACAATAGATGTTATTATGTTAATTAATGTTTTACAATTTCAATAAAAGCATACAAAAAATAGCAATAACCTGTGGAGTAGGACTTTAATATACTAAGCACAAGAAAATGGGTTCTAATGTACGCGTCATTGACTGACAATGTTTTTTTATAATTCGATGTTCTTTTGTATTTCTTTTTTATTTATTTAGAAATTAAAAGACAATTTTCGTCGAGAGAACTAAAACTTACGATTTCCGTGTATTAGTAGCTATGGAATACGTTGGAAGTTTTTTTTTTTTCAACTTTAATGCACCAAACTTCGCGTTTAGTGGATTAGAAATATTTATTTTATTATAGATGTTTAAGTATAAATTTTTTTTAAAGTCAGCAAGTCAGCATGCTTGATTGAATCCACTAACGTTGGCATTTCTATAGTACCGCGGCGTCTTCGTTCTATAATAACTAATAGCGTCGGTGGCGTTTTTCCTGATGTGTTGTGCACTTTAAACGATAAGTCACCGATAAATAAATTAGAAGAGCGTATTCTCGAAGAGTGATCGAAAGTGAGGCAACAGTTGGGATCAATAAGTATTCGCAGTGATATGCAAAAAAGGGCTCTAGGATGCATACAAAACCAAGAAGGACACTTTGAGAACATGTTTTAACTGTTTTAGTCACACATAAAATAAAAATTATCTAAAACTACACAAAATCATTTTTTATTAAAAGCCTTTGAAGCTTAAAGCAAAAAATCCTTTTTTTTTTTTAATTTTACCTGCTGCAGGTATTCCCAACTATCATAAGATTTATGGGGTTTTTCGCAAACTTGTTGCTCATTTTTATTTTAATTATTGTTACTTTCATAAGAAAAAAATAGTTTATTACGCTTTTTTTTTGAGAAAATTTACCTCAAAATCAAAAATTAGCATGGACAAGAAAGCTGGAACAGGCATAGAAGTTGGATATCTGAAGACTCAACTATATTTAAACGCAGTTACAAATATTATTCGAAAAATAAAGTCCTAAACGAAGTTTCAACCGTTGGTATTAAGAGTGAAATTTTCGTTAACATGGGTCAGAGTACACCGAAATAAGCTTTTTCTTAAATCCCCGATATATGATGTCAACTTCACTCCTTTACTTCACTCCTTCAGATCTGGCTACTATTTACAAGGCGTATATTCGCCCTAAACTCGAATACAATTGTATTGTCTGGGCAGGTGCCCAAGACTACATTGCGTCTGCTAGACAGAGTTCAGAACCGCGCGTTAAAACTTATTTGTGACGTTCATATCGCGAAAACAATCGAATCGCTTGAACATTGTAGGAATGTTTCCTGCCTGTCACTGTTTTATCGCTTTTTCCACAAGCGGTGTTCAAAAGAAATATCCAGATGCATCCCGCCTATTCTCCAACCCACCGTAATACCCGTGCGTCAACTCGAGCTCACGGGTCTACTATTAAGCCTATCTTCGGACGTACAAACCAATTCAGCGATTCCTTCTTTAGCCGCACGATTGTTATATGGAATGATTTGCCTGATTCTGTGTTTCCGCATTTTTATGATCTGCAGTCGTTTAAGACTCGCGTGCATAGACATCTCATCTTTTCCTCTCCCTAATTTTCTAACGCCCACGCTGTGCTAAGCATTATAAGGGTGCAAACCCTTTATAATGTACACATATAAAAAAAAAAAAAAAAACAATGGAGATAGACCCTTAATGTAGAACGAATTTTTCTTAGAATATAGCAAAAAATCGTTTCCCAAATTATTGTACACGAATTAAGGGAGATCTTTATATTCGTTGGTGCGTCAATAACTTTTATATGGCTTAACAAATCTTCTTGATATTCTCAGATCATATTTATATCGTCAATATGCCCACAATAGGCTATCAAAACATTCCATAGATGGAGCTGAAGTCGGTATACTAAAAATACTCATACTTGCACATTATATTCGCGTGATCGAGAAAATAACTTTAGTATATGCTAACTTAAGATAGATTTAAACAAGTTGGTTTTTTTGGGTAAAAACTTTTATGTATAAATCGACATAAGCCATAAACTTTCGTTTGAGATCCTGAAAATGAAAAACAAGTAAATGTAAAAAAAACTTAGTTTTTTTGGGTAAAAACTTTTATGTATGCATCGACATAAGCCATAAACTTTCGTTTGACATGCTGAAAATAACATATTTATTGATCAAGCTAAAACAAAAAGCTTCTTTGTCATATATGGATAATCCATATTATGGAGTATGGATTTCGTGGGCAACGTTCTACTGGTGATTTGATGGTATATCTCACCGAACAGTGGAACCGGTCTTTGCATAAATTTGGAGAAAGCAAAACTGTTGCACTCGATATTTCTAAGGCATTTGACAGAGTTTGGAATCAAGCTCTTTTGTCCAAATGCTTATGGAGTCGATGATGAGCTGCTTCACTGGATTAGAAGCAATTTTTTGAACCGCTCAATTCAAGTTGTATTAGATGGTTTCAAGTCTAAAGTTCATTACTTAAATGCTGGTTTTTTCAGGGCTCTGTTTTGTCCCCGACACTCTTCCTCATTTTTATTAATGATCTCTTATCTGTGACTTCTAATCCAATTCACTCTTTCGTTGACGACAGCACTCATATAAGTTTGAGGAACGTCCTTCCACTTCTCATGTGGAACTCAATCAACTTCGTATTTTAAGCACCTTAAATTCTGACATAGACAGCATAATACAATGGGGAGAAAACAATCGAGTAGAATTACAAGCTTCCAAAACCCAATACTGCCTCTGTCGTCTAAGCGAATCCTAAATCCCATGCCATTATCCATGAATGGCACTTGCATCGAGGAAACTGAAAATCTCGCAATTCTTGGTATGTGCGTTAACGACAAGCTACGTTGGAATGACCACATATTTACCGTCGCCAAAAATGCTGCGAAATGCTTAGGTTTTCTAGCCCGGTGCAAGAAATATTTCACTCCCTCTGATCTACTATATACAAGGCTTTTATTCGCCCTAAACTTGAGTTCAATTGCCATATCTGGTCTGGAGCGCCTAAAACTACTTTGCATTAGCTAGATAGAATTCAAAACCGCGCGAAAAAACTTATCGGTGACGCAAATATAGCCACTGTATAGTCACTGTTTTATAGTTTTTCTACCAGCTCAAGAGAAATAGCCATGCCACCTCTCCTTGAATTCAACCGTAATAATCGTGGCGATCTAAATGCTCATCAGTTTACCATCAAGCTCATCTTCGGACATACAATTAAATTCAGGGATTCGTTCTTCAGCCGTCCAACACGTATGTGGAATGCTGTGCCAAGCTCTGTCTTCCCACATCACTATGATCCACAGGCATTCAAAACACAAGCTCATAGCCATATTCTCTTCTCTCCTCCTTTTCCTTAACGCCCACGCTGTGCCAAGCATTTAGCCGAGCATTATAAGGGTGCGAACATCTTGAAGCGTGCACGAATTAAAAAAAAAATATATTTATATTTATAAGGGAAATGTTAATACTTTATTTCCCCCATTCGGCACACCAACATTTTGAGACTGGAGCTTAAGCTGCCTAGGTGTCTACTATTTTTTGTCAACATCGCAATTCTTGACTTAACGTCTATAACCCGGGAGCTTTCAATCGTACATACACCAACAACTGATTTCGTTTTCGACCTTTATATTAATAGCAAATTATTCAGAGATTAATCAAAATCGAATGAATACATGTAATTAAATTTCTTAAGGGCTTTCCTGTTTTCATTCATGAATTGACTTTTGGCCGTAATTGAGGTCGGGGCTATTTCAAAGTATTTCTTTTTCCACGCTTCACACGCCCACGCGACAACGCGGAATATTAAAATTGGCCCCTGAAATTAAGCCGCTCACAAAATTTGTGCCATCTAGGTCGTGCAAAATTTGGTTAAAAAGACCTAAAAAAACGAGAAATGGCCCGATTTCAACCCATCACACGCGCTACACGCGAAACGACACACAAGTCGTACGCGGAGTATAAAAAAAGTGCTATTTCGGACTTAGACACTCAAAACATTTCAGCTCTCTAGGTCGTGTGGAAGATGGTTGGTAAAAAAAAATGCTGTTTTGGACTTAGACACTCACAAAATTTCATCTCTCTAGGTAGTATGGAAGGTGGTTTAAACGTGTTGTGGACAGCGCTACGATAACCCATTATAAACAACGGTGTACAACGATCCCATTCATCTTCAATGGTGCTCCAACATTGTACCGTTGCATTTTTCCTCTAGTTTTTGGTTGTGGTCCTTTCCTTGCGGCACATGTATCACACGTTCGGCACCAGTCTTCCACGGCAATTGACCCAATAGAAGCGATTCCTTACTTCATGAAATAGAAGCGATTCCTTACTTCATCTTACGTTTTGTTAACGCCCAAATGTGCTCCTGATATACCACTATGTATTTCTTGCAGAACTTTTTTGACCCGATCTGTGATTTTGTGCTTCGACCATCAGCCGATTCCCATTGTCTTACCAGTAGTTCATCTTCCAATCTCAATGACTGCCATTGGGCCCAGTAACTTTTTACTGTAGGACTTGTTGTTGCAATCTCGTGCCACTCCGGTCATTCACCTTGCTCTATTCATTGAAATATTGGAGCAATCGAATCATCGCGTACTTGTTGCTCCCTTAACGTTTGCCCAGCAATCTTCAACTTGTAGTCTTATTTTTGCAACTACTTCAGAGCACTTCTTATTTTCTTGCCTTGTGCAGTTTTTGCATTGAGTGGCACAAGGTCTTCTGGATAACACATCGGAAATCTTGTGCAGCATTCCTTTTCGATGCTCGGTTATGAATGTGTATGCTTGGAGTCGTTCGATCCATCTGCCCACTTGACCTTCTGGTTCCCTGAACTGCATTCACCATTTGATAGCTGCATGGTCAGTTCGAAGAAGAAACTCTTGACCATATAGGTACTTGTGGAAGTGTTTGACGCTATCTACAACAGCTAATAATTCCCTTTGTGTCACACAGTAGTTCTTCTCGGGCTTAGAAAGCGAACGGCTGTAGTACGCTATTACACAGTCATTTCCTTCTTGATTCTGCGATAGAACCGCATTCCCGCATTGCTCGCATCAGTGTCCAGGATGAAGAGTTCTCCTGCCTGTGGATATGCCAAAATTTGAGAACTTCACAGCTTTCCCTTCAGCAATTCGAATGATTTTTGGTGCTCGCTCGAACATTGGAACTTTACTACATCTGCTACATTTCGGCAGCTTTAATGGTTTCCAGAACTTGCTGAAGATTATTCACGTGCTCATTAAATGTGCGACCAAAAACATCCAAATAGACTAGACATGTCTTCTGGCTAACGCCTCGCAAAACATGTTTCATCAACCGCTCGAACGAAGCAGGAGCGTTGCATAAACCAAACGGCATTACAGAAAATTGATACAATCCGTTTCATGCAGTAAATGCTATCTTTTCCTTGTCGTCGTCATGAATTGCTACCTGCCAGTATCCGCTTTTCAGATCTAGCTCCAGATAAAGTATCCAACGTGTCATCCATACGTGGTAATGGATAACTATCCTTCTTGGTGAGATCGTTCAGTTCATCTTTCTTTTGGACAAGTACCTCGGGAGAGCTCCATTGGCTTTTGGACTTCTCTATTATTCCATCCCGTTCAATCTTCTTAACGAGCGTTTCTGCTTCTTGTTGCTTAGCAAGTGGTAATCTTCTCTTCTCTTCTCTCTTCTCTTCTCCTATCGAATTGGAGTAGCATTTCCTGTATCGATTCGATGTCGCACTATATTGGTTTTACCCATGTCGTTGTCGCTGACAGCAAACAAATTGCGGCCAATTGCTCTAGCGCTTTTTCTGCTGCTTGCTTTCCAGATGTAGTGGCGTATTCTTTAACTTTTTTTTCTTCATCAATGATTCTTAGCCCACAACTCTGGTTGTCATATATTTGCAAGGGTACTTCCACATTACGCCATTTTAACACGTGGTTCTTTAGATCAAGGGACATCTCTTGCTCTGTCATGAAATCCAAGCCCAATATGCATTCATCTCTATGCTGGCAAAAATAAACTGATGAGAAAACCGTATTCCTTCAAACATGACACTACAGGAGCACTCTCCTTTAATTGCTGCAACTTCACTCTCCTCAAATTATAACGATACACTGGCTGCTGCACCTCATTCATCTGTAATGCGCCTATCTGCCGTAAATTTTCAGGCCTCTTAACACGAGGTTCCTTGCAGTCGCGGATGAAATGTCCAGGTTTCTGGCATCTAAAACATTTTGGACGGGAATTAGATGTAGAATTCCTGTCGTTATGGAAGCCTCCAGTCTTTGATTTTCTAATCTTCTCATCAATGAGGGCTTCTATTTGTGTGATATCCTCAATTTCCAACTTGCGCAATCTAATTAAATCAGTGGATAAACTAGCTCTAGCTGCTTCGTATTCCAAAGCCAATGCCAACACTTCATTCATCGACTTTTCTCTGGCTGTTGTCCTCAAATGAAGCTTCAACTGTTCATCTCGAATAGCATTGATAAACGTATCAACTGCCAGTCAGTCCAAAATACCAGCCGGAACCCCACAATAGGCTTGTCGTGCTAACTTAGTTATTTCCCGCTCTAATTCTTGACGTTGTTCTCCTCGCTGTTGTTTCTTCATCTGGAGCTGTATTTTGCTCAGCTCCTGTGTGTGAAACTGTCCATAACGCAAGTCCAACTCTTTCAAGATTCTTCCGGAATTTATCTCGGCATTTGGAATCATTTGCATTATATTAGCTGTCTTGCCTCTCAAAGATACGATCAGGGAATTTAGTTGATCTTCAGCGCCCCATCCATTGTGTTGTACAGCAGCTGCAAACTGGACTTTGAAATTTTCAAAATAGGAGTCGCAATCAAACGCAGGAGGCTTCAATATTCCTTTCTGGTTGCCAAAAAATTCTGGAATTACTCTGGTACTGCTTTGTTAGGTATTCTCTCTGCGATTGTCCAATTGCGTCTCGAACTCTTTTATTTTTCCTTCCAGACCACTCACTTCTTCATGAATTCCACTTATTTCTCCTCTTAGCTTTTCTTGAATAACATCCAGCTTTTAATTTTGCTGATCAAATTTGGAATTCAGTTATTGGGTTTGCCGAATAAACACCTGCTTTTGTTGATCAAATTTGGAATTTAATTCCTGCTTCAGTTCCTAGCTCTGATGATGCGATTGCTGCTGCGATTCTTGCTTTTGCTAAATCTACTCTTTTTTAATCTCTTGATTCTGTTACTGCGATTGTTGAATTTGCTGCTGCATTTGAGAATTTAAATCTTTTCTTAGCTCTTCACTTTGTTCACTTTGCCGCTGCCGAGAGAACTAATCTCTGCTGGTCAAACTTGCTATTTATTTGTTGCTTTTTAAGCTCCTGGGAGCTATAGGATTTTATGTTCACTGCACTTTCCATTTTATTATTTACTGTTTCAAGGTTTGAAAATCACCAATTAATTTATTTTCCACGATTTGTAAAATTTAACTGTCTCACGATTTGCAAAATTTTATTGTCTCTCAATTTACACGATTTGCAAAATTTTAATGTCTCACGATTTGCAAAATCCCACTTCTGACACTAATTGTAACGTAATTCAGGCTTTTGAGTTCGTAAAGGATTTTGCAAATAAAAAACAACACAAGTTTATTAATTTACAAATAACAATTTTAATATTCAAACAGTAAAAAAAGAAAATAAAAAAATTTTTTTTTTTCATGTTCTTTTACAAAAACCAGGCAAACCGCTCAAACCGGTTTGACTACATTTTTGACCAATACATAATGATTCAAACTTACAGGCGGTTACATTTCAAATTTCACTTATTAGTAATTATTTTTTGACGAGCTTGTACATTACGATTTATCTAGGATTCGAACCCCATTATCTGCGCTACTAACTTATTTTCGTAACAATTTTTAAATACGATTAAATTAAGTCTATAATTAAGCAATACGAATACATAAAAAATTTATTAAAAGACTTAAAAATTAATAATTATCAATATTAATTTACATAGCTATTGTGCGGGTAAAGAAGAAATCTCTGAATTGGTTGGTGCATCCGAACATAGGTATTAGCGTTATGACTTACAATGTCTGGAATTTGAGTCGGCTCAACCACAAGCTGAGTGAGATTGTAAAAATCAGCAAATAACTCAATGTCCCTTGCTTGTGGTGTTGTTAAGCCTGAATGGCGAAGCCAACTAGAATTGTGTACGTTGAAATCGCCCGCAATTAGGATTTCATAAAGTGGATCATGCGACAAAATTCGAGTAATGGAGTTAGACAGTGCATTTAACTCAAAACAAGTTGAGACACTGTCTAAATTAGGGCTTCTATGCTATGCTTACGGATTTGACTTTGAGCCAAATGAAATGAAATTCCGCGTTGAAAAAATGGTTGAATTATTCTTGGGTTTGATAAGCTACATAACTACGTATACATAAATGGCGAGACTGGAAAAAAAATACTGGCGCCAAGTTATAACCAGGCCAACTGAAATCCGAAACATCGGAATCAGCATTAACCTGGGTTTTTGTTAGTGTCAGAATAGCAGGTTTGTGGTCTGCTAAATCGACGCACGTGGCAGAGAGATTCGATCTAAGCGCTCGAATGTTGCACACGCCAACCCTGAATTCGCACACAGTCATATAGGACACACTCTGACTCAATCGAAACTACCCGTGATGTTAAGGGACAATGACAGCACTCAAAACAAACTGCTGCTAGTGTTATGCCTTTTCAACAGTAAAGAATTGATCGACTGACAAAAAATTCAGACACTTTCCGCCTCTCTACAGAGTACAGAACCAAACGAGCTGGATTATTAGCTCATACGTTCTTTTCCTTTGTCTCGTTCTTATATGCTTGGTTCGTGAACTAACCAATATCGAACTAACCAACGTATGATTTTTCATGAGTGGGAAAAAGAAGGGTTGATACATAGAAAAACAACTGAAAATTAAATTTGATTTACCAAGAGTTCTCTTATTATATCATTTACGATTCGCAATTACATGGGAAAAAAAATTTCCACGTGTAGCATTTTTTATATAATTAAGCAATACGAATACATAAAAAATTTATTAAAAGACTTAAAAATTAATAATTATCAATATTAATTTACATAGCTATTGTGCGGGTAAAGAAGAAATCTCTGAATTGGTTGGTGCATCCGAACATAGGTATTAGCGTTATGACTTACAATGTCTGGAATTTGAGTCGGCTCAACCACAAGCTGAGTGAGATTGTAAAAATCAGCAAATAACTCAATGTCCCTTGCTTGTGGTGTTGTTAAGCCTGAATGGCGAAGCCAACTAGAATTGTGTACGTTGAAATCGCCCGCAATTAGGATTTCATAAAGTGGATCATGCGACAAAATTCGAGTAATGGAGTTAGACAGTGCATTTAACTCAAAACAAGTTGAGACACTGTCTAAATTAGGGCTTCTATGCTATGCTTACGGATTTGACTTTGAGCCAAATGAAATGAAATTCCGCGTTGAAAAAATGGTTGAATTATTCTTGGGTTTGATAAGCTACATAACTACGTATACATAAATGGCGAGACTGGAAAAAAAATACTGGCGCCAAGTTATAACCAGGCCAACTGAAATCCGAAACATCGGAATCAGCATTAACCTGGGTTTTTGTTAGTGTCAGAATAGCAGGTTTGTGGTCTGCTAAATCGACGCACGTGGCAGAGAGATTCGATCTAAGCGCTCGAATGTTGCACACGCCAACCCTGAATTCGCACACAGTCATATAGGATACACTCTGACTCAATCGAAACTACCCGTGATGTTAAGGGACAATGACAGCACTCAAAACAAACTGCTGCTAGTGTTATGCCTTTTCAACAGTAAAGAATTGATCGACTGACAAAAAATTCAGACACTTTCCGCCTCTCTACAGAGTACAGAACCAAACGAGCTGGATTATTAGCTCATACGTTCTTTTCCTTTGTCTCGTTCTTATATGCTTGGTTCGTGAACTAACCAATATCGAACTAACCAACGTATGATTTTTCATGAGTGGGAAAAAGAAGGGTTGATACATAGAAAAACAACTGAAAATTAAATTTGATTTACCAAGAGTTCTCTTATTATATCATTTACGATTCGCAATTACATGGGAAAAAAAATTTCCACGTGTAGCATTTTTTATATGAGAATCAAACTGTGACATCAGAATCAGTAAAATTGTTTGCAAAATTTTTAACTGTAGTTTAAAACTAGTTTGGCACTCTTTATGTATTGTATATATAATTGTATATGCAGATTATAGGCCATTTTAAATATCTGCGTAATTTTTATTTCTATTGGTTGTTTAGTTTTGGCTGTAAGTGTTATAAGCAGAATCATACATTTTTAGGATCTTGGGCGAAAAAATATTTTTGCAATCTTTCTTTTTTGTATTTTTTTATTTCCTAGTTAGGTGTTCAAAATAAATACTGCAACTAAACTGGAATTTATAATTTATTGCAAATAAATCGTTTTATGTGTTTGGTGTATAAAACACTTGCTCAAACTGGTAAGCGTTAGATCGTCTGTAGACGGTTTTGCCTGTTTTGTTTATTTTTTATTAACAAATTACCGACTGCGGCTATTACTAAAAAAACTAATTTCGCACAGTAAAAAAGACATCTAAATGGACCTTTGATGACCTTTTTAGTGATATACTGAAAACAGGTAAATTCCGAAATTTAGTAATTGTAGTCAAATGTCAATTTATGAATGAAACCCTGAATGAACTTTTTAGTGATATACTGAAAACAGGGAAATCCCGAAAAATTTTAATTATTGTCAATAGTAAATTTTTGAATGAAAACAGTAAATTAGAGGCATTCACTCGATTTTAATATTATGTGCTCGTGGTCACTGAATAATTTGCTATTAATAGAAAGGTCTAATACGAAATCAGTCATTCAGCATTTGAATAGTAAAGTGAAAGCTCGTCAAAAAGTTTCCAGCTCTAAACCCTGTCAGATAGTTTAAAGAAAAACATAGGTATCAGTTAGTTTTTGAATTATAATTTAAATTTTATATATAAATATAATTAAGTTTTTAACTATAGAACTTTAACTATACACATCAGGTCCAGAAGCACTCAATCAAAGGCTAGAGCAAACAACCTTAACTAGTTTTATTTTAAAACCAGCATCTGTTTCTAAGATTCCATGACATTTTCTAGAAAAACATTTGCTAGAAAAACATTTTCTCGAACGTAATTTTTTGGTAAAATAAATAACCGAAAAATTTAAAAAAAAAACTCACGTTTCGCGAACAAAAATTACTCGCGATAGTTTTTAGAAGGATGAAAACATAGACTATTTAGTTTTCGAGAAAATGTTTTTCGAGCAAATGTCGTTTTATACATTTTCTAGCAAATGTTCTTCGAGCAAATGTTTTTCGAGAAAATGTTTTTCTAGCAATGTTTTTCGAGCAAATGTTTTTCGAGTAAGTGTCTGGGTACCGTTTCTTTCTAACAGTTACATATATTGCAACAGTTTTTCGTCGTTTGTTATATTTGTGTATTAGCGTTTGTTCTTTGTTCTTCGATTTTTCAGCATACTCTAAAATAAACTTGTCTACTCATAAGGTGACCAACTATTTTTTGTTCAAAAAGAGTTCACTTTGCAAGTATTTCATAGGTGAAAAATTAAGAAGAAAAAACTTTATTTTCTTTAAAAACAAATTTTTCTTCGGAGTGGATTTTTTTGCTAAATGAGGTTGTTCGTCTAATAATGTAGCCACATCCGAACAACTTTCATTTTGCATATTAAATTTGACTGTTACGACGGTAGATAATGTTTCTACAGAAAGTTGCGACTTCTCACTGCTCCAATAATCATTTCCTAGTGAAAATACCCTTTAACAGCAGCATTAGTGCCTGGACAACATAAGGAAATTTCTATTAAAACTTTTAAATTTTCATGTGGGATATGTTCTACTCTAAAATGCCGAAAGATTTCTACCCATCTTTTGTCAAGTTCTATTTTCTCATCGTTCCATTTCTTAAATTTTTCTTCATTTAAATATAAATTTACTCTTCGAATTTCTTCAAAGAGAAAATTGTCATTAATAATATCAATATCTTTTACTTTCTTCATTACAAATTCGACTGCTGAAGAAACTTCTTTCCATTCAATTTTACTATTTAGAAGGGTCCATTTGAAACAATTTAATGCTCTAAAGTTCACTATCCATTCTTCGATATATTCATAGCAAATTTTATAAAAAAATTTAACTTGTTTTAAAAATTCATTTTTTATTCCGGGATTGGAATCTTCCAAAACGGTCAGTTTATTCTTTAGAATTAGTGTTAAAAATCCATCATTAAATCTTGATTTACATTGCAGTATGAAATCGTTTAATATAATACAAACTTCTGCTGCTGAAATTGTATCTTCTTCAATTTGTAGAGTAATTTTATGAAACAACGACGCCTGACTGTGAATAAAATAAAGCATAGGTTCTGAAAGAATTTCTTCAAAATTGTAGGACATTTGTCAAGGCTTAAAAAATATGAACGTAGGGGATCATATATGCAAAACGCGTTCTAATGCTGAAGTTAAAGCAAGCCATCTGACTTTGGAATAACCAAGCAGTTTTTTGTATTGAACACCAGCCTCTTCACAAAATTCTTACAAACTTGCTATCCGTACCGTAAACCGATTGAAATATAAATATATATTTAATAATTACTTCCACATATATTGACATTGAACTTGATGCTGTATTGATGGCATTTGATATAATGTGACCATTACAACCAATTCCCAAAATATTTCGTTTCAGAAGATCTTGTAATTTTGTGTACACATTATTAACACCTTTACGGGTGCGTCCTCCAAAATTAGTATTTGTGTTATCAGCCGAGAGCGCCAAAATTTTCTTATTCAAATTGTTATAACTCGAAATAAGTGATTAGACAAAATGTCTGATGTTTCCCCTTCGATTGATTCCAAATTTAAAATCTTAATTTGAATACCGTTCTTAATATCGAAATATCTTACTAAAATTGGATAAAGTTTTATTTCATTGTGATTCGATGCGCCTGATAGAATAGATATATATGATACAGAATCCAGATTTTCTGATAGCATTTCCTTGCAGTATTCATTAAATACGCTGGTTACGATAGACTCACATTTTGTTCGCGCACAAGAAAATTTTTCGTCACAAATTTTTTTTTAATAATTTAGTAGTGCAGTGCAGCATGGCTGCGAAAACTTTGATTATGGATTATTGTGTGAAAAGCGAAAGTACCCTCCATAACTGCCAATTTTTTTTTTTCATTAGTTCCAAAAGTATTCCCTATAAAAAATGTTGTCGTTTGGATGTTGACGCTGCTGTGTCATGAGACGTTTTATGTAGTTTAGTTTCAATGTGTGCCGTTATTGCACTACGTCCATGAATTGCAATTGAAAATTCCCTATTGCAGATTGTGCATTTAACCAAGGAGTCATCATTTCGATTTTTAACTACAATGAACGGAAACTCTTGTTTTAAATTTTCGTTTAAACGATTTTTCCTTCTTTTGTTATCGCTCATATTTGAATTAATAATCTAAAAATTATATTAGTAATTAATATATTTTTTTATTTTGATTTTAAATAAATAGTATAATCTGATATTATTTAAGTAAAATGAAAATGAAACTATAATATTAATACTTACATGCAACTTCACCTTCACCTCAAATCTTGTTAACTTGAACAAAAAGTACGAAATTGTTGGTTTTCTCTAACCTCAAATTAATTAAACAGAAAGGGAATTCCCATAAAACTGTGCCGTACATACTACGCATTCGTCAAGACTGTCAAGCATGCCGTACATACTGCACATCAAAGATCAGCCTGGGGATTACGTACACAAATATTGGAGAGATAGATATATCCATCTCTTTTCACAAATGTAATTTTGACGTTGTTAGAAAAAGAGGTCTGTAGTATCTATCTATCTCTCCAGGTACATAATATACGGTACGGTGCGCGTGAAATTCAAATCACTGTCAAAATAATTTTAAATATTTAATTAATAAAATTGAAATAAAATAATCTAAAATAATGTTTTAGAAATACAAATGAGTATAAAATTATACAAATGAGTACTTTCAGAGTACAGGATTTGAAAAGAGTACAGTCGGTTTGCGAAAAAAATACAAAACTCAGTAAATGAGTATAGTTGGTCACCTTACTACTCATGACACATTCTCAGTTTCTATAAAACTAATCGTCAGTCAAACTGGTTAATAACCGGGTTAAAAGATCTGGTTAATTTAACCTGGTTAATCTGAAGAAAAAAACCAATTCGATCTTGGTTAGCAAATTAACCAATTTCGCCCATCACTATTATCCAATTGTTACGTAAACAAAAACGATCAACCAGCACGTTCCAGCAGCGTCAACCAAAGGAACGAAGAGAAAAAAAAGACAAAGGAAAGAGGAAGGAAGCAGGTAGTACATGCTACTCTATCTAGCACTATGTGTAAAAAAAAAACAGCACCGAAACCGCACTGCACTGGGCTTGTGATTTTTTTATATTATAACGCCTGTGGGTTTAAAGTTTTTGTTTTGATTTCAAGTGAAAACGCCCGCACAAGCACACACACGGTCGCATTGGAAGATGGATGGAAGATGTCGGCTGAAGCTAGATCTTAAAGCAGTAGACCCCACACCACAAATATTTCAAAAAATATAAATAAGTATTCATAATGTATATTTATTATATAACAAGTGCGCAGTCCAACTAGAGAATATAAAAGTAACGCACATAATGCTACACGCACATAATACTACATACAACAAATGCGCAGTCCTACTGGATAATATAAGAATGACGCATTTTCTGATCAAAGAAGTAAACATGTTTACGTTTTGATCGAAATTCAAGGACAAGCAAAGTCCAATAATAAATCGTATACATGTTCTAACATGAATAAACCATTATCATAAATTGCGATCTAAGAGATCAACATGTTTACGTCTTTCGAAACTCAAGGACACGATCAAGGTCCGCCAGATGTTCAATTGCGCATGTTCTAACATAAACGCATTCTAAATCAACATGTTTACTTCCTAAATTCAAGGACACGATCAAAGTCCAAAAGCTAATACAGAAGTTGGACAGCACACATAAATAGTATATAAGCCGTATGAAAATCATACAAGCAGTTCAGTTCTATTCAGTGGCTCGTCTAGTCAAGTTCAGTTAATTTAAATCACTCGTCAAGTTCAGTTTCATCCAGAATTCGTGAAGCACAGTTCGAGTTAATACAGTTCAAATTAAGTATAGTTCAGTATTTAAATTCAGTGCAATCAAGTAAAGTCAAGAAGTTCAGTTTCATAACTCATATACAGTCCAGTCCGGATCAATAAACTAAGATAAGTTGTTGTAAAATAGAAACAAATAAATAACTACCTTTGTAAAAATCATTTTTCAAGTAAATGTATTATATTTAAAAATAAGTTTTATATTTAAAAATATGTTTTATATTTAAAAATATGTTTTATATTTAAAAATATATTTCTACTATTAGTAAATTAAAGACTTACTTTTTTAAAAGTTTTAAAAAGTGCACCACCAAAACAAAAGGTATTCATTGAATTTAAGAAAGATCTTAAACAACAAATTCTGACAAAGGTAAAAAAAAGAAAATGTATTACATAATTTTATTTTATGAAAAACACTTAACGTGACTTATTAAAAGAAAAATATTTCATAATTTTATTTTATATGTTAAATTAATATTAAATATGTTTTATATTTAAAAATATGTTTTATATTTAAAAATATATTTCTACTAAATAAAAATATAATTCTACTAAATAAAAATATAATTGGCGGAGTCGGTAGGATGCGCTTAGTAAATTAAAGACTTACTTTTTTAAAAGTTTTAAAAAGTGCACCACCAAAACAAAAGGTATTCATTGAATTTAAGAAAGATCTTAAACAACAAATTCCGACAAGGTAAAAAAAAAAGAAAAAGTATTACATAATTTTATTTTATGAAAAACACTTAACGTGACTTATTAAAAGAAAAATATTTCATAATTTTATTTTATGTACAAAAGAACAAAATAAATAATAAATACATCATCAAGATCATCAAAGAAACCAGAAATCGAATTATACAACATCATCAGGATCATTAAAGAAACCAGAAATCGAAATATACAACATCATCAAGATCATCAAAGAAACTAGAAATCGAATTATACAACATCATCAGGATCATCAATGAAACCAGAAATCGAATTATACAACAACATCAGGATCATCAAGGATACAAGAAAACAAATTATAAAACATTATCAGGATCAACAAAAATAAAAAGGTTAATATAAGATTAATTTTTATTATATGAAAATATATATAAATTAGAATATATAAATTTATTTTAATATTTATACACATATATACATACAATATTTACAACATTGAAACCGATACATAAAAGTGCTTTCTAAAGTGAAAATATATACATTCTATAAGCAAAAATGGCAACCCAAGAAAATAAAGTGGTAATAAATCCAATTAAATATTTAAATTCACTCCCATATTTTGACGGAAATCCAGACAATTTATTAGTCTTTTCAAACTTAGTAGACAGAATACACCCACTCCTAATAACATATGACGACCTAACCAAATATTAATTTTCCGACATAATTAAAAGTGAATTAATTAAAAGAGCCAGAGAAGTAATAGAAATAAATACTCAAGCCATTGCATGGAGCGATATTAAAGTGGTCTTACAAAATAACTTTAGTGAAAGACGTAGCCCAGACGAACTCTACGATGAGCTAAGAGGCGTAACTTTCAAAAACAATGTATAAGGCTTCTATAACGGAATAAAAGACAAATTAAGGAAATTAAATAATAAAACTTTACTAGTTTCTGGTTCAGGCGAAATAGCAAACCAATGTGCACTAAATAATATACGCACTGCATTAACACCGTTTTCAAAAGTAAAATACCCGAACCTATGAAAACTATCTTAACTTATAGAAATCCCGAAAGTCTTGAATCTGCAATCGATATAACAATAGACGAATTCTTAACAATAATAACAGATATGAACAGAATCAGAATAAAAACGGACAATCATATTTATGAACAGAATTAGAATAGAAACGGACAATATAACAATCATAGATCTCAACAGAATAAAAATAAAAACTAACAATTTAACAGTCATAGATACGAACAGAATCAGAATAAAAAAATACAATTTAATGACCACAGGTATGACCAAAACCAAAATAAAAATGTATAATTTAATCAGAACATGTATAGGCAATCCAACAATAACTATAGATACGACAGTAGACAACAAAACTATAATAGATTTTTAGGTGACATTCAGAATAATTTACCAAGTGTTCAAAAAAAATGTGAATCAAGTGAAAAATTTTCACTTACAAGCCTCAAAGGTGACTTACCATATGTAAGTATTAAGTCAAAAAAGAACCCACTAAAATTCATTATCGACACTGGAGCAACAAATTTAATCATCAATCCAGGTCTCTGCAATTCTAAGTGGAAAATACCACTTAAACCAACACAAATTAAAACATTACAACATAATATTAATATTACTGAAATAATTATTTTCAAAGAATTTGGCATTTCTGAGCAAAAAATTGACTTTTTGGTTTGTGCATTCCATGATCAATATGACGGTATCATTGACAATGACATATTGAAACGATTTAACGCTAAATTAGATTATAAACAAAATCTATTAGAAATAAATGACCAAACAATAAAAATCTTGTTCCAAAATTCAAAACAGCATACTATACACTTATTAGTAAACCAACAAAAAGGTTTAGCCTATCTCAAGAAGAAGATGTTCTTGGAAGGTGAAGTTATTGCTGATGAAGGAATTTACAATGATTGAAATTCAAACCAATGAAAATTACATAGGCCCCATTGAAATTAGACTTAATGAAATCGAACAAGTAACTACTGAAAACTTTTGTGTATTAGATGAACATGAAAATATACCACTTAGAAGAAAAGCAAAAATTATCAAAAATTACAAATCGATACTCAGATCTTTTTTATCAAGAAGTTTCAAACCTTACATTTACAAATGCAATAAAGCATGAAATTCGTACAGTCGACAATGTACCATTAAAAGTAAAATCATATACAGGGTTATTGACACGAAGTGTTACCAAAACAAAACACCACAGAATTTTTATTTTTTGATTAATTTTATGGAATTTAAGTAAAAAATGTTCACAAATATTTAAGTTTTCGATTTGGCCGCGATTATAACCTTCAAACGTTCGACAAAGCTATTGCATGCAGCACGAAAGTGGCTCTGCGGTATTTTGGCCCTTTCCCGGCGAAGCGCTTGCTTGAGATAATCGACACTTTGGTATTTTTTTGTCCCAACCTTGCTCTTCAAAATACCCCAAACCGAGAAATCTAGCGAATTTGCATCTGGTGAATTTGATGGCCATTGGGGAGTGGAAATGAACCACGGAACGTTGTTTCTCAGCCAATCTTGATTGACGCACGCTTTTTGACTCGGCGCCGAGTCCTGTTGAAATGTCCAGGCTCTGCGGCCGAAATGTTTTTGTGCCCAAGGCTTCAACGCTCCCTCCAACACATGATTCCGATAAATTTGAGCATTTATCTTGATAAAACGAGCGGTGAACGGCTTTCGGCCGTTACGGCGGCCAAACCATCACCATTGGCGGCGCTTGGTTTCGAGTAACAATCCGTTGGTCCAATTTTCAGTAGAACGGCCGGGCAAGTAAAACCGGTTGTTTTGCTTGCTCACTTATTGCTCAATAACGAACGGTGACTCATTGGAGAAAACCAAATTTCCACTCTAACTCTTTTTTTTGAGCATCGGTGAGACCATGCGTTTTTTGGAAGGCCTTTAGTCCAAGATGATCTTTTAATATGTGCTGCATCCGTTCGAGCGAAATGTTTGCCTCACGAGCCATTTTTCTGCCGCTACGGCGCGGATTCCGAGCCAATGTGGTCTTCACCTTCCGAATGATATCCGGCGATGTTGCAGTGCGTTTCGGTCCACCACTATGGCGTTTTGCAATGCTCAATGCTGCCAGTATCGTTATAACGATTTATGGTGCGATACACAAACATTTTATTCACATGCAGATGTTTTAACTGGTTAAAAATCTGCGGCTGTGGTTATCCAGCCAAATACAGAGCAATCACACTATTACGGTTTTTTTTGATAATGTGCGCACGCAAAAAGGGGTTCGCACCCTTATTATGTTCGGCAATATGCTTGGCACAGCGTGGGCGTTGGGAAGAGAGGAGATGTCTATGAGCTTGTGTCTTGAATGTCTGTGGATCATAGTGATGTGGAAAGACAGAGCTTGGCAGAGCATTCCACATACGTGTTGTACGGCGGAAGAACGAATCTCTGAATTTAAATGTACGTCCCAAGATGGGCTTAAGGGTAATGTGCATTCAGAGCGCCACGAGTATTGCGGTTGAATACAAGGAGAGGTGGCATGCAACTGGCTATTTCTTTTGAGCACCGCTGGTGGAAGAACCGATAAAACAGTGACAAGCAGGAGACGTTCATGCGGTGTTCAAGCGAATCAATTGATTTCGCAATGTTTTCGTCACCGAAAAGTTTTATCGCACGGTTTTGTATTCTATCTAGTTGATGCAAGGTGGTTTTAGGCGCACCAGACCAGATATGACAATTGTACTCAAGTTTAGGGCGAATAAAGGCCTTGTAGATAGTAGCCAGGTCAGAGGGAGTGAAAAATTTCTTGCACCGGGTTAGAAAACCTAAACATTTCGCAGCATTTTTGGCCACGGTAAATATGTGGTCATTCCAACGAACCTTGTCGTTGACGCACATACCGAGAATTGTGAGATTTTCAGTTTCCTCGATGCAAGTGCCATTCATGGATAATGGCATGGGATTTGGGATTCGCTTGGACGACAGGAGACAGCATTGGGTTTTGGAAGCGTTAAATTCTACTCGATTGCTTTCTCTCCATTTAATTATGCTGTCTAGGTCAGAGTTTAACGTTCTTAACATACGAAGTTGTTTGAGTTCCACATGAGATGTGGAGGGACGTTCCTCAATTTTATATGAGAAGCTGAGAGTGCTGTCGTCAGCGAAGGAGTGAATTGGAATAAAAGTCACAGATAAGAGATCATTAATAAAAAAAACAACCCATAAAAATACAATTTTTCATGTAAATTCTCTAATAGGAGATGGGTATGTGTTAAAATTTGAAGAAAATCGAGCTAATTTTTAAAAAAATTATATGGGCACCCCTCGGACCTCACGGCCTCACTCCAAAAACTTTAAAAAAGTGTTGTCCATCGGAGATACACACGTATATAAAATTTTAAAAAAATCGGGTTAATTTTTTTAAAAAAAATTTTGGGGCCCAATGACCCTGGAGCCCGGGGTCTCCAAATTTTTTACAAAAAGTGTTTTTCATGGGAGATACATACGTAAATAAAATTTAAAGAAAATCGGGTTAATTTTTTAAAAGAAGTTATGGGGCCCCACGAACCCGGGCCCGGGGTCTCCAAATTTTTTACAAAAAGTGTTGTCTATCGGAGATACACATGTGTATTAAATTTGAAGAAAATCGGGATAATTTTTTAAAAAAAAGTTATGGGGCCCCATGAACACAGGCCCGGGGTCTCCAAAATTTTTACAAAAAGTGTTGTATATCAGAGATACACAAGTGTATAAAATTTTAAGAAAATCGAGTAAAATTTTGTAAAATATTTGTAGGGAAGCCCACCGACCCCGTGGCCCGAGGGTCCTCAAATTTTAATAGAGAGTGTTGTCATCGGAGATATGCATGTGTGCAAAATTTCAATAAAATAGGACTTTGTGAAGTGGGTCAAAAATTGATCGCAAGATTCCATGACACACAAATCCACAAACACACGGGCAAGTGAAGTTAATATAGAGAATTTAAAAATGAGAAAGAGTGTCGGGGACAGAACAGAGCCCTGGGAAACGCCAGCATTTATGTGGTGTATTTCAGACTTGAATCCGTCCAAAACTTGAATTGAGCGGTTCAAAAGATAGCTTCTAATCCAATGAAGCAGTTTATCATCGACACCAAAGGCACGCATTTTTGACAAAAGAGCTTGATGCCAAACTCTGTCAAATGCCTTAGAAATATCAAGTGCAACAGCTTTGGTTTCACCAAATTGATGCAAAGACCGGTTCCACTGTTCGGTGAGATATACCATCAAATCACCAGTGGAACGTTGCCCACGAAATCCGTACTGCCGGTCACTAAGGATTTCATTGGTTTCAAGATATTTCATGAGCTGAAAATTTATCAGCGTTTCCATGACCTTGGAAAGAATGGATGTAAGTGTTTTCCAACTTCTCGGGAAGAGTCCAGAAGAATAGGATAGATGAAGAAGCTTACGCAATGGTAATGCCAGCTTGGAAGAACACCTCTTCAGAACTAATGGGGAAATACCATCTGGCCCAGGGGATTTGTGAATGTTGAGATCGTTTAAAACTCTGGCAACTGCACGAGTACAAATGAAGATCTGTCCCATAGAGTGTTCAATACTCGGGGATGCAGGCGGCATCAATGCACAATCTGGAAGCGTGGAGCTAGCTGCAAAATGTGCAGCAAACAGATTGGCTTTGTCTTTAGAGTTGACAACTGGAGTGTCATTATAAATGAGCGTTGGAATGGCCGACGAGGCTGTATTTTTGATTCTTTTCGCGAATGAGTAGTATTTTTTGCCTCAATTTTCGGTCGTAGGCGAATTTGACTCGCCGAAGATGAGCATTGCAATAATTTCTGGCTCGTTTAAACTTTTTTTCGGTTTTCCTCTGTAGGGTTTTCTTTGTAAAAACCGAAAGCATTCCTCTCTAATCCTAGAAGCCTCTTTACAGCTCGAGTCTTACCATCCATCATCCTTTGGTTTGATAGACTTATCCCTGAAGGGGATAAACTTTCTCATACCAATAAGAGCATCACTACACAAAACAAACACACAAAACACAACTTACCGCTTCTTTTAACCGAATTGAGAAGAGTATGTCTCAAATTGGATTATTAACACAAATTGTCGCCAGTGTTATGCCTTCACGACAAAATGAGTTAAATCACCAAAAGAAACAAACACTCACAGTCCGTTATTCTTAAAGCTAAAGAACTAGATCATAAACAAACTGCCGCATGAAAAACATACGACAGTTACGTTTCACTAAATTCTTTAGCTGCGCTGTTGATGATGGGGCACAGGGACATACACACTGCACTTTGCGCTTGATTGTAGGCCAAACGCGCGAACCGTTTGATTGCACTTTTGAATTGATTTTTTTTTGTGCACAAACACACAACACTTAAACTTTTTTGTTGTTTTTTCACGCGAGTGCTGGAGTGCAGCACGACCGTTCCCAGCGGCGATTGAGAGACAACGCTTGAATTCCATTACGGATAACTTTTTTTCTGAATATTTCCCACTAAAATGGTTTTGTACGCTGGTAAACAATGGAATGAACTGTTATTTGTGTAAATTTGAGCGCTCTTTCATCACTGGTTTGACAGCAATGACAGTCTGAAGTTGGTAACACTTCGTGTCAGTCACCCGGTAGGTACCCATATATACATAAAGTCAAACAACAGATTCAGGAACTCCTCGAAAATAAAATAAAAAGACCGAGTTATTCGCCTTATTCCGCCCCTGTTTGGATCGTACCGAAGAAGGTCGACGCAAGCGGTAAACAAAAGTGGAGGCTTGTCATAGACTATCGTAAATTTAATGAAGTTACAACAGACGCCCCCACTATGGTAGGGGCCTTGACGTTGGCGTGGGGGCAAAGAGCAGAGGCGGCCAAGCGAGCTAAAGTAGCTATCTTCGCGGAGCATGATCCCGAAGAGACCCTTTCCCAGGAGCAGCTGTCGACCCTAGAGGAAGCTATCCTGGATGCAGTGGCGCTGGGCTGGAAGGTCAAAATTGGGTTTGACGGCGTCCACTTCAGACCGGGAATGATTCTGGTCGACTGTTGCGACGTGGAAACAGCCGCTTGGCTGAAAGAACACGCTCCGACCCTTTCCACGTGGAAGGGACCGAGGCTAGTGGCGATGGATGGGGAAGATATACCCAAACCAATAATCATATCGGTTGTGAGGGATCATACCAGCGACCACATAAATAACATGCCTAAAAGCATACAACGTTTTTGACCCTACATCGACTCTAGTGCCTCTCAAAGTAAAAGCATACACAAATCAGTACCACGTATTAATTAATAGCACACTTGCAATCTAAGCATCATGGGCAAGCGCGCGGGCCGCTTAGAAGGTTAATTACCCTTTCCATGCATTGCGCTGAGTAAGCGGCGCATGGAAATGGTAATGAAATAATAAGGTCGTTCGCTAGTGGTAACAAATATGTAAACGCAGCAGCATCGGCGAACGAACCCAAAAACACTTGACGCGGTCAGTAATTTATTACATACGTACATACATACACTATGCTGATAAAGCGATATTATGTAAAATATGAATATCGATGAGTAGGCATTCCAGAGTCGATGGATGGTCGAAAATAGATCAATAATTTTTGTATAAAAGAAGGAAAAAAATCACTGAATAAAATCATCTTCACACCTAACGTTGAACAATAGTTATCGAGTTTTCATTTATTAAAGCATCATAACAATTCGGTATTCTGACTCCCTAGAGAACTCCAACAAATTAGGACAACTTTACATGGCGATCCTGTCAGATTCTGACTTAATACTGAGTACTGAAATAATTTTTCATATAAGTCTTTTTTTATCGTCGAGCAAGAATAATTTTTCGTCGTTCATTCGTCGTTATTCACCGCTCCACCGGTCCCGATTTCGAGCCGATGTCATCCAGTTTGGCATCCCTAAACTCTGGGCGTCCTGGTCTACGCCATCCTTCCAGCGTAGACTTGGCCGGCCGCGCTGTCGTGTTCCATAAATCCTACCGCAAAGGACTTTCCGAGCAGGATCCTCTTCGCTCATGCGAGCTAGGTGTCCTGCCCACCGGAGCCTACCGAGCTTAATTTTCTTCACGATGTCGACATCGCGGTAACGCTCGTAGATCTCATCATTATAGAGTCTCCGGAATCGTCCTTCCTCACATACGGGGCCAACAATTCTCCGTAAGACTTTTCTCTCGAACGCGGCTAAGAGGTCAGAATGCTTTTTTCTAAGCACCCAAGTCTCGGATCCATATGTAAGTACTGGTATGACCATTCTCTTATATATTAGCAGCTTGGATGTTATGGTTAAGTTCCTGGATTTAAAGAGTCTTGACAGGCTATAGTAGGCTTTGTTGGCTTTAAGCAACCGTGCACGTATTTCTGGTTCCATGCTGTTATCGGCTGCTATAGTTGACCCGAGATAGTTAAAGGATTGCACTACTTCAAATTCGCGCTCCACTATCTGAATTGAGGGACCAATGTTGGATCTTCTACTCGCAGACGTGGCCACCATGTACTTTGTTTTGCTCTCATTTATGTGCAGCCCCAGATTTCGTGCCGCCTGCTCTATCTGGATGAAAGCTTCCTGTAAAGCTCTTTGGTTTCTACCAACGATGTCAATATCGTCTGCGTAAGCCAGTATCTGAATGGACATATAGAGGAGTGTTCCTCTCGCCGTTACGTCAGAGTCTCGGATCACTTTCTCCAACGCCAGGTTGAAGAGGACGCAGGCCAGTCCATCCCCTTGTCGGAACCCGTTATAGATGTTGAATGGGCTTGATAGTGATCCGGATATTTTTACTTGGCTTATAACATTGGTCATGGTCAACCTACATAGTCGTGTCAGTTTATTTGGGATGCCGAATTCTCTCATGGCTTTATAAAGTTCTACTCTGGCTATGCTATCATAGGCGGCTTTAAAGTCTATAAAAATATGATGTAGTGAGTTTTGAAACTCTAGATATTTTTCCATCACCTGCCTTAGGGTGGTGATCAGTTGATCGTCTGATCAGTTGTTGATTTGCCTGGGATGAAGACACACTGGTATGGACCAATGATGACTTTAGCGTATGGGGCTATCCTGTCTTGAAGGATAGAGGAAAAAATCTTATACGCGGTACTCAACAACGTTATACCGCGATAATTGCTGCATTTTGTGATATCTCCCTTCTTATGTATGGGGCACAGGATGCCTCTTCGCCAATCTTCTGGCATAACTTCTTCTTCCCATACTTGCACTATTATTTCATGAATTGCTTGGTGTAATGTAGGGCCTCCTATTTTTAGTTCCGCTGGGATCCCATCAGATCCCGGGGCCTTATTATTTTTGAGCCGATTTATCGCTCTGCTAACTTCGACTATGCTTGGTGGTGGCAGCATAGTATGATCTTCGGTCATTGGTGGAGCCTCCAATTCCTCAGTTAGCTGGCCATTTAGCAACTCATGAAAGTGCTCTTCCCATCGCTCTAAGATGCCTTTAAGATTGGCGATCAGATTACCCTCTTTGTCCTTACAGTATGTGCAACGCGGTGTATATTGCGTCATACCGCGGACTCTTTGGTAGAACTTCCGCGGTCCTTGCTCTCTGTACTGTTCCAGTTCACGGACGAGATTCTTCTCCCAGGCTGCTTTCTTTCGCCGGTGAACTGTTTTTTCATATCTTCTGAGCTCTTTATATTCATCTTCGCGTGCCCGCGTTCTATGAGATTGTTGCATTGCTCGGTACTCAACATTCTTACGTTCAGTCGCTAGCTTACATTCGTCATCGAACCAGTCGTTTCGATCTCTACGACTACTGCCTAAGATGGAGTCAGCAGTACTAATGACAGTATTCTTAAGGCGTGTCCATTTCTCTTCTACGCCCGACATCTCAGCACCAGGACTTACTCTCCCTGCATTTAGGGCGAGTCCTATCGCTTGACCGTAGTTGCTTGCTCTTCATTGCGAAGGGCAGCCGTGTGACTCGAATCTGATTAGCGGATGCAGTCTTCCGTGATGATGCAATCCGCGCTCGGAGCACCATACCAACAAGATAGTGGTCCGAGTCGACGTTGGCACCTCAGTACGTTCGTACCGTCATCAGGTTCGGGTTGTGGCGGCGCTCTATCAACACGTGGTATATCTGGTTGCGATAGGCTCCATCGGGAGATACCCAGGTGGCTTTGTGGATATTTTTACGAGCAAACCTTGTACTCACAACGACCAAATTATTGCTTGCTGCCATCTCTATGACTCGTTGTCCATTGTCATTAGTGTTCTCGTGTAAGCTATGGGTGCCAACGTACTACCTGAATACTGGCTCCCTACCTATTTTAGCATTCATATCCCCCAGAATGATTTTTACATCATACTGAGGGCAGGCATGAAGTTCCCGTTCGACTGATTCAAAGAATTCTTCTTTTTCATCATCTGGGGAATCCTCTGTAGGTGCGTGAACGCTTATGAGGCCTATGTTTTTAAATTTGCCCCGCACGCGAAGGGTGCATAGCCGTTCATTTACTGCATTAAAGCCGATAACGGTGGGTTTCATTCTTTTGCTGACTAGAAACCCCACCCCGAGCACATGATGTCTTGCATGACAGCTGTAATAAATGTCATATTCTGATTTTTGTAAGACACCATTCCCTGTCCACCGCATCTCCTGAATTGCTGTTAAGTCAGCATTATATTTGGACAGGGTATCGGCTAGCTGCTGTGCAGCTCGAGCTCTATACAGTGAGCGTACGTTCCATGAGAAAATTCTTAAATCGTTTAGCCGTTTTCGTTGCCGTGGTAGTCGTCGTTCATCAGTGTATCCGAGGCTGATTTTGGGTTCCGTAATAATAAATTCTTTACAGGCGAGGTTATTGGCCTCGCGCCAACCTTACTTTGAAGTGACTAGCCCGATCATTCAGCTTTTCCTGCATTGGAGGAAAATTACCAGCGGCCACCACGTGGAGGTTTGATCGCACTTCCACCAGTCAGAGATAGTTACAGCCACATGCAATTCTAGAGCATTCTGTGTTATTCCCCCTATTTCTGCTGATGGCTGACCGCCAGCTGGTACAGTAGCTAAAGGTCTATTAGAATGTTTCATCCTTAGATATGAAGTTCCAAAAAACTGTAGCCTCTGATCAAGGAACAGAATTTATAAACAAAATTTTTAAGGATATGTGTAAATTATTGAAAATAGAACAATTACAATCTACAGCCTACCATCACGAAAGTATAGGAGCGTTAGAAAATTCTCATAAGGTTCTCGGAGCATACCTCAGGAGCTATGTATCCGATAAGCATACCGACTGGTGTACTTAGTTACCATATTACGTATTTTGTTACAACACCACAGTACATACAGAAACAGGGTATACACCATTTGAATTAGTATTCGGTCAACGATGTACATTACCGTCAAACTTACTACTACTACGTAACTACTAAATTTAATCCACTTAAGAAATTAGTTATTTAAGAATCCTACACAAAAAAAAAATTTTTGTAGGTAACATAACATTAAAAAAAATATATATTAAAACACTACATTGTAAAAATTCTTTTTGAGATTCCTTATTGTAGAAGTGGCGCGGAAAAGAAGAAATCAAGATATGTCATGATTTCTCCTTTTTCCCCAGGTAGGGTGGTGTGAGCACCAGCGACCACATAAATAACATGCCTAAAAGCATACAACGTTTTTGAATTACATCGACTCTAGTGCCTTTCAAAGTAAAAGCATACACAAATCAGTACTACGTATTAATTAATAGCACACTTGGTGCATAAAAACAAAAGTAAACAAAAATAACCCATACGTATTCTTTAATGGCACACTCGGTGCATGGGAACAAAAAATATAAAACATCTCCAATAGCATAATTTATGACCGGCGGTCGTTCGCCTATGAAAATAAATATGCAATCTAAGCATCATGGGAAAACGAGCGCCGGCCGCTTAGAACGTTAATTACCCTTTCCATGCAGTGCGCTGAGTAAGCGGCGCATGGAAATGGTAATGAAATAATAAGGTCGTTCGCTTGTGGAAACAAATATGTCAACGCAGCAGCATAGGCGAACGAACCCAAAAACACTTGACGCGGTGGGTCATATATTAAAAATAATCTTCAAACCTAACGTTTAACAATAATCATCGAGTTTGCATTTATTAAAGCATCATACCAATTCGGTATTCGGACTCCTTAGAAAGCTCCGGCTTTTGGGTTTACGTTGACACAGCAACACGCCTAACGAGTCAGATATCGAGCTTGGTATCTAAATCCTTCAAAAAATTAACAGCAAAGCAATGGGCAAGGAATGGAGAGATCCATTTCCTTGATCGGAGCGCAAAATGAGGGGCTCCACACGAATTCGTGGAAGATGATCGGTTGCCGGGAGGAAGGAGATGACACACTCGCTACCATCTCCATCGACTCCCGCAGCCGAGATTCGATAAAATCCGCTGGCTGAAAGGGCCCGAGGGCGGAGAAGGGGCAGGAAGACCCTCCCGCGGTAACCTCAGAGGGCTCACAGCGAATGAAATAGGTGCGGAAGGAGAAGAATGGAGAAGGAATGGAGGGAGCAAATGAAGTCTCCACTATGGATAGTGTGAAAAAAAAATTCTGTACTGATTTTTCAAATTATGTACTGAAAGTACTGATTTTACCAAATTGCTGTAAAAAAATTTATTTAACTTAAATAAAAACAGTTTTTGATTCATATTTGGTTAAACAAAAAAATTTTAACAATTGAAACCTAGTCATCTGTTGTTTGGCATACATACTACTTAACGTTTTTCATAAATAATTTGTATTTGTCTTGCGGCAACACTATACCGTTTGTCATTTTTCCACTAATTATGTCAACATTATTCTTAGAATATTTTCAAATATAAATGAATGATGCGATATTGCTGGAACCCAGAACTGGCCAGGGGGGAAGCAATAAGGGATAGGTCACTTACAATAAAAAAGTCAATCCTAGAATAGCTGTTCCTAAAAGTATCCAGGTGCGAAGGAATGGCACTTAGAGCACGCTCATACTCCGAGCAAATAAGAAACACGAACATTTATCTTGAGAACTCTTTGACTGCTCTGAACTAATTTATGAAAACGCCAAATGACAGAATATTGTGAAAACTTGTTGTTCTATCTGTAAGTTGATATCGACAACAAAAAAAACGACATCAATAAAAATACAATTCAGTATATAATAAAAATGTAAGTTGAAGTAAGCATAAAACATGTATGTCTCGTTTCATTTGCTGGGTTCATTTGTGCGTGCGCTAAGATTTCTCTCTCTCTCTCCACTACCACCAAAACCATGCAGCGCAGCCGACTGCGCAGCACACACCGTCCATAACACCGACGAATATCTGATGCCAGTATAAATATTTAAAAAATGTATAAGGGCCTTGCGGCCGAACCCGGGACCCGATCACTACCAAATTCGAAAAAGTATTGTTTATTGAGTATACACATGTGTGTAAAATTTGAAGAAAATCGGGTAAATTTTTTAAAAATTTTGTTTGGGAGCCCCCCGACCCCGCAGCCCGAGGGGCCTCAAAATTTAATAGAAAGTGATGTCTCCGGAAATACACATGTGTGCAAAATTTCAATAAAATCGGGCCATGGGAAGTGGGTTAAAAATTGATCGCAAGAATCCACGACAGACGACCGACGACCGACGACCCACGGGCAAGTGAAGTTAATATAGAGAATTTAAAAATAAAGAAATTTAATAGAGAGTTTTATTAATAATTCAGTTAAAATAAACTAAGATAGTAAAGCGAGCTTCTCAGCTCGCCATTAGGATAGCTGTAATTCAGCCTAAAGACTGAATTATCTTAAAGGGATTTTACTTTAAAATAAACATTATTTTCTCCTAACCCCTATGAATAAAAAGAACTCAAAATTACACCATCGCAAGCTGAGCGCTTAACAATTGTTTTTTTTTTTAAATTACTTTTTTTTTAAAATTTGGTTTGGTTTGCTATGACGTGACGCGCGACATGTGTCACGTCATCGCAAGCCTAGTTTTAAAAAAAGTATTTAAAAAAAAATTGAACGCGCCACACGCGATGCGCGACACGTGACACGCGTCACGTCATCGCAAGCAAAGTTTTAAAAAAAGTATTTAAAAAAAATTACACGCGCCACACGCGACACGTGCAACGCGTCAAGTCATCGCAAGTCAAGTTTAAAAACAAGTACCTGTTTAAAAACAAGTACCTGTTTAAAAAAAAAAATGACACGCGCCACACGTGACGCGCGACATGCGTCACGTCATCGCGAGCCAAGTTTTAAAAGATGTATTAAAAAAAATAAACACGCGCCAGCTGGTACAGTAGCTAAAGGTCTATTAGAATGTTTCATCCTTAGATATGAAGTTCCAAAAAACTGTAGCCTCTGGTCAAGGAACAGAATTTATAAACAAAATTTTTAAGGATATGTGTAAATTATTGAAAATAGAACAATTACAATCTACAGCCTACCATCACGAAAGTATAGGAGCGTTAGAAAATTCTCATAAGGTTCTCGGAGCATACCTCAGGAGCTATGTATCCGATAAGCATACCGACTGGTGTACTTAGTTACCATATTACGTATTTTGTTACAACACCACAGTACATACAGAAACAGGGTATACACCATTTGAATTAGTATTCGGTCAACGATGTACATTACCGTCAAACTTACTACTACTACGTAACTACTAAATTTAATCCACTTAAGAAATTAGTTATTTAAGAATCCTACACAAAAAAAAACCTTTTTGTAGGTAACATAACATTAAAAAAAATATATATTAAAACACTACATTGTAAAAATTCTTTTTGAGATTCTTTATTGTAGAAGTGGCGCGGAAAAGAAGAAATCAAGATATGTCATGATTTCTCCTTTTTCCCCAGGTAGGGTGGTGTGAGCACCAGCGACCACATAAATAACATGCCTAAAAGCATACAACGTTTTTGAATTACATCGACTCTAGTGCCTTTCAAAGTAAAAGCATACACAAATCAGTACTACGTATTAATTAATAGCACACTTGGTGCATAAAAACAAAAGTAAACAAAAATAACTAATACGTATTCTTTAATGGCACACTCGGTGCATGGGAACAAAAAATATAAAACATCTCCAATAGCATAATTTATGACCGGCGGTCGTTCGCCTATGAAAATAAATATGCAATCTAAGCATCATGGGAAAACGAGCGCCGGCCGCTTAGAACGTTAATTACCCTTTCCATGCATTGCGCTGAGTAAGCGGCGCATGGAAATGGTAATGAAATAATAAGGTCGTTCGCTTGTGGAAACAAATATGTCAACGCAGCAGCATAGGCGAACGAACCCAAAAACACTTGACGCGGTGGGTCATATATTAAAAATAATCTTCAAACCTAACGTTTAACAATAATCATCGAGTTTGCATTTATTAAAGCATCATACCAATTCGGTATTCGGACTCCTTAGAAAGCTCCGGCTTTTGGGTTTTCGTTGACACAGCAACACGCCTAACGAGTCAGATATCGAGCTTGGTATCTAAATCCTTCAAAAAATTAACAGCAAAGCAATGGGCAAGGAATGGAGAGATCCATTTCCTTGATCGGAGCGCAAAATGAGGGGCTCCACACGAATTCGTGGAAGATGATCGGTTGCCGGGAGGAAGGAGATGACACACTCGCTACCATCTCCATCGACTCCCGCAGCCGAGATTCGATAAAATCCGCTGGCTGAAAGGGCCCGAGGGCGGAGAAGGGGCAGGAAGACCCTCCCGCGGTAACCTCAGAGGGCTCACAGCGAATGAAAATAGGTGCGGAAGGAGAAGAATGGAGAAGGAATGGAGGGAGCAAATGAAGTCTCCACTATGGATAGTGTGAAAAAAAATCTGTACTGATTTTTCAAATTATGTACTGAAAGTACTGATTTTACCAAATTGCTGTAAAAAAATTTATTTAACTTAAATAAAAACAGTTTTTGATTCATATTTGGTTAAACAAAAAAATTTTAACAATTGAAACCTAGTCATCTGTTGTTTGGCATACATACTACTTAACGTTTTTCATAAATAATTTGTATTTGTCTTGCGGCAACACTATACCGTTTGTCATTTTTCCACTAATTATGTCAACATTATTTTTAGAATATTTTCAAATATAAATGAATGATGCAATATTGCTGGAACCCAGAACTGGCCAGAGGGGAAAGCAATAAGGGATAGGTCACTTACAATAAAAAAGTCAATCCTAGAATAGCTGTTCCTAAAAGTATCCAGGTGCGAAGGAATGGCACTGTCCTCCATAGTTAAGGTGACAATTTCTTCTCTAACAGAAATCAGTACAAAAATTCAAAAACCAGATTTTAACTTTAATTCAATATTTTATTGAAAAAAAAAAAATTATAATAAAAAAAAAACAACCCATAAAAATTAAAATTTTTCATCTAAATTCTCTAATCGCAGAAATTGATATGGGAGCCCCTCGGTCCTGGGCCACTTTTTTTTTATTGTAGGAGAAAATCATCGAAACAAACATTTGACATCAGATGTTAAAATTGAAAAAGCTCAGATCATTTTATTCTGAGCACTTAGAGCACGCTCATACTCCGAGCAAATAAGAAACACGAACATTTATCTTGAGAACTCTTTGACTGCTCTGAACTAATTTATGAAAACGCCAAATGACAGAATATTGTGAAAACTTGTTGTTCTATCTGTAAGTTGATATCGACAACAAAAAAAACGACATCAATAAAAATACAATTCAGTATATAATAAAAATGTAAGTTGAAGTAAGCATAAAACATGTATGTCTCGTTTCATTTGCTGGGTTCATTTGTGCGTGCGCTAAGATTTCTCTCTCTCTCTCCACCACCACCAAAACCATGCAGCGCAGCCGACTGCGCAGCACACACCGTCCATACAGGGCGACGAATATCTGATGCCAGTATAAATATTTAAAAAATGTATAAGGGCCTTGCGGCCGAACCCGGGACCCGATCACTACCAAATTCGAAAAAGTATTGTTTATTGAGTGTAAAATTTGAAGAAAATCGGGTAAATTTTTTAAAATTTTTGTTTGGGAGCCCCCGACCCCGCAGCCCGAGGGGCCTCAAAATTTAATAGAAAGTGATGTCTCCGGAAATACACATGTGTGCAAAATTTCAATAAAATCGGGCCATGGGAAGTGGGTTAAAAATTGATCGCAAGAATCCACGACAGACGACCGACGACCGACCGACGACCGACGACCCACGGGCAAGTGAAGTTAATATAGAGAATTTAAAAACAAAGAAATTTAATAGAGAGTTTTATTAATAATTCAGTTAAAATAAACTAAGATAGTAAAGCGAGCTTCTCAGCTCGCCATTAGGATAGCTGTAATTCAGCCTAAAGACTGAATTATCTTAAAGGGATTTTACTTTAAAATAAACATTATTTTCTCCTAACCCCTATGAATAAAAAGAACTCAAAATTACACCATCGCAAGCTGAGCGCTTAACAATTGTTTTTTTTTTTTTAAATTACTTTTTTTTTAAAATTTGGTTTGGTTTGCTATGACGTGACGCGCGACATGTGTCACGTCATCGCAAGCCTAGTTTTAAAAAAAGTATTTAAAAAAAAATTGAACGCGCCACACGCGATGCGCGACACGTGACACGCGTCACGTCATCGCAAGCAAAGTTTTAAAAAAAGTATTTAAAAAAAATTACACGCGCCACACGCGACACGTGCAACGCGTCAAGTCATCGCAAGTCAAGTTTAAAAACAAGTACCTGTTTAAAAACAAGTACCTGTTTAAAAACAAGTACCTGTTTAAAAAAAAAAATGACACGCGCCACACGTGACGCGCGACATGCGTCACGTCATCGCGAGCCAAGTTTTAAAAGATGTATTAAAAAAAATAAACACGCGCCAGCTGGTACAGTAGCTAAAGGTCTATTAGAATGTTTCATCCTTAGATATGAAGTTCCAAAAAACTGTAGCCTCTGGTCAAGGAACAGAATTTATAAACAAAATTTTTAAGGATATGTGTAAATTATTGAAAATAGAACAATTACAATCTACAGCCTACCATCACGAAAGTATAGGAGCGTTAGAAAATTCTCATAAGGTTCTCGGAGCATACCTCAGGAGCTATGTATCCGATAAGCATACCGACTGGTGTACTTAGTTACCATATTACGTATTTTGTTACAACACCACAGTACATACAGAAACAGGGTATACACCATTTGAATTAGTATTCGGTCAACGATGTACATTACCGTCAAACTTACTACTACTACGTAACTACTAAATTTAATCCACTTAAGAAATTAGTTATTTAAGAATCCTACACAAAAAAAAACCTTTTTGTAGGTAACATAACATTAAAAAAAATATATATTAAAACACTACATTGTAAAAATTCTTTTTGAGATTCTTTATTGTAGAAGTGGCGCGGAAAAGAAGAAATCAAGATATGTCATGATTTCTCCTTTTTCCCCAGGTAGGGTGGTGTGAGCACCAGCGACCACATAAATAACATGCCTAAAAGCATACAACGTTTTTGAATTACATCGACTCTAGTGCCTTTCAAAGTAAAAGCATACACAAATCAGTACTACGTATTAATTAATAGCACACTTGGTGCATAAAAACAAAAGTAAACAAAAATAACTAATACGTATTCTTTAATGGCACACTCGGTGCATGGGAACAAAAAATATAAAACATCTCCAATAGCATAATTTATGACCGGCGGTCGTTCGCCTATGAAAATAAATATGCAATCTAAGCATCATGGGAAAACGAGCGCCGGCCGCTTAGAACGTTAATTACCCTTTCCATGCATTGCGCTGAGTAAGCGGCGCATGGAAATGGTAATGAAATAATAAGGTCGTTCGCTTGTGGAAACAAATATGTCAACGCAGCAGCATAGGCGAACGAACCCAAAAACACTTGACGCGGTGGGTCATATATTAAAAATAATCTTCAAACCTAACGTTTAACAATAATCATCGAGTTTGCATTTATTAAAGCATCATACCAATTCGGTATTCGGACTCCTTAGAAAGCTCCGGCTTTTGGGTTTTCGTTGACACAGCAACACGCCTAACGAGTCAGATATCGAGCTTGGTATCTAAATCCTTCAAAAAATTAACAGCAAAGCAATGGGCAAGGAATGGAGAGATCCATTTCCTTGATCGGAGCGCAAAATGAGGGGCTCCACACGAATTCGTGGAAGATGATCGGTTGCCGGGAGGAAGGAGATGACACACTCGCTACCATCTCCATCGACTCCCGCAGCCGAGATTCGATAAAATCCGCTGGCTGAAAGGGCCCGAGGGCGGAGAAGGGGCAGGAAGACCCTCCCGCGGTAACCTCAGAGGGCTCACAGCGAATGAAAATAGGTGCGGAAGGAGAAGAATGGAGAAGGAATGGAGGGAGCAAATGAAGTCTCCACTATGGATAGTGTGAAAAAAAATCTGTACTGATTTTTCAAATTATGTACTGAAAGTACTGATTTTACCAAATTGCTGTAAAAAAATTTATTTAACTTAAATAAAAACAGTTTTTGATTCATATTTGGTTAAACAAAAAAATTTTAACAATTGAAACCTAGTCATCTGTTGTTTGGCATACATACTACTTAACGTTTTTCATAAATAATTTGTATTTGTCTTGCGGCAACACTATACCGTTTGTCATTTTTCCACTAATTATGTCAACATTATTTTTAGAATATTTTCAAATATAAATGAATGATGCGATATTGCTGGAACCCAGAACTGGCCAGGGGGGAAGCAATAAGGGATAGGTCACTTACAATAAAAAAGTCAATCCTAGAATAGCTGTTCCTAAAAGTATCCAGGTGCGAAGGAATGGCACTGTCCTCCATAGTTAAGGTGACAATTTCTTCTCTAACAGAAATCAGTACAAAAATTCAAAAACCAGATTTTAACTTTAATTCAATATTTTATTGAAAAAAAAAATTATAATAAAAAAAAAACAACCCATAAAAATTAAAATTTTTCATCTAAATTCTCTAATCGCAGAAATTGATATGGGAGCCCCTCGGTCCTGGGCCACTTTTTTTTTTATTGTAGGAGAAAATCATCGAAACAAACATTTGACATCAGATGTTAAAATTGAAAAAGCTCAGATCATTTTATTCTGAGCACTCTGAGCACTCATTGAAGTGTGAAACATCTGAAGAAATCAGTTCCAATTTATGTAATATTTTAACTATAAATAATATTACTTCTAAAATTATTGCATTTTTTGGAGACAACACCAACACTAATTTTGGGGACAAACGAAGAGGTACGGAAAGTAATGTTTACCGAAAATTAGAACGAAGTTTAGGGAATGGTTTAATTGGAGTTGGGTGTCATGCAAATATTGTAAATAACGCAATTCAATCGCCTACTGATTCGTTACCCGTGGATATAGAATCTGAAATTGGGAAAATATACTCCCGTTTTTATATATACACCGTCCGAACAGAAAGTCTGAAGGAATTCTGTAATTTTGTTGATATTCAAATTCAATATAAAACAATATTTAATTATAGTAAAACGAGATGGTTGAGCTTATTCCCAGCTATCGAGCGCTTATTACAGATGTATGAAGCATTAAAATCGTACTTAATTCTATAGATGATTTCTTCCGCAATGAAAATGCTGAAATTTATTTACTCTTTTTGCATAATCAAGCGTTTATTTTTCACAGTAGCATCAAGGAAATTACATACAAACGATCGATTTCATAAATAATTTACGAAATAAAATTAAGGATCGAATTAACGAAAATTTCATACCGATATCAGTAAAAAGCTTAATGGCCACAAAAGACTTAACAAATAAAACAAAACAACCCATAAAAATTAAAATTTTTCATCTAAATTCTGTAATCGCGGAAATTGATATGGGAGCCCCTCGATCCTGGGCCATTTTTTTTTTATTGTAGGAGAAAATCATAGAAACAGACATTTGACATCAGATGTTAAAATTGAAAATGCTCAGATCATTTTATTCTGAGCACTCTGAGCAAATAAGAAACACGAACATTTATCTTGAGAACTCTTTGACTGCTCTGAACTAATTTATGAAAACGCGAAATGACAGAATATTGCGAAAACTTGTTGCTCTATCTGTAAGTTGATATCGACAACAAAAAACGACATCAATAAAAATAAAATTCAGTAAATAAAAATGTAAGTTGAATTAAGCATAAAACATTTATGTCTCGTTTCATTAGCTGGGTTCATTTCTGCGTGAGCTAAGATTTCTCTCTCTCTCTACCACCAAAACCATGCAGCGCAGCCGACTGCGCAGCACACACCACACACAGTCCATAAAGGGCGACTAATATCTGATGCCATTATAGATATTTAAAAAATGTAAAAAAAAAAGTATTGTTTATTGGGTATACACATGTGTGTATAATTTGAAGAAAATCGGGTAAATTTTTTAAAATTTTTGTATGGGAGCCCCCCGACCCCGCAGCCCGAGGGGCCTCAAAATTTAATAGAAAGTGTTGTCTCCGGAAATACACATGTGTGCAAAATTTGAATAAAATCGGGCCATGGGAAGTGGGTTAAAAATTGATCGCAAGAATCCACGACCGACGACCGACGACCGACCCACGGGCAAGTGAAGTTAATATAGAGAATTTATTAAACAATCAATAATGGAAAATATTATAAAATTTTATACCGTAAGTTTAAATTACTGAAACGAGTGGACCAGTTTGTCTTTGAACACTATTATTGGTTGTTTCTTAAATAAGACATCACTTGAAACTGTGTCGAAAAATTTCTTGAATTTCCTAACGCCAATAAAATTATTTCAAATTATCTTATTATGAATGACAACGAGATTTTTCACGAGAGATATAGAAGTGAACTATATTAGGCAGTACGTTGATACTAACAAAATAACCGAATGGGATAACAAAGGATATGGAGTTGCTCAAAGATGGAGCGACATTTTTCAACATTTTTCCAATAGTAGTATTCCAATAAAAAATATATTTGATATTGTTAGTTTTATGGGACAAATGCTACTTGCAAAAGGATTTTTTCACTAATTAATAACATGTGGACATCTGAGAAAAGCCAAATTAATTTAGCAACAATAAAAAGCATGTTAATTTTAAAACATAATGTTGGAATAACTTACGAACAATATTACGAAAGTATTAAGGACTGCATTCCTTTATTAAATGAAATTCATTCAACTGCCAAATATAAATAGTATGGATTATGGACTGTGTAACTGTTTTTAATTTAATTTAAGTTTATTTTAACTGAATTATTAATAAAACTCTCTATTAAATTTCTTTATTATTATTTTTTTTTCAATAAAATATTGAATTAAAGTTAAACCTGGTTTTTGAATTTTTGTATTGATTTCTGTTAGAGAAGAAATTGTCACCTTAACTATGGAGGACAGTGCCATTCCTTCGCACCTGGATACTTTTAGGAACAGCTATTCTAGGATTGACTTTTTATTGTAAGTGACCTATCCCTTATTGCTTCCCCCCTGGCCAGTTCTGGGTTCCAGCAATCTCGCATCATGCATTTATATTTATTTATTCGTCTACGGGATTACAATAGCTTAAATACGGACTCCCTGGTAATCGATTATCTAACCCTGGATCGGATCTTCTTCTGCCATTATCCCGATGATCAAGTCGCGATCCTGAGTGAATACCTTTATCACTGTCTAGAGCAGCTAGGCTTAATTCACCATTGATTGACAGGGCCAGTTCCTCTAGGGACCTTGCTTTTCGTGCGTTTAGGGAGAATCCTTCCGATGAGAGATGGGAGAGGATGAGAGAGATATCGTAAACAAGTTACAACGTTGGTGAGAAGACTCAAGAAGACTCAAGACTTAGATAGGCTCAGCTGATCAGCAGCCCGGCATTCTCTGGCGCAAAATTAGGAGTGTCGGTGTTCTGGACGATTCGGATGTTGACCTGCGTGTGTTTTCCCCTGATGTGGTAAACAATCATTTCGCTTCCTACCAACAAACAGTGAGCCGCTTGGCCCTGAATACCCCTCCTGTTTCCCATCCTTGCCATTCTCTTGCCTTCAATTTTCGTTGTGTCAGTCTTGATGAACTCTGGTTAGCAATCTCGTCCATTAAGTCAAACGCCATTGGTCTGGACAATATTCCTATTAAATTTATTAAACTAGTATTACCTTACATCTCTCGGCATCTACTCCATGTTTTTAATTTTCTCTTCGATCTTCCCATCTAGGTGGAAAGCGGCTCGGGTCACTCCTATTCCGAAAAAAGTCAAACCAGTTGAGCTCGGGTCTTGGGTCCACTTTTGTTCACTATGTTCATCAATGATCTTCCGATGGTGCCGAAGTTCAAAGTGGTCCATCTCTTTGCGGATGATGTCCAATTGTTGCACTCGGCACCGCTCTCTGACCACAAATTGTGTGTATCCCAAATTAATCTGGACCTCGTGGCTCTTGCTTCGTGGGCTAATACCAATATGCTCGACATCAATCCCAGCAAAAGTCAGGTTATAGCTTTGTATCGCTACCTGGTCCACCACATGCTGGATCACGTTGCTCTGAATGGGATTTCCATTCCATATTCGCAGTGCCTTACGAGTTTGGGCTTTGTCCTTGACGAAACACTATCGTGGGATCAGCATATTACCCCGATTATAATGAAGGTTTGGGCGGTTTTGCGTAAGCTGTATTTGGTTAGCGACTCCCCCGTCACCTTCGTATGAAATTGATTAGCGCCTTAGTCTTACCATTTTTTACCTACGGAGCCGAGCTATATTCTGGGACGTCGATGGCTAACTTAAATCGACTTAAGTTGACTTTCAATGCCTGCGTTCGGTTCATTTACTCCCTAAGGAAATATGACCATATCTCGGGGCCTGCTCTTGACTACCTTGGTATCTCGTTCAGTAATTACCTTAAGCATAGAACTTTGGTGTTTCTTTTCATGGTTCTGCGCCTTCCGTCCTAGCGCCTCCCCTTTTTTAGGTATGGTAGATCGCTGCGCTCTAGGCAGCTCATTATTCCGACCCATCGCTTTTCTACTATGGACCTGTCTTTCACGGTAAGGGTTGTGGAACTCCCTTCCGATTAGTATTAGGGAGTCTAGGTCTCTACTCACCTTTGTTAGGTCTACCTCAACCAAATTAATTAATCAAATTTTAAATAACCTATAATTTAAATGACCTCTGCATTATGGACGCGCGTAAATCTTTTTATGGCATTCTCGTGGAGAATTGTTGTTAGGTAGCACGGATGCGGCTATGCTATGTAAGCTGGTTTTCCGCTCCTATTTGCCATCCATGGTATAGACCAGCTGCTATGCTAATTGTGTAAGATCTTTTACTTGTTCATTAATATAGTCAATGTATTTTTTATATTTTTTATTTTTTCTTATTTTTTTTTTCTTTCTTTTGTTACGAAGTCATATTTGATCATATTTAATTTATTATTATTTTTTCTTTAATTATTATTTTTTTTTATATTATTTTCTCACTGCACCATTGAAAATAAGACATCTTGTCTTAATGTATTTTGTGTATCATATAAATAAATAAATAAATAAAATTCCGCCCCCGGAGGTACAAAAACTGGTCCATCTCTATCGGATCACAGGATTATCCTATTCGAATTGGGAGAGCTTGTAGAGGAGGTAAAAACTATTAGAAATCCTAGAAGGACAAATTGGTAAGTTTTCAAAACCATGTGATATACAGTCCGTAACCTATGGATAGCCTCAGACATTTTTTTTCTTAAAATCACTTATTTTTGGTACGTTCTTGATGTTTACTTAACAGTTCTTAATAATGAGAGATAAGGTAAGACTGAGTCGTTGAGATTAAGAGAAGTACTAACTGGTTTCTTAAAGTTAACGGAATTTTCTGAGTTGATTTTGTTTGAGGTCACTCAAATGTGCATTTTTTATTAAACACTAGAATAGCCTCAATTAACTTTGTTCTACAGTACGAGCGAAAATTTGTCAGTGTGATCATCGAAAAGCAGTACTGAAGTGATAAACAGTTTTTTATGTATTTTGGTTGCTTTAAAATATTAAAAAGGGTAGATAAAGGTCATTGACTGCAAAGGAAATAGCCAAAATCGACGCCTATCATGAGCAAGGTCTTTCTAATCGCGCTATAGCTCAGAAAATAAATCGAAGTCCCGAAGTCCAAAAGTTATTACTAATTATTTAAAAAATCCATTATTGTACAGAAAAAACTATAAAGAACGTACTGCAACAATTCTATCAATTCTATCAAGTCTTTGAACAAGATAATACACGAAGCTGGATTAGAATTTAGCCGAATGACAATTAGCAGAGTTATTAAAAGTGCCGGATACTTGAAGCGCCTGAAGCTGAAGACAAAACCACCACTCAACACTCTTCGAAAACTGTAAGGGCTCAATTTCGCAAGACAGCACATCACATGGAATATACCGTTGGCAGCAGTCAGTCAAACAATTGGCGAAAAGTGATATTTTCCGACGAAAGAGAGTTCAACTTAGACGGACCAGACGGTAATAATTTTTATTTTCATGACCGAAGAAAAACTGTTTTTGGATCGCCATCATAGCCGCGAGGGAGGTGTTAGGGTATATGGCGCGATATCGTTTTATGGCAGAATTGATTTAGTCTTTGTAAGCTATATAATGACAGCGACGTACTATAAAACTATATTGGAAACAGCTTTACCTCAGTTCCAAAATATTTTTGGACCACTGCCGAGTATTTTCCAGCAGGACAATACACCGATTCATACAGCTAGCGTTGTTAAGATGTGGTTGCAAAGCCAAAATATACAGCAGCTACCCTGGGTACCATACTCGCCAAACCTGAACATCATTGAAAATGTCATTTACTATAACAAATACGGCAGCGGCTAGCACACATTATTAAAAATTCATCCAGGAAAATGTGCTTCTCTACAAAAGATTAAAACGACGAAAACGACAGCGATAGCGGCAGGGAAACCGACGAATTCGACTACGAGGACGTCATGCGCCGATGCACAATAAGGCGAATAAACGAAGTAAATGCCGAGGTGGATCAATTCCCACATCTAGCGGAAATTTTCGCAGCCATCGATAGATGGGATCCAGAAGACAATTAATACCAATCAATATCAATACAGCCAATCAATATCAATGCAGCCAAACATAATACAACAGCAGCTGCCAAAAATCAGCAAAATGATATTCCTAATCGGTCCAGTTCTGTTGCAACGGCAACCACAGACTCAACTTCAAATCCATCAAGAAGCGCCAGAACGACAGGCACAGCAGTGAAATCATCAGATAACCAAACTGCAAGTGTTGCTGTTTCGGTATCTGCCAATACTCCAGCTACGGATTCAGACGCTGTTAGTGGTGATCTTCAACACAACAACAAATCAAAATTAGTAAAACATCCTCGACATCAACAGCAATGGATGGTTCAGAAGAACAGCAACCAACAATGATTCATTTTCGCTAAATTAAAATAATATTAACATTAAAATTATAACAGAAAGTACTGTTTATTACTATTAATATAATTATTATTATCACTAGAATTAACTATTTTTATTTTTACAAAAATATCTAAATAAATAAATTTACAGCTGCATACAATTTATATGACTACAAATAAATTTATTATTATTAATGCTAGATATACTGGAATTAGTTACTTAATGGAGAACATATATTTTCTTTTATTTTATTAATAGTAATTATTATTACTATTAACGCATCTTCAAAAATGAATAAAATAGATTTTTAAATTATATACAAAGGTTTTATCAACATGAACAAATTGGTAATTTGAAAAACAAGAATATAAACAAAAGGGGAGTAGATTTACCAAAGCGGAAACAATCGCCAATTTATAATCGAAGAGTCTGGTGCTGTTGGATAATCTAAACGACAAGATCATCACACTGAATCAACAAAAGAAGTCAAATAAAATCCTAACGACAAAAATTGCTGAACTCGAACAGCGGTTACAGGCGTTTTCCAATATTGTTCATCAAGCGTGGATACTGCTGATAGCAATACCATCAAAACATCACAAAAGACACAAAAAAACAACCCATAAAAATTAAAATTTTTCATCTAAATTCTCTAATCGCAGAAATTGATATGGGAGCCCCTCGATCCTGGGCCATTTTTTTTATTGTAGGAGAAAATCATCGAAACAAACATTTGACATCAGATGTTAAAATTGAAAAAGCTCAGATCATTTTATTCTGAGCACTTAGAGCACGCTCATACTCTGAGCAAATAAGAAACACGAACATTTATCTTGAGAACTCTTTGACTGCTCTGAACTAATTTATGAAAACGCCAAATGACAGAATATTGTGAAAACTTGTTGTTCTATCTGTAAGTTGATATCGACAACAAAAAAACGACATCAATAAAAATACAATTCAGTATATAATAAAAATGTAAGTTGAAGTAAGCATAAAACATGTATGTCTCGTTTCATTTGCTGGGTTCATTTGTGCGTGCGCTAAGATTTCTCTCTCTCTCTCCACCACCAACAAAACCATGCAGCGCAGCCGACTGCGCAGCACACACCGCACAAAGTCCATAAAGGGCGACGAATATCTGATGCCAGTACAGATATTTAAAAAATGTATAAGGGCCTTGCGGCCGAACCCGGGACCCGATCACTTCGAAAAAGTATTGTTTATTGGGTATACACATGTGTGTAAAATTTGAAGAAAATCGGGTAAATTTTTTAAAATTTTTGTTTGGGAGCCCCCCGACCCCGCAGCCCGAGGGGCCTCAAAATTTAATAGAAAGTGTTGTCTCCGGAAATACACATGTGTGCAAAATTTCAATAAAATCGGGCCATGGGAAGTGGGTTAAAAATTGATCGCAAGAATCCACGACAGACGACCGACCGACGACCGACCCACGGGCAAGTGAAGTTAATATAGAGAATTTAAAAAAGCAGTTACGTTAAAAAGTATTGTTATTCAAGTTTTTATTTTATTTGAGTAGTTTTTAGAAGTAGAATTTTTATTGACTTTCTGTCTCAGTAGCTGTGCGTGCCTTTTTCGTTTGTTAGGCCTGGTACTACAAACGAATAAGTAACGTTTTCACTATTGAGTGGTTGGTTCGTAGAAATTCTTCTTATTATTGTTATTTATAATATTTTTTGATTTTTTATTTTATTATTATCTTATTTTACGTATATTTTCATCATCTTGACGGGTTCGGTATTTTTAATTTGTAAAATGAACTCTTATTTTGAAATTCATTTCACAAATATTCGCGGCATTAAAAGTAATTTCAACTCGATCGTATCTTGACGCGAATAAACCTGCGGTTCTAAGTTTATGTGAAACGCAGGCCTCTTATATGGGTACCCCAAATGATTTTCAATGTCAGGGGTATTCTCGTGTCGACTGTTTGGTTCCTCATCGTGGGGTTATTTTATTTATACGAGAAGACATCAGTTTTAGTGTACCTAATTTTAATATTCCAAACAGTAATCCAATGTTCAATACGATATGGATTGAAATTGTAATTTCAAACCATTCGATATTTATTTGTTCCCTTTATCGTAGTCCTAATTTGTCACCTGATGACACTAATATTGAGTTTAATTACTTATCAGACACAATAGACAAGATTTACCAATCATCACCAACATCAGAATTGGTAGTCTTGGGTGATTTTAATGTCCACAATGATTCATGGTTGACCTATTCGAATGGTAGAGATCGATCAGGTGAAACCGCTGAACTATTTTCAAATGTTAATCTTTTCACCCAACTCGTTGATAAGCCAACTAGGTATCCCGATACTACTGGTCAATCACCTCACCTTTTAGATTTATTTCTTACAACTATGCCTGATAAATATTCAATTGATGTATCTGCCCCATTAAGTCTTTCTGACCATGCTTTGATAGTAGCCAAATTTTCAATATCACCAGCCCTTATAGAGACTACAAGTAAAAGGCTACTCTGGCACTATAAAAATGCTAACTGGGAGCTCCTGAACCAATTTTATAGCTCATTTGATTGGTCAACCTGTTTTTCCAGCAATAATGCTGATGAAGCATCACAACTTATCACGTCAACCATTTTGCTAGGAATGAAAAATTGCATTCCTTCTTCATTTAAAAAGAAAAATACTCATAAAAATAAATGGTTTAACGAACATTGCAGGTCAGCAGTCGCGTGTAAAAAGGAACCCATTTGGACTACGTTAATTGCACTTCTGAAGAAAACCTTGTAAAGTTTCGAATAGATAGAAATAGATCAAACGCTATATTGAAAAGTTCCAAAATAATATATGACCTTAAGATTCGAGATAGCATGCGAAAAATTTTGGATTCTGATTCACACAGTCGAAGCTTTTGGTCGTTTGCTGCATTGGTTAAAAAAAACTTTGCAGACAATACTTCGTCTATTCCTTCTTTATTTCATAATGGTATTCATTATAGAACTAATATTGAGAAAGCTAATCTCTTAGCTTCTCATTTCGCTGGTGCGTCTACTCTTCCTTTAACTAATAAAAGCCCCCCAATTCTCCCGAATCTAGGCCCAGGTATGTCTAAAATCTATTTTCGGAAACGGAAGATTCTGAAAGAACTTGACCACAATAAAGCGACTGGCCCCGACGGTATTCCGCCATTAGTATTGAAAAGTTGTCATCTTACTTTGGCAAAACCGCTTAGCAAAATCGAAGGTAATGGAATCTATCGTTAATTTCAGACTAATGAACTATCTGGATTCGAATGTTCTTTTATCCGATGTGCAGTATGGATTTCGTAAAAATCGATCTTCAGGCGAACTAATGACGTGCATGACTCATGGTTTGGAGCGAAGCATTGAAAACCTAGGTGAATCAAGCGTTGTTTCCTTAGATATTGCTAAAGCTTTTGATAGAGTATGGCATGATTGTCTTATTAATAAGATTCGTGCGCTGAATTTACACTCCTCTCTCATTACATGGATTGAGAATTATTTATGGAACCGTAAAATAAAAGTTGTATTAAATGGTATATCTTCAGATTTACATGGGATCAATGCTGGCGTGCCTCAAGGATCATCCTTGTCTCCTACGCTCTTCTTGATATATATCAACGACCTGTTGTCTTCTACAACCTGTGATATCCATTAATTTGCTTATGATACAACACTATCGGCCTCCATTGAGTTTGACAATCAAAAAGAATGCAATTCTCGCTTGAATGGTTCGCGTGAATTATTGAATTTGACTATTCTGTCTAATATTCAAATCATTCTTGATTGGGGCATTTATAACAGAGTAGAATTTAACCCAAATAAATTCCAGTCTTGCCTTTTTTCTCAGAAGACAACTCAACATTATGTTCCTCCTGTTATTAATGGTACCTCTATTGCGAGATCTGATTCACTTAAGTTGTTAGGTTTAAAAGTATCAAGTGATCTTTCCTGGAAAGAACATATTTATGAAATTTCAAAAAGAGCTAGCCAATGTTTAGGCTTCATAAGACGTTGTAACTTCTACTTCACTCCCTCTGAAGTGTTAAGATTATATAAATCTTATGTTAGACCAATTTTAGAATTTAATTCATATGTGTGGGGTGGTGCTCCAAGATCGCATTTGGTTCATCTTGATGGTGTTCAGAATAGAGTTATCCGTTTGATAAACGATGTAACCATTACTTCGTCTCTTGATACTTTGGAGCACAGACGAAATTTAGGAGCTTTATCTGTTTTCTATAAATTTTACAACGGTAAATGTTCTTTAGAAACCCGTTCTCTAGTTCCTGGGCCTTTTCTCAGTAACGTAAACACTCGTTTAAGGTGCAATCAACATAGATTTGCCTTAAAACTTTTTTCATGTAGAACCCAACACTTTAAATCCTCCTTTTTTCCGAGAGTCTCTTCGATGTGGAATCAATTGGTCGAACACGTATTTCCAGAATCTTATTATCTGCAGGCGTTCAAATTAGCCGTTAACAACTTCTTGAAGGATGATGGTTAAAGTATTCATAAGTTGTTTCTTAATATATAAAAAAAAAAAAAAAAAAAAAACTAAATAAATTGTTTAAAAGTATGTTTTAAATTATTTTTATAATTTGTAATATTTTCTTGGTCAAGGTTTTTTGTAGTTTTCCCTGACCATGATTCATTGATAAAAGTATTTGGACTCTCGTCGTTCTAAATTCGTGTTCGTTTTTCGTATTGCTTTTCCAATGTATCAGGGAGAATTCTGAGAAAATAAATTCATTCCACTACCATACTACCAGAATGTTGACACAAAGTAATTGAGCTAAAAATATGCGACAGTTTCGAGGACGAAGAATATCAAATAAGACATATTAATATAATCATGGGACCAAACAGAGCTTTGGCATACATCCCAGAGAAAAACTGTATTCTCCTAAGAAGGAACAAGGATGGCACTACAGCCCAATCGACATCATTTTGCGATCTGTTGTCGAGAGACGTGCATCGCATCTGCGGACCATTATCAATCAATAAATTATACATTACAAAAAAAGAAATTAAAAACTTGCAGACGGCCGTCGAGAATACAACATACGCGAGTTACAAAAAATCTTAGGAGAAATGTTTAAAACAAGTAATGTAAAGGTGCACCTCATATATAAATGTATAGAAATTACCGATCCTCATAAAAAGAAACTATTGCTCAACGACTACCACATATTACCAGCAAGCGGACATGCAGGAATAAACCGCATGATCAGGACAATCAAGAAAAAATACTTCTGGACTGGAATGCAGAATGACATAGCTTCCTTTGAAAGCATTGTCCCATTTGTCAGAAAATTATATATATTTCACCCAAAAAACAGCCCATGGAAATAACATCTACCGCCGAATCAAGTTTCGACAAAATCTATCTAGACTTAGTAGGTCCTCTAGACGAATCAGAAAATGGATATAGGTACATACTAACCTTACAAGACGAACTGACCAAATTTACCGAAGCTATTCCACTCGAAAATAAAGAAGCTAGCACAGTAGCCAAAGGGCTAGTAGAATGTTTTGTCCTTAAATATGGAGTTCCAAAGACTATAGCCTCTGACCAAGGAACAGAATTTATCAACAAAATTTTCAAGGATATGTGCAAACTATTAAAAATAGAACAACTACAGTCTACAGCATACCATCACGAAAGTATAGGAGCATTAGAAAATGCCCATAAAGTTCTCGGAGCATACCTCAGAAGCTACGTATCCGAAAAGCATACAGACTGGTGCACTTGGTTACCATATTATGTGTTTTGTTATAACACCGCAGTACATACAGAAACAGGGTATACACCATTCGAGTTAGTATTCGGAAGACAATGTACGTTACGTTTGAGAAAACAGGTGGACCCAAGGTACAATTATGAGGACTACGTAATTGATTTGAAACAAAAACTGCAAATCGCTCATAGGGATGCTAGAGACACACTTTTAGAAAATAAAAATGCTAGGAAAACTGATTACGATAGGAAAGCTAAAAGTAAACAAACTAGTTTTGAAGTAGGTAGTTTTGTTAAGAAACGAAAACAGAAGAAAGTTAGACCCCATTTACATAGGACCATACGAAGTATTGTCCGAAGAGGGCGTGAATTGTGAAATCAAGTACGAAGGGAAACGAATAAAAGTCCATAAAAATCGATTAAAAAAATTTTACGTTTACATATTAAAACAATTTTTGTTTGCATTTAACTGACTTTTCAGTTTTTTTTCTTGTTATATATAAGTTTAATAAGTTTTGTAAAAAAAAAAGTGGAGGGCCCCCGCAAAAATTTAAATATTTATTAAGAATAATCAAAATAAAAAATTTATAAGAATAAAAAAGTTTAAACAATACATTTATTAAGAATAATCAAATTAAAATATTTATAAGAATAAAATAGTTTAAACAATACATTTATTAAGAATAATCAAATTAAAATATTTATAAGAGTAAAATAGTTTAAACAATACATTTATTAAGAATAATCAAAATAAAATATTTATAAGAATAAAATAGTTTAAACAATACATTTACTAAGAATAATCAAATTAAAACATTTATAAGAATAAAATATTTTAAACAATACATGTACTAAGAATAAGTAAATTAAAATATTTAATGCCATAAGAGAATACTTATAAGAAAATTGTATTAGAAAAAAAAAATGTTTACCTTTAAGAAATTACAATTTGAATTAGAAACTATCTATATGTATAAAAAAAAACCCTTACTAAATACATTATGATAAAAACAAATCCCAATGTACAAATGACACAAAAAAAGGAGGAAACCTCGTACCCCGAGATTTCCCTTTTTTTTCCCAGGAGGGTGGTGTGAAGGGATTACACCAGTGATCATTTCCTAATTACCCATTCATAACATTTTCATACAAATTCATAATCAATATATAACTACTAACTCCGAACTTCGTTAATTGAATATTTGCCTAACGCCTAAATCAGCATATCATCCATCCATCCATACATACCTGTATACCGCATGCATTTCCCTTATCAATTAAACAACAAACACACGTATCATACATACGTACGTTGTACACAATGCATTGCCCCCGTCATTAAACGACGGCAAGCGTAAAGCCAAACATTATTATTGATGGTTCATGTTTCATGCGCTCTGTCAGGTGCATGAACTTGAAATAATAATGCTGACACGCCGAATGCATATAGGGAATGCAATTTATTGAAAATAATGCTGAATCTAAAAAAATAATGCTGACGCAATAAAGTATGCGAGGTGATTTGGGTTCAATTATCGAAGGTGAGAAAATTGAATGGACATTATAACCCACAGAGGTCCCGCCTAATATTAGGACTAAGTAGAAGTAATGTAAGAATCATTACGGGTTTCCTAACAAGCACCTAAAGCAGTTAAAAATAGAAGAGGATGGAAGCTGCAGACAATGCGGAGCAACGAGCCGTCAGAGAAGAGACCACGCAATCTCTGAGTCTGTGCGGCATTCACTGAACCCGTTCCAAATTATTGGATTCTTAAGAAGCATTGGTATGGACGGGCATGCACTGGCTCTCTAGCACTATGTCCATATGGGCCAAAGTGCTACAACACTCCATTTTATCATCATCATCATCATTACAACAGACGTCAAGTACCCTCTACCATATATTGATGAAATTTTCAATTTCACAACCCTTGATTTAGCTAAGGGATTTCATCAAATAGAAATTGAGGAAAAAAAATTGTTCATAAAACCGCCTTTAATGTAGAAGGAGGACACTATGAATTCTTACGAATGCCATTTGGACTGAAGACAGCCCCAGTGAAATTTCAAAGACTTATAAATAATATCCTTAAGGATCATATTAATAAGATCTGTTTAGTATATCTGGATGACATTATCATCTTTTCAACGTCGTTACAAGAACATATAAACTCTTATTAATTTAATTTTCAATTGTTTAAAAAATGCTAATTTAAAAATTCAATTAGACAAATCTGAATTCTTAAAAAAGGAAACGGAATTCCTTGGTCATATAGTAACACAAGAGGGCATAAAACCAAACCCTAAAAAAATTAATGCGTGAAAAGTTTTCCCATTCCGAAAACTCAAAACAAATTAAGCAATTTCTAGGACTCACTGGCTAATATAAGAAATGTATTAAAGATTACTTATTGATAGCGAAACAGATGACACTATTTTTAAAAAAGGATGCTAAAATAAGTACTACAGATCCAAGATATCACGACAGTTTCAACACACTTAAAAAACTATTAACACATGATCCAATATTGATATAGACTTTACTAAGAAATTTACGCTTACAACAGATGCTAGTAACTACGCGTTAGGCGCAGTACTTTTGCAAGATAATCATCCAATATGTTATGCTAGCCGCACCCTCAATGAACATGAAATTAATTACAGCAAAATAGAAAAATAATTATTAACAATCAAAATATTTCAGACCATATCTTTTCGGACAAAAATTCTTGATCGAAACTGATCATAAACCATTAACTTGGCTCTTCTCAATTAAAGAACCCAATTCAAAACTTGTAAGATGGAGACTAAAATTATCAGAATTTGACTACGAAATTAAAAAAAGGAACACTAAATAAAAACGCAGATGCTCTTTCAAGAATAGAAATAAATCTCAACGAAGAAAATGGAGAAATCGAAAACATTAATATATTTCCAATCACCAAATCTCCTCTAAACATATTTAAAAGACAAATAGCCATTTTTAAAACAAATTCTGGTTCTTTACGAATAACATAGGAAAGTAATATATCTTAAATCCTTAGATGCAGAAACTGCATTAACACTTTTGAAATCACATTTTAACCCAAAATCTCTAAATTACATCTACATAGAAAACGAAGAATTTCGCAAAATATTAGAAGACGTTTATAAAACACCTTTTGAAGCACAAAATCAATTGAAAATAGTTAGAACTGAAACGATGCTAAATGACATAATAAATGAAGAATTGGCAGAACTTGTCAAAGAAGAACACCTTAGAAACAACCACAGAGGAATTATAGAAGTATACAAAGAGTTACATTTAAAATATTACAATCCAAAACTTAATATCAGAGTTACTCAATTCATTAAAAACTGCGAAATATGTAACTTAGAAAAATATGGACGAAAACAAATCAAGCATAAATATCAATTAACAGAAACACCCTCAGCTCTTAATGAAATTATTCACGCTGACGTATTCTGTACACTCGAAAAACAACTTTTCGTTACATTCATCGACAAATTTAGTAAATTCGCACAAGCTATTAAAATTACAGCAAGAACCATTCTTGTTCTACTTTCTACAATAGGAACAATAAATAAAATTGTAGTTGACAACGAACTAGGATTCAAAGCTCTTCCACTAAGAGAATTTTTACAGAACGAACAAATAGAAATCCACTATACCGCCAATAACAATCACACATCTAATTCAGAAGTAGAACGCCTACACCATACAATTAACGAACTTATGACTATTAAAACATGATCCCAACAAAGCCAACGATACAGTTGAAGAAAAAATCTTAATAATAATACGTTTCTATTCATTCTACTATAGATAAGAACCCAATAGATTTTAAAAACGGAACTATAAAAAATGACAAATATAATTAAATTAAAGAAAAAACTCTAAAGGAAAAACAAACTACTATCGACAAATTGAATATAGGTAGAGAAGAAGTAGAAATACAACCTGGAACTAATTTCATTAAAGAAACAGTGGTGGAAAAAATCACACAAAATTTAGGAAACTCGATACAGAGAAAATCGATGAAAACCATATAATTAATAAAGAATCTGGTTTAAAATATTATAAGTCACACATAAAGCGTAATAAGAAATTTCCAAAAATTTACTCTCCTAATTTTTGGAAATTTCTTATTATAATTTAAGCCAAAAGACAACATATTAAAAGGAAACCTTAACATATTCCTATAATTTATAAATGAATTCCCACACACGGACAATCACTTCAGATACATGACCTATATAACAATAACGGATACATGACAATTAAGAAAGACGATATTAATATTATTGAAATATTCAACAAAATCCTTCATGTTATAAACATTACAGAGATAAAATATTATAAGTCACACATTAAGCGTAATAAGAAATTTCCAAAAATTAGGAGAGTCCATTTTTGGAAATTTCTTATTATAATTTAAGCCAAAAGACAACATATTAAAAGGAAACCTTAACATATTCCTACAATTTATAGATGAATTCCCACACACGGACAATCACTTGATATACATGACCTAGATAACAATAACGGATACATGACAATTAAGAAAGACGATATTAATATTATTGAAACATTCAACAAAATCCTTCATGTTATAAACATTACAGAGATAGTAAATACAATGAACCACATTAACGAAAATATTAACTTAATAAAAATAAAGAAATAAAAATGATATCAATAAATTACAAGACGAAATAGACTACGTTCAAAACATTTATCAAATCAATTACGATATAAATCTTTTCGACATCATATAGATGACATAGAACAAATTATTTATCAAGCAAACTTGGCATATTGACTAAAAATATTTTGACAAAAGAAGAACTTAGGCCAATAGAAGGTATACAAGGTTTTAAAGACACAAAAATAGCCGTAATATTCGAAAATAAACTTATCATAATAGTCCTATTAATACCACAGTACTCTTACATTTCTTACTCCACTATTGTTACGAACCAATGCCAAACAAATATAATAAAGCTATATTACTTGATGAAAGCATTTTTATTATAGATGAGAATAATAATGTATGTATATAATAGAAAAGTAAAAGATAAATTAAAGAAAAACCTACATGAAATAAACGATAATTGTACTTCAAATATTATTAAATTTAAAAAAGCATACTGTCAAATGGACAACTTTACGGGAAAAGAAATAAAGGAAATAATACCCGGAATTGTTTTAACAAAAAATATTACTAACATAAACATTAAACATAATTGTAACAAATTAAAATTAAATTTATTTGAAAGCAAATTTGAAAATATTATATCACATACCTTATATTTTAATAATAATCATTATAATTATTATAGTATTAATATTTAACATTTATAAACATAAAAATATCACTAAAATTGTAACTTCGACGGAGCCTCAGGCTAATGGGGGGCGCAGTCCTACTGGATAATATAAGAATGACGCATTTTCTGATCGAAGAAGTAAACATGTTTACGTTTTAGTCCAAATTCAAGGACAACCAAAGTCCAATAATAAATCGTATACATGTTCTAACATGAATAAACCATTATCATAAATTGCGATCTAAGAGATCAACATGTTTACGTCTTTCCAAACTCAAGGACACGATCAAGGTCCGCCAGAAGTTCAATTGCGCATGTTCTAACATTCTAACGCTTGATTTACATTTGTGGCTTGCGAGAAAAAATGAGCAGGACGGCTGTTAAATAGCAATTGTGGTTAGCCAGACGAGAGAAGTAGTATATTTTTGAATGTTACCATAATGCTATAGATAAAATTTCCCCTTGTTACTATAAAATAACTATAACATTCGTGTAGTGTCAATCTCTTCTGGCTACCACAACTTCGATTTAACTACAGTCGGCCCGCTCACTTTGTCTCGCACGCCTCAAATGTAAATTTTGCATAAATCAATATGTTTACTTCCTAAATTCAAGTATACGATCAAAGTCCAAAAGCTAATATAGAAGTTGGAAAGCACACACAAATAGTATATAATCCGTATGAAAATCAAACAAGCAGTTCAGTTCAATTCAGTGGCTCGTCCAGTTAAGTTCAGTTAATTTAAAGCACTCGTCAAGTTCAGTTTCATCCAGAATTCGTGATGCACAGTTCGAGTTAATAAAGTTCAAATTCAGGATAGTTAAGTATTTAAATTCAGTCAAGAAGTTCAGTTTCATAACTGATATACAGTCCAGTCCGGATCAATAAAAAAAGATAAGTTGTTGTAAAAAAGAAACAAATAAATAATTACCTTTGTAAAAATCATTTTTAAAGTAAATATATTTTATTTTAAAAATATATTTCTACTAAATAAAAATATAATTGCTAGAACAGCCGTTTTTTCTTCTCATTCCTTTTCTTTTTCGTTCGTTTGTGAACTCGAGCGCGGAAGTACAGAACTGCTCGCTACGAAATACAGTAGACAACTGCTTTGTGTTTTGTGGCTTTGATACGTTCTTTTTACCATTTGGTTATGCCTCCGAGCATTGTTTCTGGAGAATATCTCTTAGCGTAAGCATGACACTCACTACAGCTTCATATACAGAAGCCCTAATTTGGACAGTGTCTCAACTTGTTATGAGTTAGATGCACTGTCCGACTCTATCACTAGAATTATAACGCGAATACCCTTGACTTGTTTCTTACTTCTCTTCCTAACAAATACACCGTCAGTGCATTATCACCTCTAGGCTCTTCAGACCATTGTGTAATATCAGCTAATTTCTTGTTGTCAAACAACACAGTTAAAGAGAAAACTCCTAAAAGAAAAGTATTGCTACACGAGAAAGCCGACAGGGATTTATTTAGAAGCATTAACTGGCCACTTAACGCCAATTGTGGTGTGGATTCCACTTCTGATACGATCACTAACATAGTCCTCGAGGGTATGAGACAGTTTATCCCTTTCATGGTAGTGTATCAAACCGAAAGAAAATGCTTGGTATGATTGCAAAGAGGCAATGTCTCAAAAGAACTAAACATTTTTGGTCATTCGTGAAACGAATTAAAAATAATGCTTCGTCTTCAATTCCAACGCTTATTCACAATGACATTTCAACTGTCAGCTCTAAAGACAAGACCAATCTGCTTGCTTCACATTTCGCAGCTAGCTCTACGCTACCAGATAGCTCGTTGTCGCCGCCTGTACTTGCAACAGTTGAATCCTCTATGGGACAGATTTACTTTTGTACCCTTGACGAGTGGCTAGAGTATTAAATGATCTCAACATTCATATATCTGCTGGGCCTGATGGAGTTTTGAAGAGGTGTTCTTCAACGTTGGCATTACCACTGCGCGATTTTTCCATTTCTCTTATTCTTCTGGAGTCGTCCCAAGGCTTCCAGCCTGTTCCAAAAATAAGTCGAAACGTCATCTCTTTCCTCGTACCGACCCATTGCGCTAACATATATACTTTCCAAGGTCATGGAAACCATGATCAATCGTAAGCTTATGTAATACCTTGAAACACGTGAAATTCTTAGTGACCAGCAGTACGGTTTTCGTAGGCAACGTTCTACAGGTGCCCTGATGGCTTATCTCACTGAAAAGGGGAATCAGTCTATTCACAAATTTGGTGAAAGTAAAGTTGTTGCATTCGATATTTCCAAGGCATTTGACAGAGTCTGGCATCAAGCTCCGTTGTCAAAAATGAATGCCTATGGAATTAATAACGCCCTGCTCGATTGGACTAGTAACTACCTTTCTGACTGTTCAATTCAGGTCGTATTGGACGGATTCAAATCCAGTGTTCACCGAATAAACGCCGGTGTTCCCCAAGGCTCTGTTTTGTCTCCGACACTCTTTCTGATTTTCATTAATGATCTCCTATCCAATTCATTCTTTCGCTGGCGACTGCACTATTAGCTTTTCATATGATTTAAACCCCCTAGAATGGATCTTGCATCGAAGAAACTGAAAAACTCGCAATTCTCGGTAAGTGCGTCAACAACAAGTTTCGTTGGAACGACCACATATTTGCAATCGCTAAGAATGCTGCGAAATGTTTAGGTTTCCTAAAACGGTGCAAAATGTACTTCACTCCTTCAGATCTGGCTACTATTTACAAGAAATATATATGCCCTAAACTTGAATATATGTAACTGTATTGTCTGGGCAGGTGCCCCAAAGACCATATTGCATCTACTAGACAGAGTTCAAAACCGCGCGATAAAACTTATTGGTGACGTAAATATCGCGAAAACAATCGAATCGCTTGAACATCGTTGGAATGTTTCCTGCTTGTCACTGTTTTATCGCTTTTTCACAATCGGTGTTCAAAAGAAATATCCAGATGCATCCCGCCCATTCTCGAACCCATCCGTAATATCTGTGCCCAACTCGAGCCCACGGATACCATTAGGCCTATCTTCCGACATACTAATCAATTCAGAGATTCCTTCTTTAGTCGCACTACAGTTATGTGGAATGAATTGCCCGATTCTGTGTTTATATAATCTAAAGTCATTTAAGGGCGAAAATCCGTTTAGCGTGTGTACATTATAATCTTATATACATTATATATCTTTCTTTATGCTAGGGATTGAGATTCTGATAGTCCCTTGTGATTGCAGCCATTCGATATAACATTTTCTTAAACAACTTAAACAACGGTTTGTTATTCCGACGACCGCTTTGTGAACATTGAGATGCGGGAACCGTGTGCTATTCTCTCCCGCAGCAAAGTCGATCAGCCTAGGTCCCTTTTCCAAAAGTAGTGTGTAGTGTAGTATAAGCTGCTTTCCGACAGTATTACCAAAGATAATATGTCCTCATTCCCTATTTTAACATTAAAATTACCTAACACAATCTCAGCGTTATATTTTAAAATTGCTCATAAGTTCCGTAGAGCAGCTCACGAAACAGTCTTTGATGTTGTAGGCTGTTACTTCTGTAGGGTGTAATGAAAACACATATCACGTTGCGTCTTATAAAGGGTTTTTCAATAAGAGCACTTCAACTTTTTTTTTTGAATAAAACACAAACTGTTCGACTTTTGAACTAACTTTTTTTTTATTAACGAATTTGAACATATACATATGATACTTTTATGTATGAAACTCGATTTCTTTTGCATGACCACCGCGTGCACGTTTTACGAAGTCCAATCTTTGAACGTGCGATCGTTATCGTCGATGAAAAAATATGGCCCAATGACGCCGCCGGCATGTAATCCGCACCAAACAATGACTTTTTCGGGATGCAACGGTGCCTCATGAATCACGTGTGGGTTGCTTTCTGCCCAGTAACGCATATTTTGCTTGTCGACAAATCCTTCTAGCCAAAAGTGAGCCTCATCGCTGAAGATGATTTTTCGGTGAAAATCTGCATTTAACTTTAAATGCAAAGGCAACAGAACGATTATTTTGATAAAAAATTTGCACGATTTGCAATCGCTGTTCACATGTGTAGCGTTCCATGATGAAATGTATACTAATGAAGTTTCCAAATAACAAAAGAACAATAAAAAATATGGCGTCGTTCGCCGTCCCTAACGGAAAAAAGTTGAAGCGCACCTGTTGAAACACCCGATATGAATCGTCTTATATGAATCCCAACTAAAATGCACGCACACCCTTCGTATATCTGCTCCAAATAGTGGTCTCCATGTATCCAAGAAAATAGAATTTGAGACACAGAGTATCACTATATGGAGAACGTGACTGCTGAGGTTTTTGGATACTGGATTTTTTCAGTTTCAAAATTCAATTACACTTTTGTAATGGAACAGCGAAATTCTGATGAAATGTCTCGTTGACATTACGCATAACAATATTCCCTTTTTAAATTCTCTATATTAACTTCGCGTGCCGTGGCTGGCTGGTCGGGACACCAAATCTTGTAATACATTTTTAACCCACTTACTAAAGCCCAATTTTATTGAAACTTTGCACACATGTGTATCTCCCATGACAACACTTTCTATTATAGTTGGGGCTTTTGGGCCTCGGGGTCAGGGAGCTCCCACACAATTAAGAATGTACCCGATTTTCTTTAAATTTTATACATTTTTATGGGCTGTTTCTTTTTAGAAATAATAATTCGAATCGGACCATTTTCCCGTTAGTGGATAATTGGATTAAAAGTAGTACATACATACATACAGTTAATATAAGAACAATTAACAAGAACAAAAAGAAATGCAAATTCAAGTGAATGTACGTTAGTGTTCTAACATTTTCAATTCAATTAGGATCAATCTTAGCTCCAATTAATCAATCTTAGAATCAATGCATATAAGCATATAGCCGAGCCAGTTGAATTTACGAATAAAACCAGTTAATGTAAAAAAAAAGTGTGTGCGTGGATGGAGATAAGTTATTAGAATTTTTTTTATTGAACAAGAGAAAATAGTTGAGATGTATGTAATAGTAAGGATGCGGGTATAATCTCAAATGAAAAAAACAATTCAAAGTTTTGAAATATATTTTACAAGGAATTCATTAGACAAAAACATGAATCAATTATAGTATGTAATTTGTTTCTCATTTTTTATAAATCATTATCCGCAGAATTATCAGTGTCTATCATAGTGACAATTGGCTTATGATAGCTAAAATATGACACAAATATTTGGGATTTAATACGTCCTAAATTCATAGAAAGTACAGCATCAGTTGTTGTGTCTGACTTGGTTGTTGGGGTATTGACATTATTGTTAATTTTTAAATTGAATTCTCTAGCTAAAAAGTCAAAGAGAGTTTGACTTTCAGGTTTGGAGAACTGCACATTGAAGTCACCGCTCATATCATTGGTAGAGTCCCCCAATTATTTTGTAGTAATGTTGCACCACCTGGTGTGTATGGTAATTAATAACACGTGATGAATGAATTCGATTATTTTATCTCGAATGGCACATGTACTGACATCTTTTTCATTAGTTTGTCGAAGAGATATAGCTAAATGTGTCTTTTAAATGTGACTATACACTCGAATCTCGGTATATCCACCTTTTCGCCTTGTTTCACTCAACACTCATAACGTTGAATTTCTTGCAACTTCATCTTGCAAATCTGGTGCGTGTAGTCTTAAACTCTGACAATTGAGTGAAAATACCGAAATTCCTTTTTTGTTAGATATTAATTCAAGTACCAACTATTTGTACTTTGTTGAGACTCAGTCTCCTGAATTCTGCCCGTAAATCTGCTGTTGATGTTGATGTTCTTCTTGCATGATAAAAAATTGTATCATCTCGAGGTGTGACAATGTACAGTCCATCAATAGCTCTCGATAGCGCAACGTATAAAAATTGTTGTGAGTGAGATTTCTCATATTCGTAGACAATTTCATCAAACGTCCATTCTTGTGATTTGTGTATTGTGACAGCACAACATGAAATAATAGGAAGGTGACTTCTTTTAGCTGCAATAGTTTTATTAAAGTTCTATAAACTTTCTTTTTCAACTTTTCACCAACTTTCGATGAATTTGGGAATTGCAGCCAGATACGTGTCATTAGATTCAATGTGGACCAATGTCCCATTTGTCCATTTGCTAATCCATCAGCAACATCTACGTTCGTTGTCAGCATGTAAGACTTATTTACAACCAAAATAATTTCATAGGGGAGACCTCCTGTGTCGATGACATTTTGTGTAATTTTTGTCGGCAGCTCGCCTCTTGTTCTGCATTTTGAAAGCCAACAAAGATATCCTTAGCGACAGAGGTGATTTTATTTTCAACAGAGTTAACCCTTAACCACCTACCACCTATTTCAGTCCTATAACCACCTACGTGCTGTCCTAGAGAGCGCTACAGATTTTTACCTCTATTTCGTAATTTCCGGTATTAAAAAAAAATCAATAATATTGTTGTTAATATCTTTAAGCTTAATTTTAGAGACCAAAATAACATAGATTATATTAACATTTTGTACTTATCTTAAAAACTTCACATATTAGCACTTTTAGCGCAAAAAATGACTACGCTCATACAATGAGATCTGTTGCAGCAGGAACTTAAAATTTCGAATTCTTGGTATTAATTCTTATAAGCTAAGAAAACAAAGAATAAAATAAAAATAAAAAATCCAACATAAAAAAAAAAACCTCAACAAAATTGCAAGCCACCAACATTCACAATTTTTCACGGCAGCTACCCCAAATTTTTCTCGCACACTCTAAGCAAATTGGTTTCCACATGAAACATAAGTAAACTGTCTTCCGTTTCTTTTTTGGATCACAACTGGAGCATGTTTTTCGTATTTCAAGCTTTTCTACACTAGGTAAGCTTGATGAATCTTCACTTATTTGTAGAACACGGCGAATAGAGTTCTTGATATTCCTCTGAAGGTGATCATTTTCTACACGACCTTCTAAGTGCGGCTTTGTAAGCTGTTCTGCCAATTTTTTTATGAACTTGAGTCTGCTTTCAGTCTTTTGAGTTTGATTGCTGAAACTCATGACGTAAGCATTCGATGCAGATACATCCAACAATCTGTAAAATATAGTCAAAGGTCACCTTCGTGAACGACGGGAAGGGGATTAGTTTGAGCATCTTTGATCAAGTAGATCAACTCCTATTTTTTTTTTTTGTTATAGTATAATATTATTTCAGGTTTCTTAGTTCTTTCGTCTACACTCGCAGTATGATGCATACTCGAAACCATGACCACTGCTCTATTTTTCTTCGGCACATAAGATGGCATGGTAATATCCTTGGTAAAACCAAAAAGCGATGACTCAATTGACCTCTGCCTGGATGGTTTGAACTCGGGAGGTATCTCACGTTTGTTCTTTTTCAAAGTACCCACAAAAGTGAGGCGTTTTTCTTTCAAGATTTTGATCAATTCTATGGATGAAAACCAATTATCAGCGGTTATGTTCCTATTCGTTCCTTCAATTGGGGAGACAAGGCGTTGGTTTTGACAGTCTCTTTTCTTCTTGAGTCAAATCTTTCCCATCAGAGTCTTTGCCGAGATAAATTTAAGGCATTGAGAAGATAACCATTCCTTGCATCTGTGATGCATATCATGTGACATTTTGAATTTACAGCGACCGCGAAAAGCCACCAGCATTTCATCTATACAGGCACAAGTTCCAATCGTGTAAACTTTTTGACAGTTTTTTACAAAACATTGAAAAAGTTCAGAAATAGGAGCAGACAAGTCAACTTCACGTCGCTGTTCTCTAGTCTCGGCATCGTCAAATCGTATAGTATTCATGAGAACCTCCAGCCTATTTTTACTAATAATGCAACGGTAAATTTCTCGCCCGGTGCCGTCAGTACTATATACCATGTTGTGTAATGCTCATGATTTTCTTTGTATATTGCTGTATAAAACAAAAATCCAATAAAAGCTTTTAGCTCTATAAGGTCTAAATATTCAACACAAGTCTGCTTTTTATATTTTGGTCTGATTTTTCTTAATTTTTCATTAGTAGTACAGCGAAAGCGATTAGCACCAATAAAATTCTTTCCTCTGGACCTGGACCTGGACCGTGAAAGAGGAATATTATCATCTGAAGAATCACTCTCATGACACGATCTAGAACGAGATCTTGAAGATACTGCACCTGCTGATTCGGCTTGAAACGAACTGTATTGTGTCGGAGATACTTCGCCATCAACCTTCATTTCAGAGTCGGATTCACAGTCTTCATACAGCGTGAAATCTTCGGTCACATCAGGTTCAACGTCACTGCAATCCTCGTCTGGCATATTTTTTTTTTCTTTTTTTTATATAGAGACTTATTGCCAATGGAGGACTCCCTGAATGACTTGCGTGACGGCAATAAGTTGGGCTAAACCCTTTATTAAATTCAAATGTGATTTACAATATATCACATTCCTCACGTTTGTAGCCGGTTTCAATTTATTTTCTCAGAATTCTCCCTGATTCATTAAAAAAGTAATACGAAAAACGAACACGAATTTAGAACGACGCGAGTCCAAATACTTTTATCAATGAATCATGGTCAGGGAAAACTACAAAAAACATTGACCAAGAAAATATTACAAATTATAAAAATAATTTAAAAAATACTGATAAACAATTTTTTTTTATATATTAATAAACAACTTAGGAATACTTTATCCATCATCCTTCAAGAAGTTGTTAACGGCATCAGACATCTCTTGCTGCAGCAATCTCTCAATAGTTTCGTCACTTAAATTCATTTTGACACTAAAAACAAGAAAACTAAATAAACACAAAAAAATTACATAACCACTTACCTGCGGTTCCGGAGACCGCAGGAGAAAATTTTTTACTAACCTAGACCAAACGCGTACACGTGTTCACTCTCCAAGCTCGTGCGCGACACTGTTTGATGAATAGAAAAGGTACATGGATGCACTTTGTCGCACGACACGCACACGTTGAAATATTTGAAATTGAAAAACCGTTGCGGTCTGTGAGACCGCTGGTAGGTGGTTAAGGGTTAAAAATGGACATTTTTTTTTTTATAATTTGCGCAAGCAAAAAGGGGTTTCACCCTTATTATGTTCGGCAATATGCTTGGCACAGCGTGGGCGTTAAAGAAAAGGAGAAGAAAAGAGGAGATGTATATGAGCTTGTGTCTTGAATATCTGTGGATCATTGTGATGTGGAAAGACAGAGCTTGGCAGAGCATTCCACATACGTGTTGTACGGCTGAAGAACGAATCTCTGAATTTAACTGTACGTCCGAAGATGGGCTTAAGGGTAAACTCATGTGCATTTAGAGCGCCACGAGGTTGAATACAAGGAGAGGTGGCATGCAACTGGCTATTTCTCTTGAGCACAGCTGGAGGAAGAAGCGATAAAACAGTGACAAGCAGGACACGTTCCTGCGGTGTTCAAGCGAATCAATAGATTTCGCAATGTTTTTGTCACCGATAAGTTTTATCGCACGGTTTTGTATTCTATCTAGTTGATGCAAGGTGGTTTTAGGCGCACCAGACCAGATATGACAATTGTACTCAAGTTTAGGGCGAATAAAGGCCTTGTAGATAGTAGCCAGGTCAGAGGGGGTGAAAAATTTCTTGCATCGGGTTAGAAAACCTAAACATTTCGCAGCATTTTTGGCGACGGTCATTCCAATGAAGCTTGTCGTTGACGCACATACCGAGAATTGTGAGATTTTCAGTTTCCTCGATGCAAGTGCCATTCATGGATAATGGCATGGGATTTTGGATTCGCTTGGACGACATGAGACAGCATTGGGTTTTGGAAGCGTTAAATTCTACTCAATTGTTTTCTCCCCATTTTATTATGCTATCTAGGTCAGAATTTAACGTGCTTAACATACGAAGTTCTTTGAGTTCCACATGAGATGTGGAGGGACGTTCCTATGAGAAGCTGAGAGTGCTGTCGTCAGCGAAAGAGTGAATTGGATTAGAAGTCACAGATAATAAAAATGAGAAAGAGTGTCGGGGACAGAACAGTACCCTGGGGAACGCCAGCATTTATGTGGTGTATTTCAGACTTAAATCAGTCCAAAACAACTTGAATTGAGCCGTCCAAAAGATAGCTTCTAATCCAATGAAGCAGTTTATCATCGACACCAAAGGCACACATTTTTGACAAAAGAGCTTGATGCCAAACTCTGTCAAATGCCTTAGAAATATCGAGTGCGACAGCTTTGCTTTTATCAAATTGATGCAAAGACCAATTCCACTTTTCGGTGAGATATACCATCAAATCAACAGTGGAACGTTGCCCACGAAATCCGTACTGCCGGTCACTAAGGATTTCATTGGTTTCAAGATATTTCATGAGCTGAAAATTTATCAGCGTTTCCATGAAGTGCTATGGGTCAGTACAAAGAAGGAGACGACGGCTCGCCTTTTTTGGGTATGGGACAAAGGCTGTTTTCCAACTTCTCGGGAAGAGTCCAGAAGAATAGAATAGATGGAAAAGCTTACGCAATGGTAATGCCAGCTTGGAAGAACACCTCTTCAGAACTAATGGAGAAATATCATCTGGCCCAGCGGATTTGTGAATGTTGAGATCGTTTAAAACTCTAGCAACTGCACGAGTACGAATGAAGATCAGTCCCATAGAGTCTTCAATACTCGGAGGTGCAGGCGGCATCAATGCACAATCTGGAAGCGTGGAGCTAGCTGCAAAATGTGCAGCAAACACATTGGCTTTGTCTTTGGAGTTGAATACTGGAGTGTCATTATAAATGAGCGTTGGAATGGACGACGAGGCTGTATTTTTGATTCTTTTCGCGAATGAGTAGTATTTTTTGCCTCAATTTTCGGTCTTAGGTGAATTTGACTCGCCGTAGATGAGCATTGCAATCATTTCTGGCTCGTTTAAAATTTGTTTGGTTTTCCTCTGTAGGGTTTGCTTTGTAAAACTGAAAGCATACCTCTCTAATACTAGATGCCTCTTTACAGCTCGAGTCGTACCATCCATCATCCTTTGGTTTGATAGACTTATCCCTGAAGGGGATAAACTTTCTCATACCAATAAGAATGATGTTTGTGATTGCATCAGCGGTGGCATCCACGTTGTTATCGCGAAACAATTGCGACCAGTTATAACTCCCAAAGAAGTTGCTAAGGCCGTCCCAATTAGCTTTCTCGTATTGCCATACTGTTTTTTGGGAGTTTTTTCTCTAACTGCTTGGTTTAATAACAATAAATTAGCTGATACAACACAATGGTCAGACGATCCTAGAGGCATCATCTCTTTTGACCTGAAGTGCATCAACTGAATCATTCTCAATCCACAGCAAAATGTGAGCATGAGGGCTCCCACGGTGTTGGAATTCAATCCGTTTGAAGTAATGATTTACTCGGTATTCCCCAAAGGGGGTTAGTTTTTTTTAAAGAAAGCAAATTCATAATAACATTTATTTTTTTATTAAAGTAAATAGCACACGTTACTGCGTCTTCATTCACTAATGTGCAATTATGAATATAGTTCATTTGTTCTAGTAATTCATCTGAGAAGTAATTACCATTATTTTTTAGTTTATACAATAATTTCAGTAACTTAACCCAACCGGTTTCATTAGCACTCAATATCAGAAACAAAGTTGGCTTACCATATTGCCTGATCATAGAGAACAAGTCTTTTTTTCTATCAGCCCAGTAGTATGGTGAATCTGGTATACATTTCAAAAAAGCGAGGTTAGTTTCTATGGAATGATTAATGTACTCCTCGGACTCAATTTGCTGTCTAGTAATTTTGATATCATTTCTAATATGTTTAAATGTAATTGTCAAGGAGTCACGAACTCTTTGTAGCATAATTTTCATAGCAACATAAAGAAGATGATGAGGAGTGACCCCACGACGATCGGCACGCCTCAGTTCGCTGGTAGCCATCATGAATGACGTAGCATGTATTTCTTCTTTAAAACCCCTGAAATGTCCGAGATAAATTGCTGGAAACGACAATTCCTCTGCGTGTTCATCAAAGAGAAAACTATGAGGTACGTGTTTTTCGCCCGAAGCAATTCTTAAATACTTCTCTTCATTCCACATTAACGTTTGTTGTTGTCACTGCCCAATCAGTCTTCATTAGGAATATCTTGACTAATTTCGTCAAATAAAATTTGTTCATTAGCCGTGTCATCGAAAAACCTTTAATTAATTTTACGTTGTAGAATTTATACAGTGGAGTATCGCTAAGATATCGCAGCCAGACCTTTATATTTCTTTTGTTCACAAAACCAGTTAAATAGCTTGATTTGTGTACTTGTTTACGTTTGATGTGCACGTTGATGCAGTAATCATCGCTAACTTCCCTTGGTAGTGCATTTACCAACAGATCTACGTCCACAGGGACATTGATGACTTGTCTAAGAATCCCATACTGACCGCTCAATGGTCGCAGTCTTCTTATTTACACGAAGGGAATTCTTTCTGATATTAAATCGAGCTCTGGTAAATGTGCTTTTTTTTATATATAAAGAGACTCATTGCCAAGGGAGGATATTTGAAGTCAAACTTTTTTACGGAGGGGGAAACTATTTTCACAGCGTTACACTGTTATTACTCTGTTGTACACATTGCTCTGTTGTACACATTGCTCTATTGTTCACTTTTGTTAATTTTATGCCTCGTTTTCTATAGTTACATTTCATATGTATGTAGCTTTATATGTATATAAATACAAACATAACTATATGTATATAAATACATATATTAATACGACCACAGCGCCTATGGAAATTCTGGGATCTGACCAATAGAGTCTGGAATTTTTGGAACCAAACTCTTTCTCAAGGGACTCGTATGAAACTCTGAATGTAGGACTAATATGCGACTATAAAATTTGTTCCTATGGAAATTCTGGGATCTGGCCAATAGGGTCTGGAGTTTTGGGAACAAGCGATTCGCATAAAATTTGGTATGTAGGGCTGAGATGCGACTATAAAACTTTTTTTTTTTTTATATAATGTACACACACTAAACAGGGTTTGCACTAATGCTTAGCACAGCGTGGGCGTTTGGAAATTAGGGAGAGGAAAGGATGAGATGTCTATCCACGCGTGTCTTAAACGACTGCAGATCATAGAAATGCGGAAACACAGAATCAGGCAAATAATTCCACATAACTATGCGGCTAAAGAAGGAATCTCTGAATTGGTTAGTACGTCCGAAGATAGGCTTAATGGTGGACCCGTGAGCTCGAGTTGAGGCACGGGTATTACGGATGGGTTGTAGAATAGGCGGGATGCATCTGGATATTTCTTTTGAACACCGCTTGTGGAAAAAGCGATAAAACATTGACAGGCAGGAAACATGCCTACGATGTTCAAGCGATTCGATTGTTTTCGCGATATGTACGTCACCAATAAGTTTTAACGCGCGGTTCTGAACTCTGTCTAGTAGATTCAATGTGGTCTTGGGGGCACCTGCCCAGACAATACAATTGCATTCAAGTTAAGGGCGAATATACGCCTTGTAAATAGTAGCCAGATCTGAAGGAGTGAAGTACATCTTGCACCGTTTTAGGAAACCTAAATATCTCGCAGCATTTTTGGCGATGGCAAATATGTGATCGTTCCAAAGAAGCTTGTTGTTGACACACATACCGAGAATTGAGAACTTTTCAGTTTCTTTGATGCAAGACCCATTCATGATGGGTTTAAATTATGCTTAGAAGACAGAAGACAGCATTGGGTTTTACAAACGTTAAATTTTACTCTATTACGTAGTCCCCACCTTGTTATGCTGCCAAGGTCAGAATTTAACGTGCTTAACGTTGTTGTTCAAGTTCTACTTGTAACGAAAAGGGGCGTGCGTGCGTGCAGAAAGAGTGTCGGAGATCAAAAAGAGCCTTGAGGAACACCGGCGTTTATGCGGTGAACATTGGATTTGAATCCGTCCAATACTACCTGGATTGAACGGTCAGAAAGGTAGTTACTAGTCCAATCGAGCAGGGTGTTATTAATTCCATAAGCATTCATTTTCGACAAAAGAGCTTGATGCCAGACTCTGTCAAATGCCTTGGAAATATCGAGTGCAACAACTTTACTTTCACCAAATTTGTAAATAGACTGATTCCACTTTTCAGTGAGAAAAGCCATCAGGTCACCTGTAGAACGTTGCCTACGAAAACCATACTTACTGCTGGTCACTAAGGATTTCACGTGATTCAAGGTATTGCATAAGCTTACGATTGATCAGGGTTTCCATGACCTTGGAGAGTATAGAGAGTTAGTGCAATGGGTCGGTACGAGGAAAGAGATGACGTTTCGCCTTTTTTAGGAACAGGCTGAATAAAGGCTGTTTTCCAATTCCTTGGGACGACTCCAGAAGGCTTAGAGAAATGGAAAAGTCTGCGCAGTGGTAATGCCAACGTTAAGGAACACCTCTTCAAAACTATAGTGGGAATGCCATCAGGCCCAGATTTATGAATGTTGAGATCATTTAATACTCTAGCCACTTGACGAGTACGGAAGTAAATCTGTCCCATAGAGGATTCAACTCTTGCAAGTTCAGGCGGCGATAACGCGCTATCTGGCAGCGTAGAGCTAGCTGCGAAGTGTGAAGCAAGCAGATAGGCCTTGTCTATAGAGCTGACAGTTGAAATGTCATTGTGAATGAGCGTTGGAATTGAAGACGAGGAAGTAATTCGTTTCACGAATGACCAAAAATTTTTACTTCCTTTGGGACATTGACATATTTTTGTCTCATACCCTCGAGGATTATGTTAGTGATCGTATCAAAAGTGGTATCCAAACCACTATTGGCGTTAAGTGGCCAGTTATAGCTTCTAAAGAAATTATTATTGCCATCCCAGTTGGCTTTCTCGTAAAGCCATACTTTTTTTTATGAGTTTTTTCTATAACTGTGCGGTTTGACACCGAGAAATTAGCTGATACTATACAATGGTCTGAAGAGACTAGAGGCGATAATACCCTGACGGTGTATTTGTTAGGAAGAGAAGTAAGAAACAAGTCAAGGACTTACAATTTCTGGAATTCGAGTGGGCTCATTCAAAAGCTGAGTGAGATGGTTAAAATCAGCAAATAAGACAACATCCTTTCCTTGCGGTGTTGTTAAGACTGAATGGCGAAGCCAACTAGAATTGTATTGAAATCTCCCGAAATTACGATTTCAGACAATGGATCAATTGAAAAAATTCTAGTGATAGAGTCGGACAGTGCATCTAACTCACTACAAGTTGAGACACTGTCTAAATTAGGGCTTCTGTATATGAAGCAGTAGTTAATTATATGCTTACGCACTTTGACTTTGAGCCAAATGAAGTTAAATTCCGCGTTGGAACAATGATTGAAATGTGCTTGGGTTTGGTAAGCAATATCACTACGTACATATACTGCGAGACCGCGGTGGGGAAAAAATACTGACCTATGACAATTCTGGAATATGGTCATTATGGTCTGGAATTTAGGGAACAAAGCAATTTTTCAAGCGATTCGCATGAAATTCGGTATGTAGGCTGAGATGCGACTATAAAACTTTTTCCTATGGCAATTCTGAAAATGGTCACTATGGTCTGGAATTTAGGGAACAAAGCAATTTTTCAAGCGATTCGCATGAAATTCGGTATGTAGGCTGAGATGCGACTATAAAACTTTTTCATATGACAATTTGGGAAACAAAGCAATTTTTCAAGCGGTTCGCTAAAATTTGGTATGTAGGGCTGAGATGCGACTATAAAACTTTTCCCTATGGCAATTCTGGAATAGGGTCATTATGGTCTGGAATTTCTGGAACAAAGCAATTTCTCAAGCGAATTGTATGAAATTCGGTATGTATGACTAAAATGTGATTATAATCATTGTTCCTATGAAAATTCTCAGATCTGGCCAATAGGGTGTGGAATAATGTGGACCAAGCCATTTCTTAAGCGATTCGTATGAAATTCGGTATGTTGGACTAAGACTGTAAAACTTGTTCCCATGGAAATTCTGGGATATGGTTATTAGGAACTGAAATTTCTGGAACTAATCAATTTCTCAAGCGAGTTGCGCTTTTTAATTTAATCAATATTGATTATTAATTTTTAAGTCCTTTTATAATTTTTTTTATTTAATCGTATTGCTTAGTTATAGACTTAATTTAATCGTATTTAAAAATTATATTATTAATATTTTCCAATAGAATAGAATGAAGAAAACATGTACAGTAGTAGTGGTAGTATAGTCTCTGTTCGTGGTGTTCTATCGGTGCTCTGCTCTGTTTGTTTTATTAACATTGCATAAAAAGATACAGTGTTTTGTGATAGAGAAAAAAAATACAAATGTTACAAAAAAGAGGCAAGGCCATTTACAGGTTGCAAGCGACGTTGCTTTTGCTTCTATTTCCTTTTCTTTTGGCTTGTCTTATCCTTACTCATGTATACAATAAATAGAGTGGTGTTCGATTACTGGTTTGATATTTGATGGTTGGTTTGATGTTCGATGGTAAGTTGGATGTCTGCCATTGAACATTAAACAACGAATCTACCATCGACCATTGAGTCAACCATCAAACATCATACAAGGCATTAAACATCGGTTCAAAATAACTATTCGATAAGAAATAAGAGAACCATGCAAAAGAAATTTAATGATAAATAATTGGCCTGCATTTTTCAAAGCGACATTCTTCGCATACCATTTCGATGCATGTGTTAGTGCTGCTCACTTCTTTTCTCTTCAAATTTAATTTAAAAGTACTCAAATTGAAACCAAAAACTGCATTACTGTGTTTGGGCAGTGATATGCAATATCCAATATGCAGCCACTTCAAAGTTAGTTGTTATGAACACTTCTATTTGCTTATAAATCTTTTTAGTATTTAGTATAGAAAAAAAATTTCTTTAATCAGTTATACATTACTAATGGTTAATAAAATTCATTTTTTAAATGATTTTCATTACTCAAATTATTGAGCACTGATAATTAATCAGCGGGAAACGAAAGTTGTAGTAGACACAGACATTTTTTTGGTCAAAACCTTCTATAGACATTCATCAATAACTAGTTTGTGACCACTAAGCGTGCAGCTCATAAAATTTTCATTTTTAAATTCTCTACGCCTTTTTACTTCGCGTCCAGATGTGTTTGTTTTTTGTTGCAGCCAACCAAATCCTGTGATCAATTAAAAAAAACAGTACTACTAGTATGTTACATATAAAGAGGCATATACAATGTAGAACTTAGAAGTTGCAAGCTACCTTGCTACTTTTTCCGTTTCTTTTGGCTTGTCTTTTCTTTAATAATTTGTACAATACTAAATGTCAATAACATTCAAGTGACATACCATGAGCAGAACACAACAAACATGTGCAGTAATGACACAGTGTGAACATAGTCTCTGTTGGTTGATTCTCTGCTCAGTTCACTTCGACTTTAATAGTTTCTACATTACATTACTAATTTAATTGAATTAAAAGGTTTAAACTCGGAAATTATTTG